>OX467324.1:8805000-10055000 GCA_950108535.1 Agriphila straminella | reverse complement strand
GCACCATACCCAAAGCAACATTCAAACTGCTTTCCACTTCAGCTTCGACCTTCAGTTTATTGACCCAAAGCCTACATTCGCGTAACATATTCATTGACGAAATCGTCACCTGTTGACCTCTTATCTCGAGCATCCTACGCGCGACGAAACTACCAAATAAGTTCTGTCTTTGCAATCTTCGTGTCGTAAGAGGTGATGTGAGGTGTACCTACTGAAACATTTGATTGAGTGCGACCATTACTGGCTGGCAATACTTATTATAACTTTTTTTGTTTTTATTTCTGGCAAAAATTGGTCGGACTATTTTAAAGGTATAATTTGCTAGTATTGTTGTATGATTTTGTTTTAATTTGGAACTTTTTGTGAAATTCTAGGTGTGTTCAGTAACGCCACAATCACATCGTGTGTAGGAGTGCGAGCTTTGTGCATCTACGTAGGTACGTATATAGGTATTCTCATTTATGAAAATATAAATTATTGTCTGAAATAAAATAGGTAAATTCTGATGTAATTTTCTATAAGTAGTCTATCTACGGGCTGTTTGGTAACTTTATAAAGCCGAATATGGTAGATAGGGTGCCATACAACCTTGGAAAATTCTTATAAAACCTAAAAACCGCCACATCCGCTAAACAAGTTTGGTTTTGAAAAAAGGAAACTCACCTAACTGTACTCTGTGTGGAAAAGTAGAAAATGTACTACATTTGTTGGTGGAATGCGTCCAGAATGGGGTTGAGAGAAATAGGATAGGATATTAATAATTGCGATGTGGGCTTTCAAGTTTAACGTCTAAATGTTAATTTAATTAAGACAACAGTCACGATGGGACTGGCGTGTAAATAAATTTACAAAAGTACCTAAAATAAATATAGAAAAAAAACCGCCACATGCCTGAGAAATTTTGTTGTTTTATTTGTATGAAAAAATGAAAAATCACAGCCCTTTGATGCAAATAGACTATTGTTTTCGATAATCAATCCCAGGACAAAAGCAAAACACAATTTTGGTATAGGGTTGCCACTATGCAGTTGTTCATAATTTAAAAAAAAGTGGTGGTTTTCAGAGTTTATAGTAATTTTGCGGGGTTGCGGTACCACCCTATTCGGATTTTAAGGGTATTACCATGGTATCACCAAACTCCCTGTATTGTATGTCCATCAGCTATTATTGATGTCCCCACTGCTGGGGCACAGGCCTTTCTTACGGGTGGTAAGGAGGATGGGCTATAAACCCACCACGCGGGCCCAATGCGGATTGGTGGGTGTTAACGACTGCAAATGCAGACGGGACCAACGGCTTAACGTGCCTTCCGAAGCACGGAGGAGCTGGAGTTAATACATTTTTGGTCACCCATCCCATGACTGACCCTTGCGAACGTTGCTTAACTTCCGCAATCGCTTGGCCAGGCGCTAAACCACTGCGCCACCGAGCTCCACTGTATTGTATAGTGATAGTAATTTACCGAGGAGCAATTGTTCAATGCTTCTAAGATAAAAGTCTGCAATGAATTAGAGAAGGAATTGTTTAAACTAACAAAAGGTTTAGCAAAGCAATACCGATTGCGTAACTCTCAGAAACATAGTATTGTATTACAAATACATAACTTTTTGTAGATTGTCATTAAGATTAACGTTTGAAGATAAGAATCAAAATTATTTTAGACCAAAACTGTAATTAAGTTTAAGAATGCTCGGCTTATTTTTGTCCGATATATCTCCAGTCTTATTCTTAATAATGGGTACTACCACAGTTCTCATTAGCTTAAGCGGTAGGTATGAATGCCTCATACAAAGTGTGTACAGTAAAGATAAAACTCTTGGTAAATGATGCCCAGCATAGTGAAGGTGCTCCACACTGAGGCCGTCATGTCCTGGTGATTTTCCTCTAAGTATGCATGGCCTTTAAAACCGATCGTATATCGTTAGGTGTTATTCGTACAGGTACCCCGGACACAACGCCCCCATCACTTTGACACCTCCCCTCCGTCGGCTGAAGCAACGATTTGACACGGAAATGATTCTTAAATAGGTTTGCTATGTCTTTAGGATCATGCACTCCATCCACACTCAAAGGGGCAGTCGACTTTGGGCTAATTTTTTTTGTCTGTTTCCAGAATTTGGAAAAGTTTTTGGCCTCATGTTGAGTTACAAGTATATCCATTTTTATCTGTTCCTGATTCTGTTGGCACACTTTTAATTTAGTCTTAAATACCTTACGCGTTTCGCACATATCTTGATATAGTCTACCTGCTCGCGGCTTACCATACCATACCCAATTAAGAAATGCTTGCCTAGCATTACCATGAGCTCGAATACATCGTTCACACTACACTACACTATTTTCCACTAACTTTTCCACGTCCCGATAGATTTGCACTTTCCCAAAAATAAAAAGAGCTGTCCAATGAGCGGTTTTTTAAAAGGCAGTTTAAGAAAAAAAGTAGTAAGTACATAAAAAAGAACTAGATGTCGTTGAACAACTAAGTAGGTAGCTTTTTATGAAAAAGGCAAAGGATGACATGTAATTACTTTTTAACAAACTTCCAAAAAAGGAGGAGGTTCTATGTTCGTCTGTATATTTGTTTTTTTTTTTTGTGTATGTCCACCGATTACTCGAAGACGGCTGGACCGATTGAAATGATTCAAACGTTATTACATTAGGTACACTCCCAAGTTGGTCCCATTTTGGAAATCGGTTCAGTACTTTTCAAGTAATTTTGAAAAAAGCACGAAAATAGTATGATTTTGTGTGAATTACCTCGATGATTGGTCGAATTACTTCTTTGTTTATGAACTGAATACATAGACATAGTATATTTGAATAAGATAATTATTTTTTTGTTGGAAGAGGGATATCTTAAGTGTAATTTTTTAACCGACTTAAAAAAGGAGGTTCTCAGTTTGACCCGTATTTAAGTATGTTTCTCCGCGATTATCTTACGTTTGGCTGAGCCGATTTTTCTATTTATATAATATACCTTACCTACAAGGTACCTACACTAAAAATAAAAAAATAAAAAATTGTTTAAAAAATACAAAAAACCGACTTCAAAAAACCTACCTCTAAAAAGCAAGAAATAATATTCGTATAATAAAAATACGTCTATTGAAGTCGGGTGGGCTGGAGTACAAATTCCTTTTTTTTTATTCTAAATTCAAAATTATACGTTTGTTGAGTACCTATGCGGTTTGTTGCGTTGTGCGTTGGTTGTCCGTTGACGTGTTACGAAGAACTTTTCTATGACCAATATGACCATTAGTGGGAAATATTATTGAAAAAATGTACCTAGTTGAAGTAGCGCTATCTATCGACATAAAGATAAAATTATACTAAAATTCTCTGCTGTCAGAAAACCGCTCATTAGTACCTAAGTAGTAGGTATAACAGCGTGTAACAGAATTAATAGCTTAACCAGAGACAGAGACCATTAAACTGAACAACTTTTAGTATGGGACCAACTCTGAAATCGCGAATAAGAAATCAGCTGTTTGATACAAAAATTAATACTGAACGAAAATATCAAAATGTATGTAAAAGCTGTTTTTTTTGCGATTTCAGAGTTGGTCCCATAGTAAAAGTTGTCATATAGTATGTCCCATAGTATCAGTTTGATGGTCCTTATCTAGCATATTCGGCATTTAGGGTTATTTTGTAATGCGTTGTATTACTACCCTTACAAAGCCCAAAAAAGATAGGATATTTTTTTTTGTTTACCCATCTGTTGACCACCTAGCAAATCTTGTTTCGCATTATCCCATTGCACAATTAATATACCATCTCCACATTTGGTAACCTATTTAGTAGAATCACTTAATTCGGTCCGCAGGTCGCGTGCGCACGAGTCGCACGACCCATCGACGACAAACGGCAAGTCGTGACGTTAGCACAATGCGCGCGCATTATGTGTGCAAACAAAAACCGATCTAAATTATGTTATGGTGGTAGTTGCGTAAAGCCTAATTCTTGTCACGATGTGGTTTATAGGGTTAAGTGACTTTTTGGACACAAATATTTCGTCCATGACATCGGTAATTAATGAGGAGCTGAGGACGTTGAAATAGGCCCTGGTTACTCCGCATTTTCAATTTATTTTTTTCCTATTTTATTTGGTTATATTTCTGTCAACTTAAAACTGGCTAAAACACAAAAAGACAATTTTTCACGGCAACAGACGACATACAATACAACACAAGATTATGTTCTTTAAAATATTTATGAAGATCTCCAATATTGTTCTTAAAAATATGAAAATACCTATACTCCGATATTATTACAAGACCGTAAGGCGACAATTTTCGCAATAATTTCATACATATGAAAAAAATATATAGGAACCAGATCAATGCCCCATAGCCAAGTGGTGTACTAAACTTCGAATTGATGTAATGTAACTGACGTAAGATATCGCTAACCACAGACAAGACGTTTGGAAATGTCAATTTCATACACTTAACCACATTTATTATATTCGAATGATCGAAATTCAAATTGGCTAAAGCGGCAGTAGTGTCGTGTCGCTGTCGCCTGTCGCTATTGCCTGTCGCCGGTGACTAACACAAGCCTTTATTACTCAGCCGATCAATGGTCAAGAACTGCAAAGTGACAAGTGGATAAGTGGCCATTACACCTGCAAGGCTGTGTGGCGAAATGTGGCCCACTTAAGTACATGCTCGATGTTGAGTAATTAACTAAAGACAATAACGGTGGACTTAATGTAATTGTACAGCCTTTTGTTTATTTATCGATTTACTAGCGGCCGCATTCATTGCAGTTTTTTGACTATCCCTTGGGAACAATACTTTTTATCGGGATGAAAGGCTTTATGCCTTTCTCTGTATCTGTATCCTTGTATAATAATAATTTGGTTTAGCTTTAGAATTCTCATTTAAATTGTCCAAGATTGGCATCCAAGTCTCCCCAGGCATTCAACAATTTTACCAAAACTTAAGCAAGTATTTTCCTGTAAATTACGATTAAGCTTTGGTTTTATTGTTGAAAATCAGCGCCATGGGAAATGTCCGAAAAAAATCAAATTGATGAATGAATATTTTTTTAGGTAGGAATAAGCTCCTAGTAATAGAAAAAGTTTCAGAATTTTCGGTTGTGTGAAAAAAATTAAAGTCTCTGTGACTTCACAAATATACAAAAGTAACAGCAGAATCATATATAATAATGAGATGGAGATTATACCCTTATGCCAACCACCTGCCACAACAACCACAACAGCGCAGCGAAAAATTTTCTAAGTTTATGACCACAACATTATAAAAGTTTTAACATAAAATGTCAAAACTTTTTTAAGACCATTTCTGGAAAATATTTTTTTTATTAATCAGATTTAGCTTAGTTAGACACCGATGTTAAATATATTCTAGAAAAAGTCAAGCTAAACGTTTTTATTAATTCAGTAGCTTCTGATTTCTTAAGAAATCTTGTCTGAAAATGCAACATAAAATCTTATAAGTGCAATATTGACTTAATGGTTTGAGTCTGCGGCGATCCGATGGCGAAATCTGTTCCACATTCGATGCCTTGCTTGGGCAACTTATTCCTTTTTGGTAAGGTACAGTGAATGGTGATTAAGGCGAGGCCAGTTCACGATTTGATGAAAAGATCGATTTTTGAACTTCCAATGTGAAGAACGGATGTAGAATTCTACTTCACAAAAATTACTGTAGACTGAACATTATGTCATGAAACACAATAACCGAACAGAATATTGAAAAATGGCAGGGTTACTCTGTAAAAAAATCCTGAATAACACCATAAAATTAAACTTCAAATCGTCAGATTTCGTTATTTTCAACGACATTGATATGATCTTTTATGCAAAAAGGATAGCTTTTTTATCGATCTAACACAATAACCGAGTACATTTTAAATAAATGATCAAGTATTTCAAAAATCAATAAAAATGTACTAAATTTCGTCAAATTTCTGGCGAAGCGTCAATTAAAACTACGCAATATTCAACCTTATTCTAAAGACCTAGTGAAAGAGTAAATTTCGGGAACTGCCTCGCCTTAAGCTCAATAACTTTATGTCATTACTATTAAGTTGTTTGTAATAGTACATTTTTTACGCAATTTCTCATAACTCTAAAACCGTATTTTTTATTTTTGATATTTTTTATACGTTTTTTTGCTGAGTAACTTTTATGTTCATTTTATTAATCTCAGAGTTCTTTTTTGATCAAAATAAATTGTATTATCAAATTGATCGATGCTTTTGCTTATTTAATTAAAATTAATATTGTTTGACGTTGAATTTTTTTGTTTAATTAATTGCAACGGAGTTCGTTGATTAATTCAATTAACAATAAATGTAAAATAAAATAATTATTGTGAATCCAAATATAAAAAAAACATTGTTTAAATTTTTATCATATCGCAAATATCTATTTTTTTTCCTTCTAAGTAAAATAAAACTTTCTTCTATTGTTAAGTTAGGTAGGCTAGTGATCTACCTAGGTACACTACATTACCATTTAAGTTAAGTGCCAAACAAACTTATTACATAAAGTCATTTAATATTCAAATATTTCACAAACCGATAGACTACCTACTTATTGCCGGCTTTTACCTTTTACTGCACAGGTAATTCAAGATTAATTCATGTAGATGTAGGTTACATTATGTATAGTCAGCAGCGAAAGAAGATGGAGACTTAAGAACTTTGTCAAAGCAACTTTTTTGACAGATTGCAAAACATTAGTCAAAAAAGTTAATGCCTATGACAGAGTATTAAGTTAATCAGAAACTTTTATTGCTGACCGTATCTACTACTAAATACAAAAAAATTTGAAGACTAATTAATATTCAAGGTTTTTAGTATCAGCAGTTAGAAAGACGTTTTGGACTGCGGAAACAAAGAAATATACTTACTTACTTAAAAACTAACAAAAAGTTAATTTTCTTGTCAATACTTATGTACTCAATTTCAAAATGTAAGTTCATACACTTATTTAACAACTTAATACAGAATAGCAAGCGGTAGGTAATTATTGAAAATAGAAAAAAAGCATTTTTCTCGCTTGTACAGACGGCAGCACATCAAACTATCTACACATACTCATTATGTTGGTTGACCTTGAGACCGTCTTTATGACCTACATAATAAAATCCGTTTTCGCAGATAATGAGCTGCCGATTGTACATTATCCCTTTCTTTCTGTATGAGAGTAAAAGAGACAGACACCTCGTAAAATGATTGACACAATGCGCCCGCGCAAGTAATGTAAACTGTTATTATACTTGATATCTCCATCTCGCCGTACGCAAGTTTTTACCTCAAGAAATGTTGTAGAGTTTAAAAACTATTAGAGCTGAAAAAATTACAATAACAACTATTACCTACTTTATTTAAAAAAAACCGGCCAAGTGCAATTCGGACTCGCGAACGAAGGGTTCCAAAAATTAATGAAAAAATCACGGTTGTTGTATGGGAGCCCCACTTAAATATTTATTATGTTTTTAGTATTTTTTGTTATAGCGGCAACAGAAATACATCATCTGTGAAAATGTCAACTGTCTAGCTATCACGATTCATGAGATACAGCCTGGTGACAGACAGACAGACATACGGACAGTAGAGTCTTAGTAATAGGGTCCCGTTTTTACCCTTTGGGTACGGAACCCTAAAAAAAGAGTGACTAATGAATTTAGAACTTCCTGTCATAAAAGTATAACGAAGTAAGGTTGAAAATAGAAAAAATATTAATTACGAAAAGAATAGGTAGTATATGTATGTAAAACAATAACAAAAAATTGGAAGCTATAGATATTACATGGGCTATAGCCGCATTAATTCAAATACTTAGTTCAAATTAAACTTCCATAGTAACAAACTTTATTCAACAAAATAATATTAAATCGTTGCAAAAGTAGTAAAAAATATGTCATGTCTAATTATTTCTTGGTCTATGCAATAACTCTTTGTGAATTCACATCATAAGCGGTGTGGTTATTGTTTTAAATCTAAGAAACATCGCGCACTTTAAAAATACAAACGATTTCGTGTCGAGATTGTATAAGGCCAGCATTTATGCTCGAATGCTACATTTTACTCTGTTGCTAGGTGATGACAGCTCACCGCCTTTTTTATTCTTCGTTTGAGGGTAATTTTTTAACTACATGCAAAACATGTAGAATAATTACGTTAATATTGAATTACTTATTTTCTATGGTCCTTAATTTTTGGAAAGACAAATAATCAAAGGCTTCTTAGCTAAAATATTAAGTTAAGGTCTCCTTAACATTTAAGGAGTCAGTTACCAACATAGAGTTTCTGTCAAATGTGATAACTTTTTTGAATTTGTGAGCTGTTTGAATATCTTAAGTATCACAATGTTTAATTCGATTTAAATATCAATCCCAAAAGAAGATAGGTACGGTTTTGTTTTTTAATCTATCTAGACTTTAATTATAAGATATTTTTGTTATTGGCTGTTGTTAAGAGGCATATTACGTCTCGACTGATTTCTGCGTAAAATGGCCAATTTTGGCGTTATCGATCTCAGAAACAAAAATACATTTACAATTTTGACTTTGTATATTGCAGAATAACTATTGGAATAGATCATAGCGGCCTCGTTTTTTGGAAATTTTGCTTAACTTTTAATTAAACTCAAAATTGCAGAGAAAGGTTTTCATAAAATGCGCGAAGACACTTTTTTGGGCTCATGGATTGAACTACTATGCTAAACAAATGAAATAGAAAAAAATGAATGTTATCTCTTATATAGTCGAATAGTTCATAGCGGTCTCGGAATTTTGAAATTATGTATGGAATATTTGAAAAAAAATCCCAATCAAAAACCATAAAACTACAAAAAACGCTCAGAATTAACTGTGAATTTCTCCTAGATACATTAATATTATTACGTAAAATTTATACCAGAATAATCTTTACTACATTTCTTCTATGTTTCTCTTTCCTATGTTCAAAGATGACTCTGAGAAATCGTTCACCAACTTTCATTTTCATTTCTAACCTTATAACTTTCCAGTGAATCATCATATTACTTTTTGTCGCGGACACATACAAATGTATTTAGTAGACCCAAAGGTTTCTTTAGGTTGTATCGCTAAAATCCGTCAAAATCGAAATTTCGACAAAAAAATGTCATAGGGCCCTTAAGAAGATTAAAGGTTGTAGGTACTTACATTGCACAATAAAATACCAACCAAACAACTCAACATCCAACGTGTTAATGTAATATTTAATAAAGTCATTAATTTAACAAACGCGTTGATGTCTTCTATGTAGAGCACCGGCCATATTTTTATAGTGATTAAACGACAAGCAAAAATATTATAGTTTGTGAGTTCGCAATAGATTTATGTTGATTTGGTAATTTGATTTACCTTTAACCTCAGTTTGTTATCAATTGCATTTTTTTTCTCGTAACTAACTATACTTACGAGTAAGGTACTAGTTTTTCTTTCAGCCTAGCCGATTTTTTATACTTATTGAGCAATTTTTTTTAATTCGTACGTACGTACGAGTACCTAGTTACCTACTTAGTTTTTCGTTAAGCCTGACTTGTTTTTTATATTGAAAATATTAAATATTCATCATCACAAAGTTTAGTCCTACTAACCTACGTAGGTTAGGTACCCTATGTATTGAAAAAAAATTAAAGGATTTATCGTTATATTTTTGATGTTTCAGTATTTTTTTATTATTTCAAAGATTTTTTAAAAAATCACCATCATTCTTGCCAGATTATTAAATTGAGAACTTTATTCCAATTTAAATTACAGAAACGCGCATTAAATGTATTTTATTTCCCCTCGACTTGTCGGGAATATTATCGCAAATTACTAAGTTCAAAATAAGTTACAAATTGATCGTAAAACCTCGTTAAAGCAAGGTTCGCAAAAGTGTTAATAAGCTGGTTCTAAAGTAAATAAAAACTTGTGTCCGCGGAGGCGGAACGTAGGCTGGCGGTGACGTCAACACACCTTGGTATTCCATTTCGATCGCTAATGTTAGAATTTATCGTTCTAAAAAGCAACTTTAGCCGTTTTTCATGATGTAGGTGGATTAAAGGTCCTGTGAACGAATAATAAAGTCTTCTCTTGAGTTTATGTTAATACAAGAATTATGCGTGAAGTGTCTGCTTTTAAAATTGCAATATATTTTTTGAAAAATATAAAATAATTATTCAGAGTCAGAGCCTTAGTAAAGCCAGGCCCCCTAGCATGACGCACCGAAAGGTGATCATTATGGTATAGCGATACATCACGTTTAACTGTCAAAAGACAATGGATTTTAACAGTTGAGTGTCGATAAAGTCTTATATCACGCGATATGTATCGTGTTTAGGTGGTCATGCTAGGGGGCCTGCCCTTCTAGCATGACCACCGAAACGCAAAATGATATAGCGATTTATCACGTTTAAGTATCAAAAGACAATGGATTTTGACAGTTGAATGTCGATAAAATAAAACGCTATATATTGACATATCGTGTTTCGTCGGTCATGGTAGGGGGGCTGGATGTAAAGATAACGAAAATAAACAAAATGTAACAAAATATTTTGTTGAGCTTAGCAAATAAGCTTTATGCGAAATTTTTCAAAACTTTTGAAAGTGAAACAAAATCTACAGCATATTTAAAGCAGAAATCTTACCATGTAGAGCTACCGATGTTTGTACTTTAATTAAAGATTAATCTTTTGCACATGATAAGTAAAAAACAGTTCATTAAGACCTCATTATTATACAGTGGTGACCTGGGACACCAGTCGATTTTCATACAAACGAGGAAAATTTATAGCCTTGGTTCTCCGCCAAGGATTGACCTAGCTCACCTATCTGTGATATGGCGAAGGCCATCCAGGGAGTGAATGGAGGAGATTCAGATCATTATACAATACACACCCAACTGATCAGCAATCTATGAGTTTTAAGGATCAGAGTTTTCAGTTTCAGGATTTGGTAATGTATAAAAATACATTTATGCTAATTTCGGTGATATTTTCCAACATATCATTTCCACGATATTATGTTTTAAGTCACTTGAAGACTATTTCTCATAAAGATACGAGTTAAACTAACAAAAATGAATATATTACAAAAACTAAAACCTGACTAAATTGCAGACCGGTTTTACCTTAGTAATATTTTATGTGGACTGTTATGTGATGTTAGATAAGTCATATAAATTGGGTGATAATAATCGCCAATACCAGTTTCTTAATGCTATCAAACTAATTATTATTATTGAAGAACTTCGACTCAGTCTACCGAAAAACATCAAATACAGTTTTATCAAAATCATAGGTTAGGAATTGAGATAAATATTTATCAAATACCTAAGCGTGTTTCTAATGGTGTGTTATAAATAAGAATTAACTTTTCGAAAAAGCTAGATTTAGAAAATATTTCTACTCACTTCTCAAGCTTACGCGCTCACTAGACATGAAATAAAACACTTTTAACGGATACTATATAGCGCGGTTTTATTGAAAGTACTTTGGTAATTAGTTGGTATTTGGTTTGATTTTTGATTTTCCCGACGTTTCGGCACCTTTGCAGCTGCCGTGGTCACGGGGGACTGAAGCTACTTGAGTCCCCCTACTTTGAGGGTAGGCTCACAAGTAGCTTCAGTCCCCCGTGACCACGGCAGCTGCAAAGGTGCCGAAACGTCGAGAAAATCAAAAATCAAACCAAATACCAACTAATTACCAAAGTACTTTCAAATATTTCTACAGTAAATACCATGAACTAAGTAACTTTGATTTTATATTACTTCAACAGCTTCTAGTAGGTATTATGAAATATTATTCATTAAATCAATTACGTCTGATAAGTATTATGTTGAGCATTATTTATTTCTGTATAATTTCTAAACAAAGGTGGACTCTACATAATATAAAATACAACTGCGTTGCTGCGTTTACACTGAAACACGAGTTTTTTTTTTTTTTTGAGAATGTTTGTTTTAAGTAATTGCAATTTAATAAAGATGTTTTTATAAGCACGGATCACCTAAATTAAAAAAAAAAACTGAATAGCATTCTAATTTAAAATCACACTAGCACAATAAAAACGTTCGTCACGAATCGTTTTCGATAAGATTTGTCACATACCTACATATAATTTTCATAAAGTAATAATAGGCACTCTAGGTCTATAAGTTAAATAATTTAATAGTTGAAGCATATTTATGTCGATGTACATGACTGTTTGTTGTCATTAAATAAATGAAAAAAAAAATGAAAAAAAAAACACATTAGCAAAATAACTGATATTTAAAGCAATATCACTTTTTATTTCTTAACTTAATTCTATAGTTACCAATCAATTTATCTAAAACTTACCTGATAAAAGCTCCTTTCCGGCTTACCGGTGACAGAAACTAAAAAGTAAAAGAACAGAAACACTTGCAGCACTTATCACAAATCGAGATCTAAAACAATCGCTCAAAGATAATAACACAAAACTCCTTGGTCACTTTAAAAACTTACACGTCGTTACGCCTTCGCCGAAATACTAATTAGAATTTTAAAAAAGTTGAAAAAACACTACACAATGTTGGCGCGCAGACTGACAGGACTTGGCGGTAAGCAGCCGCTCTCCTCAAGATCTCGAGGTCGACTGAATGAGTTAAATTGGCGAGTGAGAGAACCTATTACGTAGTCCAAAGCCTTACTGCAAATAATAATTCGTAGGAGGCCGAACGTTAGCAAGGAAAACAACTTGTTTTTAATCTAATATCGAGTGTGGTATTTGACAAATCAAGATGGCGAATGTTACAGTTTACAGCTATCTTATTTCTAAAATCTTCTATTATAATGTGGTGCAGTGCCGCACAAGCGAGTGTAAGACTGTTTTCTTTTGTTTTAAACTTGTCTATGTGCACTATCAATTACATTTTGAAACAAAAAGTTTTGTAGAAAGCTTTTGTAGAGATCGACCCAATGTGACAAGGTTGCATACTATTGTTGTATTTACAGAGCTAGTACTATTATCTATTCTGTGCTTAAAGCTTTTACATAAATCATTGCTCGTGATATTCAAGAAAAACCAAGTTCAATAATTCCGTAGTCCAGCTTTAGTGTGATAGTTAATACCTCTATCATTAGTTAAGTACGCGATTCATTATTGTTATTTTAACTAAGTACAGCTTTCAGGAACTCTACATCGTATTCGTATCCTCTACTTCCACCGGAAGCAGAATACATAGTTTGCACCATCGAGATATGGTTTGCACTTTCAAACCATCTCATAAAATTGACTCCTACCTAACATCGATTACTCTTTTGAATTTTCTAAACAGAGTTGTTTGTATAATACCAACAACCTCGCAGGGTGGATTACTGACATCATAAACATCAAAGTTTGTTTTACGATTTTCCGAAAAGGACACAAAAAGACTTTTCTTACAAAACTCGATCAGTTGTATGGAAATTGTATATAAACCATTTGTATGGAAAGAAAGAAAGAAAGAAAATACATTTATTTTGAACACCACACAACGATACACAACATTACAAAGACAATACAAAAACTAAAACAAATCTAAGGCTAATTACAATAACATTGCGCATCGTCGCATGAAGTCAAAACTGTACTCGGCTCAGTATAAGCAGCAGGCAAGGCCAGCTGCACTGATATTCTGAATGGAAGCAATATATTTCTTTTTTCGGAAAAGTCATAAACAAACGTTGTTCTACCACTACGGTTGGGAGATGGCAGAGCATGTTTGGCCAGCGAGTAGGCTGGCCACATACAGACGTAATCCCGTTTCGGAATTCCGTACGTACGTGATTCCGTACGTACCACCACACACAGACGTTTTTTTCGTTCGGAATCACGGCTCAGTCAGACGCTAAACTTAGATGAGGAAACATTGAGCGAAGATGAATTATTTTTCTAAAAATAAACAAAAACTACATAACTATAGACTATTTATTATTTATATTACGCACAGGCACAGGTCAATTCTATTGCTTTTTTGGAAACTAGAACTACATAATAACTAAGCAAAATAATAAAGGGTTTGCCAAAAGCCTGGTATCCAGAGCTGTAATAAAAAAGGTGTAGGTGTATGTATACGTCTAGACACACTCCGTGCGTGTGTGCGCATTCCGTACGGAATAAAAACGGTTGTGTGTGGCGACCAATACAAAATATATGGTAGTCTTGCGTTCGGAATGGCTTTTCTCCGTGCGAGATTCCGAACGCACGGGCTCTCATGTGGAATAACGTACGGAATAAAATTACGTACGGAATGTTAACGCATGTGTGTTTCAGGCCCATAAATTTTGTATGCAATTGCTGCGTTCGGAATTCCGAATCGGGATTCCGTTGTCGGGATTCTGTGTGTGGCCGACCCAAGGCCGGCCACACACAGACGGAATCACGTTACGGAATTCCGTACATACGTGATTCCGAACGCAGCTAATCTATACAAATCTATGGACTACCACACACATGCGGGATTTTTCCGTACGGAATCTTCATACATTATCGAAATTCCGTTCGGAATTCCGTAACGGGATTCCGTCTGTGTGTGGCCGGCCTTAGTCGTGACGTGCAAGGCAAGTGATAGATTACCCCACAGGGGCCTTACTATGAGCTCTTATAGCAGGGCTTATATTGAACTGCCTTCCTTTTTAGTACTATGACCTCAACGGTTAGTATGAAAGCAGGCCTTAAGCAGTCCTGTTTAAGGCCTGCTTTTGAACTGAACGGTTTCTGATTTGCTGATGGTAAGCCCCCTGATCATAATAACAAATAAGTACTAATAGATTAGGAGGCCATAACAAATTTGGTAACGATCGCGTAAGTGGCTGACTCTCGGTTCCCAGGATGGAGAGGCACTCTCTGATGCTAAATATGTCAGTCTGTTTGCGTGAAGTGGTTGCGTTCTTTTTATATCGTAAGTACGTTTATACGCGATCGTTAACAAACTTGTTGTGACCCCCTAGTACCTATTTAAGTATTGGTTACCTCTTACCACCCGATCGGGCGATCGGCCTATAAAGGGGAATGAGGTTCGCGTGCCCTTTTTACTTGGAGTCTATGCCCAGCAGTCTTCGCCGCCGTCAAAGAAGGGCTTGCATGAGCAGAGCAACGTCTTCGTGATAGTTGGAGGTGACGATTACTGCAGTACCATTAGCATGAACATCTATCGAGTAAATAAACACGTATGAAAAACTTGACAGAGTAATTTTTGTACAACTCGGGCGACCTAGTGCCCGGTGACATTATACGTAGTGACATACGAGCCCGGTGCATGACACCGGGTATTATGCTTTTTGTGCAAAATAAACTGCCTAGAAGTTTTTGGCAGCGGGCAAGGCAGCATTTTTTTAGTCTCAAAGCGGCCATATCAAAACTATGCATGCTAGCCGGGGGCGGGCGGGGGAGTGTCCAGTTCCGAGCAAAAAGTAAGTAGGTAAATAGGTAGGTAGGTACTTTAATAATACTTATATAGGTACGGGAAGTCCAGAGTTGTATAGGAGCTTTGTACAGCGCCATCTAACTAACGCCGTAAAGCACACCGAGATTTTATTTTTTCCCACCTTTTTCCGTCCTCCGGAAATCACTAAAAAAGTGAAAAACTTTTTAGGCTTCGTATTTAGGGGGGGGGGGGGAATAGGGGGTTAAAACCGAAATCAAGACATACCTAATTAGTAAAATCCTTTTTTCTGTCATGCGTTTTTTTTGCGGTAGGTACCGACCGACCCCTCCCGAAAAACTGGCTTGGCTACGCACACTAACTATACTATGTATGTATTTAGGTACTATTGCAGCTATAAGTTGTTTGTTAATGTTATACCTAGATATTTACACAAAATTATGTCAATAATACAATATACAATATGTCATACATTAAAGCATAGCCTATAGATAAGAAATTGATAATATTTTTTTGATCAATATGGTATTATGTTAGGACCCAAGAACAGACTTTTTTGTGGTATGACCTAGCTACCTACCTAGGATCATTGGCACAGAATACATAATTATACAAAACTCTCCTCTCAGATTCATTAGTTTAAAATATTTACACAGTTTTCAGGAACGTAACGCCATCTGTTTGTTACATTACACAACGTTGTACGCCATCTAGCATAATTCGGTGAACTAAAATGCAAGCTGGTGTTGCGCCCTGTTCCACCTACACTGAGGCAAAGAACTGCTACAAACTCTCATCTAGTCTCGCCTTGCATATTAAATGTAATGCTACCAATTTCAGAAGAAACCCTGATATCGTCAAATGCTAGGCCTAGATTAAACATTCCACAAAATAGGCTTACATGTATTATTAAACGCATTGACATTTTGTTAGCTAAATAAGTCTGACCTGTTTTTATCCCTAAAATGTGACCTATTAAGTATGACCTAATTTTGCTAAAATTTTATTTATAGTTTTAAACTTAGTAACGTGTAGTGCAAAATATAATTGAAGTACCTGTCTTTGTTGTGAATGTGATTGTAAATTGTTAGATTTCATGAATGTATTATACATTAAACTATTTTAAATAGAGTAGGCATTTAATTCTATAAAAGATTTTATTTATATTCCCCTTGTTTAAATCGGATGTTTTTTTTTATTGAGTGTCGTTAATAATAAAGTAAAGTTTTAATGAGAATTAATACTGAAATTGGGCAAAAATGTCTTTCGTGAAGTGCTGTTTTGAAGCTGGTGAAGGCCATGACTTTTTGGATTCTTTTCTCCAAAAATGCACAGATCCTGGATGTAAGTATAAGCCTCAAGCCTAAAGTTAAAACGAATTCACACTGAATTTACAATGTAGTTAATTTAAAGTTGATTATAGGTAGCTAACAATAATTTTCTTTATTAACTGTTATTAAACGAAGTTGGCATTCATTCAATAAATGAATTTATTTTCGGATCTTCGATTTCATTCAGGACTAGCTAAATTATTGATTTTTAGCTTGAATCTACCGCCAACCGGATATAAACCACTTCCGGCATATCTGTCTACATGCGTTTTGTTTCACCAATATAATATTTGCATCAGCTGTTGAGTTTACCAATATTATTAATTAATATTTTATAGGTAAAAACTTTTAAGATTATCAAAGTTACCTAGTAGGAACTTAGTTTTTTTTTAGGTTTTTCTTTAAATCTTAAAGTGCAAAATAAAATTATTGCACTGATGATAAATTGACATTTGGAGAAGTGAAATAAAACGCAGTAATCCAATTGAAGTGGTAGTAATACTCTCACTATGAGTAATGTTTACTTTTAAATTACGCCGATTTAGCTTCAATTGACACGATATAATTGTAGTTTAAAAGCAGTAATGACTCAAGGTACGTAAATACGATTTAATTTCGTTTTAGTGTTGTCGATTTTGCAAAATATTGTTTACAAGTTTCCAATTTTGACGTAAGAGTTCCCTTGTGGCGCCATCTTGACACAGCTGTCATGTCATTTAGTCAATTTGTCAACCAGCGTTGTAAAATATTGGAGGGTTTCGATTTTTATCGTGTTTTGTAGATTTTATTCAGTATAAATATGTGACAAATATAATATAACATTATTGTTAAACTTTCTCCTTGAGCGTGTTCGTCAAAATCAGTGCATACGACCCCAAATCACGTTGCTTCGTACGAAAGCATCATGACGACAACTACAGTACAAAATCTGACCAAAACTAGCAGCACGGCAGTAACCAAGCCTCAAAAGAACTATGGTAAGATTCTTTTGACGTTGTACAACTGCCTTCTACCGGAATCGGCCTTCAAAGAAACGCCGTCGCAGTCAGATGGCCTTGATATAGAAACTGAGACTGACCTACGTATTCTAGGATGTGAACTGATCCAAACTGCAGGAATTTTGCTCAAATTACCCCAAGTCGCAATGGCTACAGGCCAGATATACTTGCAAAGGTTTTATTACTCAAAATCCTTTGTCAGATACCCAATGGAAGCAATGGCTATGGGTAGTATTTATTTAGCCTCTAAAGTGGAAGAAAAGCCATGTAGAATAAGGGATGTCATTAACGTTTTCCACCATATTAAGCAGGTGAGGGCGCAGAGGACTATAACCCCATTGATAGTAGATCAGAACTACATAGAACTGAAAAACCAAGTTATAAAAGCTGAAAGACGTATTCTTAAAGAACTAGGATTCTGTGTACATGTGAAACATCCACACAAACTGATTGTAGTCTACTTACAACTTCTGCAATATGAGAAGAACCGTCAGTTAATGCAAATGGCATGGAACTACATGAATGATGCATTGCGAACAGATGTATTTATGCGTTTTCCACCAGAAACGATTGCTTGTGCTTGTATATACTTGACTGCACGAAAGATTGGGTTGCCGCTCCCAAATAATCCACACTGGTATCTACTATTCAAAGTAACAGAAGAAGATATTAAAGAGGTTTGTGTAAGGATATTGCAACTTTACAAAAGGACAAAAGTGAACCCTGAAGAACTAGATAGCAAAGTTGACGCTTTACGTAAAGTGTATCAAGCGAATAAGATTGCTCAAAGTCAGAGAGAGCAGGAGTTGGCTAAAGCTAATGAGAAGAAAGTTGAATCACCAGCAGCATCTACATCTAAAGATACAAGACGGGATTCAAAGAAGGATAAATCACCCAAAACTCCACCACTATCTTCTAAGTATCATAGTAGCCATAAATCTAAGAAAGATAGGCGTTCACGCTCACCATATGACAGAAAACGAGAATATTCGAGTAAAAGACATAAAAGTCGCTCTAGGGATCGTGAAGTTGATCGTTCAAGAGACCGTAGATCCGATGATAAACGTAGCCGAGGATCCTCCAGAAAATATGATGATTATGAGCGCTCAAAGTCTAGTAGAGATAGTCGAGATGATAAGCGAAAACATTAATTTGTTAATGTACTTACATTTTAATTAGTCAATAAATTAAAAGAAACCTGATGCAAAGTGTCTTAATTTTTTTTCCTTAGTATCTTTATATTCACGTTCAAGTTGTAAGATCACACACTCGAAGCACTCTGTGATGTAATATGCTGCTTTGTTGTTATTTGTGTGTGATGAAATAAATGTCTTTTTTTTTTTTTTTATATTAATTGATGCCTAAAATAGATTATAATATGATAAAAAAAAAATTTGAATGGTTATTGAATAAAATGAAAAACAATAAAATCGAAATGACTTATGTACTCTGATTAATGAAAATAATGAATGATCCTTTCTTATAGTCATACCGCAGAATATATAGGTAGGTAATAGTACTGTTAGTAAAAAGTCTGGAACGGGTGGTAGGAAAATATAGACGATTCAAAAGTACTTAACAATTAAGTTTATTTGAATAAAGCTTATTTCACTTTCACTTTCACACTTTCACTTACTAGTAATACATAATATTTATATGGAAGCACGATGATTTCACTTGATTTTTTGGTAGTGGGAGTACGTGTGGATATTCGTGATAATCCTTAGTGAATCTTTAACCTGGATAAATAGTATTCTATGTTTTAATTTCATCAAAATCAGATCAGCCGTTTTTACGTGATTAGGCGTATCGTGAACAAACAATGAGACAACTGTTTTATGTTGAGATTAGTTTAATACTGAATCAATACATCGGTGCACGCTCTATATATATATATGACACCACCGGGGTAATAAAAAAAAAACAGAAAAAAAAAGGTTCAATCTATAGGTAAAAAAATAAATAAACAATAAACGTGCATTTTTCTTAAGTACAGGTACCTGTATTACAAATTAAATAAATGCTACAATTACATGTTTTTAATTACAGGTTTTTCTTAAAAACTAAACCTACATTTTGTAAAAAAAAGAATACTGTTTCTAAACAACAAAGCAAATCATATACAAAACATTATCTTGAACAAACATATTTTAACTAGTTACTTAAATTTACTAACAATATTATATTATTATATTTTAATATATCTTTAAAAACAACGTTTTAAAGTTACTTATTTAAAAAGTTTGGTGTTGTTTTTATGCACTATGTATGGTTTATTATTTTTCAAAACTTTTATATTAGGTCCTAAATCTTCTATTATTTCATAGGGACCTACATAAATATTTTCCATTTTGTCTGATGTTTCATTTTTTATAAGTATTTGATCACCTTGTTTGTAATCTTGAACGCGGACATTTTTATCGTATTGATTTTTCATATTTTGTTTACTGATTAGTAAGTTGTCACGGGCTTGTTTATGAGCCAATTGCAATCTATATCTTAATTGCTTAGAGTAATTTAAAGGATTATATAACGGTTCTAATGAATCATTAACAATGTTACTTGGTAAATTGCATTGTTTTCCGTACACAAGTTCATAAGGTTGATATCCGGTATGTGTATGTACAGATGTGTTAAATGAAAATGTCCAGTAGGGTAACCATGTTGACCAATCGTGTGAGTTACTTAAGCAATACTGTCTAAGAAAAGATCGTAAATTTTTGTGTGTATTTTCTAATGCTCCTATTGTCTGATGGTGGTATGCGGTCGAATTTAGTTTTTCTATTCCTAGTAATTTGCATACTTCTGACATAGTTGAAGATAAAAATTCCGTACCTCTATCTGTAACTATACATTTTGGTACTCCGTATTTTAAAATAAAATTACTGACGAATGAATTTGCAACTGTTATAGTATCCTTCGATTGTAGTGGGTAGGCCTCTACGTATTTAGACATCTCACACTGTATTGTCAATATATAGCTGTTATTATACGTGTCTTTTACTAATGGTCCGACAAGATCTAAAAAATTTTTTTCCAAGGGTGTGTATGCTGTAGTTGTTATTTCCATAGGCATTTTATTTGGTGTCGAATGTTTTAGAAGTTGACACTTTTGACACAGGGTCGCCATATCGTGAACAAACAATGAGACAACTGTTTTATGTTGAGATTAGTTTAATACTGAATCAATACATCGGTGCACGCTCTATATATATATATGACAGGCGGGTCCCCACCAAGCGCACTGCCCGCTTTTCCTACCCCTCCCCTTCCTCTCTCTCCTCAACCCTTACCTTATTTCACGATAAAAGGTAGTCTATGTCCTTTCTCAAGCTCTATCGTACCAAATTTCATAATAATCGGTTCAGTAGTTTAGGCGTGATTACTTTCGCATTTATAATATTATTAAGGATTAGTTTACTCCTATGTGTACTATGTTTTACACCTCTATTTGTGTTTTGACTTTACCCACGTCCCAGATTGACTAATCTGACTATCCAGTTAGTACTATTATATATATATATTCTGTGCTATCCATGTGGTTTTTATTGCCTTTGGTAAGTTGTACCTGGTACCCCTTCAATATTTACAGTGGTGGCCATATTATCAAGGACACCAGCTGATTTTCATACAAACGAGGTAACTTTGAAGCCATAGTTCTCCGCCAAGAATTGACCTAGCTGTGACCTGATGATGGCCATCCAGGAAGTGAATGGAGGAGATTCTGATCGCTATACACACCCAACTGATCTGATCAGCATTTTAAGATATATAAGGATCTGCGTTTTCAGTTTCAGGATTTCCATACATTTTTATTCGTATTTCGCGGTATTTTTAAACACATTCTTATATCTCTTCGAATGCTGATCAGATCAGTTAGGTGTGTAGAGCGATCTGAATCTCCTCCATTCACTCCCTGGATAGCCATCATCAGATCACAGCCAGGTCAATCCCTGGCCGAGAACCAAGGCGACAAAGTTAAATCGTTTGTTTGAAAATCGCCTGGCGTCCTAGGCTTCGGCAAACCAAACGCAGGTCAGACGCAGAGCAGGTCAGTAGCAGCGCGGGAGTCGTCACACTGAACGCAGCGGCAGTTTTAAAGCAGTTACAACGCTGGACCGCGTCTAAACCGCGTTCAGTATGAACGGTCGGTCGTGGGATGGGTGACCAAAAATGTATTATTCGAGTTCCTCCGTGCTTGGGAAGGCACGTTAAACCGTTTGTCCCTGCTGCATTTGCAGTCGTTAACACCCACCAAATTAGTGGGTTATGTATGGCCCATCCCATCCTCCTTATTCTTACTAATATTAAAAATGCGAAAGTCAGTTTGTTTGTTTGTTACGCCTTTACGTCTTAACTACTGAACCGATCAACATGAAATTTTTCATAGGTATACGTTGTCAGGGGCACAGAGAAAGACATATGGTACCTTTCATCCAGAAAGAAAGTATTGTTCTCGAGGGATAGCAAAAATACTTTCCACGCAGATGAAGTCGCGGGCAGCCGCTAGTCCACCATAAGGAAGGCCTGTGCCTCAGCAGTAGAGATAAATGGCTGATGTCGACATATAAACTAAGGGAGCTGATTTCGCCCACCCATCCTTTACCCAAACCGAATTTAAAGAGCTTGACATTTACGATCGGTACGTCGGCCATCAACCTCCCTTTTTAAAGTAGGTAAATGAGTTATTGATTGTCACGTAGGTAGCTGTTTCCCTTTCAGAGATCAGAGGGTTTATATTTGTACAAACATTTAAAAATAGACTTAGTAACGTGTATCTCTCGCAACCTTTCGGTTGGGTTTGCGGAGCTGCGTAGTTTTTAAACGGTCTATTTAATAATATTAATATTATTATATTGAAAATATTAACAACAATAGTTATGTTTTGAAGTTATTTGGATCATATTTGCTAAAATAATTTCAGACAGTTAGAGCTATCAGTTTATTGTGAAGTGCGATTTTTTCTGATATTATGATATAAAAGAACTATTTTTTATTTTTATTCAATTATTATAAGTAGAAAAACATTAGAAATTATTCGTTAAAGTAATAAAGCAAAGTTGGAATGATTGATTAGATTCTGGGAATATCTTTTCCCATTTAAAATAGGTTAGCCATCGTTTAAGATAAATTTAGGACAAACTAATTTTAATGTGTAAAAGTAGGTAGGTACCTAAGTATAATAACAAATACATCGTTACATTTACAATACAATCGTTACATTTCATACGTACTTTCATTTCTTATATTGATGTAGCTTATTTTATAGAGTAAGAATAAGTTATCTGTGGTAGGTACCTATTAATTAACCTAGATACCTCTTTCTTTGCCTACTCTGAAAAAGCTTAGGGATGTAACCAATGATATATAAACGTATGTAACGTAACAGTTGTCATAATATTTATTATTAATAAAGACGCCCAGCAGTTTTCGTGGGCGTGGGGTATTATATTATGATGATATAATATACATAGGTAGGTACATAGACAAAACCTAGTGTTAAGCGTCCTTAGTGAAATCGTACAAGTATGTATAAGTCGTTATGTCTAGCCTAGTCTGATACTTACAAAATTAATGACACATCATAATGTTGAATTCGCAACAAGCTTCTGCTTTGCCTTAATTGAATTATAATAGTAGACCATTACATATTCTGTGCTGTGATAGTAGGTAATAAACAGAACATGAAGTAATAAAGTAAACAAATCACCTATAAACTTCCTCATTTAAATAGAGCTTAAGGATAAGGACATTAAGTTCATATTTTAATAAGCTACATTTTAAAGAACTATTTCCAGATAGCAAAGGACTGTTATGGTTGTTCTGTGGTTATTTGAATAGGTACCTAAGTTTTAAATCAATTTTTTTATTAGATACTTAAACCAAGTTTTTATGAGATAAAATGCTTGCAGCGTAATTAAAATTGTGAGTACTTTTTACACTTCTATGGTAGGTATTATTATGCTTCTGCCTTGACAAAGGTTTTGGTTGTTATTAAAACTATAGTATGCCATAAGAAGTTACCTCTGTCTGATTTCTTTTCTTTACGTACCATTCTTATAGGTTTAAGCTATCTCTCAGTCAGTAATCTTAAGGTTTAAGGTTCATTATATTCGTTATATAGGATTATTGATATCGGATGAATTTATTAGCGGTGTCTTAATTTTAATACTTAATAACTTTATCTTCTATTATCATGATACTCCAAGTAATATCTACCTATATATAAAGTACAGTCATCTGTTATCTCTATAGCGTCGTCGTTGACGTGCTATCAGTCAGTGGACATTTACTGTGCAAGTCCGCGCTACTCATGTAGGTATCCGTTCCATATTGAGTATCTTAATAATCTGAAGCGGTCAATAATTTGTAATAATTACTACCTATACGGATGCAGTGATAATGTAAGAAAGTGTCAGTAAATAATAGTGGATGCAGTGTATATATATTATGATAAAGTATCAGTGAAAGAAATGTAGGTTCATAATGATTTTAGACAATACTTAGATTTTTGTGATAATTAAGAAATACCTACATAAAATCAAAAGTGACAAATTAATAACAAAATGTTTACTTTAGTCTTGTCTACATATAAATTAAAAGTTCGTAAACAATGTGAGTACACCTAATAATTCTTCAATAATAGTGAAATATAAAATGATTGAATTAAAGTGATATAACGTTATAAAAATGATACGGCTACGCAAAGTAGCCCACCGTGCGTGTTTCTTTGTTAGTAGAACTGTATATTTGACGTGTAAGTATATTACTTAGATCATATACATTACTAGTACCTACTAATATCGATTCTGACAATACTAACATAAACCAATCAAACATAAATATCTAGACTATTCTAGACCTCTATAATATTTTTTTAACGAGGTGCGCTCCGACAATTTATGTGTTATAATTTAGAAGTCTACAAGTTCTATAATATACAATAGTTATAATAATGCAAATAGTTATAGTTTTCGTCTGTTCTTGATTAATCAAGTATCTATTAATGAAAGGAATACCTAGATACTTGTCTAGGTGCCTGAAGAGGAAAATAGTTTGCACATTTTGTTAATAATAGCAAAACGAAGTAAAATGCGTAACTAAAGGGCAATGTAAATGTCAATAACATGTAAAATGTCATGCAAGTCTGAGGGCGAAAATATAAAAGGATAACTGGATATAAAGGTTTCTAATTAAATGCTTAGGATACGAGAACGATTATTTATAATAATTTAGACTTAGGTCGTTACGATCAATACCAAGTAAGTAGCTTATTAATTATGCAAAAACACAATCAAACAATTTGTTTTACGATAGCATTTTACGCCTTTGCCATCAAGCACTAGAAACTTACGCTTTATCAAATCAAATCTAGCCCCATACCAATAAGCTGGCAATGTATCGCGACTAAAGCTCCCTTCAACCTTTAGGATAGGCGAGTTAGAATATAGAGAAAAAATCCCCTTGAATTTCAGAGCAGGGATCGTAAGTATGCTAGAATACTATTGCGACCTCTTTTAATTAGTAAACCACACAATAGGCTTACAAAAAGTTTAACAGCATAACACCTCTTTGCAGGTTGCTGTGGCTGCTGCTCGGCTCTCCGCCCTCGTTATAAAAGGCTAGTGGATAATATCTTCCCAGCTTCGCCACAAGATGGGCTGGTTAAATCCAACATGGAGAAGCTCACGTTCTACTCGCTGTCCAGTCCGGAGAAACTGGATAGGATCGGCGAATACCTGTTCCAGAAGGCATCAAGGGATATTTACAGGAGAAGGCATGGGTAAGTTATTTTAATTATAATATGGTAGTTTTACTTTATCATACTTGCAAAAGAAACGATGATGTCAAGTTGAGGTGTCTACCGAAGTTCCAAGTAGGTATGCAGATCATAAATATTCAAAGATATGACTGACATAATTTTATCTTCAATTAAATGCGATAATCTTTTACGAATAAGGAATCATGATTTGACTAACGTAAATGCTTTCTTACAATTGAATTAAATCATTTTAAGTACCTACCTACGATCAATCAGTTTAGAGCTTTTGTATATTGTCTCAGATGTGGGTGTTTGCGGTACCTTTGTTTCTGATTTCCATAACACAAGTATTTTAGCAACTTAAATCGCAGCAATTTTTTATTTATTACAAAATTTTTTTTTGCAATATGCAATATTGTATTTTTGTTTCGTTTCATATCATAAAATTATTTGCCATTTGAGTGCAATCCAGCACTTTAGCTTATCAGTATGCTCCGATAAATCTTTATCTGCGTGAGATTAGGGCGTGTTTTCCGTCATCTCGTCAAGTTTTCAATGGCTCAGGTTGTTAACACTGTTACGCAAATTAATGATAGCCTCTTTAAATGGGAAGTCAGTTCGATATGTACGTCGATAATGTGAAGTTATGGAATGTTTTGATAAGAGTTTTTCATGAGTAGATAGGTAATAAATTATTATCAACATGGATTTGTTTGTATAGATCGGTAGATACTGATCAAAGACGGAAGTGAGCGTTTGTAGGTAATAATGGCGGATCAAATAGAAAAACTAATTCAACATCTTTCGTCAACAACCCAGTTAAGCTACTTTGCTGTTTAATTAAATATGATTTATAGAAAATAGCTGTACAGCTTGACCATAAAGAGTTGACAAAAATTATTATTAAGATAATTAATATACCTAATTGAAAAAATACTAGTTCAGACGTCTGAGCTGCTACGGGTGAGTCGATTTTTTTAGTATTTTTTCAATTATATTAATTATCTTAATATAAATATAGCATTGTGAATGCCTAAAATCTAAAAAGTTCAATAAAAATTATTATATTTTAGGGTGCCACTTTATATGTAAACACGTCAAAATAACGAATATTTTGACAACACTGACTTAATTTTGTACAAGAATTTTAGTTCCATTTTATTTAATTTCGACCCTTTATAGCCAAGATGTATGTAACGTTGCATCAATCAATTTAAAACAATAATGTTATAGAAATCAGTATTACCATGTCTTGCCTGACCCATAAACATAGAAGCTGATTAAGAGGTTTCTTTACTGTCTCTAAGAAAACTTAGCAATATGTATTTTTCAAATCTTTAATTATATTTGACGACCGCTCAGCGCAGTAGCACAGGATAGTATAAGTACTACCGTGCAGTAGTGACCTGACCTTTGAGCCAAAGGTCTGCTCGTGAGAATGAGCATAATGTTCACAAGTCATGGATGTTTATTTTTTTATTTACGTTATAGGTTATATAGTCATCATTTAGGATTGTCTAAGTGATTGGTGAGATTTATCCAGAAAACAAAATTAATTTCCATTACAGTTTCGTGATAATCGCCATGGAAGCGATGGACCAGCTTCTGCTGGCGTGCCACTCGCAGACCCTGAACCTGTTTGTGGAGAGCTTCCTCAAGATGGTGCAGAAACTTCTGGAGTCCACCGACCCTCAACTACAGATCTTAGCTACGCAGAGTGTAAGTACCTATACAAACCATTTAAACTTTTTATTTTCACACCTACCTAATTTCCCAACGTTTCAACCGAATTGCAACGGCCGGTCACGGGCTGGTTTAAAAGAGCGCTCGACGCGAGACGAGCGATTCAAAAATAGGGGCCCTGATAATATCTCATAAAATTGTTTAAAAAACAAAAAAACCGACTTCAAAAACCTGCATCTAAAAAGCAAGAAATAATATGCAGGTTATTTGAAGTCGGTTTTTTTGTTTTTTAAACAAATTTTTTATTTTTAGTGTAAGTACCTTCTGTATTAGGTAGTGTAGGTATATTATTTAGGTAGAAAAATCGGCTCAGCCAAACGTGAGATAATCGCGGAGAAAGATCCATACATACAAACTGAATACCTTCTTTTTTTTGAAGTCGGTTAAAAAGACTACACAAAGGTATCCCTTCCCCAACAAAAAAAATCATCTAATTCGGTTCATAAATAACAAAATTGTCAAGTTAGTTGATTTACTATCATAGTATTTTCAGGATTACTTGTAAACTACTGAACCGATTTGAAAAAAAAATAAATGGGACCATCTCGCAAGAAAACTCAATCGAGCAAAAAAAGAATCATCTAAATCGGTCCATAAATGTCGAAGATACGCGCGAACAACGATAAAAAAAAAAAAACATTCAATCGAATTGAGAACCTCCTTTTGATGAAGTCGGTTAAAAATACTTAGTTAGGGCGGTTTATGATTTGGTGATCATTTAAGTAGGTACTATTTTTTTGAAGATCATTTACTTTATTAGGATAACGTGATGTTAAATATTTATTACATTTTAAATAAAAATATGGTGCACATTTTGGTCTTCATTTACTATGATTGGGTTAGCAATGATTAGTTTGGTAGCAATATGTAAAAACTTTGGTTTTAATTTCACATTAAAATGGATGAACAATTTTTGGTAGGTACCTACAAAAAGTGTTTTTTGGCGTTATATTTTCCTAAAAAACCCAAAACCGAAAGTACAAGTAAACACGATTGTGTTTCTTAAAGTTAGGGGGCGGGATAGGGGTGAGAACCGCCCGGCCCTGACGCGAAGCCTACTAGGCTTGGCGGGAGGGCCGGGTGCGGCGAGGGACATGCCCCAAGTGTGACCGAGTCCAACATGCCGGTTGGTATGCCTAAATGCATTCTCCTTCTTGATACAAAAAAAGGCTCCCGACAACGTGCATGGCGTTTTAGCAGCACACTTTGTTATCTTTTTTATCCTTCTTCTGTTCTGTGTAAATGTGTATCTACCTATATATTGTTTTCTCTTCTTAATCGTATTGTGTGTTGTTAATAAACGTTTTTCTATTCTAACGTGGACACACGTGCGGTGCGCCGCTGGATGCGGGCTAAGCAGGACCGAGCCAAGTGGAGATACAAGGGGGAGGCCCATACCCAGCAGTGGGTGTCGTGCGGCTGATATGATGATGATGATGATATGTTTTGTTACAGTTCGTTCGTTTCGCGAACATCGAGGAGGACACGCCGTCGTACCACCGACGTTACGATTTCTTCGTGTCAAAATTCTCTGCGATGTGCCACAGCAACCATAGTGATGTCATCACTAGGGACAAGATCCGATTGGCTGGCATTCAAGGATTGCAGGTAGGCAAAAAACATCGACACACGAATACATATCTTTGTGGGACAATGTGGGTCGCTTCTCATAAAGGGGAACAATCATCCCCTCTGGATACGTTCCTGGAAGTGGAACAACAAGAAGTTTACTTTAAGGCGCTATATCCACTAGCGCCGCCAATTCATTTAAATATTTAAAAAGGAAACAACCACGCCCTCTTAAATTGTCTCTAATAATTTATGAATAATTCTTCAACAGTTTTAATTCTTTCTGGGGGTCAAGTCTGCTAATGTTTTCGTCAAAATTGTGGTTCAATGGTGTTTGAATGGTTATGCTTTTTGACACTGTTCTCGTTTCTTAAACCCAAAATCGAGACACAATATTATGTTTCCGTTTTGGGTTTAAGAAACACAATGTGTTTCGGTTTTGGGTTTACATTGAACTACGATTTTGACGAAAACATTAGCAGACTTGACCCCCCTTGTACTTAAGTTTTAAAATCCATTTAAACCAAAAGTGACCGTCGTCGTTTCGATTGCATTTTAAACATAGAGAGATTTTTTTTAAAGAGTTAAAAAAAAAATTGAGACAGTTTAGGAGGGCATGGTGATTTCCTTTTTTAATATTCGTTTGGTTTACATGTAATAAAAATAATTGGCAGCGCTAGTGGACCGCTATTAAAGCCTTAAAATCTTAGTTCCACTCCTTTCCTACAAATATATTCGGTTTGAATTTCGATTAATTTTGTCCAGGGTGTCATCAGGAAGACCGTATCTGACGACCTGGTCGAGAATATATGGGAGGCCCAACACATGGACAAGATTGTGCCGTCGTTACTGTACAATATGCAGGTAACATAATCAACCGCCTCGGTGGTCTAGTGGTTCGCCAACCCGGGACCCCTGGCTCCCGGGTTCGATTCCCAGGGATGGTACAATTTGTACTCGATTGGTTGGTTGTAGGGCTTATTTCAAGTCCGCCTGGCTAGCAACCACCATCTTACCTAAGTCTGACGCCATAACAACAATTTAAAAATTGTTGTGTTGTGGTGGTTAGGGGTAAGATAGCCACTTCCTCAATGATGAGGATTCCGGGTGAAGTGCGCTTCCGCCTTCGGACTTATTGTCACTTAACATCGGGTGAGGTGAAGGCCAAGCACTATCCCGGTGTGCATAAAAAAAACATTACAATAAGCGGTCTTCTGGCAGCTGACAATTTTAGTATAAGTATATGTTGATAGATTAGATTTAGATGGCGCTATCCAATTAAGTAGATTATTCGAATTAAGGATCAGAGAAAATTTCTTCGGAACACGCCAACGGATAACTAACGCACAACGCAACAAACCGTATACTCAAGAAACATTGTTAAAAAAGTAATTTACGTTTCATCCTTTGTTTTTTCTTAAAAACCTACCTAATTAGTTGTTCAACGACATCTAGATGTTTTTTACTCGTATGTATTACTTTTTTTCTCAAATTAAAACCCATTTTCAGACGACTGAAAAGTACGAATCCGTACTTCCTGATACGAGAGACGGGGTGAAGGAAACCCAGACACAGCCGCGGCTAGCCGAAGCGGAAGAGACCCCCCCTCGGCTGGCCGAAGCCTGCCTGCGGGAGTTGGTGGGGCGGGCGTCATTCGGCCACATTCGAAGCGTGCTTCGGCCTGTACTCACGTGAGTATACTAATCACACATTTTATAGCAAACTCCTTAACTACTATAGAAATAAATAAATAGGAATACTGCGACTTTTAGCCGAAGCGGAAAAAACCCCTCTCGGCTAGACGAAGCTTGCTTTCGGCGGGCGTCATTCGGCCATATACGTATTGTGCTTCGCCCTGTACTCACGTGAGTATACTGAGTACATATTCTATAGGAAACCCCTCGGATATCCGAAGCAGAAGAGACCCTCGGCTGGCCGAAGCCTGGCTGCGGGAGTTGGTGGGGCGGGCGTCATTCGGCCACATTCATAGTGTGCTTCGGCCTGTACTCACGTGAGTATACCGAGGACATATTCTATAGGTAACTCCTAGGCTAGCCGAAGCGGAAGAGACCACCCCTCGGCTGGCCGAAACCTGTCTGCGGGAGTTAGTGGGGCGGGCGTCATTCGGCCACATTCGAAGCGTGCTTCGGCCTGTACTCCCGTGAGAATATTGTGTACAGATTCTATGGGAAACTCGACGGCTAGCCGAAGCGAAGGAGACCCCCCCTCGGGTAGCCGAAGCGGAAGAGACCCCCTCTCGGCTGGCCGAAGCCTGCCTGCGGGAGTTGGTGGGGCGGGCGTCATTCGGCCACATTCGTAGTGTGCTTCGGCCTGTACTCACGTGAGTATACTGAGTATAGGTGCATTCTATAGGAAACAAAAAACGATTTTTGTATGAAACGTTTTATAGGAAACCCCTCAGCTAGCCGAAGCCTGCCTGCGAGAGGCCGCCGCATCATTCAGCCACATTCGTAATGTGCTTCGGCCTGTACTTATGTGAGTATACTGAGTACACATTTGATAGCAAACTCCTCGGCTATTTTAGAAATCATCATCATCATATCAGCCGCACGACACCCACTGCTGGGTATAGGCCTCCCCCTTGTATCTCCACTTGGCTCTGTCCTGTTTGGCCCGCCAAAAGCCAAAAGTGGCCACTTTGAACTAAATTGGATTTTAAAACTTACAGAAAGAATGAAAACTGTTGAAGAGTTATTCAAAAAATATTAAGAGACAATTTAAGAGAATATTACATGAGCTTTTTTTTAAATATTGACTTGGTTTACGAGTAATAAAAATAAATGTAGTGGCGGCGCTAGTTTTACTACCTACAGCGCCTTAAGCGACGCTGTTGTCAATGGTAACCTACGTATACGTTCCACACTAATCCGAATTAATTTTTGGTTTCAGGCATTTCGACCGCCACGAACTGTGGGTGCCCAACGACTTTGCTATCCACACGTTTAGGATCATCATGGAAGCCATCCAGGTTTGTAAAATTCCAATATGTTCTTGCAAAAAATATCGTTCTGTCTCCATATTTTAATTAAATGTTTTACTGACAAAAACTTGTGAAAAAATATTAATAGCACTGCAATGTAAGCAAAAACGTCAAAAAATCAGTATTCGTAACAGCTATCGATAAAAAAACACGCGTAAAAAAAGAAAGAAAGAGGCACGCAGCGCGGTGCAATTTGAAATTGTACTTTATTGCTACGTGCAGCGAGATTAAGGCGAGGCCAGTTCATGATCTTAAGAAAAGATCGATTTTTGAACTTCTAATGTAAAAAACTGATGTAGAATTCTACTTCTCAAAAATTAATGTAAACTGAAAAAGAAACAAAGAAACACAATAACCGAACAGAATATTGAAAAATGGCTTGGTAACTCTGTAAAAAAAATCCTGAATAACACCATAAAAACTTATAAAAATAAACTTCAAATCGTCAGATTTCGTAATTTTCAACGACAGTGATATGATTTTTTATGCAAAATGGATAGCTTTTTTATTGATCTAACACAATAACCGAGTACATTTTTAATAAATGATCAAGTATTTCAGAAATCAATAAAAATATACAAAATTTCGTCAAATTTCTGGCGAGGCGTCAATTAAAGTAAATTTCGGGAACTGCCTCGCCTTAACTTATTATTTGATTGTCCTCGCGCAGATGAGCTATGATTCATTTGATTTGATAAGAACAGCAACATTCACCAGTTTAATACAAGAAATAAAGATAAACTTGCCGTTCCAAGATTTAGGCTTGCAAAAACGAGAGGTTCATTTATGGGGAAAGGCATAGCCTTTATTAATAAAGTTCCACAACAAGTGATTGATCTTCCTTTGCATGAATTTAAAAACCATGTTAAAAAAACGCTCATGGGTAAAGGTTATTATAAAGTTGATGATTATCTTAAAGATCAAAATGCGTGGAAATGATGTAGGTAACACATAACTTGCTAATATAAGTACTTTATTGAAGTAATATAATAAGTCTATGTTGTTGCCAATAATTCTGTCACCCTTTTGTAATTATGTTACCCTGGTAACGATATATTCAAGTTTGTAAATATCGTTACTTATGGCTGTTACAGCTGATAAGTTTCTTGCGCCCGTTCTTCTTGTCAGCTAAAAAAGTCTGGAACGGGTGGTAGGAAAATATAGACGATTCAAAAGTACTTAACAATTAAGTTTATTTGAATAAAGCTTATTTCACTTTCACTTTCACTTTCACTTTCACTTTGTATGTTTAGTACCCACTATTATTGACCGAGCGACTTCGATCAAGAATACACTAGATAACGCTTTACGAACTAAAACAGTACACAAAAATGGCACCTTAAAATAATAGCGACCCAACTTACAAACTTGGCGCTTATTTTGTGCATAATCACCTCTTATTTTGTACAAACTCACATTTTATATTACTTATTTTGTATAAAATAAGCTTTATGTACAAGAACACATCTTTTATCACTTACTTTGTTACAAAATAAGCGCCCAGTTTGTAAGTGGGACGCTATTTGTGGTGCCATTTTTGAGACTCCGACCGGACATCTATGGTATTCTTGATCGAAGCCGAGCGAGCGCGAAACGCGAGCAAAACGTCTCTGCTTCAGCTTAGGCAAAAAAATGTATGTCCTTTCGGCTGTCTGTCTGTTCTCTTCTACAGGTCGCATTTCTCAACTGATTCTCGTGAAATTTTGTGAGCAATCGATAATATATCGGTTTTTTTGTCGAGCCAGATTTCCGAAATTTACTTAGTGAAAAAAATATTTCACCCATTTTGAAAAATGATCAAAATTAGAAACGCCCGTCTAGCTTCAATTACATCATATAATATACCAAACAGTATTTGAAAACCGCGTGGCAACATCTATTAGATTTATTATTAAACAGCATACAATTTGAGCTACTTTTTAACGCAAAATGCGAAGTCTTCAACTCACGGAGTCACTAGTAATAGTATATTATGTGCTAACGTGGGCCGACCGGTCGAGCGCGCGCCGCGTACCTACGTGCGGAGTGTCACTGGCCTGGCTAAGGCTACTGAAAAAGCTCTTAATTAAGTCTTATTTGTAAAAATAAAAATATAAAAAAAATGCTAATTAATTGCTAATGCAAACGTGGTTGCTAACTATGGGTCTCATAAGGAGGCTCATAGTCACCCAGCGTGCAATGGAGAGAGCCATGCTCGGCGTTTCCCTGCGTGATCGAATCAGAAACGAAGAGATCCGCAGGAGAACTAAAGTAACCGACATCGCTCGAAGGATTGATCAGCTGATGTGGCGATGGGCGGGACACATAGCGAGAAGAACCGATGGCCGTTGGGCCGGAAAGGTTCTGGAATGGCGACCGCGCACCGGACGACGCTCCGTGGGTAGGCCCCCGACAAGGTGGACTGGCGTGAGGGCGAAGGTCGCGGAGAGCCGCTGGATGCGGACAGCACAGGTCCAATCGTCGTGGAGATCCTTAGGGGGGCCTATACCCAGCAGTAGGTGTCGTGCGGCTGATATGATGATGATGATGATGTAAAACATTTGCCCGCACAGGATAAATATTCGTACAGCGTAGTGGAAGCTCTAATGCAACACTTAGACGTGGGCGTTCCCGGGGCGGCCCAACCGCGCGTGCGCGCCGCCCGCGCCGCCGTGCTCAGCAATATAGTCGCCATCGCCGCCGCCGACTCTGTGGGTGAGTTCACACATGCAAAGGAGACTAGAGGAGAATTTGATGATTCGATTTTGTAGACAGATCTACTGATCTGTCGGCAAAATTGAATCATCTACCATTGCGTTCATTATCAAAATTCAAAATATTTTTTTCAGTCTAGGCTGTTACATTACAAGCACTTGTAAATGTCACAGATCTTATTAAGTCGAGGCCAGTTCACGATCTGATGAAAAGTCTGATTTTTGAACTTCCAATGTGAAGAACTGATGTAAAATTCTACTTCACAAAAATTACTGTAGACTGTAAAAGAAACAAAGAAGCAAATTAACCGAACAGAATATTGAAAAATGGCATGGTAACTCTGTAAAAAAATCCTGAATAACACCATAAAAACTTATTAAAACAAATTTCAAATCGTCAGATTTCGTAATTTTCAACGACAGTGATATGATTTTTTATGCAAAAAGGATAGTTTTTTTATCGATCTAACACAATAACCGAGTACATTTTTAATAAATGATCCAGTATTTCAGAAATCAATAAAAATGTACTAAAATATGTCAAATTTCTGACGAAGCGTCAATTAAAGTTATGCAATATTCAACCTTATTCTAAAGACATAGTGAAAGAGTAAATTGCGTGAACTGGCCTCGCCTTAAGAGCCCGTAGCGATTTTGCCGCTGACTGCCGCTCTCTCGCTCGCACATTTCATGTTTTCTCAAGATTTGTTAAATCTGAGTGCGTAATTGAAAAATGTGTCTCGACCACTTTTCGCAATATAAGATTACAGACATTTTAATATATATTTCAGTTTTTTGTTGCTAAAGTAACAGTTATTTGAACTGGCAAATACGATAACTTTTTGTACTTCAGCAACTCGAAACTGAAATATAATGTTGAAATGTCCGTAATCTTATATTGCGAAAAGTGGTCGAGACACATTTTTCAATTACGCACTCAGATTTAACAAATCTTGAGAAAACATGAAATGTGCGAGCGAGAGAGCGGCAGTCAGCGGCAAAATCGCTACAGAGCCTTAATTAGGTAGGTACCTAATTGAAAATGACGACACCTTAGACTTGGCGACAGCTTAAATCCCCTTATTGTGTCCTATTCGCTGATTTAATGCCCAACATCAAACATGTAATACTTTTTCGCAGGTCCTTCTGTGCTGGAGATAATCAACACTTTGCTAACCAATTTGAGAGCATCGGTCGCGAGAGATTCTGATGTAAGTGCAACTATCTAAACTATGTAACTATAAATGCATAACAATGCAATAAGGTCCTAATTGGGTTTAGTTTAGAATAGGGTTTTTGTAAGTCCACTATTCTCTCTATTATCTTTAAACCAGCCACTAATACTGACTACTACACTTGTACTATTATTTATTCTGTGCTACTCAACGATATATCAAAACAAAGTTTAGATGCGTTACCCGCACTCCACAATGGCAAGACGAAAGTAAGGTAATTGCCCGACTTTCAATTAGTCAGGCACAGGCTCGTGACACGTAAACACACACCAATCTCGTCAGTCAGACACTAAAAAACCGTGACATTCTGATCAAAAATGCCTTCCTGCGTCTATAAACGATGTGCAAATTATACAGCAACAGTCAGAGATCGGAAAAATGTTTCATTTCACACGTAAGTACTGTATTTAACCGTAAAATGTATTTTCGTATTTTGTATTACTCTAATCGGCCATTTTTTACAAAGAGCGAGACGCGCCAATGAGCATGCAGCGTATCAGACGAAACTTATGATGTCTGTTTATCTCTTTCTAACGACAGGGATTCCGTATGGTGGCGTTCATTTTTGTCCCACTATTGATGTTGTGTGTATCTGCAGTACCTGTCGCTGTTTTAATTTGCATGATGTTAGCGCATAACGCATCTAAACTTTGTTTTGATATATCGTTGGTGCTACTACCACTTTGTTTATTCATAATTTCCTCCCAACAGAAAGAAACGGACGAGAAGTTATACCAAGATGCGTTGATCAACGCTTTAGGAGAGTTCGCGGACCATTTGCCGGACTTCCAGAAGATCGACATAATGATGTTCATCATCAGCAAGGTGCCCAGCTCGCAGCGCGGCAAGGGGGCGAGGCCCGACGCCATGCTGCAGACTATACTGCTCAAGTCACTGCTCAAGGTGTGTGTCATACATAATGATGTTCATCATCAGCAAGGTGCCCAGCTCGCAGCGCGGCAAGGGGGCGAGGCCCGGCGCCATGCTGCAGACTATACTGCTCAAGTCACTGCTCAAGGTTTGTGTCATACATAATGATGTTCATCATCAGCAAGGTGCCCAGCTCGCAGCGCGGCAAGGGGGCGAGGCCCGACGCCATGCTGCAGACTATACTGCTCAAGTCACTGCTCAAGGTGTGTGTCATACATAATGATGTTCATCATCAGCAAGGTGCCCAGCTCGCAGCGCGGCAAGGGGGCGAGGCCCGACGCCATGCTGCAGACTATACTGCTCAAGTCACTGCTCAAGGTGTGTCATACATAATGATGTTCATGTTCATCATCAGCAAGTGCCCAGTTCGCAGCGCGGCAAGGGGGCGAGGCCCGACGACTAAATAAACTAGGTATATAAAAATGATGTGATTCGTGAAAGGTGTCATCTGAAAGATGATATAGTGACAAGAATTGAGAAAGGAATGTTCCGGTGGTTTGGTCACTTAGAGAGGATGAATGAAAGGCGAATCACCAAATAGATATATTGTACGAATAAAAAAGGAACGATTGCACAAAGGCGTCCCAGAAAAACCTACGCGGACCAAATAGAGGTTATTATAATAAAAAAGGCTGGTGTACGTAGTGACAAAAACCGCAGGGCATGTATGAAAAGATTGATGTATGTGAATGAAGCGAAAGAAGTGTGCAAGGATCGTAGCAGGTGGCGACCCATAGTCTCTGCCTACCCCCATGGGAAACAGGCGTGGTGTATGTATGTATATAAAAATACGTAACAAGCTGATCAAATATCTGGTTTGTCAGGTGGGAACCACATACCGTACAACAGAATTCAGCAAAGCCTTCCCAGCGGCATTTCTGGAAGCTTTACTTCGCGTATCGGCCGCCACTGAGCCGGCGACGCGAGCGTTACTGCAGAGGATACTACACACTTTGCTCGACCGACGAGGGAACGCTGCTAGATTGGCTGTACCTACGTAAGTGTTTAGAAAACAAAACATAATATAATAACACAAGCTACAAATAATAAAGGCTACGATAACACAAACACAAAACAATAATATTGAATTTTTAGATTTTAGCATTCGCAATGCTATTTTTATATATTAAGTCCCGTCTGAGCTGCTACGGTTGAGTCGATTTTTTCTAGTATTTTTCAATTATATTAAGTAACTTAAATATACAAAACAATAAGTAGGCAAAATGCGGTTTTCTTGAGCCAATGACTCGAGCGTTACTGCAGAGGATACTACACACTTTGCTCGACCGACGAGGGTACGCTGCTAGATTGGCTGTACCTACGTAAGTGTTTAGAAAACACAACCTATAATAACACAAGCTACAAATAATAAAGGCTACAATAACACATACAAATAATAAGTAGACAAAGTACGGTTTTCTTGAGCCAGCTACGCGAGCGTTATTATAGAGGATACTACACACTTTGCTCGACCGGCGAGGGAACGCTGCTAGATTGGCTGTACCTACGTAAGTTAATAATAAATAAAAAAACAGGGTTTCTTTTTTATTAATTTAAAATGAACAATATGTGGAATCATTGAAATAGGCGCGATGTCGGTATGTGAATACCCGGCTATGATATAATGGTTATGTTTATGTCAGACTCCTACTGACTAAACACTGCCTTGGACCTTAGTTTCGTGCCCGAACAAGCAACGAACCTTCGCCCGATCAAATTGACCGACCCTACGGCATCAGGGTTTCTAAACTCACTAGAAATTGCGGCCAGCTAATTATTTATAATGGATAACTAGTTATGATGACATGTGCTACGATACCTCGTGTATCGGCCGCTACTGAGCCGGCGACGCGAGCGTTACTGCAGAGGATACTACACACTTTGCTCGACCGACGAGGGAACGCTGCTAGATTGGCTGTACCTACGTAAGTGTACAAAGGTTACTCCATACTCTACATATTATAGTTACTATGCGAGACAAATAAGAATAGTACTGTCAAACGGCATTCTTGATCTTTGTTCCTTTTCTTGCACATCCTACACCCTGAAGTGGAAGCGAAACGCAAACAAATATGGCCGTTTTGACAGTACTATTCTTATTTGGCTTGCTTAGAACAAGGAGAGTAAATAACAAAAAAACTGTGTTTCTAATCAAGTAAAATCAGTGAAATTACAATAAAATCGGGTATGTATTAATGCCGATAATTCATACATAAAACATACGACCGAAATATCAACGCATAAAACACCTATTTTCAAAATACCAAAAATGTTAAATGACGATATCCAATAGACCGAAACTTGAAAGATCGATTATTGAATGACCAATAGTTCGAAACCCCGTAAGTTAAAATGCCGACATTCGAAATCCCGAAAGTGTGTCTAGGTTTATTAGGTGCGACAACGAGCGAGCGTAGCGAGCGAGTAACATCTTTATAACATTATGGTTGCAATAAATATATTGAATTAAATTGAAGGTTAGGTTCCGTTGCAAACAAGAAAGCACGAGCCGAGCGAAGTGTCAGAACCGACCTGCTGGCCTGTAACCTTCGGTTTTTTAAGCTTCGGGATTTAGTGAAATTTTCGGGAAATGTCCTTTCGTGATTTTAAACGTACGGCCAAACAACCATTCGGCCTTTCAATTTTCGGCATTTCGTCCATAGGTCTTGTAAAATTCGGTCTTTTCAACTTCGGCATTGTAATACATACCTATAAAATCTGTAGGTAGGTCTGTTGAATAACTTGAAACTCTATGATCATTTACCTAAATAGTTGATTAATGTCTGCAAAGTTCCATAGTCTCTGCCTACCCCCATGGGAAACAGGCGTGAGTATATGTATGTATGTAAAGTATAGTTATCATGATAATAACGTTTGTCGTAGCGTGGAGTACGGCGAGCTCGGGCTCGCGGTCGAGAAGTGTTCCCGCCAGGACCTGATCTTCATCAACAAGCACGGCTACGCGATATACAGCTCACTCTATGACGGTACTTAAACTATTCTCCATTCGTTTTACGGAGAGTGCTAGATTTTAGTGACATTTCTAGATATTTGTGCCAAACTGTAAAACAATTTGTGTCAAAGTATTTTTTTTTATTGTATTGGAGACGGGACAACAAACAGTTAGTACAAACAATAGTAGTATAGTATAGTCCTCAAATATACTATTAAAATTTATATAAAGATAAATTACGTTATCCACGTAATATGTTTAATTCTTATTATTTGCATTCACTGTGCTATTTTTATATCCATTATACAATAATTGTATACTGGATATAAAGACATTAATTATTAATGTCTAAAAAAATGTTTTGTCGACATCAGCTATTTTTAATGTGCTTACTGTTGGGGCACAGGCCGTCCTTATGGGTGGATAAGGAGGATGGGCCGTAACCCACCACGCGGGCCCAATGCGGATTGGTGAGTGCTAACGACTGCAAATGCAGCCGGGACTAACAGCATAAAGAAGCACGGGGCTTCAAGATAATACATTTTTGGTCACCCATTCCATGACTGACTGTTGCGAAAGTTGCTCAACTCCTCAATCGCAGGGCCAGCCGCTAAACCACTGCGATACCGAGTCCCTCCTAAAAATGTTTTAATTCTGACGTAACATTTGATGGTAGGCCTCCAACTGGAATCGAACACGCTGGAAAATATAGAGTCTATCTACATCACGCTCGCGCTGCTCTGCATCGAGTTCACGTCCGAGGAGACTCTGTGCGACATACTGCAGCTGATTTTGGCGTAAGTACACACGACACCACGTCAAGTTTAACATTAAACTTGTCACGTTACGGAAGGTAACGTAGCAAAATTTGGAAGAATATAAAAAGATGGAACTGAAATTCAGCTTTATTAATTAGCAAAATTTAATTGTTTGAAATTTAATACACTTTTAAAATGATATTGGCAACTAATGTCAAAAGCGCGCATGGTTTTTGAATAAAACTGCAAAAACTTAAATTTTTTGCAGTTTTTCACGTATAACGCAGCTAGCACAACTTTTTTTTGCTTGCAAAATATAGTTCCACACTCTCCTAAGGGGTCCAAATAAATAACACACCAAAAATGCAGCTATACATCGCATTTTGCGTTTTTAGGAAAACCATTTGTAAGATTTTACTGGCCTATGCGCGGGCTGCAATGCTGACTGCGCTGTGACGGCCTGGACCTGCGCTAAGCTCCGCTCTCGGCCATCATCATCGCTGCTAGCAATTCAGTCATTATTTACCGCGGCAGTACACGATGCTTTACTGCCTATGATTCCCATTTTCGTTTACCAAATAAGACTTTCTTAAATAGGTAAATTGACTTTTAAGTTTTCGCTTTTGTCTCAATAATAATTTATATTGTTCAACAGTATCCAACAATCAGCTCTCTCGAACCCAGTACTGAGTGTAGCACAACAGTGCCAGCTACAAGCGCTAGTGGCAGCCCTAGCGGCTCTATTACCGCACGTGATGCCGCTACCTTTCCTGCACGAGTATGTGCACAAGGTTAGTCTATAGCACAGGTATATAATATAATACTGAGTGTAGCACAACAGTGCCAGCTACAAGCGCTAGTGGCAGCCCTAGCGACTCTATTACCGCACGTGATGCCGCTACCTTTCCTGCACGAGTATGTGCACAAGGTTAGTCTATAGCAGAGGTATATAATATAATACTGAGTGTAGCACAACAGTGCCAGCTACAAGCGCTAGTGGCAGCCCTAGCTCTAGCGGCTATATTACTGCACGAGATGCCGCTACTTTTCCTGCACGACTATGTGCACAAGGTTAGTCTATAGCACAGGTATATAATACTGAGTGTAGCACAACAGTGCCAGCTACAAGCGCTAGTGGCAGCCCTAGCGGCTCTTTTACCGCACGTGATGCCGCTACCTTTCCTGCACGAGTATGTGCACAAGGTTAGTCTATAGCACAGGTACATAATACTAAGTGTAGCACAACAGTGCCAGCTACAAGCGTATAGGCACTGGCACATTAGTGCCAGTTGGCAACCTTAGCGGCTCTATTTATTACCACTCGTGACACGCACTCGATTCGCTGTCTGTTTGACTAGGGCAGGGTAACGCAATCAAATCTCCAAAACTCAGCTTTTTTTGTTTCTATCAATTGTTTATTTTTGTGTCAGTTATATCATTTGATTTGCTATGTTATTTAGTATACTTTTTTATTTATTCCTTTCATCTGATATTGTCGTTATTTTTCATAGATAATCGACGCCCGCGCATCGGACGCCCCGCACCTACTTCCTCCGCTGCGCCGCGAGTACCAACAGCTGGCGCCCGCTGATATGCCCGCTAGCGTGCCCTACCTCATGTTCGATCAGGTTAGAAATTAATATAATTAAAATTAATAAATTATTGTGTACAGGTGCGATTAAATTGACAATAGACAGTGGATCCGCTGCGATTTCAGTCTGAAATGTATGGAATAAGTATATTTTACATAAATACGTCGTTTTGTACCGCAAGCGCTCTGAAGTTAGTCATTTCTGTTGTACATTGTTAAATTAATCCCATTTAATAAAAACATTTTATCCTGTTTTTTACTATTGATTTTATTAAAAGAAGTTACAATATTTATGAACGGTTAACAACAAAAGTAGCTTAAGTACTTTGTCAAAGCAACTTTTTGACAAAATGTCTCTCCATCTCAAACATTATACAATGATTGCTATTACAAAGTACTAATGTGTTAAGTCTGTGTATGTGTTAAGTAAGAGATCTCTCGTCGAATCCAACTCGGGTGGGCAGCATTCGGGAAGCTTCGAAAAATCTTCGCGTCCGACTTACCTCAATGTCTCAAGACGAATGTCTATGAACAGTGTGTGTTGCCAGTGATGACTTACGGCAGTGAAACGTGGCCGCTAACTATGGGTCTCATAAGGAGGCTCAAGGTCACCCAGCGTGCAATGGAGAGAGCCATGCTCGGCGTTTCCCTGCGTGATCGAATCAGAAACGAAGAGATCCGCAAGAGAACTAAAGTAACCGACATCGCTCGAAGGATTGCTCAGCTGAAGTGGCAATGGGCGGGACACATGGCGAGAAGAACCGATGCCGTTGGGCCGGAAAGGTTCTGGAATGGCGACCGCGCGCCGGACGGCGCTCCGTGGGGGAGGCCTATACCCAGCAGTGGGTGTCGTGCGGCTGATATGATGAATGTGTTAAGTGTCTTGCATTTGCCGACTGTATTCCGCAGTAGGCTGGGTAACCACTACATGTCAGTATTCGTCAATCAATTTTGAGTTTTATGTCTAAAGTAGTAAAACACAAAATCAATTCTAGAAAATTTAGAGAGAGAGAGAGAGAGAGAGGGAGAAATTATTTATTTAACCAAAGACCACACAAAAGTAACAATACAACGAAGATTGAAGTTAGATGGTACGGTCAGCAACGAAAGTTGTTTAACATTTTAGTACTTTGTCATAGTAACTTTTTTAATTAATGTTTCAAACCGTGAGACATATGTCATAAAAGTTGCTATGACAAAGTACCAAAGCGTTAAGCTACTTTTATTGCTGACTGTACTCATAAAACTTAAAAGAAAAATAAAAAACATTTACAAATAAGGCCCTTGCTTCAAAAAGGTCCCTGCAGTTTTTTATAGTTATTCATAACAGTATCGTATTGTTCGTTAGATGGCAATATGCGAGTGCGTGAAGACATCCGGCATAGATGTGACGAGACTGCAAACGGCGGCGCCCTACGCGGGGGGCGCCGCCCTGAGCATGGCGCATAGGCACAGCTGGGTGGAGGCCGGTAAGGAAACAATTGTTTGTTTTATTTAAAAAGCTTACACATAAACATATACAAATATTATTAAAGATATTCGGTGTTATTTTATTACAAGATATTTTTAAACTTAAGACACTGGCCGTGTTATTACAGAAGATTTTAAAACACTTTAACTAAACACGAGTTTAAATGTGATGCCGTTACTTTTTTGACAATATTGTTTGACAGAGACAGCATCACATTTAAACATGTGTTTAGTTAAACAGTGTTTAAAAATCTTTTGTAATAACACGGTGGTTGTTTAAATGTGATACTGTCATCTTTTTTGATAATATAGTTTGAAAGAGACAGCGTCACATTTAAACAATGTCTAATAAAAATCTTTTGTAATAACATCGATTATTTTTATTTAGCCATAGGAGAGCTTCTATGTGCTAATAAGGCGTCAAAATTTGTGTTCTATTGTATTACTATTTTTTATTCTACTCAAGTACTTTATATTCGTACGGTACGGTTACTCAAGTTTATTTATCCTGGAAATCTTGTAATACTAAAATGAATGACATAAACAAACGAATGATAAAACATTTTCTACTTCTATTTGAGATGAAACTCCTCTGTGGTGAGGATTCCGGGCCTGATTATAATATAAAACTAAAATAAATAACTCTGTTACTCACAACTTTTGGTTGAAACTGACAAAATCGCAGTTACATTGCGAATTTAGTAAAAATCAATGTAATAAGTAATAATAATAAATATTCTTTATTTACTCTTCACAAAGGTTGTTACAATACTTAGTTATAGGTACATGAGCTAAAGCTTACAGATAAAACTTTTGTGAGAGATGATCTCCAGGCTCCTACCTACGTACAGTTATGGATTATTATGACTTATTTATGACAAGCCCGGCGACTATCAGGCGAACTGTAAACTTGCATTACTTTCGGCAGCAATTCTGTGTGGGTGCTCAACCTTAATTGTGTAATAACAATAGCAACATATTACTTTTTGTTTTTATTATTTTTTCTAACGTCACTGGTTGTCTTTTTGGTTAAATTTTTATTTTTAGTGGAAATTTGTACTTTTTTGTGCATAATGCATTTTACTTTATATATAGGATACTATTGATATGTATATGTGGAGGTTTGTAATTGGCTTCGAGTAATTAATAATGTTTTTAAATGCCTATAAAGCTGTAAACCTTACTAAAATAAATAAAATAAAAAAAAATAAAAATTATTATATCATATGATAAGAGTACAATTTTGGTTAATGAAGATTATAGAATGGTGTATGTGGAAGTGTGTGTGTGTGTGTCTGTGTAGGTATGTGTTTGCGTGTGTGTGTGTACGCGTGTGTATGTATATTCTGTGTTAGAATGTGACAACTATGTTACTATAAGCAGCAATGTATTGTAACCCTGTGTATAGGCGCGGCGCAGGGGCGCGACAGCCTGGCCGACATCGCGGGCCCGGTGGCTGAGCTCGACAGCGCCAACAGCTCGCCGGGCGTGCAGAGGGTGAGTGAAACTACAAAAAACACACTTACAAACAAACATACTTACTTACAAGATACGCGCGAAAAACATAACCCTCTTGCAGTCGGGTAAAAAAACTCGGACCGATGCACACTGGTCCAGATACGAACTCGTCTCAAAAATCTGTAGCTCATTTGTCTTAAATGACAACTACTTGATTTAAAACTCGGACCGATGCGTGGTCCGAAGAAACTGAACAACTTTTACTATAGGACCAACTTAGAAAATTAAAAATGAAAATATCAAAATATAATGTGACAGCTGATTCTTTTTTCGCTATTTCAGATTTGGTCCCATGGGAAAAGTTGTTCAGTTTGATAGTCCGAAAAAACGTTTAACCATTTTTGCTTCATTCATTGACACCCTGTATAAATAGGTACTGTAGAGACCCCTATTAGGTCTCTAACTTAAATTAAAGAAGGTGTAACTTTAAATAGCTTTTTATTTTACCGAATTTACATTTTATAACAAATACTGAAAAAATCCTTAATAGTATTAATATTTAATATTTAACTTCTTTCACTGTTACCATGTAGGTATAACGTAAATGCTGATGAGCGACTTGAATATGAGTAGTGTTTCTTATACATTCGTGCATGGAAGATTGATATTATCGCTACTAATTATCGAGAAACAAACGAGAAAAAATAAAGGCACGTCCTTTGTTAAAAAACCGTTAAATGAATATGAACCGTCTACGAGCCGCCGCTGCGCGGCTAGCGGCTAGTCGCCTATGGCGTGGCGACACAGTGCGTTTTGGCTCTTAAGGCGAGGCCAGTTCACGATCTGATGAAAAGACTGATTTTTAAACTTCCAATGTGAAGAACTGACGTAGAATTCTCTTTCACAAAAATTACTGTAGACTGAAAAAGTAATAAAGAAACAAAATAACCGAACAGAATATAGAAAAATGGCATGGTAACTCTAAAAAAAAATCCTGACTAACAAACACATTATAAAAATTTATAAAAATAAATTTCAATCGTCAGATTTTGTAATTTTCAACGACAGTGATATGATTTTTTATGCAAAAAGGATAGCTTTTTTATCGATCTAACACAATAACCGAGTACATTTTTAATAAATGATCCAGTATTTCAGAAATCAATAAACATGTCCTAAATTTCGTCAAATTTCTGGCGAAGCGTCAATAAAAGCTATGCAATATTCAACTTTATTCTAAAGACATAGTGAAAGAGTAAATTTCGTGAACTGCCTAGCCTTAAGTTCCTACTTAGTATTTCCTGATTCCTTCCCTATCCCCACCTTATTGTAGCAACAACAGTACGACGCACTGGACGAAGAGTACAGGATGTTCATAGAAAAGTACAACCGCAACCACCGACCTAGCTCGCAGTCCTTCGGCGCTTATGTAAATTTCTTTAAATTCCTAACAACATGATTTTAGTAATTGCTTTTTAACCTACTTCACACAAATGAGTAGCATCGGAGCTAGGTTCATGAGCGCCCCTGGCAAGATTTGAATTTTGCGCCCCAAGACATATTTCTAAGATAATGACCGCCCCTGGCAAGATTTGACTTTTGCGCCCCAAGACATATTTCTAGGATAATGACCGCCCCTGGTAAGATTTGAATTTTGCGCCCCAAGACATATTTCTAGGATAATGACCACCCCTGGCAAGATTTGAATTTTGCGCCCCAAGACATATTTCTAGGATAATGACCGCCCCTGGCAAGATTTGAATTTTGCGCCCCAAGACATATTTCTAGGATAATGACCGCCCCTGGCAAGATTTGAATTTTGCGCCCCAAGACATATTTCTACGATAATGACCGCCCCTGGCAAGATTTGGATTTTTCGCCCCAAGACATATTTCTACGATAATGACCGCCCCTGGCAAGATTTTAATTTTGCGCCCCAAGACATAGTTCTAGGATAATGACCGCCCCTGGCAAGATTTTAATTTTACGCCCCAAGACTGACAGATATACTTTTTTCTAGCTACGAGTCAGCAAAGTGCGCCCCCACCTCAGGTTGCGCCCCTGGCAACCGCTCCCCTTGCCAGCCCCTAGCCTAGCTACGACGCTAATGAGTCACGATTCGTGTGAATTAATTCTTGTTGAGTTTACTATAGTGTTGAAATTAGTAAATTATTTGGAAGATAATCGAGTAGCTTAGCATTGAGACACGACAAAACTCACTCTTAGAAATGTGTAACAAATTGAACTCCTAAAAATTTGTAGAATAAAATAATGTTTTTTTCGCCTTAACTTAATTGTAATGGCCCTATTTAATAATGTGACAAATTGTTAATTGTCATGACAATTTGGTTTATATTGCGTTGTAGCTATGAGTAGTTCGTTCAATTTTCGAATTGGTTGGTCGAATATAAAATTGTTATGACAGGTGACAAATTGCCTGATGGTTTTATCACGCTCAAGTTTGTGTTTCCAATCGCTATCCTTCCCATCCTATCCTGTCCTCTCCCTCTTTTCCAGCGAAATGACGCGGAGTTCTGGAACTGGCGTCACGACTACGACGACGATGATCATGACACGCGCAAAGATAAGCGCCACGTTACGGTATCAGATTCTATTACCTTTCTTGTCATGAAATAAAGCATAAAGTCAATCCGCAATTTAATTATTATTTTACCCAATAGAGCACTATCACAGACAGATATTTTTATACTGCCTGAGTCTGTCATCCACCATAGGGTCTTTAGGGCCTTATGGTGGATGTCATACAGATAGATTGGGAGATCACAGGGCAGAAAGAGGGTGTTATTAAAAGTGGAAAGGTACCCTGGCAAGTTCCACTTCCACATAAAAACTCCGCATGTCAGACGGACTGATTGGAGAGCTTTCCATGTATCCCACAGACTATCTAGTCAGTCGGCCTTATCACTTTCAAGCTATAGTATAAAAAAAATAAAGATAGCAGCCAAGCAAGAGGTTTAGACTAGCTCTAACTTGCTGAAGTCGACTTCCGCAAGCTTTTACCACTGTGTAAACATAGGCCCAAGAACGATAAAACCAAAACCGTTGTCATTTAGGTGATATTTACCTTAAAATCTTTGGCTTAGCTTTAGAATTCTCGAGAAATTTTCGAAGATTGGCGTCGAAAGCTCTTTACTAGGCTTAACTTACAACAATATTAACAAAACTAATTTGAGTCTTTTTCTGTTAACGATTTATTTTTGTTTTTATCGTTGAAAATTAGTGCGATTGGGCTCCAAGTGTTGCAATCTAAATTCTAATAATTTTGCAGCTCGCGATACTTGTTCGGTCAAAAAATTGCAGGAAGAACTTGCTTTTATATGTGATGAAACGGAAGTAGTTATTATTCAATGTTTGTCACAGCACCCGATGCAATCAGAGAGCGTGAGCCTAGAAGCGCTGCGGCGCGCGGCCACCGGCCCCAGCGAGGCGGAGCGCCGCGAGGCCGAACGGCGCAAGGCATCGCTCAACAACGCCTTCAGGACCGCGCCGTTTAACACGCTCGTCACTTTAACGCAGCCTAAGGTATAGTTATACATGCCATATTCTCAACAACAACAACACACTTAAATACACACACATACACACCAGCTATTACACAGCAGTCAGCACCCGATGCAATCAGAGAGCATAACACAGCCTAAGGTATAGTATACATGTTTCACTCTCAACAAACACACACGGACACACACCCAAACACGGTCATACACACCCAAACACACATACATATAGACGAGCTATTACACAGCAACTGATACAATCAGAGAGCGTGAGCCTAGAAGCGCTGCAGCGCAAGGCCGAACGGCGCAAGGCATCGCTCAACAACGCCTTCAGGACCGCGCCGTTTAACACGCTCGTCACTTTAACACAGCCACAAATACACGCCACATTCTCAACAAACACACACACGGGCACACACATACACACCAGCTATTATACTACACAGCACCCGACGCAATCAGAGAGCTTTTGTAATAAAACCGTTACATTTTAATATCCACAGTACGAGATCAAGGACAAGTTAGAAGAGATTTTCAACTCCATATCAGAAGAGCCGTTAATGCCCGTATCCACCGCGTGCTCGCCGGCCGGACAGAACAAGACTTACTCTCAGAACGTACCGCCCTACACTAAGTACTTCCCCGAGCTGTTCCTCTACTAGGTGAGTCGAATGTCAAAGTTAAAAGTCAAAGACAAAGGTTGAGTGATAGTCTTCTAGTAATTCGGCCGGACAGAACAAGACTTACTCAAGTACTTCCCGAGCTGTTCCTATACTAGTTCGACTCGAATGTCAATGTTAAAAGTCAGAGACGAATGAAAGTCTTCCCTTTATAAGCCATGTCTTCCCTTCATAATGACTAAACAGCAGTTTGCCTCAGGATTAAAAACGTCTATGTCGCAAATTATCCTAGTATAAACATCTTTGTCTGCTTAAAATACGCACGGTATGTTCATAGATTTTTAATCAAACAATTACTGGCCATTTGAACTTATTGTTTACGGCATTCTGAAAAGAAGTTATTTAGTCCTTCTCCATTTTAGTCATTTTGCATTCTAGTCATTCTGCTCTTTAGTCATTTTGCACTTTAATTTTTTTGCACTTTAGTCATTATTAATTTTAGGCATTTTGGTCATTTTTCCCTCATAGTCTATTTGCTTTTTACGCAGCGTGATTAGGAAGGATTTTTTTTAGTCTTAGTCCAATAATGTACTTTGTTATTGTTTCAGTTGGCTCAATAAATTCCAATGGGACGGAGACTTCATAAATGCAGAGGGACAAGGGTAATTTAGTTTGAATTATGCTTCCTCAATGACTGTGCTATTCTAACAAAAAAAGTATGTTCTTTCACATCTAAATGATGAAATCAAATTAATATTTTTGTGACTGACTAAAAGGTCAAATGGATTGTTGAAAAAAAAATCCGATATTCAAAAAAATGGTATGAAATGATTTAAACGAAACAAAGAAGTTTCATTTGTGTGAAGTTTGTGTTGCAAAAGCCCATTGTTAATGTAAAATTCAATTAATGTTGTCAAAGTAAAGTGTATTTGATTTCGTATTTTTCATGTCAATTTAGAAAAAAAAAACAGCTAAAATACTTATGTTTTTTTCAATTTTATTGTGTACTTATATGAGAAAAAGTAACAAGATGCGACTTGTGGAAGAAACTACATTCCTATAGTATTTATTTTGCGGAAATATACTTTTGTGGTGTTTTGGTGTAAAAGTATTTTGTATTAATTAATGTATTCATAATCTATAATACAACGTGTTAATGAATGAACCCAAAACGGAAAAACTGTTTCTTTGGACCATCAAACTGAACAACTTTTAGTATGGGACCAACTCTGGAATCGCGAAAAAAAATCGAATGTTTCATACATTTTGATATTTTCGTTCTTAATTTTTGTATGAAACAGATGATTTTGTTTTTGCGATTTCAAAGTTGGTCCCTTAGTAAAAGTTGTTCAGTTTGATGGTCCCTATCTACCATATTCGGCTTTATAAGGCTTTTACCAAACACCCTGTATAAAGACATTGTGTCATACCTAATGTATGGACTATATTTATTACAAAGGTACTCAGAAAAAAAATCAATGAAATTGCATTAAAAAGTGTAAGAGATATGATGCTTTACTCTTTGTATAGCTCTGCCTCTGTCTAATATCTCGACAACTATAGCTTTTTTTATAATAATATCAAATATTCATTAATTTGTTTATTATGAAAATATATCTAACTCAATTAGGTTTAAAAAGAATCTCTAACTAATGTTATATTGTGTCCTATTCGCCGTTATTCGAAGCCTTGGTAAACAGATTGAGAATAGCGGTGCCTTTCCGTTACCGTTCAGCATCATTATTAGAGGTCTATCTTACCAAATTACATCACATCCGCATCCGTGTGACGTCATACCTCACCCCACAACGTTCACCAGGCCGCCATTGCGATTTCCCGCGCTCATTGGCGTCCTTTTTTCGCAACCGTTCACATCTAGTCAATCGCTATTAGCGTTCGAAATTTAAAAAAAAAAATTCCTAAGTAGGTCAAATGCTGTTAGCATTCGAATTTTATAGTTTTCTAAAGTAGGTCAAACGCTGTTAGCGTTCGTGAAATTCTTAATTCGTAATTTAGATTTTATATTGCATATTTTTGTTGAAAAGTAACATCTTACGATTTATTTTCGTTTATTAAAAATGCGTGTGCGTAGAAATTTTAAAACCATACATAAAATCAGTGTTAGTTGAGTCCGACTCTGTGTCGTCTCCGTTTTCGTCGTCATATTCGATCGCGGAGTAGCAGAGAACGAAGGCGAGGGCATGGATTTACAGTAAATACGACGCAGGATTTGAATTGAATTGAGGTAATCTAACGCCTCGCCATAAGGTCAGTGAAATTTTTCCATATTTTATAATGGTATGATTCTACCCACGATATGTTGAAAAATATTTTCTGTTAATTCTAACATTCGTTAAATTGCCGTTCATGAGTTTTATTATCTTTTGGCCTATGCGATCTGCTAAAAGGTTATAATTTTGACAAATTTAATGCTTATGAAAATTTTTACGTTACGGAAAACATGTTTCGTAAGATTCCTATTCATTGTTGGTAAAGCTATATTGTGTTGAATGTGAGCTGAGCACACAAATCTTTGTGTTCCTCAAAATATGATAAAGTGTATGCAGCTTGAATCTTGGCGCCATCCTGGCGCTATCCGGCATTTCGTTCGACTCCTAGTTTTACTTGACCAGTGATGAGATTAACCATTGCGCCCTATTTTATTTCGAGATGTTGTTTAGCCGTAGTCGTTTGAACGAGTATTCAATTTTTTTTTTGAGAAAAGCTACTACTTTGTGAATCTGAATAGTGATAATACGTAACGAGGCGCATTGAACAAAAATAAGTATTCAGGGTTTTGCAAAGGAATGTTGCCTTTATATTGGTTTTTAATAAAAACATTTATACGTATATATTTATATTACATTTAAACGATATCAATGCGCAAAATTACTCGGGTTAAATTCCCAGTAAAATGAGCGTAGGTACTAATCTTGTCTTGTGTTGTGTATGAATAAAAATGAATGATTTATATTTGCTTTCTATGCCTTCCAAAACCATTTATTTGATTGTGATGAAACTTGAAGGACCGATTGTCCTGGCCCAAAAAATTCGTGTTTTAACCTTTGATTGAATAAATGTGTGATATATTAAGCTTGTCGGGTACAGCTAATTATTAATAAAATAAATTGTGGTAATAATTGTTTTAAAATAAAAATCTATTTTAAATTGCAATTAGATACTTTCTATTATCATTATACCCCTCGGTTCCAGCTTGTTCCGCAACTGGACCGGGGAAGGTCTATCGGCTGCTCCTGGCACCGCTGACACAAGTTTATGAAAAGTTGTATCTACATAATTTTCTATAATTAAAACATGCTGTCTACTTCCTCTATGGTAGTAATCCCCACATGTTGAGAGCTGTGTGAGTTGTAACAATATTTTTAATATTTATTCATCCGGTCGCTTCTGAGCACCGTTGATTGATACTTTGATATGAACTATGGCGGTCACTCCTGATGGATACCGTTGATTAAGTATCTTACTATTTAACATAAATTCGGTCGCTCTCTGATGGGCACCGTCATTATACATATAGTTATGTAATGTCAATAAATATTTACATTCGATAAACATTTATTATGGTTTTAACATAAATTCGGCCGGTCGCTCCGGAGCACCGTCGGTTGATGTTTTGACATAAATTATTTCGGTTGCTTTTGATGAGCACCGTCCAGGCACCGTCGATATGTTTAACTGATTTTATCTTATTATTTTATTTAATTATTCTGTATAAACACTGTCCTTAATCCCTGAGGGAGAGGAGCTTAAAAAGGAGATCATCCGAGATATTCCCGTACTCCTAGTGGGCACCACCAATGAATGAATAATAGAAATAAATCTTTATTTACATAAGCTCCATGTTTTTGCTGCTTACAGAACAACCAGAAGGATTTTGAAAGTTTCTTTGGGGAGTTATTTATTAATATTAATTTTTATAACCGTGGGCCTGTGGCAACAAGTTATTTTGATTGAAATATTTCAATCAATATATTTTCCTGTTATTTAAAATGTGTCTTTATTAAAAATATCGAACCGGGTGCAAAGTCCGGGTGTCGCAAATAAGGTTCACCAACAGTTGCGTTCTGGTGCTTCACTGGCCGCTGCCGTGGCACACTCGATGCGCTCGCTCAGCTCGCGCTTTATTTTGCCGTTTTGTGATCAAACGGTCACAGTTTTAATCTAACCTATTTATTGTGTACCTTTTGGCTACACTGTTACCAAAATAACTGTAGCAGATATTATGTTTTGTTTGAACATTTTATATTCATTTTTAATCTTTGAAGACTGATATTGTCTCATGAGACCGATGACCGATCAGATATCCTAGCTCGTTTTAGTTAAGTGGTCACTGCAAGGGTTGTGCCTGTTTTACATTTTAAATTTTATAAAAATTAAAGTCTGATGATGTTGGCTTTATTACAAAGTGCATTGATAGCCGATTTGACGGGGGCGTGTAATGTGTGTGTACATAGATACATAAAGTGCTAGTTTTTATTATACTTTGGCCGCACGTTGTTATTTACATTAATAGATATGAATTTAAAAAATCACTTTCACATGTATGTGTTTTGTGATGTAAACCCTATTAAATTCCTGAGGGAATCTCGATTTTACTCAGACCTCGATTGAATCATTCTATATTTTGATTATAATCATAGCACGGTGTAGATAACAAGTTAACATTTTGTTATACACCTACGTACTTGTTGAATATTTCAGTAGAATATGAAAACTCTTCTATTTAGCTACCATAACATGAACCATTTTCTGGAAATAACTTTAAAATAATACACTTAAGCACTTTGACATTAGTCAGTTGCTGTAAACACTGTCGCTCTGATGTTATATTGGTAGGTGTCTGCCAATAAGTTACTTAAATATACTTTCCTAATCATGGGTAAGCACTGGCACCCTGGTCTTGTTTATTTATCCGGGTGATGATACTTGATTTGTTAGATAACAGAGGTAATCTTCTTGGTGGATGATTTCAAAGTATTCATGTGATTTTAATTGAATAATTAAATGCAAGTATATTTATTATAATTATTATTACTATTATTGTTGAAATGCAACATTTTTGCTATATTGTTAGAAATTCAAGTTCAAAACGAATATAAAGTTGATGCTGCGTGCAGCTTTTCCGATGGCTATAGAAACCATGACATTTAGAAACTTAATTGTTTTAATTTTATTTGTTTTAATATTTATTTTATAGATTGATATAAAAAAAAAAAACTTACCTTTACCCATAAAAAACGAAACTTTGTCTACAGAAAGTAAAGACACGTTGGAATATTAAAGTCATATTTCTTTACTAAATAATTATTTATTTATTTGGTATGCAGTATACTGTCATATTTGTTATTTTATACATCTTTTAATTTTATCTATTATAGTCTTTACCTAGTATTTTGATTCCCAATGTTAAGATGTCATTTAATTTTGCGATGATAATTAAAAATGTTACAGTTAAGTGTAGTGGGTAGTCTAAATAAGTATCTACATACTTACCAATTTATTTATTTTTTTTTGTTTTGTTTTGGGCTAACACAGCTGCTGTGTGCTGACCAATCGAATACTAAATGTTTTATTAAGTGTAAAAAAAAAATAAAAAAAAAAATGGCCTTGTAAATGTTAATTAACATTCGATAGCAATTTATATAACACTAACGTCTGACATTAGTGCTTGTTCCGCCCACACATAAAGTTTAGGTTAGATACAGACAATGGCGCACACAGACACTCTAGCTAGCTAGTCGGCCTAAGTGTGTAACACCAAAGGTAGTAGCCTACTACCTTTGGCTTAAATCAGTCGTATAACGTTTATTTTTGGGTACGTATTTATTGAGTTCAGTTCGAAGTATCAAGTATTTGATATAAAAGTAATAACTTTGTGACCGCGTTCACAAAGATTTATTTTATTATGATACCCAAATCCAGTTAGGGATTTTATAAAGTGTTTTTTTTTTTTTTTTTTGCAGAGCAAAAGCTTAAAGATTTGGTAAGATTTGTATCTTGAAGTGAATTAATTGTGCAGCAACTGACGTCACATTTGTAATAAAAGAATCTGCGAAGAAAACGTTGTTTGTCCCAGATTATTTTAAAGTAGGTATAGACGCGATTTAAGCTGAGATACACTGTCAGCCAGCAGTCATGTCAAACGATAACACGACTAAAATATTATGAGTTAGATAATTATGTTAAATAATTACCTAAGTAAAAAATTTATGTGAATTTATTTAAAGCTTATCTGATTTGTCAATGGACTTATTTCAGTTTTAATAATTATGTTTTTTTTTTGTATTATTATTATTTTTTCTTCCCTTTACTAATTTAAAGAAAGCTTTCTTTTGATCTAAATTAAAATAAATTTTAAGAGAAATAAACTATTAATGATAATTAGTGTCACATTGGCGTCCTGTCCCTGTTCACCAGGCGATAACAAACAATGTCTCAATCTGTTTACCAAGGCTTCGAATAACGGCGAATAGGACACAATAGGAGCGTTTTACCTACCATTAAAACGCTTATTGTGTCTGAAGCCTTATTCGAAGCCTACCTTCAAGGGCTGCCTGGTATGCATTTAATGCTCAATAGTTGTAAAGTAGTTTTCAGATTTAGAGACTGCAATGAGCGCGGGAAATCGCAATGGCGGCCTGGTGAACGTTGTGGGGTGAGGTATGACGTCACACGGATGCGGATGTGATGTAATTTGGTAAGATAGACCTCTAATAATGATGCTGAACGGTAACGGAAAGGCACCGCTATTCTCAATCTGTTTACCAAGGCTTCGAATAAGGCTTCAGACACAATAAGCGTTTTAATGGTAGGTAAAACGCTCCTATTTAATATTTTTTATGAAACACGCTGCTTAAAATAATCTTAAGGGCCTAACGGCCTTACCACAAAACACTGTTTAACAAGTATTTAGCTAAAACACTGTTTAAATGTGATTCTGTCACTTTTTTGACAATGTTATTTGAAAGAGACAGCATCACACTTAAACAGTGTTTTAGCTAAACAGTGTTTTAAGATCTTTTGTGGTAAGGCCGTAATTGTCTAACTCAAAACCAGCGATGGAAGTACACACATGGTCAAATAGAAAACAATCGTTAATACATTTTGAATTCGGCAAATTAGGCCTAAATTTTTACTACGATACCTACTGATAGACTGAAAAATGTAGATCAGTATTAATCAGGCCGTTATCAGGCCTAGGGTTGCCAACATTTTTTTGGCGAAATAAAGTATTTTTCAAATTGAGCTATAAAAAATATAGTACACTTCAAAAATATATAGTATTTAACAGGCAAATATATTTTTTTATTTTTATAAAAACTATATTTTTTCACTTTTTGCATTTTTCAACAAGTTTTGGATATTTTTGGAGTCTTTTCTGTATCTTTAGCTTTTTAGTCGGCGTTAGCGGCGCATTTGAATTGAACTTGACGCACTTTCGTTATCGCTACCACTTTCCATAACTAATTTATCTAAGACCTATATTTCTCAAAGAAAGTTATATTTTGAAGATGATTACTTAATAAAATCTGAAATCAAAAATAGAGAATCAGCAGACCAACCAATGACGTTTGGTCATTGGTTGGTCTGCTATCTATCGTTTGAAGCTTTTGAATTTGATATTGACAAGTTCGGAATGCAATAAGACAGATACCTTCAGAATTCAGATACGATATACCTACACTACACTACATGCTATCGAATCAGTCAAGCAATGCACGATCACAAATAAAAAAAAAAAAGATTTGTTTCTTAGCGTTCGATATTGAAAATATATAGTATTTTTGCGTACTATATATTTCTTCAACAGTATATAGTACGCAGACCCGAAATATAGTACAATACTATATATTATAGTACGGTTGGCAACCCTAATCAGGCCGTTAATCACAAAGTCGGAAACTTTCCGTATCCGATGCTTTGCTTTCCATATATTTACTCTATGGTTTCCGTAACTTTTGACTGTAAATTATCATGGTGTAAGAATAATAATAGAAAGGTTTTGTTAATCAATGTATTTCGTATTGTAATGCTATGGTAATGTGAATAATTAATGGTTGTCCCTTTGGCTTCGGCCGGTGGTCGCACGTGGCATTAAAGGTGCATGGCATTTCAAACCGCATTTTTAAAGCATTAGGGTTATTTTTGTGCGAATGGTTATACATTTAACAATATAATTAATTGGTTATTGTACACAAAACGCCAAAGGATAAAACACATCTAAATGTAAAAGTGAAAATTTCGATAAAATCTATTAATTACTTACTGCCCTGCCTTTATGTCTAAAATGTGTTCAATTAATGTTCTTTGTTATAGTTAAAAATGTTCAAAGTCAAATGTAAACTATACTGATTTATATTAACGTAAGTATACTAAGCAATAATCGTTGTTATACTCAACCATACTTATTTCTTGTGTATTCAAATGTTTTAAAAAAATAAGTTTTGTGCTAACTACAAATTTAAAACGTACCATTATTAATTACAGTTAAGTAAAACAATAGTTTTGATAATAATAAAACAACAGTATCCCTTGGTAACATAATGTACAAATCTAAAATGGGCACCTTTTACAATACGCCAAATGTACGATTCGCAATTTGTACTTACAATACACAAAATGATTAAATACCTAGCTGAAATATACATTCGTGATATGTACAATAAGCGAAATGTACAATTCGCAAATTGTATATTAAGCAAAATGTACAATAGCATTTCATAAAAAAAAAGACTGTAGTAAGTTTCCAAAATTTACCTATTTCCTATTGTTCTCAACTTTGATGCATGATACGTTTTAAATACTTATACTTACATAAAAATATTCATAAGATAACTCAATCATTAGAGGCACTAATAAAAAAAAAATAAGTTGTTAAAGCAAATTGTATTATTATAAACACTGCTCTAAAATTAAAATATAAGAATCACGCATGGTTAGAGTTGTATTTGACTCGTCCAATTCTTTGTACCAATACAATCATTTTTTTATGCACATTGTGCGAAGATGTCATACTTTAACTAACTCACAATCGTCCGAAACTTTGCGTATCCGATGTTATGCTTTCCATAATATTCATTTTATGGTTTCCGTATTCGTAATGTCAATTTACTAACTCTTTCGACATCAATAGCTGTTGGAAATGAATCCACAAAGAGTAGTATTCGTTTCGAATCGAACTGTCTAGTGTTACGGAAACCATAGAGTAAATATATGGAAAGCATCGGATACGGAAAGTTTCCGACTTTTGTGAATAAGGGCTCAAATGTTTCATTTGGTAGCACAGAACAAAATTTACTCCTAGCGGAGTAAATGACGCTGACTGTGTAAACGTATTTGCTATTTAATTTGTTTTAATTCTAGTGTAGTGTCAAAACTATATAGCTATCAATATACGACATGCCTTTTTAACTTGTCACACTTACGAGCTTAGTAGAATCATTAATATCATTATAGTTCCATCTCACGAACGAAGTCCGTTCGGCTATGAATACACACACCAAAAGCATTGTGCGTGTGCGTGCACGCCCAAAAACATTCATAGTCGAACGGACTTCGTGAGATAACTAGAACAACTGTATCACTATTTATTCCCTTTATTGAGCGAAAAATATAAATTAATAATCAACAAAATGTACAATAATTTGATATTATTGAGGGTTGACTTTTAAAATTCGGGTATAATTGAATAATGCTGTAATTACACGGTTCTATGGCTACCAAATTGATTCACTTTGGTTAAAAGGCGCATAAATGAATGGAAACTCTGTTGATCAATGACATTGAATGATTTATTAGAGATTCACTTCGGTTATTTCATCCAAATTGAAAGGCATATTGTGAATCGTGTTATTTCAGCTTAAGATAATCTTTTTCTGTAGGTTTAGGAACCAGCCCTCACTGTTTTTAATATTATTGGGATGGAATTGAATTAGAATGGCGAAGGAAGTTATTAGTATAATAAGTCTATGTATTTATGACAAATTGTAAAGACCAATATTGTTTAATATTAATTACGTCCAACTTGTACCTACCTATGTATATTATTATTATTTTATATAAAAAGAAAAGTAAACAAAGGAATAGATTTCAACATTGATTGAACCATATTAATATTATGTATTTATTAATTAATGTTACTAATTGATTAAATATACCCAAGGTCTTTACCGATTTGGCAAGTGTATGTATGGGGTGGGGAGGGACTGGTTAAGGTAATTTGAATGTAATATTAATAATAGCTATTTGAAATGATTATATTTTTACTGCACATTATATAAATCGTATTATTAAAAAGCTGATTCGCCAACCATCAATCAAGTATTTGATTTATTGACGTAATAGGAGTTGAAATTGTTTTATTTCAACTTGAACTGATTTACATTTTGTATTGTTAAAAAATAACATTTCAAATTTTATTCAAATGTTTAACTTACTTCACTGTAATAGAGTTCAATTTTGTAGTGGCGAATCAGACTTTAATGTATTTTTTCCCATATATGTATGTAGTTGTTCATTGTACTTAATGTTATGCGATTCGATCGTATTTAGGTTGTGTTTAAACGCTAATAAATGTGGTTTGGACGATAATATTTGTTTTGTTTTAATTATTTACTTTGTTGGTCCACATTCAATGGGGACGGATATAATCCGCGTTTATCAAGACGAAGGGAAAAAATATGGCAGCTTATTAATATGGGAAGTATTTTTTTATCTGCCATTAAGAGTAAGAAAAAAAATTATCTGATGGGATTGGGAGAGGGGAGGGAGACCCCCTCAAACCCCTCTAAAATTTCGTAATAAATAGACACAAAAGCAGGAGGGACGGGGGGCGCAGACGCGCGAGCTGAGCGAGCGACAAAGCGCCAGAAACGACGTTTTTTCGGAAATTTTATTAAACGTGGGTGACTCGCTTCGATCAAGAATACCCTAGATGTCCGGTCAGAGTCTCAAAGATGGCACCTCAAATAGCGTCCCACTTACAAACTGGGCGCTTATTTTGCACAAAGTAAGTGATAAAAGATGTGTATTTTGTATAAAATGAGCTTATTTTGTACAAAATAAGTTATATAAAATGTGAGGTTGTACAAAATAAGAGGTGATACATAATCACCTCTTATTAAACAAAAAAAAGTATACAAAAATACTGCTTTCAGCAAGCATCACTGGTATCCATAGAGTTGTTTAAAAAGTAAACGCGCGAAAGAGCGCTTCCGTGCTTCAGAGAGCACGTTACAGTGGTCGGTCCCGGCTGTTGTCATCTGATAACAGTCGTTAAGCCAAGCCAGAGTCCTTACAGGCGGCTTGATAAACTCTAACACCAGAGGTGGCCACTAATCCTCATACGATAAGAATAAGAAAGATACCAGTGGGCTTCTTATAGCTCAGTGGTTCTCAATTAGTTTTTTCTACGTACCCCTCCAAGAAAGACTTCTAACTCGCGTGCCCCTTAAGGCTCCGTTACGCAAAATCACTTGTCTCTGTCTTTTTCTTTATGTGTAAAGAGTATGGAAAATAACCTCACTTCTGCACTTTTTCGATGTTTTTCGTTGTTTTTTCATCATAATCTTTAGCACAATTATCTTTCTTAAAAAAAGTTATTGGAGCAACTGCTCAGTACGTTAGTGTATTTTGATGTAGAATTCAATATGTTTCCGCTATTATTTACGCCAAAAAAATATAGCCCGCGACAAGCGCTTTTGATGATAATATTCTGATTTTTTTTTACAATCATCTGTGAGGTTTATACGCAATTTAATACTTGTAGGTACTAGATAATCTCTTTAGCTTGTCGTATGTTTTTTTTGTGGCTACAACTTTACGTTTTCTATATAAAAATATGGCTCGCGCAAACCATGTTTTCCTATTATGGCCCCTTAAGCAGGAATGATAAATAAAAAATGAAATTAGAGATTGCTGCGCATACTCCTGCCTGGGGGTACGCGTACCACTACTTAGGAAACACTGTTCTATACTCCGACTTTTAATTCGGTGCAGTAATTTGACAGCTCCAGTGTGCCCACTGGGGTGATTAACTTGCTGGCTGTCACCACGCAAATTGTTAATCACCCCAGTGGGCACACTGGAGCTGTTAAATTACTTCACCGAGTTAAAAGTCGGAGTATAGATAGCTGATAAAGGTGATACAAATCCATAAAAAGACACTTTTAAAAACAACAATTTTATTGTTTAACATTTTGATCTACCTATCTAAAATTAATTAATATTTGGTATATTTAAAACTAAATGGACATTTTGACAATTTTTATTTCACATACATCATGGACTGTCTTCGCAGTGCAATTTCTATCCTATGTAAGTTAGGTTAAAAACATTTGGACTTTTCACCGATAAAAACATTTCCATAGGAGCGTGAAATTAAGATACAGTTAAGAGCGTTTATGCGCTACACTAGCGCCGCCAATGGAAAAAAATCATAGTGCTTAAATAAAGACGAAATTGTGTATTGTGTTCTTCTAGTGTACTCCGTATAAGATTGGTGGTACTTTTCATCGCTTAAACTATATTTTCTAGTCTGTCGTTTAGTTTAATGGAGTTTTATTTCTAAAAGTGGCTACTTTTAGCAATAAACTAAACGACAGGTTATAAAATATTGTTTAAACGATAAAAAGTACAACAAAGCTTATTCGGAGTACACTAGAAGAACACAATTCACAATTTGGTCTTTATTTAAAGCACGACGATTTTTTTTCTATTGGCGGCGCTAGTGTAGCGCAGTAATTCTCTTAAGACGATTAGTGCCCTCTCAGTGGCGCCCTCATCTTAATTAATTTCTTTGATGGCTAAGAATATAAAGTATCGAAAATTCAAACGTACAGATTGAAGCTAAAGTTCTATAGTTTATTTACAAATTAATTAATTAAGTTTATTAGTTAAGTTTTCATTGTTTGTTTTTTGTTTTTTTCGTATATGTTATTCTTGTACTACCAGATGTTTCTATGTGTATTGCAACAAATAAACAATTTATCTATCTATCTATCTAAACAATAACCTCTGTAAAATATAGTTTGTTGTAATAGTAGTAGGCAAAAGAGCAAACAGTACAGTGGCCACTTTTGGCACTTTTGCCTACTACTATTACAACGAATTATATTTTACAAAGTTTATTGTTTGTAAATAAACTATAGAACTTTAGCTTCAATCAGTACGTTTGAATTTTCAATACATTATGTATTTAGAGAGCAATGGATTTAATTTAATAAGGGCGCCACTGTGAGGGCGCTAATCGCCTTAATTTGTTAACGCACAGTTTGTGCATTTTAAAATGATAGTTTATAGACAATTTTGATACTTACACTAATTATTTCTCAAATAAATATATCCGAACTCTGACCTTACTTAACCTATTACAGCTACAGATTTGAAGAAAACTATAAACTTCATAAATCTATACCTCAATTCCTTACCATTGCTTTTTTAATATTTTTTAAGTCCAAATTTTGCGCACAGTCACTCAACAGTGTTTTTTTTGTGACAAAATTCCTATGGCAATAGTATATTTATAATTTTATTTTTGTAGACTTAGGAGTATAATACACGTTTTGTATAATTTAAAATCTGTATACAATTACTAAAACACCTGTATAATTTCCGCATTTTACAAGAAGCATTTTTCGACATAATTCACAGATATTTACAAATAAGCGGTGTTCCGTTAAAAGTATGGTATGTAAACAGTCTTTTAATTTGTTGGTTGAGAATTTAAAAATCTTGTCTGCATTATTTACTATGGTTTAGCATTCGCAATATTAATTGTTACCTACGCCAAATTATGTATTTCACGAAGTCAGTTTAACTACATGCTGAAATTTTAATCATTTGGTTCCCGCAGTGGTGTGGTTCTACTCATGATTACTAGGGCCAACTCTGATATAGCGAAAAAAAACTGCTGTTCCATACAAAAGTGTAATACCTACTGGAACTTAATGTATGGAACAGCTGATTTTTTTTCGCGATATCAGAGTTGGCTCCATAGTAAAAGTTGCTTGTAATCATGAGTGGAACCACCCCACTGCGGGAATCAAATTATTAAAATTTCACGATGTATAATATGTTGAAGAAAATATTTAAACATAATAATAGTGTCCGTAATGAAGTCGATAATTTATATTTTTAATATGACATCACTTTTATTTCTCAGAAAATTAAGATGACATTAATATGTATACAACGAGATGTTATACTGAATAGGAAAAAACCTTTCGATATAAATTCTATTATTTCTTTTTGTATAATACAATTTATCCAATCGCTCTAGTATACTGAACCGTGTAACCACACACACGCAAGCTACGTCTTATATAGAATATGACTTCGTAAAATTTAAGGCTCCTATGTACCTAAATATAGTGGCGCCCTCATTTTAATTAAAGGACATCATCTATTTTGGTCCAAATGTGAAAGTGCCGGCCAAAAAGCAAAAGTGCATTATTCTGATAGATTTTGTCCACCTAAGCATACTTGATTTTAAATAAGTTCAAAAAGTCTGTCTTTTCATACATTTTGGCACAAATGTTAAAAAAGTCGCCGAAAAAGTAAATTCTGATAGATTTTGTCTACATAAGCATTTCTTATTATGGCACCGAAGCTGTAGCACCGTTGTTCTTGATTTAAAATGAGTTCACAAAGTCTAGTCTTTTTATACATTTTTCAACACACTTGCTCGTAAAGTGAGCCTTAATACATCGCTTTTAGGGCCATAAACCGAGCTATAACAAACGCGTGCAATAATATATAAAACACTAGTTCGTAATAGAATTAACCCTACAAAGTTAAATTAGTACCTTACTGCAAGTTCTATGCGAGTAAACAGAGCATTCCCAATTTAGCCGGGTTATACAGATTTTTTTTTAGTAACAACAAACTTAAACAAAGAGGTTTTATGCCGCTGAAAATTCATATACATTTTTGAAATAAATAAATGTGTAAGTCCTTAATTAAGTCAAACAAATATTTATTATTATCAAATTATTAATAATTCACAATATTTTGTTATAAGATATTAAAATATTTGCATTCTATCACTTAAAATTATAATTTTAAAGAAGGCTGTATGCTCCTCACCCCTTTGTTCGCAAAATATTCTTGCATTGAACGTGTGAAAAAAAAAACAAAAAAAAACCTGCGCGCCTTTTCCCATTATTATCATATTTTGTTTTTGTCGTATTTGTTGCTGTGTGGTAAATTACTTTGTTTTTTCCTCCCAAATGTGTTGAAAAACGTAAAAAACAGACAAACATAATTATAATTATCTTTTAAATAAATTACTTTTAAAATGACATTTCAAAAGCAGCTATCATTAAATAGGAACTATTATAAAAAAACTATTGAGATTTACAGAGGCCCGAGATGTAAAATTGCATTTATTTTTACATATTTTACAATTTATTACAACGATTACATATACAGTAATTACATTTATTTTTATACACACATCCACCATTAAGAATATTAATTTATAAACACCTTTTTACACTATCAACAATATATTGTTATCGATTAAATTACCTGATAAATAATTTTGTATATTAATGTATACTTTTTAATTAGCTTTATAAAACATTGGCAGAGGTATCGCAAAAAATGACGTAGCTTATAATTAAGTACAGTCAATATAAAATAAATTTGTCTTCAATAAAAAGGTACACAATTCCAAAAATACTAGGTTTTATGCTAATATACTGTTTTACCGAGACTCGTTCATAATGGAGGATTTTCGGAGGCAAAAAAAAAGAAATTAGTCCAAAAAATCTCGATAGATGGCGTTTTATGAAAGCCGAGCCGTCGTAAAGTTGCTTATAATATCAAAAAAAATCAAAAATCGCATGCGGTAATTGTGAAGGGGGATTAACGTTACAGCACAAAATAGATGTAAGTACAGAAAGGGATCTCTCCGCCCCGCCCCATAATCAGTTACCTCACCCTACCGGCGTCCACCGCGCGAGTCCGTGTGCCGAATCGTGTGCTCATTCAATAGCCCTACACTTCACGCACACAGTTGCGCGTGTACAAAAACGTCACTGTGCAGCGTCTGTGTAATAGCAGTGCTCTGTCACTCCGCGCGCGAGTCTGAAACGCTCGGCGTCCTCTGAGAGGACAAAGGACATGTCCTAATTTGGGCCACGTCTATGTACACCACACCCAAAGATGGAGAAAAATATACTGATTCTGAGAAAAATACAAAAAAATATAGAATGCATGGTTAAATGGATATTAATAAAAACATATCAATATTTTTTACTCGAAATAAAGCGTCAATATGGCAACTCTCCGTAGTGGGCGCATTCTGCCAGACAAATCTTTGAGCCATCGATTGCCATAGAGTAATTTTTAACCATGAAAAGTATAGCGGTAGGTGCTTAGGGTGCTTCTACACGGTGCAAGTAGCCCGCGCAAGTTGAGCACTTGCGCAGGTTACATGCTCCGTGGAAACACGAAAAGCGGCGGGTTTACCGCCGAACTCGATTGTTTTGACTATTGCTTTATATAGCTGCGGGTCCAGCTCCATAGCATTATACACCCGCGCAAGTAACTCGGCCGCGCCTCAACGTGCGCAAGCTACATGCACCGTGTAGAAGCACCCTTATCGCGCGACCGACGAGCGAGTGAAGGAGGCCTGCTGCTCTACCGCCCTCGATTGCTTTGACTATTGCTTTGGTTTATGACGTCAGTGCACTGTCCGTCCTTGTCATCGTGTTATGATATGACAAGGACGGATTGAGCATTGCTATCGCTTTGAGATAGGCGGTCTAGCTGCAGGTCTGGTATTGTTCAATATTTTACTTTCCATGGTTAAAATGTAATCTATAGCGATCGATGACTCAAAGATTTGTCTGGCAGAATGCGCCCGTTGTCATTGTGACTGTCAAATACTGTCATTAAGTTCTACCTACTCTGTGCTGTGGGTCCGCCATGATGCTTTTTTAATGCGTTTTTGCATTTTGTTTAATGTCCCTTCCAGAAAACAAAGCGAATTTAAAGACATTGAATAATTAGAAACTGTTTATCGTGTTTTTATCTATTTTTTGGTATACTGTACAAAGACGTGGCCCAGACCTCATACATTTTTGGACATCACCTTTCATACATCAGAAAAGATAAGACCTACGCGATAGAAAGAGAGGTAACTACTAGGTGAATGTTTTGGAGCGAAGGGAGCGCTGTGCGACCTGAATTGCCCTTATTGTGTGGGAGCAAGAGTCGCAATTTATTTAAACGATTTTGCGGAGTGCAACTTCTGTACGCTAGTACTATTATCTATTCTGTGGTAATAGGTAGTTGAAACGCGGCGCTTGTATGGACTGCCCGGGGTGTGGTTACAGCTCAACTTTCATAAAACGCCATCTATCGAAATTTTATAACAATTTTTTTTATTTTAGCTATCGGATAATCGCCCATTTTATAGAAATAATTCATGTTTTATTAAAAATGGAAACAAATTTTATTAATATTTTTCTTTCTTCTAATCTAGTAATTATTTGGTCACATTTTTTATCACTGGACTTTGAAATGGTTTTAAAATAGTTTGGTAAAAGGTAGTTATTTACAATAAAGAGTAAATAAATTATCAGTTTTTCTCTTTTTACGAAATATTTTAATTAAAAAATAAATATCATTATAATTTACACAAATCTAAGTGATTTTAGTGTAGAACCACATCAGTCAGCACATTTTTTCAAGGTTTATCTTATTCTTGTGTCACACTATCTTTCTCGCTCTATTAAATGACGTCGTTTAGTGGCAAAAAGGATAGAGCATAAAACAAAGCGACAATGCAAAACCCGTGCTACAACGTGATGTTTGTTCATCTTAAATATATTGCAAAACTGTGAAGATAAAACTTTACTATCCGATGGGATTTTAATGAGACAAGACAATACACATGTCACATTCATAAAGCTTAAGTTAGGCAGTGTTAGGCCCTCCGCACACGGAACGTAAGCGTCAAGACGCAACGAGTTCGAGACGAGCAGAGTTGTACACACATATTATTCCAGAATATAAACTAGAGCGTTGACGGAAATTTATCACCAAACGTATAGAAAGTATTTTCTACGCTTGCTTTTTTACGCCAGTACGCTACTACTATCGTATTGACAATGATACGCAACAACACTGCTTCGTGAGCGGACTTATTTGAACATGTACAGTCAGCAGCACATCAGACTATACATGTTGACCTTGAGACCGCCTTTATGCCGTACGTAATAAGAGCTGTTTTCGTAGTTCAACTGTTTAACCTAGCGTGCTGTCGCGCGTACGTGCTCGTATTGCTCTCGTACAACGCGCGTATTTACGATACGCTTACGTTACGACGCCGTGTGCGGAGGGGTTTATTTTGCAGTAAATTCACCATAATTACTTAGGTGGTTTATTAAATTTACAAAGATGCAATTCTTTAGATTGTATGTTAAGTGTAGGAATCTCCGAAACTACAGCTTGGCAATAAAGTACAGGGTGGGTATTAAAACCTCTTAAAATTTGCCAGGTTTATGAATTACTATAATTACATCTCTTTCTCGCTGTATAGCAAATAAAAGAGACGCATTGATAGCCATTCAGAAAACAGGCAATTATAGGGGCGCCACTTTCTATGCCATAAGTTATTGTATGGCAACACGCGATTTCTTTTGTAGTGTGTGTACTATGTATTCACACACACTCATCTCTTCCCAATATATAAAGCGCTGTATACCACTAATAAAGGACCGTTATTAACTGTTAACTGCAGAATCATTATCGACCGTTGCGCCGAACCTTCCGCCATCGCATGGCGACCCTGCCACGATGTATTTTTTTTTATTATGTAATATTTTTTTATATTTACGGGGGAGGTGTAGTGTGTGTACTATGTATTCACACACACACTACACTTTTGTATGCAAAAACCACGTGTTGTAAGTAAAATTTGTTTTAGTTCTGCTTCAAGTTTTTTTCCAAGTTATACTCATCCGATTTCAATCCAAAATTATAATAAAATAGGTTATAATTTTGGTCAGCGAAACTCTTACGAGAAGTGGAATTAACATACCAATATGCAAACATACAAATTTGTCCGCTTTCTTGTATAAGTATAGATTCACGGAAACCTGATGACCGTTGTACCTATCGCGTCTTCACTGCACGCGTGGGCAAGAGCGTTTTCGAAATCTTGAGGCAGGTAAACCTGAAAAAAATATTGCAATAAATAATAATATAAAAAAATACATCAATCCTTACATCTATCATAACAGGATAACATCCCAATGGGAATGTCTGAAAAAATTAAATTGGCTGATTTTTCACAAAGGTAATTGTGAAGCCGAAGAGACTTAATTTTTAACAGACTTCAAAAAAAGGAGGAGGTTATCAAGTCGACGGTATTTTTTTCACGCAACCGAAATCTGAAACTTTTTTCTATTACTAAGGGAGCTTATTCCTAAAATCAGCCAATTTGATTTGTTTCTGACATTCCCAATTCGATAGTGTGCCTATCTTATTTTGAATTATTATTAACTTACATAATTACAACATATTGATATTAAACAACGTGTACGAAATCGCGAGAAAAATCTGCTGTTTCATACATTTTATTTCGTTATTATTTTTTGTATAAACAGCTATTTTTTTCGCGATTGCAGAGTTGGTCCCATAGTAAAAGTTGTTCAGTTTAATGGTCCCTATTTACCATATTCTGGTTAAGCGCGTTAGTTCTGTTACACGTCGTATAATAGCACTAAACGTACAGAAGCCCATCCGCTCGAGGACAATCACATAATAAGCTACTCTCGCTGCAAAGCAATAAAGTACAATTTCTAATTACACAGCGCTGCGTGCCTATTGTTGTATGCAACTATGCGCCTTCTCTTTCTGTCGCGTTAGTCGCGTAGCTCTGTCTCAACCGACACATGACATTCCTCGTGCACTGGCTCGACTGAGTCAGCCGCGAGCAGTAGGCTAATATAAAAGCTTAAGCGCGGAGTGAGCCCCCCTGATATTAGTAAGGAAATACGATCAAGAATTCCCTAGATGTCCGGTCGAGTCTCAAAAATGGCACCCTAAATAGCGTCCCACTTACAAAAGGGGCGCTTATTTTGCACAAAGTAAGTGATAATGATTAAAGATGTGTTTTTGTACAAAATAAGCTTATTTTGTACAAAATAAGTGATATAAAATGTGAGTGAGTATGAAATACAAAATAAGAGGTGATTATGTACAAAATAAGCGCCAAGTTTGTAACCGGGACGCTATTTGAGGTGCCATTTTTGCGTACTGTTTAGTTCGTGAAGCGTTATCTAGGATATTCTTGATCGAAGGCAAGGGATTTTTCATGATGAAAACAGTCTTTATTATCAAGCGCATAAAACCAACTTTACCTTATCCAATACAGGTTGTAGTCGGCCAGTGTCTACGAGATGTGTGAGGTTTTCGAGCCCCGGCCTCAGTCTGTGTGGGGCTTCTAACCAATCTGTGTGGGTGCCCAAACCGGAAACCCACTGTGATGAGGAAATATAAACGTTATTACACTTATATAAAGGCACAAAATAACTTTAAGTAATATTATCGATGCTCGGATGGAGCTCGGTGGCGCAGTGGTTTAGCGCCTGGCCCAGCGATTGCGGAAGTTAAGCAACGTTCGCAAGGGTCGGTCATGGGATGGGTGACCAAAAAATTATTATCTCGAGCTCCTCCGTGCTTCGGATGGCACGTTAAGCCGTTGGTCCCGGCTGCATTTGCAGTCGTTAACACCCACCAATCCTCATCGGGCCCGCGTGGTGGGTTATGTATGGCCCATCCTCCATACCTACCACCCATAAGGAAGGCCTGTGCCCCAGCAGTGGGGACATAAAAAATGACCGATGGACAATATTATCGAAATTAAACACTTTTAACGGATACTAGCGCGGTTTTATTAAAAGTGCTTTGGTAATTTTAGTTGGTATTTAGTTTGATTTTGATTGACTACGGTATGGTCTTAAGATAATTTATTCTTTATTTATACATTTGCACTACATGCGACTTAACTACTAGATCTTAAAGTAACTAATTATCGCATGCACCTTGACAGGCATAGCAATGTGGAAATCATAGTGCTTAAATAAAGACAAAATTGTGAATTGTGTTCTTCTAGTGTACTCCGAAGAAGCTTCGTTGTACTTTTTATCGTTTAAATAATATTTTATAACCTGTCGTTGAGTTGTCGTTTAGTTTATTGCTAAAAGTGGCCACTTTTAGCAATAAAACTCCTTTAAACTAAACGACAGACTAGAAATTATAGTTGAAGAGATGAAAAGTACCAAAAATCATATTCGGAGTACACTAGAAGAACACAATTCACAATTTCGTCTTTATTTAAGCACTATGATTTTTTTTCCATTGGCGGCGCTAGTGTAGCGCATAAATCCTCCTAAAGGGGTGTTACAAATAGGGTTGCCAACATGTCTTTGGCGAAATATAGTATTTTTCAAATTCAAGCTATAAAAAATATAGTACAGTTAAAAAAAATATAGTATTTAATAGACAAATATTTTTTTTTACTTATTTCTTTTTTATAAAAACTATATTTTTTCAGTTTTTGCATTTTCAACAAGTTTTGGATATTTTTGGAGTCTTTTTTGTATATTTCGCTTTTTAATCGGTGTTAGCGGCGCACTTGAATTAGAAATTGACGCACTTTCGTTATCGCTAGGCACTTTTCATAACTAATTTATCTAAGACTTGAGTTATATTTCTCAAGAAAGAACAATGTTATATTTTGCAGATAATTACCAACAAAATCTCAAAACAAAAATAGAGAAGACCAACCAATGACCAAACTATCGTTTGAAGCTTTTGAATTTGACATTGATATGATGCAATAAGACAGATACTTTCAGAATTCAGATAGGTACGATATACACAACATGCTATCGAATCAGTCAAAATGCACGATAACAAATTTAAAAAATAAAAGATTTGTTTCTTAGCGTTCGATGTTAAGAATATAGTATTTTTGCGTACTATATATTTCTTCAACAGTATATAGTACGCAGCCCAAGTAACACACAAGCAAGATAACAGTACACATTTAGAAAACTTTACAGTTTAAAGATGAATATCGTTTGTATAAGAGCCTTAGAAATAGTTAAATGCTGAATTAAGTTGAGATTGGGCTCTTAAAATTCTTAATGCTTAATAAGTTCTGTATTTTTGTACTCTATTTCTTTAAACTTAATAAACAATATTTGTTAGACAATTATACAAGCTTTATTAAGCATTACGCATTCTAGGTATCTTAAAGCTGAAAAAAAGACCCTATGGAAGCATTTTTCTGAATAATCATAATCTGTATTGCTATTATTCAATAATTACTAAGCTAGTAGCGTTTCAATCAGCTGATTGCTGAATAAAGTATAACAATCTGAATAAAGCTATTACATAATGCTGTTATACAGCTTGATACTGAATAAATGTAAAGTGAGCTAATTATTTTATGCCTAAACTGGATAAGATGCCATGGTTTACCAGTTATTCAGCTGCTGAATAAAGAAGATTATTTAGGCTTTTATTAAGTTTTCACCGGCATAACGTATGTTTTAAACTAACTTATTCAAATTAAAGACCACAGGTACGTTCTATCAGCGCAAATAGCTTAATATCAGCATTATGAAAATCTATTTGTAAGCTATATTTTTATGTTTGTAAGCTATATTTTTATGTTTGTAAGCTATATTTTTTTATGTTTGTATCGGTCAACCCTATTCCACATTAGAAAAAAAAACCGTTCGATTATAGAACCCTAAAAATTAAGTAGGTAATGTAGAAATGTGGTCAACTATTCAATTGTTATTCAGAAGTTAGCGTAGTGAAATGACTCTATTCAAGTGAAATCTTAGTAACTAGACTCATGTGCACTTTTATTCAGCAATGAAAGCAAAACAAGCGATCGCCATTTAAAATCTTTGTGAATAATTATAATAACAAGGAATTCACCAAGATTACCTGCATGCTTAATTTTACAACTACAACATTTTCAATTCGATTTACTTATATTACATTGGAATTGCTAGAATTAGAAATTTCGCCATAAGTATTTTAGTCAGACCGATCATGCATGTATGAAAATAATATTTACAATCACTTTATAATCACTTATCTTGATTATTCACGGAGCGCGATAAAAATAATCGGCAAAATCATAAACTATTTACGACAAAATAATTTGCGCACTAAGAATTAACATGTAGCAAACCTATAACTTAATTAATAAATTCACAATTGCATATGTCAATAATCACTCACCGACATTAAAAATGTCTAAATGTTTGTCACTAATTCCACAATTTGTATGAAAAAAAAATGGTATTATTGTAACAAGAAATTAATGATGAGTAGATTCTGAATACAATAACCAATTTGACACTATCTGATTATTTGAGGTGTAAGAGCTTAATAAAAGCAATATCAGCTGTTATTCAGAAGGTATTAAGATAATTGTACCATTACTAAGCTCCTACTCAGATGTTACTCTGATGTTATTAAGCTTTAAGCATTTTAATTTGGGGCCCATTTTGTTTGAATAAAATCTGAATAGATGGTACTCAGACGTTATTCAGCTTAGTATTTAGCTTATATTCTTAATGATTGCTCTTACTCAACTTTTATTCAGCACGTTTGTGTTACTTGGGAGACCCGAAATATAGTACAATACTATATTTTATAGTACGGTTGGCAACCCTAGTTACAAACGCGAGGTCAACAGCTCTACAGCCACTAGTTATTATAGCGTTAGCTCACCCTTAGCATCCGCAGCGTGTAGAACGACGTAGCGTATACGAATGTGAGCGGCGTGGGCAGTCTGTCCGAGAGGAACGGCTGCGGACGGAGATCTACTACGGCGTTCTTGGAAGCTGTGGCTCTGTTCAAGTGAAGGAAAACTCCAAAGTTATACAACGTGTTAAGGCGCTTTCCTGACCGAAAGTGGCGCCGCGGTGAATTTTATTTAATACTAGCGGCCGCCCGCGGTTTCACCCGCGTAGTTCCCGTTTCCGTGGGAATATCGGGATAAAAGTATCCTATCCGCTCAATACACATTGGATACTAATGCATCCAAGGCATTTCGACCGTCAGTACACCTTGGATACATATGCGTCCAAAACTACCGCCCGACAGAAAAGCCTCATCATGCTCTTGCGTGTAAATTTAGTTATACAATTTATTTATTAATAGCAAGGTAGTTTCATAATTAACCCAAAAATGATAAATTCCATTGACAAAGCCAATTATTTCTTGGCGAAAACATAAAAACAATCGGCAGTCGGCGCGGATCCATTTTGTATCTAAATAGCGCGGTGTATTGACGTTTGGGAGTTGTGAGGATGAGTGTATTGACGGTTTGGGAGTTGTGAGGATGAGTGTATTGACGGTTTGGGAGTTGTGAGGATGAGTGTATTGACGGTTTGGGAGTTGTGAGGATGAGTGAAGCGAGCGGCTATTTTTTAACCTAGGCTATCTACTATCTGTGTGCCAAATTTCAAGCAAATCCGTTCAGTAGTTTTTGTGTGATTGAGGAACAAACATCCAAACATCTAAACATCCAAACCCACAAACTTTCACATTTATAATATTAGTAGGAAGGATTGTAATTCTAATAAACAACAATTTTAATAATAAACTGCTTGTGGAATTTTTAGGGCCCCTAGTCTAGTATTTTTAGACGGTACCATTACATTCCCTCGTGATTACTGCTAGAAGTAGATAGCAAAACTGCTAAAAGTGGCCGTTTTTTACTTTGCTATCTACTTCTACGAATGACTGCAAGGGAAGGTAGTGATACCTTTTAAAAATACTAGAGAATGAGCCCTAATGGGCCAACTAAAAGTTTTTATTAAAATGCTTTAAACCCAAAATTTATTAAAATTCTATTAACAACTTATTAAATAAAAACCTTTGAGGGCGCCACTTTCGGTCACAGAATCGGCTTAAGAGGTCGTATACGGTTTGACGCTCTCTCGCTCGCACATTTAATGTTTTTTGAAGATGAGTACGTAATTAAAAAGTGTTCCAGCTACTTTTCGCAATACAATATTACGGACATTTAAACATATATTTCAGTTTCGTGTTGTTGAAGTACAAATGGTTGTCGTTTTTTAAAGTTATTTGAACTGTAATTGATTCCAGGGCGGGGCGGAGTGTCCTTTTTGTACGGTAGTACTGATATCTATTCTGTGTAGACGTACTCACTTGAGTATGGCGGGTTTATTGGGCGGGCCCCCGGCGAGGGCCCCGGGGCAGGCGAGGGCGGCGTGCCAGGGCCCCGCGCGCGCGGCCGTCTGCTCCAGGGCTCTCCAACAAGACCCCGCCTCTTCAGAGTCTAGGAACTCTTGCGCACCTGTTTTAGGACAAAATATGTCTTTTTTTACAATATCACTACATATTATAAAACAAAGTCCCTCGCCGCGTCTGTCTGTACGCGATAAACTCAAAAACTACTGAACGGATTTTCATGCGTTTTTCACTAAATGATAGAGCAATTCTCGAGGAAGGTTTTGGTGTATAATAAGTTCAGGGTTTATGCAAATTGGTAGAAATATGACGATAATTGTTGAACAAGTCGGCAAAAATTAAGCCGACTGGGAGCTTGCATCGAAAACGCTGCATAAACCACACAACACACACAACCAAATTGGTCACTTACAATGCGGAAATTTGGAAAGCTTTTAGAAGTATTCAGTCTTAAGGCCAGTATATTCGAAATTATCGAAATTGACCTATTTTTGATTCAACAATAAACAATCAAATATTCTTTATTTTGAGCAGATAAAAATATATGTTGAAGTTTCATAAACGATCTTGATTATTTTACGGTTAAAATACGATATTCGTGTCTTTACTTGACTATAAAAATATGCAAAGACAAAGAAAATTTTGATTAATTTTATAATTTTTGGATAATACTTGAAGTTTATTAATCCCTTATTCACGAATAATATATAGAAAAATAGGTAATGACATATAGAAGAATATTCAACGTGACTTTATGCTCAAAATAACAACAAAAACATTGAAAAATTTAAAAAGTGCTGTTATTTTCATTAGAGACAGAGTTTTTGGAATATACTGGCCTTAATCAATTTAAATACGTTAGTTACCTTAAGCATTTTATGCACATTATTTTACCTTTTTACACTATACCATTTAAATGAATATCTTAGCAGTTATCGTAAAAAATCAACGCGAACGAAAATAAATTCAAGCATGTTTCTTACACCGATGACGGAACGGGACTGAAACAAACTTTGGAGCGAATGGGTGATGGGTGTTGTTGGAAGGTCGCATTTGGCAAAAAAGGAAGGTCCCGAAGCGAAGCGAGGGCGGGTCGCTAGTTACTAATAAAAGAAAAAAGGTTATGCCTATAAGAGGCAAAAACATTGGTCAGCAAAATTAGTATTACTTACGATATTAATGTTTTTGTAATCCATAAAAAAGTGTTTGGTTAAAACAGGTATAAACTTATTCGCCATTTATTGTAAGAAGCTATAATGTAGACCGCTGTTATGCCAGACGTAAACAAACGTTCCATAGATATTCATATATTCATGCAGTGATTAAAATAACATTAAATGATGATAGTGATGCACCAATGATTGATTAAAACTAAATAACATCACGCGATAAAAAAAAACCTAAATAACCTTAAAAGAATAACTCAAATAAATAACACATTGCCGTTAAAATATTTCATTTCAATTAATTATCACACCTTAATACAGGAAAAAAACGATTACGAACGAACGACAAAGGGTCTCACTCCGCGCTTAAATTTTTATATTAGCCTTGCTCGCGGCTGACTCAGTCGAGCAAGCGCACGAGGGCTGTCGTGTGTCGGTTGAGACAGAGCTACGCGATAGGAAGAGAAGCGGTTATAGACACGCAGCGCTGGGCAATTTTAAATTGTACATTATTGTTTTTCTTATTATTTAATTGTCCTCGCGCGGATGGACTTCTGTACGTTTAGTACTATTATCATATTGTGATTAAGGTTCAACTTCGCTCTACACTCACCTAAATCCTGTAGCACCATGGCAGACTGTCTGGGCGCTAACACAGTGAGATGTGCGCCCCAAGAGCTCAGTAGTTGTACTAGCACACAGCCCTCGCCACTAGCCGCTCCGCAAATTGCAACCCTATTTGAATACAAATAGAACTCTTTTTAATTTGTATTATTTCACCTAAATCCTGTAACACCATGGCAGACTGTCTGGGCGCTAACACAGTGAGATGTGCGCCCCAAGAGCTCAGCAGTTGTACTAGCACACAACCCTCGCCGCTAGCCGCGCCGCAAATTGCGACCCTACATCAATAGAAATAGAATTATTTTATCTTGACTCGACGACACCCCAAATAGCAACTATTCAATAAATTTAATTGTCATAAAACCTTCAAATAAACATAATCAACAATTTCAATAGTTTCCTTGACCGTTAATTAAAAGTGCGCAGGTAATTAAAGGTTTTCATGGCTGCCTTATACAGCGCCACCTCTATTATAAATACCAGTTGAATTTAATAATAGATTAGCGAACTTCGTTACGCTTTTACAAATGTGACTTTTTCTATAAAACAGACATTATTTTGCTTCCCGAGAACAGTAGTCATCTCACCGTTTCCCCTTAGCGTTGTCCGGTGACAGTTCCAAGTGTTCCAACGCCGCTAGGGCTCCGGTAGCGGCCCACGGCAGAGTCGCCGCCCCGTCCGCTGTTACTGAGCGAGGCCGCTTTGATACGCGGGTACTGTAATAGAAAAATGAGCCATGGAGTCTAAAAAGACAGATTGTATTCACATAATTGTATGTACTTTATGTAATTAGGTACCTTAGTATGAGATAAATAAATCCATTTTTATTTATTATTTATTTATTTTTATTAATTAAATTATTGTTTACTAGCGACCCGCCCTCGCTTCGCTTCAGTGTAGTGTGGAATTCGACACCATGTATTATACATAACGGGTGTAACAAGACCCTCAACGAAGCCGAAGTCCACGCATTCCGCCCATCAGCAGGATCATTTTTGTCTTTTAGACCATACCTGGGAAACCAATAGCTACGAAGTTATTGAAGGTCAAAGTCAATTTTTTTTTTCATTTTTTTATGAAATCTTATTTTATTCGTTATATCCTATTTTTTGTCTACAGAAACATTATCAAAATTTAATGTATTTCAAAACGTCATCACTCAATGTATTTCATGACCACGAAAATAAATGCCCTTCAACTCGGCCGCACGCAGCTGTGTAGCATTCACTCGCAGGCGCGGTCTTTTGTACGCGTTACATTGCGTTGTAATGTTTGCAATGCTTTTTTAACACCAAAAATTAAAATCGCTTCCCAGCAATAATTTTGAACAGAAATGGTCCTGATGATGGGCAGAATACGTAGACCTCGGCTTCGTTGAAGGTCTTGTTACACCCGGTATAAACCTTCCTCTTGAATCATCTCATCATCTCTATCTATTAAAAAACCGCATCAAAATCCGTTGCGCAGTTTTAAAGATCTAAGCATACATAGGGACAGACAGCGGGAAGCGACATTGTTTAGTGATGATTTCCTAAATCTTACCGCCAAAAACTTTTACCGCCTCTGTGGTTTAGTGGCTCGCCCACTCATGTAAGACACAGGGGCCCCGGGTTATTTTTTTAGATGGGGTACCCACCTTCTCTTATTTTTACCCCCAATTTGTACTCTGGTTGGTGATAGGGCTTATTTCAAGTCAGGCGGCTAGCTACCACCATCTTACCTAAGTCGGACGCCATAACAACAATTTAAAAATTGTTGTGTTCCGGCAGTTAGAGGTAAGATAGCCAGCCTTACTATTGTCTAATTTCAAAATCTATCGCAATAGCTTTCAGGATGTCACATATTGATGCTTCTTTTCGGCACAAATAAAAACTTTCAAATGAAATGCAGCAATGTCTCACAATGTCAAATGTAAGCGTTTACGATAGATTTTTAAATTAGATATAATTATTGCTTAAAAACATAATTATTGCCTAGTTTAAAAATCTATCGCAATCGCTTAAGGCGGTTGTATGACCGAAAGTGGCGCCCTCAGAGGTTTTTATTTAATAAGTTATTAATAGAAAAAGATTTTAATAATGTTTATCGTGGAGATTTTAGGGCCCATGGTCTAGTATTTTTAGAAGGTATCACTACATGCCCTCGTGGTCATTCCTAGAAGTAGATAGCAAATGTGTCAAAAACGGCCACTTTTAGCAGTTTTGCTATCTACTTTTAGCAGTGACTGACTACGAGGGAATGTAACGATACCGTCTAAAAATACTAGACTGTGGGCCCTAAAATCTCCACGATAAACATGTTTAAAATTGTGTATTAGAATAATAATATTAAATATAATTCATCGCGGCGCCATTTTCGCTCAGGGTACCACCTTAAATCTAAATCTATCGGGGGCTAATGCCCCCAGTTCCTCAGTGATGAGGATTCCGGGTGTAGTGCGCTTCCACCTTTTGCCTTATCGTCACTTATCATCAGGTGAGGTGAAGGCCCAGCACTATCCCGTTGTGCATAAAAAAAATCTTTAATGATTTTATAAATCATATATTAACATAAAACTTTTTCGATCTCAAATATGATTCCAATTAGAAATAAACTGCAAATGTTTCATAAATTAATGTCGCCATTTTAGGATTTAGTATTTCTTTTAGAATATCATCATCATCATTTATCATTTTGACTTTTTAGACCGCCTGATATTTGTAGCATAACATTAGATTGCGTCTAATATAAAAGCATTGCTGACCTCGAATAAGTAAGGATTATGGAAGAAAAAAAACTTAGATCAATTTTAAGAAAATATCTAGCAGAAAAATTAAGAAACGCAACCTCTATCGTCTACTTCCTAAATGTCAAATATTTATGCTTTTCCTAAGCTAAATGTAGGTGTATGCTTACCTTCTAATGGTGAGCAGCTCGCCCGCAGCGCCCCCTGCCCACTCGCTAACACAACCCCACACCTCGTCGCCCAGCTCTAGCGAGTCCACGCCTGGGCCCACGTCCAACACAACCCCTGCGGAACAACCAAAACTGCTGAATGATTTGGTCAAACTTTCTGGATTTGTTCAGTCTATGAAACTGAACAATTTTCTCTAAAATAGGTCGAAATACAAAAAACTAGTGCGATTTGGACTCGCGCAGGAAGGGTTCCATTGTTGTATGGGAGCCTTTATTTCATACTGTTTTAGTATTTGTTGTTATAGCGGCAACATAAATACATCATCTGTGAAAATTTCAACTGTCTGGCTATCACGGTGTATCAGATACAGCCTGGTGACAGACAGATGGACAGTGGAGTCTTAGTGATAGGGTCCCGTTTTTACCCTTTGGGTACGGAACCCTTAAAAAAATAAGACTATTCATACACAAATCAGAGTTATAACGAGATCGGTTTAGTATGGAGACCCAAAATTTTTGTGACATAAGTTAACTATTTCAAACTACATACCTATATGTTTCCTGCAAATAGGACAGCCTAAAAGTTTGTCAGGTGACTTTAAAGCCACCTTGTACCTCACTAGTATTTCAAAATGTAGCCAGGAATTCAAATCAAATCAAATCAAAATTACGAATACAGGTGTTATGAGATTTCACATAGGTAGCAAATTAGTTCAGCCATATTCTGCCTTTCTGACATGCAATAATTAAAATAATAGTAATTGAAAGTAGGTACAATGCAAAGTCTTTTAGGTAGGTACTTATCAAATATTATCAAAGCTCATTATTTCGGTATTATTCTTATTATTCGGTACCTTTATTGCTGTTGACATTCGTCTGGTTTTCGGACTCCTTATAACTTATAACTCAACTTTGTCGACGCCACATTGACGTCTTGGCTGGGCAATTCGTTTAACGTTGTTGAATCAAGATAATTTGCCTGCTTTTTGATTGATTATCTAAATGTCATACAGGCCACTGATTAAAAGGCGGCGCCGACGTTTAGTAAAAAGATGTTAAGTGAATGGCGGATTAAGCAAGTTGACGGCGATATCATAGAAAAAGTCAGGTCTATGGTATAGACCTTGACTTTTTCAATTCAGGCATACTTTAATTCAAGAGATTATTTAAAAATAAGTTCTTTAAAAATAATAATATGTAAGAGAGCAGTAATTTATAATTTAAATTGCAATTTTTTTAAAGCTAGTTTTTAAGCATTATCCTTTAGCTAAATGTGAAAACTTGTAAATGGCTGTATTTTGCTAGCTTTACCACAGAATATATAATAGTACTAACGTACAGAAGTCCGACCCCGCGAGGACCATCAAATAATAAGCTACTCTCGCTGCACGGCAATAAAGTACAATTTCAAACTGCACAACGCTGCGTGGATAAAATTATATGCACCTACGAAGAAGAAAGAGAGGCGTCTCTTTCTGTCGCATAGCTCTGTCTCAACCGACACATTTCGGGGTTGCTACTCGCTAGTTACTGATATCATAGAAAACATTCGTTATGCCCATGAATAAACAATGAAATTACTATAATAGGTACCTACTTATAAAATAAAATAAATCTACCTAATAGGTGAGCTGAGCATATTTAAAGAGCATAAATAATAAGTATTTCTAAGTAGTTAGAGAAGCTCGATGGCGCAGTGGTACAGCGCCTGGCCCAACGATTGCGGAGGTTAAGCAACTTTTGCAAGGGTCAGTTATGGGATGGGTGAAAAAAAATAGTATTTTTTAGCTTTTTTCTTTACTGGTGCCATATTTCGAACTTCGATACAACTAAGTATGTAAATATGTATACAAAAAATACAATAAACTTTGGTAGGTAGGTAGGAACGTTAGTAATTAAGTATCAAAAACGAAGTGCATGCAGTTTCGCATTCGGCGCTTGACTGACTCGTTTCGTTCGTGACGTTCACGCGCTGCGCTCTCGTCGCTTGCACACGCCGCGCGTTTCGGTCGGCGCGGTGATATCCCTCGACAATGGCCCTCTTGGAGTGGGCCGCGAGCAGTAGGCTAATATAAAAGTTTAAGCGCGGAGTTATACCCCCCTGGCTTTACTTCATATTATAATATATATTAGCTGTAAGTTTTTCAAAAAACTGTAAAATAAAATAAATAATAGTAGTTTATGATACTGATACATAATGAGGGGTATTAAAACATGAGTGTGTGTTTAAAAACCGAGCCGTAGGCGAGGTTTTTAATAGTATCACACGAGTGTTTTAATACCTAGTTATGTGCAGTTTCATACACTACTTTATCTACACTCATACATTTGGGATTGTACCTACTAAATAAAAGATCAACGTTAGAAAAGAGAGAGACTTTGGTTGAATTAGCTATGTACCTACCTTGTAATAAGTCATTTCCTTAGCTGCATCTCAAATAATTTTGCAGAGTCAATCTTTTTCACATTTTTAAGCAAGAATAAAAACACTTACGAAATTCAGTATAACAAAATGTAAAAATTAAAATCAAAATTCAAAACTTTTTTGTAATGCTCTAAAAATGGCGCGCATTCCATTAGAAAAAAATATTGAGATGAGTGCATTCTTGCAAACTAATCGCAATATCGATCACCATAGAGTGCATTTTAATCATGGAAATTATGTGGGAAAATATCGTTTTTTTTTTAAATATCACGGCACTACCTTCTTCTTGGATTCGCCCTGTATCGTAATGAGAAAAAAAGTTATTTTAAGATGCAGCTGACTGCATCGTAATGAGTTTTTTTTTTAATTTTACCTATTCACGAAAATAAAGTACGTCTTTATATTACCTTTTTTGAATTCATATTTGGAACATTACGTTGTGAGTGTAGATAAAATATTTAGGTTTATCACAAGGCTGATACTGACCTGCAAACCCACGGCCCACAGTGAGGTGCGTCCTCGTGATCAGCGAGCGAAGGGTCGAGCCTCGCCCTCTTAGAACGCCTCGGTCCACGGGACACACGCTAAACGCTTGCACTCGGACCAACACTTCTCCTGCGCTGGCGCCTATAATTACGGTATTGTTAGTTAATATTTCATTTTATTTGGAGAAGTTCGTTAATTTAAGGTAAAACATAAGCACTGGACTCGAAACTATAGGCCAAATAGATGTCGCTGGTTTAAATAAATATAGCGTGGTTTGGTGGTTTTAAGTATAGGATTTTAGCTGTATCGCAATATACCTATGTATTCTTCACTATGAACTACGTTACTAAAGATCGTTAAAGTGTCGTTAGTTGTCGGGACTCGCTGAAATATATTGTGTAAAAACTAAAATCCTGGGAAACCACGCTTTGTTTAAATCAGCGCCATCTATTGATCTATAGTTTCGAGTCCAGTGCTAATGTTACCTTAAATTCAATGTCTTTCAGTCCGAATACGAACGTCGTCAGCAGGTATGCCACAAGGCTCACATCTTAGCTCAATGCTGTTTATCTTTTATGCTTATAAGTGTAATGCTACAAAAATAATGTTGATATCTTTTACACATTTTATGAAAAATGAACAGCATTTAGTCAGTAACAGAAAAGTACATAACGAAAAGTTAATTTAAAAACGTCAAGCACAGATATTGAGGAGCTCTTTGCGCAGTGGTTTAGCACCTGGTTCGGCGATTGCAGAGGTTAAGCAACTTTCGCCAGGGTCGGTCACGGGATCATCATATCAGCCGCACGACATCCACTGCTGGGTATAAGCCTCCCCTATGCCGTGTATGTGCCGGCCTAGAATAGCACTACCCCCTATCATACCGTGGGTGTCGTAAAAGGCGACTAAGGGAGCATAGCCCTTAAGAGACGGGCAGCAGCGTCTCCAAAAACCTTGGCCTACTGCGATCGCCAACCCGCCTGCCAAGCGTGGCGATTATGGCAAACCCCCCCTCATGGACGGTCACGGGATGGGTGACCAAAATTATCCGGAGCTCCTCCGTGCTTCGGAAGGCACGTTAAGGCGTTGGTTCCGGCTGCAGTCGTTAACACCCACCAATCCGCATTGGGCCCGCGTGGGTTATGGCCATACCCATAAGGAAGGCCTGCGGCCCCGCAGTAGGAACAATAAAAATGGCTGATAGTCAAGCACAGATAATAAATACTACGTATTAGTAAAAGTTGTTCAGTTTGATGCTCCCTAACTACCATATTAGGAATTTGGGGTTTTTTGTGACACGTTGTATTATAGTATTAATTTCTATGATATTACCGGGGGCTTCAGCGTCCTCAACGAGTATGACGGACTGGTCGGGCTGCGAGTGCAGGGCGCGTGCGTGCGGGCCGGCGGGCGCGCGGGCCCCGGCGCGGAGCCCCACGCACAGCCCTGCGCCGCCGCCCACTGCCGCTCCGCATAAGAAGATTATTACGCTGCGACGCCATACTGTTGGTATGAAATAACGTACTTGAGGAATGAGTACGGTATCTCGCGCAAACCGAAACATGAGGCACACTGGCGAACTAGGACTTTTTGAGGCCCGGGGCGATATTTAATTGTGGGCCCCCTGGCGCCCATCAGATTTGAATATTTACTGAATTAAACACAGCCCCGGACCTACATCAGCTGTTTCATACAAAAATTAATAACAAAATATAAAAATGTATGAAACAGTTGATTTTTTTTGCGATTACAGAGTAGGCCCCATCCATAGTAAAAGTTGTTCAGTTTGATGATCCCTATCTACCATATTCGGCTTTATAAGGCTATTTCCAAACACCCTGTATTGTATAGTCTGTCCCAACTCCCAGATAGCTTGGTGATATTGACAGATACTTTTTCTTTGTAAATCGTTACAAAATTGCTGAAGATGTTGAAGCCTGCTATAATGCTATGTCAGATATCTTTTCCTTTGTAAATAAATATGGTGTTAGTTAGATTATAACAATTAATATTTGGTTAGTAAGAAAAAGCATAATTATGTCAAAATCACCAAGTTATTTTGGATCACAGATTATAATACTATACTATCTTGGATAGACCTTTCCGGTATTAGTGATTAAGGACGATTTGACAAAATTTCTGTAATGCCATCCACTGTTTGGATTGGGGGTAAAATACAGTAAATGCAAGTAAATGAATGAAGGATCGTTAATTTCGGATGGCTACGCAGACTACTTCTGGTACTTCCAGGGACCACCGGTTAAGAACCACTGATTTAAAGAGACTGACCTCTATCCTTGAATAGTGCCACCAACTCCTCATACAACAGCACTGGAGACAGCGGCGGCGCGCCCTCTCGTATCCTCTGGGCCGTTTCGCGCGTCCAAGCAACTACCCTCGCCCGAGACTCGGCAAATAATTCGTTCTGCCAAAACTCTTGAAAAGCCTCACGTAGCTAAAAGAAATAAACCTTTGGTTACATACTTTGAATTTTTAACACGTTTTTATTAGGTTGCTTTCGGGTTTGTTTGTTTGTTTGTTTTTAACCTAACTACTACTGAAGTTATAAACCTAAAAACGTGGGGCGCACGCTAAAGACAATTTCACAAAATGCGCCCCACGTTTTTAGGTTTAAAACTTCGGTAGTTTAGTTAGAGGGTTATTTATTTTAATTATTTGTAAGACCAACAGCTGAATTTAACACAGTAGGAAGCTTATGTAACACTTGGAAGCCAATTACAGGTCCTCACCGATAGATATAAATTTATAATATAAATATTTACAGAAGAATTTATTTAGGATTTGTTTTTACTAGTCTGTTTTAGTTTTTAGTATAATATTTATATTTTTTAGTGCGTTATAAAAACGTGTTTTCAAAAAAAGATTTTTTTAACTGATTATTATACTAGCTACAGTCATTTTTTGAACAGTCATGCTTGTCTAGTGAATCTGTGAGGCTTTTTCTCTTGTTATGTAACCTACAGTTTAAATAAGAAGTAAATAAATAATAAGATTTCTTAATGCTTGGCATATTTATTAAGTTTAATGAGATGGCATTTTATTAAATTACTTTTTATGTACCTAGCTAGGTCCTAGTATATTATTATGTAAAAATTGTGTAATGTCTAGAGGTCATTATCGGGTGTGTGTTTTGCTTGTGAGCAGCAAATCTCGAGATGTGGTAAAATCTATTGGTTATTTTTAAGGATATCAATGTAGTATGACTGCAATCATTTTATACTTACTTTTTCTTGCCATTTCTTCTTGAAACACCCTGTTGAACTTTCTATATTCTAAGTTTAAACAACAAACAACAACTACACACAACAAAACTATTTATTTGTTTTTTTATTATTTGTCAAGCGACAGTTCCGTTATCCAATTTAATTTATCTGAATATCTGCCATCTGCTTGGTGACTTGACATTGTCTTGAAAGGTACTGCCCTGACTCGGTGTTTTGCTTATTTTTATATGGACTTCGCACTACTTTGTAATTTTATCAAGAATTTTTTTTTTTAATTGGCTCTAGATTTTACCAGATCTCTAGAGATTTGCTAAATGCAAAATACACCTGATAACGGCCTATAGTAATCACTCATTAACAGTAAACATAGTTTGTGTTTCATTAAATAGTTTGGTGAAGTATGATTGTTCACTTAGGACAAGTCGGAATAAACAGTTTTTAATTATGAGTGTAGATTTGATACTAATATTATTATGTTACCTACTCTTCTAATATTCTCAACTGCTTGTGAAAACACATCTTGGACTCGACTTTTGCCTCCATCTGCAGCTGTTTTTGCTGCTATCTGAAATACATTCCATTTATTTCAATTATAAATATGTGTGAAGTATAATGAGAATAAATCTATGATTTTATTGACACTATTATGTAAGCTCATGGTCACTATCATTTGTAAGTGAGCCACAATGCCAATAACATTGAACTATTTATAAAACAAACATTTTCTAACAGAACAAACATAAGTGTGTCAACAAATATTACGAACAAATAGTAGTTATCAGTAGTCAGTGTGGTTAAGGTTTGAAAATGGCGCGCAAAGTACCAGGATGACATAAAATGAAGAAAGTTACTTACATGTAGTGCTTCAAGTTTTTCGCCAGCTTTAAGCTTTAATTCATCCATAATCGTCAGCAATGGATATAGAAGGGTGATATTAAGGTGAAGCAACTGTTAGTCCACATTAAACCTTAACCTTTGATCAGCATTCGGCCTAAATAACTCAAATCCGAAAATAGACCACAATGTCATAACATAAGAACTTGCTAACAGTTTGGATGCAAAATTCGATAATTTAATACGGTTTTATGTCATTTTTCGTAATTGTTCGTGTCGTATTAACGCTGCATTGATAAATAAATACTGAATTTGTCCACTAATCAAACATTAATCAAACATACATAACCTAATTTTTGATTGTCAAATGTCAATTAATTTGACAGACACTGGCTGGCTGACATTTGACAGGACAGAAGGGTGCATTCCGAGTCGAACTGAAAGCGATGTCATCGCGCTGATTTGCGTAGGTACCGAATCACCGTGAGCGCGAACGTGAAAATTTTTCGCTAGTTTATGGTACAACCCGAAGCATAATCACTGTGAGCGTTCTGTCAAAAGTGACACTTATTTGTTTTGTTTAGCTCTTATAGCAGGACTTATATTGAACGGCCTTACTTTTTCGTACGGTTAGTATGAAAGCAGGCCTTAAGCAGTCTTTTTTACGGCCTGCTTTTGAACCGAATGGTTTCTTATTTGCTGATGGTAAGCCCCCAGGTGCATTTATATGTATATTTGAAAATTATTTTTGCATACAATGGAAGTAATAGTCGAAGATATTATTACATTTTATGAACACATATAAAGCAAAAAGGTCCAAATTCCGAACTTTTCAATTTATATTGAGATTATGTCGAGAGAAACGATGTATTTTTTTGTTTTTTTTTGTTATGGCGTCGCGCGGTTTGCGCATTTTGCCAATTTCAAGGTAGGGAAACGATGATAAAAATAAAAATGATGCGGCTGTAAAAAAACTTCTTACCATAGAATCTCGAGTCACCTCGAGCGTCTCACTCTTCGAGCATAGTAGAATGAGTGAAGTAGCCGCCTCTGTTAGGAATTGTACACAAGAGCGATTTTTTCAACGCGCGTTATTTTTACCGCCGACGACGTTCAGCGGGAAAAGGTACTTTATTTATTTTTCAATACACTTGCTCGTAAAGTGAGCCCTAATACATCGCATTTAGAGCCATACACCGAGCTATAACAAACGCGTGCAATAATATATAAAACACTAGTACGTAATATAATTAACCCTACAAAGTTAAATTAGTACCTTACTGCAAGTTCTATGCGAGTAAACAGAGCATTCCTAATTTAGCCGGGTAATACAGTTTTTTTTTTAGTAACAACAAAGAGGTTTTATGCTGCTGAAAATTCATATACATTTTTGGAATAAATAAATGTTAATTAAGTCAAACAAATATTATTTATTATTAAATCATTCATAATTCACAATATTGTGTTAAAAAATATTAAAATATTTGCATTTTATCACTAAAAAATATAATATTGAAGTAGGCTGTATGTTGTAAATGTTGCTGTGTGGTAAATTACTTTGTTTTTTCCACGCAAATGTGTTGAAAAACGTCGTATGAAACTCGTGAGCTCTTGCTTATTGCACACTCGGCTGAGTTACGCCCTCGCCTGCGGCTCGGGCTGCAACCCACAGCCTTGTGTGCAATGAGCAACCTAAGCTAACTTGTAATGTACTATAAACCGCTATAGATTTTTACCTTATAATTCTAGGGGAGACTGAGCAGGGATATGGTGTTGACCCACCTATCCTTAGAGCAACGCGGCTTCCGGCCTTCCGTAAGCCGCGTTGCTCTAAGCACCTATCTAACTTTTAAGGATAGGGTTTTCTAGGATGACGGTTTAGTCATATTACGGCCGTAATTTAGCGGTGTAGAACGTTGTCTATGTAAACAATACGGCGCGGTTTCTGACGTTATGGTTTATATAGACAACATTCAACGGCAGTAATGTGATGGCATCCCTATCCTAGGAAACCCTAGCTTAACACACGTGAGAAAATTCAGTTAAGGCATAGGTAGAGATGGGCTTCTACCCGGTAAATACCGGGTAAATACCCAAAGTACCCAAAATCAAGGTATTTACCCAGGTAAATACCCAAAGGATGGGTATTTACTTTCCAACTATTTTTTAAGTCTCTTATTAGTCTCTTATACTATTTAAATGCTGCTTGATCTGTCATGTAGGTGTAGAGCGTCTGGCATGTTTGCTAAAAACAGGTCCAACGACTTTTTTACTCTGTAATGCGATTAGTTTGCCCATGTCAACCAATAGTTGACACGAGTTTGTGTACCTACATGAAATGCCTGTGTCAACTACTGGTTGACATGGGCTAGCGCGTGAAAGAGGCCGCGATTTATTGAACTATACTTATCTCTTTTACTCTTAGGGACATTTCTGAACGTTTGTCTCGTTATTCTGTGAAATTTGCTAGCTGTACAATCCATAAACAGCATTAGGTCTCTGAGAGAAAAAAAAATAACAGTTCGTATTGACGTGGTGGTCTGTCGAAAAGTGTATTGTGTTTTCTGTGTTTTGAGTGATTTTGGTATTTTGTATAGACAAGTGTATGTTTTAATTTTTTAACATGATATTTATTATCTTATTGACGTATTTTAAAATAAAAAACCATAGGTCATCGCTTTAATTTTTTGGTACGATTTTTTTAATAAAAGTGCGCTCTGAAACGCGCTATCTCAATGTTTACCTTATCGTAATACTTCACCGGAATCGCATTTTGAAAAACAAAAGACTTAGTGGAGCCGGAAATCGCATATTTTCATTAAAATTGTGCACATTGTGATGAAAGCGTGATTCTTTTACCATTCGTAAGTTACACTACAGTGATCGTTTTAAGATGTGGATGCAAGCTGGATTTGACATCTAACAGATTATAGAGGTCAAATTGTTCATCACGGATCTATCATTTCGCCGCGCATGATGTTTGTCGTAATAACTGCAAATTTACAGCTACTAGGGCAAGTGTGGTATCATTTTCGGATAAATATAAGACGGCCAATAGAATTCTGAAATAAAAAACAAACCTTTACATACTAGAAAATAAACAACCGTAATTCCGAACCCCAAAAATCGAAAATGTTATTAACAAAAAAATATTTTCCACTGACTAGATAAATTTGAAACAAGTATAGATATCGGCTTTAAAAAAATATGATTAGAAAGCCACATTAATACAGATTTAAAAAATATAAGTTTAATTGGAACAGTGTCATAAAAAATACGTTTAAAAATATTATACACAGCGCGGCAATTACATAAAAAAATCTTAAAAATGCGTTCTATTAAAGGCCGTTACAGTTATCTCTGTGATACCAGCACTAAATTTTTATATGTTGTTTAACATTTTATTTTCTCTTAAAAACCACCTGTGAAGTGTTTTGTTCCGGAGATATGACGTCATCAAAATGGCGACGGATGTATTTTAAAAACCCTGATAATTATGATTCTATGAATCCGGTATCAGATTAAAGGGAATTAAGTGTTCTATAATGTTATGATACAAAACATAGGCTGAGTAGTACAGTTACGAAAATATATTAAATTATATAGAAATTCAATTATTAAAAAACTTCAATTTTTTTTTATTTTTTTTTAAATTACCGTAAATAATAAACTGATAATTTTAATGCAAACAAAAAATATGTTCATAAATTCTATTTAATGCAGATTTGAAAAAATATAATTATCAAGTACCTTTACAAACAATAAATAGCGAAAAAAAATTTTAAACGTCGCGCGCCGTATTAAAGGCCTCTTGTATTAAAGTATAACAATATGGCTATCCAATGAAAGCTAATAAATAGCTGTTTCCAAATATTTAAACATTATAATACTTTAATGTTATTGTTTTGAAGAAAATTAAAAAAAAACGAAAACTAAGAGGTACGATATGATTGTAAATTATTCAAATTCAATTCAAAATCAACACAAAAAAGGCAAAAATCGCAAGCGCACATGTAACACGATTGTATAAATGTTGTTATGCCCCTTGAAAGTAGTTAAAACCGAAGTATGCAGCTCTGCAACCCTGTGCTGCACGAAAAATAATAAAACAAACTTACCATTTTTTTCAGTTTCTTAAAAAAAACTATATTAACGAAGCGTTTTTCAAGTTACTTGGTCCTATACTTTTGTAAAGCCTACTTAATTTACTTATAAGAAATTTTGAAATAAAAAGATATTTAAAAAATAAAAAAAAACGCTATTTATTGTTTGTTAAGGTTATTGAAAATATTTTTTTTAAATCTGCATTAAATGGAATTTATCAACATATTTTTTGTTTGCACTAAAATTATCAGTTTAATATTTACGGTAATTTAAAATAAAATAAAAAATGGGGAGATTTTAAAGATTGAATTTCCATATAGTTTAATATATTTTCGTAACTGTACTACTCAGCTTATGTTTTGTATTATAACATTATAGAACACTTAATTACCTTTAATCTGACACCCCATAGTGCCCCATACATGTATATATGATTCATAGAATCATAATTATCATTTTTTTTTTTAAATACGTTCGTCGCCATTTTGATGACGTTAGGCCTCTGGAACAAGGCATTTCACAGGTGGATTCCCGACGGTTTTTAAGAGAAAATAAAATGTTAAACAACATATTATAAAAATTTGGTGCTGGTATCACAGAGATAACTGTACCGGCCTTTAACAGAACGCATTTTTAAGATTTTTTTATGTAATTACATAACTGCACCTGAAGCGATAACAAGGAACCAACGCAACTTTCATCATGGTACCGCACTGTGTATAATATTTTTGAACGCGTTTTTTTATCAAACTGTTCTAATTAAACTTATATTTTTTAAATCTGTATTAATGTGGCTTTCTAATTATATTTTTTATGCCAATATTTGTACTTTTTTCTTTCAGCAACCAGTACTGAATAGTACTGATACTATTCAGTACTCATTTGAATATCTCTCAAATGTAAAAAATCACTTCTGCTGCCTAAACTACTGAACCGATTTTGATGATTGAGGTGTCATTGGAAAGGGAGTGATGTGTAGATGTGTTTTCATATGTCAGTTTTTATACCCTTCCTATTTAGCTTCGTAAAAAGACATAAAACGGAATAATACGGAATAAAACGTCCTCTATATCGAATTTGACCTCTAAAGTACATTAGGGGTCAAATCCAGATAGCCTCCACATCTAAAAATAATATAATATAATAACAGTGGTGTCCCCTAAGCATGGTAAAAATTCATCATCTTTCATCACAATGCGCACAATTTTATCGATTTCCGGCCCAACTAACTGCATTCTATAGCTGTATTCCTATTTATCATGAAAACACAACACTTGATAGTGTTACATATCGAGTTGAGTCGCAATGAACGCTTTAACGGGAACCGAGCCACCGGGCGGTGGCGAGGGGCCGGCAAGGGTGGAAAATTGACGGGCAAAGCTCGAGTGATTACGACGGGCGCCCGGGGCAACCGAGCGGTTAGGGCATATTTTGAAAAGACTGTTTAACAACAATACCGCTATAATTATTTATGACTGTTCGTAACTACTACTAATTACAATATCCATTTTTTTTATTATGTTTTAAAGTAATTCAATTCATAATGTAACTAACTAAATTATTATTTTTTAATTTATTTAAGTTATAGAACACAACTAACCAAATAGTCGGAAATGAAAATCATCTCACTAGTTTAGTCAATAATCAAGATAATATATTTTTTTTGTACCTAAACATAAAACTAAACTTAAATGAATAGAAAGACGAAAAGAAAAAATACTACTAAACCACATCGTGCTTATTGTTTTTACCCATGCTTTTGGGTATTTACCCGGTAAATACCCGGTATATACCCAAATTGGGTATTTACCCGGTAAATACCCATCGGGTATTTACCCACCGCCCATCTCTAGGCATAGGGCACACCGAGCCTCCACTAGCGCGCCAATCAAGAAAAAATAATTACAACGAAATAAGTATGTAACTATTTTAATAAAATTCTGAAAAATTTAAAAACTAGTATTAGTTATAAACTATTTTTGTATGCGATTTTTCGTATTATCGCCAAAAGTGGCAACTTTAGGCGTTGATCTAGATTGTAACTACACAAACACATTTTAACTAAGAATTAACGCATATAAAAATTGTTGATAGCTAATAACGGGATTTTTTATTTTTCAGAATTTTTTCATTGTAATGATTTTTACTTGATTGGCGGCGCTAGTGGCAAACGACACGACGCACTTTTTAGTAGGTACATTTTCATACCTCAAAGATCAAATACCTAATAGCAATTTGTAAATCAGTCCATCTAATTTTATTTATTTTCATTACATTGATTTTGTTTCCACAATTCTATTTCCAGAAAGGTAAACGTAGTTAGAATCCGGACCAAACTCTTTCCCAGTTAAGGACATACCTAAGGGCCAAGACCGGCCAAATAATTATTCCAGAGTGGGTCAAAAACATTGGCTCTTATCCTTACCTATAATTATTATGTTTTCGTGTTTTAGTTGGCAACACGAATTAATACTGTGTCAAAAAGCAATACTATTAATCACAATTGAGACATGTTTGTAACGAGATTGATAATAAAATGGATTAGAAAAAAAAACATACAATCGAATTGAGAACCTCCTCCTTTTGTTGAAGTCGGTTAAAAATGAAACACACGTCTTAATAAATAATGATTTATTTAAATTATTATACTGGCTAATGGTCGAGATCTAGAGGTATTGCATTGTCTCCGCTGTCGGCGCTCTCATTGTGGTCAATTGGCAGATCTTTGATCACTTTGTCAATCCATAAACGACTGTACGATACCTGTAAATAAGGAAAATTATAGACGAAAAGTGAGGAGGGGGGGGGGGATATGTTGTCTTAATAATTTATTTATTTATTACTAGTATCTGCCCGCGACTTCGTCTGCGTGGATATTCGAGAAAATCCATAAGGGAACCTTTAATCAGGATAAATAGGGTAAAAAACACTATAATAATAATCAAATCATTTATTCAAGCGACCAAGGGCTCACATTGTGTTAGTATACCTACTTAACCTATGTTATTAAAAAGTAGGAGGGTAAAAATTATTACAATTATTCACATATTCAATTTAAATTAAAATTTTCTTTGGATATGAGGCACTGCGCCATGTAAGGATAACCAATGCCCCATAAAGTGACCGTCCATGCGGCCTGCGACCACGGTCAGGAGGCTGTTGCTGCTGTCGCGCGTCCGCCGCGCCATCGAGGCCGCCCTTTTTCGAATGATGGCGAAAAAACCATCTACACCCGCTTCGGCGAACATCCCCGATGCGCTACAGAAGCGAGGCAGCCGCAACAACGCCCTAAACGCGTTATTATATTGAACGCGAAGGGTTTCTAGCGCTCGACGTGTTATATTGACTATATTGTTTTATTTTCATCATAATCAGATCAGCCGCTTTTTACGTGATTAGGCGGGTCCCCATCCCCACCAATCCTTTTCCTCTCACCCTCCCCCTCCGTTCCAAGAAGTCAAAGTCAAAGTCAAAATAAGCTTTATTCAAATAAACTTAATTATTAAGTACCTTAGAACCTACGTACCTTTGCATAGACTCCAGGTTTGGATTTGTACGCGCACTCCTCGGTACCAGAGAACAGTGCGATACCGTACAAGGTTCCTGCTCTGTTCATCCCGCTGAAGTGCACGGCTGGGTCTCCTGTATCTCCCTGGACAAAATATACATTAAAGAAAAACGTTATCTTTGCAACGAGTAGGGTTACCATCCGTCTGGATTTGTCCGGACATGTCCGGACTTTTGGACATTTGTATGGACTGTGTCCGCTTTTGTAATTTGTCCGGCTTTTTAGATTGTGCGGTGTAATACTCGTTATAAAACATACATAGCAGTAGTGTTCGGAAGAGATGTCCCAAAATGTATGGAGTCTGGGCCACGTCCATGTACAGTATGAGGCATATATCTTGAAATCGGGTGGGGATTGCGCGGAATGCGTATTTTGGACAGTCATGACATGTGTAGCGTTGAGGGCACAGAATAACTAAAAGTACAAGTACAGAAGCAGCACGCGGCAAAGTCATTTAAATAAATAGCGACTTTTGCACCGACACAATAAAGTGCAATTCAGGTCGCGCAGTTCACCTAGTAGTTGCCTCTCTTTCTATCGCGTGCTGGCGACGCAACGTTAGGGTTGTCTTCTTTTAAATGAACTGCGTAGGTAGCATATAATATCATAATGTGAAAAACGACAATTGTTTATTGGTTTTTTTATTTTGATATTCGTAGGTAGGTACACGGCACAACAATGTCGATTCGACATTGTTACTATTATAAAAAGTTAATGTCTACGCAGGCAGTAAGATGCCGCGCTTGTACGGGGCGGCGGGCGTGTGGCGGCCCTCTGGTCACTTGTCCCGCCGGCGGAACGGCTAGCGGTAGGTGCTTATCGTGCGACCTTGAGCGAGTGAAGGAGGCCTGGTGAGGGGCGCGGGTGGCGCAAGAGCACATGCGCGAGTTTATCCCTACTCCGTCGAAAAAATTTCAAGATACATATATGCCTCGTACTGTACAGTGTAGTAAGTATACCAAACAATAGGTAAGGACACGATAAACAGTTTCTAATCATCCAATTTCTCTAAAATCACTTAGTTTTTTTGGAAGGAACATTTTTATTTTATCTTGTGCTTTAAAATATATATATTCTTTATTGCACTTTTAACATAATTACACAGGTAAATATAAAAGTTGTTTACAAATATAAGCACACAACAAAAATAATATAGGTACTAGGAAATGAAGCGTATTCCTCTCGTATTACAGGGACTTACAGCACACAGAGCGACACCTTTGACCACACTCTGCAGGCAAATGTGGTCGTGTTGTAGGTGGTAGTCATTTCCGTAGACCAGCCGGCACGATGACCGCGGTTCTTCACGCACTATCATGCGCCGGAGCTCCTGGTTCTCCCCTTCCCGGATTTGACCTGTGATCTGTATAGTTTCGTAGGTTATAGAAAACGTGAATAAAGAAAAGGCTCTAAACATTTAGAGATAATAACGAGAGCCCTAGTATTTTATTTAATGAATTTAGGTAGGCACAATCGGGCACTCACGTGCTTTACCACTTTGACGCGTCGCCTAGGGTTGCCAAAATGTCTTTGGCGAAATATAGTATTTTTCAAATTCAAGCTATAAAAAATATAGTACACTTAAAAAAAAATATAGTATTTAATAGACAAATATATTTTTTTACTTATTTATTTTTTATAAAAACTATATTTTTTCAGTTTTTGCATTTTTCAACAAGTTTTGGATATTTTTGGAGTCTTTTTTGTATATTTCGCTTTTTAATCGGTGTTAGCGGCGCACTTGAATTAGAAATTGACGCACTTTCGTTATCGCTAGGCACTTTTCATAACTAATTTATCTAAGACTTGAGTTATATTTCTCAAGAAAGAACAATGTTATATTTTGCAGATGATTACCAACAAAATCTCAAAACAAAAATAGAGCAGACCAACCAATGACCAAACTATCGTTTGAAGCTTTTGAATTTGACATTGATGCAATAAGACAGATACTTTCAGAATTCAGATAGGTACGATATACACAACATGCTATCGAATCAGTCAAAATGCACGATAACAAATTTAAAAAATAAAAGATTTGTTTCTTAGCGTTCGATGTAAAAAATATAGTATTTTTGCGTACTATATATTTCTTCAACAGTATATAGTACGCAGACCCGAAATATAGTACAATACTATATTTTATAGTACGGTTGGCAACCCTACGTCGCCCCTAATCTATGTGTGACGATAGGCGCGGCGTTCAAGCGATTTTAACTTTAGGAGTGGTAAAGCGTCAGTGTGGTCGATTGTACCTATACAATGCGTCTGTCTGTATGGTAATCAATATGACTTTGATTTCAAGAAGCTAGTATCAAAATACAAGAGCGTGTGCTTGAAAGAATCTTCAGAGACTGCCATTCAATAGGGCCTCATACACTAGCGTTCGTTCCCGTTGGAATTGGAATAATAATAAATAAATAAATAAATGCTTGGACAATTTCATACAGCGCCATCTAGCCCCAAACTAAGCAAAGCTTGTAATATGGGTGCTAGACAACTGATATAATACTTATATACTTTTTAAATGTATACTTATTATACATAGTAACACCCAGACCCGTCACAGAAATTAAAATTCATCATTTCAATTTCTGCCCGGCCGGCAGGCTGATTATCTAATAAGAAACTATTTAGCGACCGGTTTCATTTGACATACATTGCTACTTTTCATTGGTATGTTTTTTTTACCCCAAAAAGAAGAAGCAATGGATCACATTCATCTGTCAAATGAGACCGGTCGCTAGGTGGTTTCTAATTAGATAATCAGCCCGCGGGAATCGAATTCAAATCGATCTTTAATTAATTTACTGTCCAGCGTCTATAATAATTATCAACCATTTTTAAATACAATTTAAAGTTAACGGGAAAAGTCTCCAGCAGCAGTAGCGCCACCAAGCGGGATAAATTTTGTGACAATCCCCCCATTGTATAGAGCTGCAAATTACCACCGATCCGTATCCGGTGACGACCGTCTCGCCGAACAGGGGAGGCAGGTCGGCGTCCGCCACGGCCAGCGCCACAGGCTGTATGCGGCTTGTTGCTGAGATGGGGATGTTGACCTGGCAACCAAAAAGGCACCACCATCATCGCATTAGCAGTTAGCTAACGCACTCTTATACAACGTATTACAAAATAACCCCTATGCCGAATATGGTAGGGGATTTCGTTCGATGAATAGTATTCGATATTTTGATTTTCGATCATTTGGTTTTCGATATCGATATGGCGTAGGTAACCCGTAGGTGGGTGAATCTAATCTACGCTGTTTCTTACTTCCTGCGTCATTGTTCTCACTCGAAAATGTTTAAAAATCCAATGCATCACAAGAAATAAATCAAAAATATGCAAATTAATACAATTTATTATTGTACTCTAATGTACCTAAATGATGATATATTTTTAATTTATTCCTTGTGATGCATTGGATTTTTAATCATTTTCGAGTGAGAACAATGACGCAGGAAGTAAGAAACAGCGTAGTTTCACCCAGGTAGGGTATGCCGAGGCCTGTATCGGCATAGGTTTTTAGTACATAATATTTTATTTTATTATTTTATTTATCGTTTATGGATAGCTAACAGCTTATAAACATACAAATAACAACAAATATATATAACTAAAAGCTATTGACAAGCTACCACCTAAAATAAAAATATTTAGACTCATTTCCGGCAGCTAAATTTTCTTTAAAGCATTTCAGGCGAAGCCCAAAGACACCACAGCCTCAAATAAGGCGTAATGGAACACATTTCGTGAAAATGATATAGCTAGCTTGTAGTTAATTGTAACCAGAGCTTATAGATAGTAGTTGAGTGACCTCTTGATGAAATCAGAGGTTACCTTGATCAGTGCCAGGTTATGTTCAGGGTAGTACTGGTCCATTCTGTAGTCTGGATGTCTCTTGATGTCGGTGACAGCTAGTATTCTCCCGCCGAAATCTCTGAACACGGACCCGATGCGAACAGTTACTTCATCTTTTGTCACACTGCAATAAAAAAATGTATTAGAAATTGATAATTTAAAACAGAATGAAGATCGGAACCATTTTTTTTCTCTTTACACGTTCATAGATCCAGTATAGGCCCACATAGTGCTACAAGTTTTTTTACCGACTTCCAAAAAAGGAGGAGGTTCTTTGTTCATCTGTATATTTGTTTCTTTTTTTTACAAATAAGTATTTTTACTTACTAATCGAAACATTGCGCGGCTGTTAATATCCACTGCTTGGCCACTATCGCTCCTCCACACCAATGTTTTGCGTGTAACCTGAGATGAAAATAAGGATTGCTGAATTGTCAATAGGTAGATAAATATCCTATTCATACAGTATAGCAGGCTTCAGAATCATAAAGTGAGTTGCAAAACCAATACCTTTACTTAAAGTTAACCGAAATTCTATACGCTTTTTCTTTTTCACATGGAACTGAGAAAGAGTCCTCCCTAATCATGTTAGCTAGCATGCCGCCGAAAACCGTTAAAAGTGGGCACATCAATAGGTTTTTAGTGGGTATGTCCCCCGTCCCCCCTCCGGCCACCAATCGAGCTCGTTAGGAGCTGGGTGGAGGATAGGCGGAGTGGTGAGCCTAGGGTTACCAGCCTTTCTATTGTCTAATTTCAAAATCTATCGAAATCGCTTTCTGGATGTAACACATTGAAGCTTCTGTTTGGCACAATTAAAAACTTACCAAAGAAATGCAGCAATGTGTCACATTCATCTGTCAAACGAAAGCGATTGCGATAGATTTAGAAATTAGACAATTAGCCCCCTGATCTAATAATGAGATTTCCTGACCTTTTCTCTGACTTTAACACTTTTTACACCTGTCTACATCTACATTCTTAATTTAGTTGACGTTTGGTAATTTTTTCTCACCAAAATGATTAACAAATTATATATATATATATATATGTGTTTTCATTAAGTACTTACACTTTTTGGGATTTCAAAAATCCCTGACAACTACAGTTTCTCCCTGTTTTCCTGACATGTCAGGAAAATTCCTATCATCTGGTAACCCTCGATGAGCCCCACATACCCCCGGCATTGACCAGTGGCCCTACCATGCGTTGATGCAAACTGTTTACGTTACCGTAAACTATCGTTTTGTCTCTTTCACTCGCACTGACTGTGAGCAGTATATCCGATAGTTTACGGTAACGTAAACAGTTTGCATCAACTCATGGTAGGGCCTACAGGTGCCGGGAAATGCGTAATTTTCCCTATCGTAAAAAAGGTACTCTTGTCTTCTTAATGAAGCCCAGTAGGGTTGCAACCTTTTTTTTGTTACAAGAGGAGAATCGAACCTACCTACCGAACTTTATAAAATTTGTAGTGTGTGCCATGCATAACAATACGGCACTGAATGTTTGTTACTTTTGAAGCTGACGTTACCTGTTTGAGGAATTGTACCTTATAGAGACGGTATAAGGGTAGTCTTCTAAGCAGACCAGCCCATTCCTGGTGGTCAGTCTTTTTCTCCTAATGTGCGTGAGGTCTTCCTCCATCCGAGGTGGGAATTCACATTCCAGCTCATCGCGTGCCGTTGATGCTACGAAACATTACTTATTAGCATAAATAAATTATTATCTCTCTTAATCGACTTTAGGCTTAACATCCAAGAAGTTTAGGTTTATAATCATTTGGAATTTCACAGATTCTTAGAAAAGGAGGTTTTATCACCTACCTAAAGCCTACCTATATATGGAATTTTCGAATGCGCATCACGTTCCATTTTTAGGGTTCCGTAAACGGAACCCTTATAGATTCGTCATGTCTGTCTGTCTGTCTGTCCGGCCGTATGTCACAGCCATTTTATTCCGAAAGTATTAGGATTACACAGTTGAAACTTAGTAGGTAGATGTATTCTGTTAACCGCTTAACGATTTTAACACAAAAATAAAAAAAATAAAGATTAAGAGGGGGCTCCCCATACATGGAACTGAAACGGAAAAAAAAATCTTCATACCAATAACTGCGGGATGTCTATAGATAGATCTTTAAAAATCTCATTGAGGTTCCTAAGACAATTTTTTCTCAAAGTCAACCGTTTGAAAGATAAACACTGCCAAAGTGGTAAAATGTGTGTCCCACATGTGTGTCTAACTTTTGAAATAAGAGAGTAAAAAATCTAAAAAAAAAACTATGCTATAGATCTTAATAACAACTTTCAACGAAAATTGGTTTGAACGATTAATAGTAAGTAATTAGGTTTCGAGATATATCATATTTTCCAAAACCGCAAATATAACTTTGTCATTCATATCAACACTGAAAAACAAAACAACAGACGAAAAATTATAGTGGTTTAAGGTAACTACGGAACCCTACGGCGTGTGGCCCGACACGAACTTGGCCGGTTTTTTTTTAAATTTTAAGTACCTACGCAATAAAAGCAAAATACCTCATCATTCCTAAAAAAATTAAAAAATACTATAGAATCTTTAAATACCAGTAAAAACACATGTCAAAGTGTACCGATTTGAGATTTAAAAAAAAAAAAATTTCTCTGTGTTTAAAAGCATTTTTTTAATTTTTTCTCTATCGTGCACTCCTTGACAATACAAACAATGAGTGAAAAAATAAATATGAGTCGTATTCCCCTTTTAATATACTATATCTATGGTCGTATTCTATTTGTTACAGCTGAAACGTTTGTGAAAAATACCTCTGACATGCAAATTTGAAATTCCAATTGAACAGATTGTCTTCGTCTTAAAATACTTGATAATTTGTTATGTTTTTCTCTCTATACGACACTAGGAAGGATTTTGCTTCCTAAAACTAAAGATTACATCAATAGTAATACTTTAATTCTTTAGATAACTTCTTTGGAAAAACGCTAATTTAAAATGCGGATATATTTACACTCTTAAAGCGCTGTTAATACCCATTCAACGTTTTCTGAAAATTCGTAAACTTGATGCTAAAGTTTATTCTCGATCGTTTAGGCAGTTTTTCATTTTTAAACTCAAAATTTTTAAAATCAAATAAAATCATGAAAGAACAATGGCGGGTAGCCATCGCCATTGTTCTTTCCAGTCCCATTCTTTATCTGCGCGGGCTGTACAATATGTTAAAAAAACAGGCCAAGTGCCTGTCGGGCCACGCGCAGTAGAGTTCCGTAGTTACCATATACCATACCTTATTTAATACCACTATCATTTTTCATTTGGAAAAATAACTTAGTTTTTTTATAAATGACAATATTATATTTGCGGTTTTGGAAAATGTGCTTTATTTTTAAAGACCTATCTATAGACCGTATAGATTTGATGAATTTTCAGTTCCATGTATGGGGATGGGGAGCCCCCTTTAATCTTATATTTTTTTATTTTTGTTTAAAAATCATAAAGCGGTTCACAGAATACGTCATCTACCTACCTACCAAGTTTCAACGGTGTAATCAATAAAGTGGGTGTGACATACGGACGGGCAGACGTCTGTCTGTCCGTACGAATCTATAAGGGTTCCGTTTTTGCCATTAGACTACGGAACCCTAAAAATTAATTAACTATAAAGTAAAATTAACACAAAGTTACCTACCACTTTGTACGCTTAAAACTTTGTATTGCAAACTTAAACTTAAAAAATAGACGAAAAAATATTTTCGTAACCTCATTATACCACTCTTTTACGCATTTTAGCAACTGAACTGTAATTTTGAAAGTTCGATTATGAGTTTTTGAGAACAATTTTACATAAGACTTATTGTTCTTGGAACAATGGCTACAGTTAGAGCAAACATTACAATGAAAACAAATAACAAAGACCCTTTGCATTTCAGAAAACAGAGAAATCGTTATGTTGGGTACTGTAAAGCCCGTACAGCGGTAAATCTTCGGTTTTACTAAAAAAAACTCAGGGTTTACCAACATAAGTTGGTAAATGTACATATTTTGTACAAAAGAGAAAAAAAAATTTACCATCAAAGTTTGGCACAAGGTAGGTTTAACCAATGATAATAAGCAATGTTAGTAAAATGTTAGTTGATTTAAACACATTTACAGCAAGTATTTACCGTGTCTCTGAGGTTTAACCTAAGATTGTGAATGGTGGTAAAAGTTCGAAAAGATTAATGATCACAGGGGTCGTAGTCCATACCGGCTAACGCATCGAACTTCGGAAAGTCTGCTGGGCTTCAAATTAAAACAGATAAATCGAGCCCCAGTCGGTCCAAAATGGCGAACTCCAATTCATGATGTCACACGAACATCGATATCTTCCAAATAACTTCGGCAAATAGTAATAAAACCGACTTCAAAAAACCTGAAAATAAAAACGCAAAACCGGTTCAAAACTAAATACCTACTACCTCTAATAAGCAACGTCTATTAGACCAATACCGCTAGAGTTTTAGGTTTCAAAAAGATTATAGTTTGTTTTTTTTCGTATATAGTTTCTGCACCATTAACTAAGACTAATACATGAATTTGTGTCATTTTGGGTGGATGCATAAGTGACAATTTAGGTTTTTGTCTTTTTTAACACTATCAATCGAAAAGAAAATTAAAGTTGAAAATTTTACTTTCATGATGATTACGAAGTCATAACCGATGTACATGAGCTTTTTGTGTCATCTTTGTCCACGGGAACACTGTTATTTAACTGACACAATTTGTGTCGTTTTTATCAATGGAATCTTATATCAGATACAGTTGAAGTTAAAGTTACCGTTACCTACTATAAGTCGATTAGTTTGCACTGGACGAAAATGACACAAATTAGGTTTGTACACTACTCAGGCTATCTTAAATATAATACCATTGAGTTTTTTTTAACTTTAAATCAATTTTGTCAGTTTTGTGTTCAATTATTTATATCGAAGACAAATAATCGAATTTCTAAAGATGCATCAGCTAGATGTGACACAAAACGCAAAAATAAACGTTTTATATGCAAGTCTATCGACAGACAAGATTTCATAAACTTTACAATTTTTTAAGGTTATACCCTCAAAATAACGTATTGGTATCGGTCTATATTGAAGTCGGGTGGGGCTGGAAGACGACTTCTTTTTACCCGACTGCGGGTTATGTTTTTCGCGCGTATCTTGTAAGTATGTTTGTATGTAATATTCTTTATTACCTCATATATATCTTTCAAACGACTGAACGGATTTCTATGATTAAGATATCGTTAGATTTGTCTTTTCAGCCCAATTAATGTACTACAATGATTATACCAGCAGTGGGTGTCGTGCGGCTAATATGATGAATTTACCATAGTAGTTTATTGGGGTAGAATTATGTTTCATTATTATGAAACAATGGGGTTGGTAAACTTTTTCGAAGAGAACTGTTTTATATTTTTTTTGATAGCACAAGTTTAAAGAATAAAGAAAATAATATTATGATTTTTTTAATTATACCTTGTTAACCAAATATATTTTTTTATATTATTATCGCAATAAAATCTTAAACGTACAGCTGAACACGAAGTTCCTTTGCATTTACTGATTAAAAAAACTGATTGACAGATTTGACAGACAGTGACAAAGAGTATATCATAATCACGACCTATGTTGTTGTTTGTTTATCAGCTTATTACTGTGATTTTCTAATGGATTTCTTGTTCAGTTATTGGAAATGAATCAGCTTGAAGAAATCCATAATCTAGTTTATTACGCAGATGAAGTACCTACACTGCTTTGTTCCGTTTTGTTTGAAATATAGACGTGACCATCCGCAGAACAAATTTTTTACAATTACCATGCCTTTGAAAGAGACGTGGTGCAGAGGATAAAACAGGAATTGTCCTCAAAGAGCTTTACGTTTGTGATGATCACGTAAATGTATGTATATCTACAAACTTACTCACAAAAGAGTTATTTTATTTATTTTAGCAGACTGTGACTGACATGACAACTCTAGTTGACATTGCTTATGCCAAACCTTTGCTTTTTTGTTTTGAGCAACAACATAGAAGTCTTTGGAGCAAAGGCATTACCTACGCATACAGCCGTAATAGTGATTTATCTTACTATGCTGTAAATTAAAAAAAATATATTTTTATTTAAATTAAAATGAAGTATTATAATAATTCCGCAATTGGTTATTCCTGACTCCAAAGCCAAAAGCTACCAGAAAATATATAATTCACAATAGTTTTGGAAAAGTTGACCAACCCAATTCCCCTTGCCCTAACCCTGTGCAGGGTTCGCCTATGTATAGTGTCATTTTTATGCGGGTTTACTCTAACCTTTGACATTGTTGTTTATCTTACTTTTTTCCCGAAGGGTAAGGCAGAGAATAGAAGCTTACACAGCCATGCACGCAACCATGCATGTTGCTTTGTCCATTTTACTAAAGAGTGTTTAATACGTTAAAAAACATGATTACAGTAATAATATAATCTATCGTTAATTATTTTTTTATTTATTTATTTTTATATTTCAATCTTTATTTGCCATGTAGGTACCTCATAAAATTGGTATGGTTGGATATAGAACAAAGCAAGGTGCAAAGTTTCTTAATATAGCTTTGTACCATCAGATTCAAAACAAACTGTTTATGGATATAGTACAAGGGAAATGAATGAATCTTATGAATCTCTTTGAAACCTGGACGTAGTACAATCGTATATTGCTTATCTCAGTAACTATACAACTATTATACGATCTGATCGGAGGATATAGTACAGAAAAATTGCTACATTAACATGGGACAACATATGGAGTAAGTACAAAACAATAATAAGGCAGCGAAGTGTTCTTAAGAAGGTGGCGTTATAAAAAAACCAACACGGCGGCTGTACGCTGCTATTATACGTAGTAAAAATTTTTTTTTTAGAATACTGCAATATGGGTGTCAAATTAAAGGGCTTATTATAAGGATTTCAAAAAGGTATATCATGACCTTAATATATAATAACTAAAAAGAGATAAATAAAAAAATAAATAAAAAAAATAAAAAACCCGCCTGCATAAAAAGACAAGTCGACTGAAAAGATGGAAACAAGATTAAATAAATATTAAAGGCAACATGTCATAATAACATGCAGTTGGAGGCATATAATTCAATCATTCATAATGTCACTCTCTTTATGCATGCCTTCGAATGCATGTTATTATGACATGTTGCCTTTATTCCATCTTTTCAGTCGACTTGTCTTTTTATGCAGGCGGGTTTAGACGTGTTTTAATACAATAATATGCGTAGGTATCTATAGTGATTTGAAATTTTTTTCTTGCTTTTTAGAGGTATTTAATTTTGAAGCTGTTTTTGTTTTTATTTTCAGGTTTTTTGAAGTCGGGTTTTTTTTGTTTTTAAACAATTTTATATTTTTTTATTTTTAGTGTAAGTACCTTCTGTATTAAGTAGTTTTATCTTTTTATGGGTATGTATATTATGTAAATGTAAGCGATATTTTTTATTATACCTAGGTATTTCACGCTTTCCCATGGTATAATACCACTAATATAATTATTCTATTTCCACTGTTCCTACTGTTTGTTGTAAAGAGTTCCGTTGTTCCTTTGCAGTTCAAGTCTAGTCTCTCTACTCTAATAGTTAGATTAGGTGCCTAATTTGTTTAAGATTATCATAATCTTAACCTAACAATATTTCAATCACTATCTATTTGATTTTGAGGAGTTCCCTTATGTATCTTTAAAATTCAAGGTCCATTAACAATAAAATCAAAATAATATCATCACTAAAGTATCCTCTTTCAAACAAAAAAGAATCATCTAAACCGGTACATAAACAAAGAAGATATACGGTCGATCATCCGTATAAGATCATAAAATGGTAACGAAAACGACAGTATTTTCAGGTTTTCTTGAAAAATACTGAACCGATTTAAAAAAATGGGTCCAACTTAGGAACAAACCTGATCTACCAAATAACGTTTGAATTATTTCAATCGTTTCAGCCGTCTTCGAGTAATCGGTGGACATAGGTATATAAAAAATATACTTACATACAGCCGAATAGAGAACCTCCTCCTTTCTAGAAGTCGGTTAAAAATACAAAATTCTTTACTTCGATTAATCAGTTTTAAGTTGGAATTCGACAGACCCGCCGAAGTTCGAATAGTTACCTGGTAGGGCCCCAGAACAGCTTGGACTTTTACCATTAAAAGTTGATAAATCTTAGGTTTTACTGGAAAATATTAGGATTTACCCAGGTTAGTGGTATTACAGCAGTTACATTCCTTTTAGACTTTTGTACCTAAAGGATCATCTGATGAATACAGCTAAGACCCACTTTACAAAGATGCTAGGTACCTACTTAATTTGTTCGTGGGCGCAGAACGATGATACACAGCAAGTAACCTAGGTAAGATTGCTGACGTCATACCTACTAGCTGAAAGTTTAATCATTTGGTTCCGGCATCGGAAGTGGGGTGGTTCCACTATGACATTAGGCAGCCATTACACGGTAGGTTTTGCTGTCAGTTTAACCACAGTCACGGCCGTGACTGACGATTAACCTACCGTGTAATGTAGTGAGGACTGATGGTTGCATGGAGTTGATTTCTTCTTTCCATCAGTCAGTCAGTCAAACGTAATTTTTGACTGATGGAATTTGACTGACGCTTGCATGAGCATGTAATGTAATGGCCGCCATACAAGCAACTTTTACTATGGGGCCAACTCTGATATCGCGAAAAATATCAGCTGTTCCACAAAAGCTCAATACAGGTAAGTACTCGACTATGTATAGAAAAGCTGTTTTTTTTCGCGAAATCAGAGTTGGCCCCATAATAAAAGTTGCTTGTAATCATGAGTGGAACCACCCCACTGCGGGAAACAAAAAATGATTAAAATTTCGCGCTGTATTAAGCAACCTGCAGACAGGGCATCAGGATAAAGGTGACCAAAATTGTATTAACATGAGACTACATACTTACTTGACTTCTACGGACATAGGTAGGTACCTACCCACATCAAGTCATAATAATATGGCATGTACTTAGGTAGGTAGGTATATGAATTTTTATTAACAAGTGTGAAAGACACTCTGTTCTAGAAACAGTCTACTTACCTATAGGTATCTTATTTTTTAATTTTCCAGTTTACCTAGAAAAAAATAAGAAATATGTTAAGTTCCTAATTACCTACAGTTGATTTGTAAAAAAGATGCGCAAAATAAAGTAAAAAAGAAGGTTGATAATTCGAAATAAAGAGTATGGACGAAATGAGGTCGCATGTATGAAATAAATATAAAATAAGAAAAATGAATGAAATTGATTAACAAATTAGTATTATGATTACGAATAAATAGATAAGATAGGATATTAATGAATAAGAGAAAAACACAAAGTAATTTAAAACAAAACGACGGAAATCTAGGTACCTACTTTATGAATAAAAAATTTCAGCATTTATGGTTTGTTAAATATATCATTGGTTTGATCGAACTATTTTTGTGATAAATTACAAAAAATGAGCTAGGTAGGTAGGTACCTAGTCACCGTACTGCTAGTCACTAGAGAAGAGATTCTCTTCCTTTGTTTCGGGCGATTAATTAAAAATATCATACCTACCTACCTACCTATAGGTTGTAGCTAACTATTATTTACTAAACATGGTATATGAATTATTTAAAATTCGTTTTATTGTTTTCGTTGTCATGAAATTGTTATTTCTTCTTTTCAATTCTACGATGTTGATATTATTTTATAGAAAGATCTTCAGTAGGTAGGTACTTATCTAATAGTCAATAGGGAATGTGCATCAATTTTTTTGTATCAAAATCAAATTTATAATGCGTGAGAAAATCAACTGTGATATTAAAACTTTTCTCTTGCATTTTTTTCTCGTGATATAGTTACTTGAAGTTAGCACACATCAGCACAGCACCCGCCGCTCTATAAAAAACTGTCATCATTTGTGACGTCACTTGTCACGTTTCAGGCGCGTTTATTATAGAGTAAGCCAAGAATTTTCATATATCTCCCTAAATATTGCGTTTAAGTACATAATATGTGTTAAGTATACAAAATATTATTTCTTATTCGATATTATAGAATGTTTGTTCAGTGCATTATATCCGAAAATAAAAAAAAATCATTATTTTTCCCATGATTTCATCGTGTGATAAAATAAGAATAAAACTAAAATAATACATTTTTTAATTTTATTTTTTGTTCCATCATGTTTTTATAGGTGTCCGCAGCGATCAAGCTCAAATTTATCAAAATCGGTGACTTCTGTATATTCCCTATTGAGACAGATTCAGGTGAAAACTAAATAACGTAGCTGACATTTTGACAACCCACCGGTAAAGATCCGTTCTTCTCATTTCATGGCTTGGAATTATAGAAGGCTATGGTTCAATCCATGAAACTCTTATGGACCCCCTAAACGATCAAAATTGCTTGTCAATCATTTACATTGCATTGCTTGTCAATCACATTTTGATCGTCTAGGAGCGATGCTTGACAATTACCTATTACCTTACCTTGGCCAATCAAAAGTAGGCCACACCCCCAAATGGTAAATGCAATGTAAATGATTGACAAGAAATGCTTGATCGTCTAGGGGCTCCATAAGATGCGCTTACGAAGCCGCGATGCTCGAAGATGAAACTGAACAACTTTCTCCATGGTGTCGACACAATTTTTACCATTGAAAATGGTTATCAGATGCAAGTCTAAAACGTATTTTTGGCCATATCTCCGAGGATTTTGGGAGGATCGAGATGGGAATAGTACCAAAAGTTAATTAATTTATCGAGACACGTGTGAAAGTTTCAATTTTGAAAATCTGCTAGTAATTTTTTTTGGAATTTTGCAAAATTCGGGTAAATTCGGGTTTTTTGGAGGGTGTTTGTTTACTAAATTGTAAATATTTCGGAAAAAAACCGACCAAGGAAAAAATTTAAAAATGGGTCCTAGGGGTTTGGCTACAAAATGGCAATTTTTTTTGAAAATCGGTAAATAATTATTGTGACATGTAGGTGGTCCCTTTAGATTTGGAATTGTAGAAAAACGGGTGTTTCCGTACATAAAAAGTGATGTAGCTTCTATGATTATTGACCGAGCGTCATGGTAATAGTGTTAAAAGATGCAAAAGCAGACGAGAAGTGCATTCGTTGGAATTTTGATAATCGGTTAATAATACTTTAATGTTTGTAGAAGCTTCCCAAGGAGAACCCGTGATATGGGACCTTGAACATTGTTTGCACAACGATAAAAAGGCCATTAATGGGGCTTGGTTCCGATTTAATTAAAATTATAAAGGTACCCATTGCAGAATTAAAGAAAAAGAAGATTTGCTAATGGCGTCGTTTAGGTTTTCGCACATCATCCATTTATGTTCACTGAATATAGACGAAATAATATAAACGGGTCTGTAGGTACTCGTGCACGAATTACTTGGCGAGTTATTCGGCGAATCTGTTCACCGATAATCTAAATGAGGCATTACATGTTTGACCCTATGTTTCTTAAAGCAAGTTTTTCAGGTTCATACACTGAAAACATCATTAAAATTTGGAGAGTGAATAAAAAGACCCGTATAATACCTATTTAATTTTAAAAATACATAAAATAATATCTAATCCATTTTACAGATTTTAAATTATATGTAAGTAGCTAAAACACTAACTTGTGTTATCATAACAAAAATTAAAAAAAATAAAAACCCCCAACAAACGGTCATGGTACCTTACCATATTATACTTCCAATCTCATTGAAGTAACACGGTACCAAATTTCGAATCGATAGGACACATATGGAAGGTAGTCAGATCCTCATCAACTATTAATGAGGTGATGATCTTCAAACGGCTGATTAGGTCATGGTTACCCTACCATATACTTCCAATATCATTGAGTCAGATTCCCTCATCTACTAGAAAAAGCTGATGACCTTCAAACGGCTGGACGGTTCATCCGTTTAGGAGCTACGATACCACAGACAGATACACAGACACGTTAAACTTATAACACCTCTCTCTTTTTGCGTCGTCGGGGATTAAAAATCAGAATCAACGACGGTAATGAATGTAATAAAAAATGGCATATTTCCAAACAAACGCAATACAATCAATCGTTTGTTTAGCTTGATATCATTCTTATCGAGGCAATTGTTCTGTTTCTATCTTTTTTTCTACCTAGGTATGAAAGTATGTCATGATCATGACAGTTTATTTTGTCATTTTCCTAAGACAACCATTGTATTCAACACCTGCTTCCTTACGATATTATTCCAAGTGTGAGAATTTAAATGTTTAGTCTTGATCATGATTTCATGAGACACAGAAAATGGTGCACTTTTTATTTGAAATTATTTTATTTTGTATTATAAAAGTTAATTGTGATGATTATGGTGATATTAATAACTCTATTAGTCTAGAAAGTGAAGAGAATATTGATATAAATGAAGTTTTTGATAGTGCAGAGTATTTGGATACGAGAGAAGATGAAATCGAGAGGAACAATACAGAATACAATAAAAGTGTTAGAGATATTTCTCCAGAAATAAATAATGATGTAGAAGAGGCTCCAGTTACAAAAAAGTGTGAGAACGTAGTGGAGAGTGATGCTTCTAGTGATTTCCATGGTATTTTTTTATATATTGCTAAAATGGGCAGAGTCGTTTTAGTTATTAATCTGAATAATGTTTCTTTCTTATACACCGTAAATTTTTAAGTAGGTACCTAAATCTAAAAATGAAATGGGGATATCAGACCACGTTTCTGAATATGAACGTGCAATTAAAAAGTTAAAAGTTAATAGGTAGTTTGAAAATATCGGAAAAAAATTGATTAATCGGCAAACTCACAAAAATAGCAAGACGCGTGCGTAGATTCATTCTTTTCATTATTTACGTAGGTAAACAAGATAGGTAGTCTCTTTTGATTAAGGCGGTTGTATGACCGAAAGTGGCGCCCTCAGAGGTTTTTACTTAATAAGTTATTAATAGAAAAAGATTTTAATAATGTTTATCGTGGCGATTTTAGGGCCCATGGTCTAGTATTTTTAGAAGGTATCACTACATGCCCTCGTAGTCATACGTAGAAGTAGATAGCAAATGTGTTAAAAACGGCCACTTTTAGCAGTTTTGCTATCTACTTCTAGCAGTGACTACGAGGGAATGTAACGATACCGTCTAGAAATACTAGACTGTGGGCCCTAAAATCTCCACGATAAACATTTTTAAAATTGTGTATTAGAATTATAATATTAAATATAGTTCACCGCGGCGCCACTTTCGCTCAGGATACCACCTTAAGCTCGTGTAATTCTATGAATGAGCTCTAAATCCAGAAATCAGTAAAATTTTGGGATATAAACAAACCTCAATATATTGACCAATTATTAAATATTGAAACTTTTAACTGTACATACTCATTAGAATAGGGAAGATATTATATATACACTCATTTCATTTTTAGATATACTTAAAAATTTACCGTGCATAAAAGCTCTGTTGTAATATTTCCATATTACTTATCCTAAGATCAACGGTTATAGTACATTACTGCAGCGGCACGCAAGACAGGCATTGAAGGACAAACGTGAAAATGTGGGCCGAGGCGAAGCCGAGGCACACATACGTGAGTCCATCAATGCCTAGTTGCGGCCAAGGCTTGTATAGTGCTTTTCTCAAATAATGCGCGGAAATTCAAACCAAGAAGGTTTTTTTAACTTTTAATTTTTATTTAAAATTAAAGCAAAAAATTGAAAAAAGAAGAAAGGAGCCAGTTTCTTTATTTTTTTGGAATGTGCACATCAAGGCCTTTCATTTGATACCCATGTTAAAATTTTTTTTTTCCAGTTGTTTCGTTTTTTATTTATTTTTTCCCAGTTTTTTGGAATGTACTCATCAAGGCCTTTCATTTGATACCCTATACCTAGGTATTAAAAAAAAAGTTTTTTTTCTTTTTTTTTTTTTCCTTTTTTTCATAATTTTGGAATGTGCTCATCAAGGCCTTTCATTTGATACCCATTATTCGTGATTCATTAAAAAGTTCGCTCCATTTCTGAATTACACGTGCGTAATGAGTTTTAATAGAAACATTGCCGGTCAGACGCCGGCAATTTTTGTATGAAAATCCATTATTACACGTCAGTAATGGATTCTCATACTAAGATTGCCGGCGCGGTTTAGGTCAGTCCGTAAACTCCGATTTAGCACGAAGAAGGTTGTCAAAATAATGATCGAATTTCCAAGCATGTTTGAGAAAAATAAATAAATTAAACGTTTGTGCGTTTAACTCCAGGTACCACCACCATGAATTACGAAAAATCCACGATCAGCAATCGAAACAAAAAGAAAGATGAGAGTGACGAAAAAGTTAACAAAAACAGCACTGTGGTAAACTTCCCGTACACAGTGTCCATACAGCGCAAGGGCTCCCATTACGCAACCGGGGTATTGCTGGACAACCAAACTGTACTGACTACTGCTGCTGACTTTTATAAGTAAGTTTTCTTCAAATTGCTTTATATAAAAAACACGAAGAGCCATTATACACCTCACTTTTTTGGCACGTTCCGGAATAGTACGGTAGACGGCACGCTGGGCCACAGAGGAAATAATCACTACGTTTTACGCTGGGCTTCTACAACCTGTCAAATTTCTTATATCATTTTTATTTATTTAAGATTCATAATTCATTGTACAGATTTTTGACAGTTTTGTATAGCTTGATATGCTGCTGTGCTGACTAAAGAACTAGTGACTCAGTGAGCTCTATCTATCTTTCAATTATCAGCCTGAAAATATTTTGATTGATGAAGTTTTGAGTCTTCTAAAAATAAAAAAAATATAAAAAAATTGCTTTGCACCGCTGCTGCGGACAAAAAAGTTTTGTTACATTTTTTAGCATTTTTTGAAACGGCTGAAATATGTTTTTTTCCATATCTCCGCCATTTCAAAAACTGACTCGACTAAAAAAAATATTTAATTATCGAACCTGTTCACAAAATTTCACGAGAATCGGTTGAGAAATGCGACAAACGGACAGCCAGACGGAAGCACATACGAAAAAATGTTTGCTCAAGCTGAAGCAGAGACGCTTCGCGCTCGCTTGGTCAATTAAAACTTTGCGATGTCCAAAGCTATGTGCCCCTGTCGTTCTCATTCTTAGAACTATACTGATACTATGATTCATTTGATAAGAACAGCAACATTCACCAGTTTAATACAAGAAATAAAGATAAACTTGTCGTTCCAAGATTTAGGCTTGCAAAAACGAGAGGTTCATTTATGGGGAAAGGCATAGCCTTTATTAATAAAGTTCCACAACAAGTGATTGATCTTCCTTTGCATGAATTTAAAAACCATGTTAAAAAAACGCTCTTGGGTAAAGGTTATTATAAAGTTGACGATTATCTTAAAGATCAAAATGCGTGGAAATGATGTAACACATAACTTGCTAATATAAGAACGTTGTTGAAGTAATATAATAAGTCTATGTTGTTGCCAATAATCCTGTCACCCTGTTGTAACTATCTGGTAGAGATATATTCAAGTTTGTAAATATCGTTACTTATGGCTGTTACAGCTGATAAGTTTCTTGCGCCCGTTCTTCTTGTTAGCTAAAAAAGTCTGGAACGGGTGGTAGGAAAATATAGACGATTCAAAAGTACTTAATAATTAAGTTTATTTGAATAAAGCTTATTTCACTTTCACACTGAAAAATCTATATTGTTTTATTCTTCGAATGTGCGAGAGTCGATAAAACTCTACAGAGTGAAATGCAAAAAATGTGGCGTTTTACTCCCAATAAAGAATATTAGGATCCATTCATAGCACAGAATATATAATAGTACTCCATAGTACGTTCTGGGAGCGCCATTCAGCCCGCAACAACACCAACACCGCATGTGTTCAAAATTGTCAGCCCCTGTCGTTCTCATTTTGAAAAACTTCTTTATTATTTCCAGTGTGCGAGAGTCGATAAAACTCTACAAGGTGAGACTAGGCTCCGTGAACTGTAAGAAAGGTGGCGTTTTACTGCCCATCAAGAGTATCACGATCCATCCGTACTACAGTCCGGGAGCGCCTAGGTTTGACCTGGCGGCGATCAAGCTGTCTACCCAGGTTCAACTGACTGAGAGTATCAAGCCTATTCAGCTGTCAAATGTCACCCAGAAGGTCATCAGCGCCAAATTCATGACCACTTACTGGCCGAGACTGATTGTGAGTATTATACAACTTTTCTTGTACATCCATCAATGCCTTTAATCTAGTAGCCACGATTTTCATTAGAATCTAACATTATCAATATCGCGGTCTTATAATCATTCGAGATAATAACTAGATCATCTTAATTTCAGGTCCACGGTCATTCTCTCCCAAAGTCTGCAAGGGAGCGTGTAAAGCACCATAGTATGAGGATATCCACCCAGAAGATGATCCCTTGGAAGACCTGCTTCTCCTTCATGGAGACGGCTGACGTGGTGTTGGATCCTATCAACCTGTGTCTGAAGCCGATCGTCTCACACCACAGTTTGTGCATGGTTTGTATTTTATATAGTCTTCACGTGATAAAGGCGCTATTATTTGGTGAACCAACAATCTGGTCACGCAAAGGCAAGGCAACTATTTTTTTCAACAATACTCAACTCTTTTGTTTCCCTTGCAGCCAGACCCTGGAGCTCCAGTGATCGCCGACGATGTCCTCTGGGGCATAACCTCTGGCTGGACCTCAAATCTATGCCAGAGTCAGCCAAGCCCCACCGTCTTCACGAGAGTCTCAATGAAGCCAGTTCGCAAATGGCTCCAGACTTTATTATAGCACTGAACAAGTATTTTAGACGTATAGTTTTAGAATTAGTTTAGGGTTTGGAAATTGTTGGCTGCTTGGAAGCAGGGACCGGAACCCTTTTGATTTTGATCTAAGTACGATATCTCGTATTCTCATGATGCTATGATTGCATATATGCATGATGCACGATGCCATGCTATGCATGATGCTATTTGCATAATCGAATAGGGGTTTCCTATCGAAGCAAAAAATCTATTTATCGTACTTTTTTATTTTCATTCTGTAAATACTAAGAACCCAAACAAGCGAAGGGGTTTTTCGGTCCCTGATTGAAAGGTGAGTGACGTCAGATCAATCTATGTAGTTTGCACAGGATGTTTCATAATAACCCGTAAAATTTAGTTTTTTATTTGTATGGAAAATTGCAAAGTGACTACCCTTAGACGAAAATAGACTATTGTTTTGTACCAACACTATATTTATCTGTGGCAGATTTCAATGTTTATCATCATAATTTTCTGGGGTTGTATATATGCACGGTACCCTGTCTACATATTCGTCATTAGAGGTTTTTGTATAATAACACGTATAATAAGATAATAATAATAAAAAATTAGAAAACTGGACGGTGTTTTTATCAGTGGGTCTTTTCTGTAGTAGGTAGGTATGTATTTCTTCAGCAACTTTTGAAGATTTGCAGTAAGCTCAGATTAAGATTAACCATTCCATTATAATGCAATGGCGATTAAGGCTCGGTTACGCTAGAACAAATTGTCTCTGTCTTTTTCTTTACAACATGTAAAAAGTGAGGAAAATAACCTTCCTTCTGCAGTTTACGATTTTTTTCGTTGTTATTTTCATCATTATCATATTAATTGAAGCAACTGCACAGTACCTACGTTAAAATGTATTTTGATGTAGAATTCAATACCTTTCCGTTATTATTTATGGCAAAAAGATAAACCTACGCAAGCGCTTTTGGTGATTCGATTTTCTGTTTTTTTAGATTATTTAAAAAAAATCAGATGATTCTGTGAGGTTTATACGTAATTTCATATTTGTAGCAACTTTTTAAACTCTTTAGCCTGTCATGTGCTCTTTTTGTGGCTTTACATTTTCTTTATAAAAACTTCTCACACCATGTTTTCCTATTACGGACCCTAAAACATTGGCTGGTTTGATCTTACATAGAAATATAAGGGGGCGTATAACGCTATCGCTAAAAGAAATTTTCATAGACAAAATCGTCCATGACAAAATTATCGAAATATTTTTTTATAGCATTATCGTTTTTAATTGATTACCTACTAATAAACTAGGTAGGTATACCTATTTCTTATTTTGGGAAAATAACATTAACAAACTACAGAGCTACCTTATGTTTTTTTTATTAAAGTTTCGAGAGGTCTTTTTACGTTTTTTTTCATCGAGAAAAATATTAGCTACGTCAATCGTACCTATAGCTGAGTACCTACTATAATCTACATTATTTTTTTGGGACCGATAAATCAAGTACTTAAGTAGGTACAAGTAATTTTGTTTGAAATCGTTGCTTAATTTTATTGTGTATCTAGGTTATATGACGTTGGTTGGCCCCTTAAACCCATTTTGCTGTGCTAGCTAAGCAGCTTACATAAACTCCAATTCATCCAAACTGTTGATTGTGAGATAAAAAATTAAGCAGCTTTAAATAAAAAAGTTATCTCTTTTTGAGAGTAAAAGTTAAAGTAAAGTAAACATGATCATTCCAACCAATATTTGACTACTGAAAACGTAACTTCCACATCCACATTGCATCAGATAATTATTTACATAATAAAATCTTATAACTTAAGTAAATATTAGACTGGTACGTAGGTATAATGGTTGCTATGTTGCTAATGTGACAAGAATGTCCGATACCAGTATTTTATGTCTAAAGTAAAGAAAGAGTATAAGCATGTGTTATTATTATATTCGATCCGACCATTTGCTAAATAGAAGACTTGAGAAGAAGAAAAAGTTACTATGTGTTTCTATAGTTAATTAAATTGAAATTGGTTCACAAATAAATGTGTTCGGATATTTATGTATGAAGACTGGCATACCTACCTGTCCGCCATTTTGAAACAATTGATTTTGGCCATTACCTTTTGTTTGTAATAACTTCCTCTATCGATTGACACCACTTTTATCAGAGGCGGTCAAAACCATAGATATAGTATATTAAACCGACTTTTTTCAAAATGGCGGACAGGTAGGTATGCCAAAAGGGCCTGATGCTCTTTAGTCAGTATATGGACAGAGGATTATTTTGGAAATCGGACTATCTATTGATGCTGCCAGTATTTACTAAAGTAAAAAATAAAAAAAATGGAAATCAATAAGCAGAATTTGTAACAAAAACAATCGTCAAATGATACTAACTCTAATGTTACTTCTGGTTTCTGACAAAGCTGATAAGTTTATTGTGGCCATTCTTCTTGTCAGCTAAAAAAGGAAAATATAGACAATTCAAAATCACATATTGTTAAGTTTATTTGAATAAATGATTTTTCATCTGCAACCCCCTCCTCCCCCCTAAAATCAGTGTAAAAATAACAGAAATAAGCATCATCACGACTGACAAGATTAAGAGCGTAGATTTCATCGCTTATATATTACTAGTTTTTATTATCAATGATAATATTTTCGTTAGATAAATAAAGTTTTGACGTCAGGTTGTCTATTTATAGAATAGACCGTTTTATTAAAGCAAATATTATTTTAGTCAATTTCACACTGATCTCTTTATTATAATAAAAACGCATAGGTATAATACCTGGGCTGAGTCATATGCCTAGCCAATTTTTTGTTTATTTAAAAAAGCTATGACGGATGAAGACATTTTAATGGATCATAGCATCAAGTGGTTAGTTTCAACATCTATATGTGATCCACGGGTGTCCAGGGTTCGAGATAAATGTAAAATAGGATTAAAAATGTTTCAGTATCTTTGCGACTCTCACAATCGTCAACTTCAATCTACTAACGTTCTTTCTCTCTTACTCCTCTCTTTCATTCCGGCTACATGTCTGATTCTTTCACAATGCAAGCTCTGCGTCTCTGGAATAGTCTCCCTGAATCTATCAGAAGTTCTCCCAGCGAAGTCTCCTTCAAAAATAAAGTTCATGCCTTACTTAGAAAGCTCGTAGTTTATGTGAAATCATCGATATTTGTATCTCTTTCTTATATTATATTTGTTAAAAATGTATATTATTATTTATATAATGTTTTTATATATATGTTATGTTGTATTTATTACTATTTTACCCTATGTACCGCCTTCATTGATATCTGTTTCCTAAAGGTTGACTGGGAGAGATTGCTTTTGGCATTAAGTTCGCCTTTTGTAACATTTTGTTTGAAATGTACATTAAATTTTGTTAAATAAAAAATAAAATAAAAAAAAGGATTCGTCGTATTCCAGATTCCTCGTACCTAATACAATAACCTTCGAGCATCGCGGACGCGTCTTACTCTAAGACAATAACGAACAATCCCCTACTTGATTCCCCAACTCTACAAAAATGCTAGCAACTCTTGAATCGGCAAAATTTACTTTGTCAAAATATTGTCCACTTGTTATACCTATGTATATACTCTTGTCTAGTCTATACTCTTGTTAATGACGTAAAACTAAAGGTTATTTATAAATAGTATTATTTGACTTGTCAGAAATGTTTGAAGGTAGCTTAACAACTTGTTGAGGACTATGAACTGAGAAATATAAATCAACGACAAAAGTGATATTAGATAAGAGATTTCCTCAGGTTTAAGGCAATATATAAATGCGATAAAATGTCTTCAGCAAAATAAAAATTAAACCACGAGTATAATTTACACAAGCGGCCGCCTGCGACTTTGTCCAAGTGGATTTTGTTCCAGGCCCCATACAAAATTTGATATCCTATAATGTTTGATTTTTCTTTCCAGTTTTACCACATAATAGTGTTTCACCAAAGCTATCCACAAGGCTACTACGGTAAAAGATTGTGGAACAGCACAGGAATGCTACTATTATAGTAAGAACACAACAATATAAAAATAAAAAAACCAAAGTCAATATTATAAAGCTACGCTACGCACGCCCCGTAGCATACTACGAATAATGCTGTGTAGCGCGTTACGGATTTTTATCTGTAGCAGAAAGTCGTAGCAACATTATATAAGTCAGTTGCTAACTTTTATCTCCAAAATAAAAAGAAAAATTGTGGTATTTTACAAAAGGTATCATATTAACATTATTTCCACGATTTGCCATGTATGAAATGAAACATGTGAATCCTATCCTTTTGTCTCTAGCACAGTTTATTTATTTTATTTCATAAAGAGCATGCGTGGTATGGAAAATTATATGTTGATATTGTATGTTAGGGCTTGTATATTTTATAAATAAAAAAATCCAAACGACTCAAAATATGAGGGGCTTCTATGGATTCGAAGAGCCTGTTTCATAGGTTCTAGCTAGCACAAAAAATGGTTTATTAACAGGTTTTTATTAGGTTGCTTTCTCGTTTGTTTGTTTGTTAGTTCGTTTGTGTGTTTGTTTGTTTATTTGTTTTTTTGTCCGCAAAGTTTTGCGAACGATTTTATACTAGCTTCTCGATGAGCTAGAGTCTTGAAACTTCAAACATAGGTCAGATCTTGAAAGCAATGCAATTATGGTGTCATTGAGCTGATCCGATGATGGATCCGGAAGTAGGGCACAGGAAATCTATGATGAAACCATACAACCCCATCGTTAGAATCGTCTTGACGAGTACTCTAATGGGAGACGAGGTCCAGGGTCTGATGGTGAAGCTGGAAGGCCATGCCATAGGAACTCAATATTGAAACCGTGCAACCCCATCGAGTTTAGGCTCGTTTGAATCTTCTTGACGAGTACTTTGATGGGAAATAGTTTCCAGGGTCTGATGATGGAGCCGGAAGAGGGACACAGTAACTCTTTAATAAAACCACGCCACCCAATCGAGTTTGGGCTCGTTTGAATCGTTTTGACGAGTACTTTGTTGGGAAATAGTTTCCAGGGTCTGATGATGGAGCTGGAAGAAGGCCACTGGAACTCTGTAATAAAACCATGCAACCCCATCGAGTTTGAGCTTGTTTGAATCCTCTTGACGAGTGTTCCGATAGGAGATGGTATATTTTTAGCTTTTTAAAGGTAGCTCGTTAACTAAAAAGCAGAAAATAATAATTTATTGAAAAAAAAAAACTTTCTTAAAAACACGCTTTAAAAACGCACTAAAAATTATAAAAACAACAAGTTTAAAACTAGTTAGTTAGTACTAGTTAGTTATAGGGTTATAATATAAATAATTACAGAAGAATTTACTTCTTAGTATCTGTTTTTACAAGTCTGTTTTAATTGAATGTTTTTAGTCCGATTTTTCTTCTTGTTTAGTTCAAAATGAGGGGCAGTTTCGATAATTATTTAGAATTTTTGTCGATTCAGTAAATAAATAAAAAAGTATTAAACAAGTACAGTCATTTCGGTATATGTTTAAAAACGTCACAAACGCGAGGTCTACCAGCTCACAGAGCCACTAGCTAGTCTATCAAGTAGGTGAGTTAAATTGCATCTTAAACGGAACCTATAAATTTCACAGCTTCTAAGTAAAGTTGTAAGAAAACTCGTAAACAAATTAGGTAGGTTTTGAAGGTACGCATTACAGACCTTTGAGGCACAGTAGGCTAGCCGCTAGGCGCATTCTGGCTGCACCAAATGGCCATTACATGGGTTTTGATAAGGTTTTGATGAGATTTTACAACAATAATTTTATTTACTTGTTTTCTTCATCTTCTGGGAGACATCCCTGAGTTATCAAATATTGCTATAAAAGGCGTGATATCTATCACCGCGTTCAATTAACGTTTGTTACAACACCTTTAGCTTTAATTAGCAACAGAAGAGAAAAGATAAGCAAATTGGCATCAGAATAAAAAAAAAGTTTAAAAAATAATAGTGATAGTGTTTCGTTGACGAAATGGCCACAAAAATAAACAAAGAAGTTTACAATGACATTAAAAATAATGGACATACTCGTATTCAGTGGTTAATGGTGTCGATCGGTGAATATTAAATATTTATGTATCTAAAGTTTGTAAAAATCTACCAGGCTATCAGAATGATCAAGGAGGTTTTGTTTCCAGTTTCGATGTTCATGCTGATCTACGGCTTAGAAACTGGATGGATGTCGCCGATGACTAAGGTTCTGGCATCAGAACTTTCTCCAACTGGGTATCCCTTGTCGAGTAATGAATTATCCTGGGTTGGAAGTATCACAGCACTTACAGCTGTGTGCTCAGTAAGCTTATATGCGTATTTAGCAGATGCGTTTGGAAGGAAGTATAGCGTGTTAACAGCGGGAGTCACGCAAGTGGTAAGCTTTTTATTTTATGTAATCCTGGTGCCTAAATATGTAAAATGCACATAAATCTAGCAAGCAGTATAAATTTTCTAGCAGTTTGTGTGATAGAGGTATCTCAATTATCAGTAGTTTCATCAGAAATATCTTATAGCCCAAAATCACTCGTAGAATTTGCCTATAAAAAAACATTTTCTAATAATAATAATTAAAACTAACGTGATGTACCTTACCCATCTCTGTCTTACTCATCTATCATCGTGTATTATTCAATTCCAAATTTTCCAGATAAGCTGGACAATCCGACTTTTCGCTACAAATACTACAACTCTAATAGTATCCCGAGCAATAGCTGGAATATCAGCTGGTGGTTCATTTATAGTACTCCCGATGTACATCAGAGAAATCAGTCAAGACAGCACCCGGGGTGCTATGCTCTCTTTCCTTCTAGCGAACCAGAACTTTGGACTTTTTTTCATGTACATCATGGGTAGTTATATGAGCTACTATACCGTGCTATGGATATCACTTTCTGTTACCATTTTGGCAGTGGTGTTCATGATATTTGCTCCGGAATCGCCAGCCTTTTTAGTGAAGACAGAAAAATTTGATGTGAGTAGAATAATAATTACCTAGAAATAAAGAAGATTACCTGTTATCTTTAACTGCTTCAAAATATTAAAGTTAGCAATAGAATCAGTCAGACATGGAAATAGCAGACCATTAAAATTTTCTATTTTAAATACTTGCCGGTCTCTCGTTTTTGTCAAAATAATATAAGAGTTCAAATATTGTTCAATTATTGAAATTTCAGGAAGCCGCACAGACCGTCGCTCTCCTCAGAGGCTTGAATGTAGACGATAAGATCGTGCAGGTGGAAGTGGATACTATGAGGAATGAAGAGAACCACTACAAAACGTTGCCCAGAATCACATTTTCAAATATCTGTAAGTAGATTTATATAAAGTCTTGATAAAACGACCACCTTTTTAATACCACCAAATATAAGGCAGACTACAAACATACGCCAATCCAATTCCGTCCCTTAGAATAATAACGCCTAGAAGCCGTGTCCTCGTATGCAAAGTGAGGCAACTAATACTAAGCTAAAATGGCTTGGTTTTCAGATTTATATCCTTTATACGTTACCTAATCGTAACTAAATTCCAATAATATAGTAACTAATCTCCTAGATGTAGGAAAATTGAAACTGTTTTGTGCTTATTCGGTATGATTAGGTAATAATGGAGAATCAAAATCCGAAAACGGAACCATTTTGACTGTTTTAGTTGCCTCACTTTTGACAGTGCGCTTTGTAGAGAACTATCATTCTAGGTGTTATTATTCTATAAGTCCCCTCCAATTTCTCTCACCGCCCACGATTCGTGCCAGCACCTATACCTATTACTTTCACGTTTCCGACCCATGTTACTTAACGGTGTTTTTTTTTCAGTTCAGAACAAAGCTTGGCGTCTTGGGTTCATTTATATCATGCTAACAAACACCTCGCTGTCTGGCAACGGTAACTACGTCATCATGACGTACGTGTGGGTCATTCTGTCGTCCACGGGGGTCTCTATTGACCCGGACTTGCAATCACTGGTGGTGCCAGTGTTGCTGATCTTCGGGTCTTTGGTTTCGATCGTGCTACTGCAGAAACTTGGAAGAAGGGTAATAAAAATAATATTTATAATCCATGTAAAATAGTTCAAGTTCATAAAGGTACACCTAGTCAGATTTTTTAGGTACCTAGTGTAGGTACGTAGTAGTAGTAGCCACTAAAAAACGTGGCAGCTGCCGCGGCACGCCCGCTCCACTCACTTAGCACACGCATTTTTTGGTCGCAGTTCTATCCCAAACTATTATTGTTTTTTTTTATTTATTATGGCATCAAACAGTCATATCTAAAGCATACGATATACATTGTAAACATTAAAGACAAAAATGCTTAATAGTGGCAAAACTCTAAAGATTATATAATTTTAAAGATTTAGGTTGAGTTTCGAACAAACGAACATATCAGGCATAATAAATAACTAAATAACTTTTGAAAAAAAAAGAAAACAACATTATAACATTTGCGCTAATTTTCGCTTCAGTGTGTTAATAGATACATGAAATAAATCAAGATCCATAAATTGTTTTGAACACACTTGCTCGTAAAGTGAGCCCTAATACATCGCTTTTAGGGCCATAAACCGAGCTATAACAAACCCGTGCAATAATATATAAAACACTAGTTCGTAATAGAATTAACCCTACAAAGTTAAATTAGTACCTTACTGCAAGTTCTATGCGAGTAAACAGAGAATTCCCAATTTAGCCGGGTAATACAGTTTTTTTTTTTGACAACAAAGAGGTTTTATGCTGCTAAAAATTCATATACATTTTTGGAATAAATAAATGTGTAAGTCCTTAATTAAGTCAAATATATATTATAATTACTATCAAATTATTCATAATTCACAATATTTTGTTATATAAAATATTAAAATATTTGCATTTTGTCACTTAAAATTATAATTTTGAAGTATTAGTAGTAGGCTGTATGCTCCTCACCCCTTTGTTCGCAAAATATTCTTGCGTTCGGCGTGTGAAAAAAAAACAAAAAAAAAACATGCGCGCCTTTTCCCATAATTATCATATTTTGTTTTTGTCATATTTGTTGCTGTGTTATTATTTTGTTTTTTCCTCGCAAATGTGTTGAAAAACGTCGTATGAAACTCGTGAGTTTTTGCTTATTGCACACTCGGCTGAGTTACGCCCTCGCCTGCGGCTCGGGCTGCAATCCAGCCTTGTGTGCAATGAGCAACCTAAGCTAACTTGACTCATAATGTACTATTATATTTGTACTTAGTCCGAGATATTTACAATGTAGTACTTGGTCTTTCACACTCTTGATACGCGAATTTCAAAGCTAAAAGCAGAAAACAAAAATCGCCACCTGGCAACACTTAATGTCAATGTCAATTGTTTTTTCGCGCTCGCACGCGATTGTTCCCTTCGGGATTTTATTTGGAAATTTCATTGTTCTTTTGTGTAATATTGTGTTAAATTGTGATTAGCATGCCCAAACGAAAGTCTGAAGATGATTCGACAGAAGAACTATTCAAAGATTTGGGAAAAAACACCAAAAGTATAAATGATAAGTTTGTAACTAGAAGGAAGATTGTAAGTATTTTGAGTTCTCATCTTCACCATCTAAGAAGCTCGTATTAGGTTGAAAAACTAATTTCTGGTAAAACATGAATACCTACAAAGTTATAACATACAAACTGGCAAAGTAATTGTACGCATTATCGCGTTGCGACTATGCGAGCCCCCCGTGGGGTGGTGATAGTTGGATTTGTTTATAAACAAATATCCTCGTGTTACAGCGATGTTTTCTTCTCGTTGGGAAGGTATAAACCAATACCGAGTAATATTGTTACTATTGTACATAATATGTAATCCCGTTGGGATAATAGCATCTTCTCGTTGAGAAGGCATAAACCAATACTGAGTAATATTTTTATTATTGTACATATGCAATCCCGTTGGGATAAAGCATACTTCTCGTTGAGAAGGTATAAACAGATACCGAGTAGGTATCAAATATTCTTAACTAATGTACATAATGTAATCCCGTTGGGATAAAGCATACTTCTCGTTGAGAAGGTTTAAACTGATATCGTAGGTATCAAATATTTTTTACTATTGTACATACGTAATCCCATTGGGATACTAGCATACTTCTCGTTGGAAAAATATAAACCAATAACTAGTAGGTATCAAATATTGTTTAATATGTACATACGTTATCCCGTTGGGATAAGAGCTTACTAGGTTATTAGTAAGATCAAGTAAGAATTTTGTTCTAAAATTCAACAATTGTGTTACCTATTCATTGTTCATGAAGCTCTAAAAATGTGGGAAAATCATTGCATAGACCTCCAGACATAATGGTTATTTACCAAATAATTTTTCTTTTATCAAATGAGATTACTTACATTTAGCCCAAGATGAATGAGAGCATGGGGAACATTCCCATCAACAGTAAACAACACTAACAGTATACTTACTAAGATTTCAAAACATCTTGACAGAAGAATGGGAAAAGATTTTGATAATTAACTTCATTTTCCTGAAAATTGAAAATTTATACAAGCGTAACGTAGGTCTTACAGGTTTATTGACACAAGAGGATACAAGAAATGCTATTGCCACTATTATGTCAAACAATAGACATGATGACTAAATCAAACATTGATACACTATGACTATCGTCAAGAATTCAAGCGATGTTATAAGACTACTCTGTCGTTTAAATTATAAATATATACAAATATTAAAATGAAGCTGATTAGCCCATTATTGGACAAGAATTTAGATTTTAACCTCAAAGTTAACAACTCGAAGAGGATACCAACATTAACCCGGGTACCAAGCGCTGCCCCACTAAGCTCACGAGGGATTCAGAGGCAGATCTTGCTACCCGTACCTAGAGGTAAAATTTACAGAAACACTGCAATATTTTTATTTATGTTGGGAAACATTAACTCAGGATCCTGTAATAATTGCAGTGGATAAGAAAGGGTTACTATATCCTTCTTACAGATTTATTTTTATTTTTATTTTAAAATAAAAATAATTTAATTTAGAAAAAACTATATACCATGCAATAATAATCTTAATTTATCTAAGAAGTTAATTCTTTTTAAAGAAATTGTTAAGCTTCTTGAATTAATTGCAATATTGTTGAGTAGTCTGTAGTCAATTCTTTCAAGTATTTTTACTGTGCCTAAAAGTTATGGTACTCACAAGTTCATACTTAACTTAAACACCTTTAGTAAGTTTATAGAGACTTCTCATTCTAAATTAGAGATGTTAGGACTATGTGCAAATTACTAACAAGAGGAAACTGTATGACTACTATAGAAATGAAAAATACCTACTTCTTAGTGCCAGTTCTAGTAAATCACAGACACTTTTTAACTTTAAGATTCATCTTTCATGGCAAATTATATCAGTTGAATTGCCTGCACTTTGTTTTAACATCAGCGCCATTTGTTTTTACAAAATTACCTAACCCGTACATTTTGTACTGTATTTAATAATAATATATTTATATGACACAATCTGTCTGGGACCGTCATATTATGAGGAATGTCTCCAAAATAATAATAATGTCACAATTATTGTATTTGAGACATTAGTTTTCATTATTAATAGAACAAGGAGTTTCCTGAAGGCTTCCAGAGTGAAAGATTATTTAATCTTAATTCTCAGGTTTTGATAATTAGTAAAAAAAAAAAAAAAAACTTTTAATTCAACAGTTCCTAAAAGAGAGATAGCTGTAAAATTAGAGAATTTGTATAACTATTAGGAAATTTAGTTCTGGAGGTTAGAAGCCTCCGGAGGCAACTATGATAGTAATGATTGCATTACATTAAAGTGCTTATTGAAGCACTTAAAAAAGGTAAATGGGATTCACTATGGTGATAAAGAAATATTACTTCTGCTATAATAGTAAGATAAAGCAATATGATTTTAAATTGGAAATCTTTTGGAAGTCGGTCACTGGTTGGGGCGCATTTTGCAACGGCCAGAGTGCTAGAGGTCATTGGTCTGATGAAGAACTGGACTCTCATATCAGTTATTGTGAATTATTATCTACATTTTTTACATTAAAATGTTTTGCTCAAGACCTAATAAATTGTGAAATCCTTCTTGAAATAGGCAATACCACTGCATTCTTCTAAGTCAACAGACTAGGGGAGTTCAGTATCAGTATCCCTTATTAAATGGTTTGGCAATACAGATCTGGCAGTGGTGTGTGACTTGAAATTATTGATTTTATCATACATAAAATCAATATACTATACTAATGCTGATTATGAGTCCAAGTAATTAACTGTAACTGTCGACTGAAACCTTCAACGTTATAATTATAAAATTGGGAATGTCTGACATTTATATACCTATATATATATTTTTTTTTGCATCTCTTGTTAACTTCAAATGTGTAAGAATATATCATGGCACAGGAATCCACCTGTGTGGAATACAGGCATTCACTGTTAATTGGTTGAAAGTTATTCTTTTACGCATTACTTATTTTATTTACTTTTAAAAGATGTTCAAAAAATTTAAACAGACAGTAGTGTTATGGTCAGAAGTAGCTTCTATGGAACTTTTATATTCTATGGGTCAAAATAATCAAAAAACTCCTCGAACATGTGGTCCTAAGATGCCTAGTTTTGTAGATTTTATCAATCTTAATTAAATTACTTCAAAAGTTATTACCATTATGACGATTCTTTATTTTTGCATACATATAGTTTTTTACTATTATCAATGATCACAAACGTAAAGATGACGTTTAGCTTTCATTGACAAATACTACTACTAAAATTTTCATTGATGATGTGATGATAAGCCTATTTAGAGGCAAGGAAATGTGACGTTGCCATATTTCACATAAAGGTGTTTTGCATAGGTAGTCTTAACTTTTTTAAATTATTTTGTATGAAAAATAATAAATGTAAAGAATATTTAGTTGAAAAATATTTCCTACACTATTCGATTCTATTTCATGGTCTCTCATTTATACCCTAGAGTTATGGGATTTAAAAAAAAAAAAAAAAAAAAACCCAATGGCAGTGTGTAGGAGGACCCTTCTAAAGTTCTATCATATGTTTGTATCTGGTACAATGTGTATCCATTGAATAAATTAAGCTTAGAAAAGCTCACCAATAAGTCTGTTATGCTGTTAGTATTGGTACTGGCCTGAGGGTCCAGAATATAAATTCCATTAAAAAAAAAAAAAAAAAAAAGATTAACATAGCTACTGATGTCGAAATAATTTTTACAGATATTCTAAAAACATTCGCTCCTGATAGACGTCAACGTCAAGTAATCTTAACTTATTTCACTGTCAACCTGAAATATGTCCCATTCAAACGCTTACACAATATATGGAAATAACCAGGGGAATGATAATTCATTCAATTATTTGTTTATTATTTTCAAAAGACCGCACCATCGTGTGTCTGACCAGTCCATCAGTAGATGGCTGAAGCTAGAGATGTCAGACGGTGGTGCCATGCTGTGCTGCGACCCCATGTGTCCATAGGGAAGGTCTCTCTGTAGACATTATTATTAGACCAGTGGGTTGGTCTCCTAGGTCGCCGGCCTTTGCAGCACATTATAACAAACCACTCTATAATGAGCCGTACCATGAATGAACCTAACCAAGCATTGTTTGCTAGAGCCGTATTGAATAATTTCATTTGCTTTCATTTAATTTTTATGACAGAAGTTGGCATAAGTCATAATAACTAAGTCGTTTTGATTATGAATGTTGAGCCAATAAATAAAATTATTTGTAATATTAAAGTGTTATGTTCTTCTCTGAACATCTTACTAAGTGTTGTTTGCTAGAAAGGTATTAAATAATCTAATTTGATTTAATTTTAAATATTTAAGACAGAAGTTGTCATACATACATAGGTATCTGTTTTGATTATGAATCTTGAAACAATAAATCATTTGTAATTTTAAAGTGATATGTTCTTCTCTGAACATTTTAACCAAATGTTGTTTGCTAAAGCACTATTAAATAATTTAATTTGATTTAATTTAAATTTTAAGAAAGGAGTTGTCATAATTATCTGTTTGAATATTGAATAAATCATTTGTAATTAAGTGTTATGTTCTACTCTGAACATCTACATTGTAAATATCTCGGACTAAGTACAAATATAATGATAGGATTAAACGAACTTACCTGAAGTGAAGTTCAATCCTGATTATATGAAGTACTTAGTCCGAGATAGAACATCCCGCCCTCCCTTAATTTAATTTTTCTTAGGTAGTAATTAAATTAATTTTCCCTGGCTGTGTTGCTAGGGGCTCTGAAATATTGACATTGACATTAAGTGTTGCCAGGTGGCGATTTTTGTTTTCTGCTTTTAGCTTTGAAATTCGCGTATCAAGAGTGTGAAAGACCAAGTACTACATTGTAAATATCTCGGACTAAGTACTTCATATAATCAGGATTGAACTTCACTTCAGGTAAGTTCGTTTAATCCTATCATTATTGTACGTGTTGGTGGAACGATAAATAAAACTGTTTCTAGTATAATAAAGGAAGCCGCATAATGATTTATAAAGGGTACCGAGTCTACGAGGTTATTTAAAATTGTAAATAGAAAGACAATATCAAACATTTTGCGTCTGTTAAACAGTGATAGTGGATTGTAAGCCTTAAGGGATTCGTCATAAGATTCTTTGACAAAAGTACGGTATTGAAGAGATTTAATAAACATTGAGGATTTTATTGTTTATTTTATTGTTTTTTTATTAATAATGATAAATAATAATCCTAACCTAACCTGAAGAACTCTTTAAAACTTTTTTCATAGCGGGGCTCGCCCATCGAGCCCCTCTGTCACCTGTCCCCCCTGCTCTTGTGTCTTCCCCCTTTTATTCGCTTTTGGGGGAGGAGGGGGGCAAAGGGCCCTCATTCCCCGCCACCTTACCCATCCCCTTCCCTTGAAATTGACTTGATTTCTACTTGACTCTTGCTATTTATTCCTCAGTTCCTGCTGATATCTTCGTCGGCCTTGGTAGCAGTAGCCATGGCGTGCATAGGGACGATCCAGGTACTGCAAAGCAACGGCTACACTCCACCTGTCTGGATGCCCTTATTCTTCATATCGATATGCGTATGGGCAGGATCTGCTGCAACTTTTCCGGCTTTTTACGCGGTGGCGACGGAAATTTTCAACTTCCAGGTAACTGTTTTTTTTTTCAAGTTCAAATAGCCCCATTTTACCGACCAACACAACAGAAAGTAGATAGGTAGTAAAGGGACTGAAAAAAAAATTGCCTGCAGCCTTTCTCTCTTAATTATTCCTTCATGTCTGAGCATCGTGATCACCGGCTGCTTTTACGATTTGTCTCCTTCGATCTCGGTCCATAGTTGCTCTCACTGCTTGATGGAATTTGCTTGAGGAGGATGTTACTCTTATTTGGTCAGACCATCTGGTTGGCGAACGACCTTGGGCTCTCTTGCCTTCTATTCCACCAACCACGACCAGCTTTTCGAGACTCTCATCTCCTCTTTGCATTATGCAGCCAAAGTATGGGAGTATGAGAGCCTGCAGCCTGCAGCTTGCAGCCTTACTTGGGTGACAAAAACGTGTCTTGACTTGACCCTTAATTACTTCGAGCCAAAAAAGTACAATGTGCTGTGCTATTGAAATTGGTGTCAAAACTAAAACAATCCCTTTTCTCTTTTCAGGTACGATCGAAGCTCATGGGTATCCTCATCTCATACGGGTGGTTCGTCTCATCGATACAGGTGGTAGTGTTCCTACCCATAACCGAAATGCTCGGAATGTACACCATGTTCTTTATTTTTGCTGGAATCAACGCCTTCGGTGTTGTTGTTGCCTTGGTATTTTTACCCGAAACTAAAGGGAAAACAGTAGAAGAAATAGAAAGAGTATTAGCGAGGTAGACTGGCAATATTTTGAGAAATGATTGAGTATATCTAAATTATTTTTGGCTTGATTGATTACTTGTCTTCGATAGCAAGAGTGCGAAAAAGCGAATAGTACCTAGGTACTGTTGAAGTGTTGATAAAGTGTACACAAGTAGGCATGTGTGTGTAGAAAGCGATGATGGTTTTCAGGTGGTACTTAAGTGGTCTTATTAGGTAATACTTACCTATGTGTGATCTAGGTACCTACAACATAAATATCTATGCTATTTAAGTTTTCAGATTTGTTTCAAATAAACATTCTTCATTTTAAAGTTTCAAATTCATTGTAAGTATTGCATTGTAATATCTAAATTAATGTATTTTTTCATTATTGTAGCTAAACCTTTTCTCCTATTGTTTTTATTGTTTTTACTTAATATATTATTGGTTGTAAAGCTCATCAGCTTGCTTTATGTCGTAGCTATTTTAATCCTTTCTGCGGGAGGAGGCTGGTGACCTTGTGGTACAGGTTTCTGCGAAACCTATTTCGGGCACCAGACCTTTACAAATTTAGGTTATAAATGCTTCGATTTATATGCACAATGTACCTATACATGGAACAAATTTTTGAAATGACGAATAAATACATTTTATTAGTATTATTATTATTGCGATTGCCACACTTACGGCGTCCGCTGTTTATCCCTGCGCGGGCACACCGCGCGGGATGGGAATATCGATTGCTTTTTATCTGACGGACTAAATGGTTGCAGTGCTATGTCCCGTCCCGCCGCAGCGGACGCCATAGAGTAGGTACCTACATTAATAAATGACGGACGCCCAGTTATGCAGCCGAGCGTTTTTTTGCCATATTATTAGCCTGGCCGCACACAGGCGTTTTCCACCGCGTTTTATTTTGGATTTGTGAACAGTCAGTGTATTTTGCACAGGATTTGATGCATTTGGGTCTAAATAAAACGCGTGCGCTAGATGGCGCTAGGCTTGACGCGGAATCCGCGCGCGCAAAACGCCTGTGTGCGGCAAGGCTTATTGTTACCTACATTTGCATAGCGAAATCTAGTGAGAGAAATGGAACTATTTTCTTAATGTATCATACCGCTCATTCAATAAATAGTAAAGAAAAATGTTCAAATGAATTTTTATTTTTTGTCAGCTTGATAAAAAAATATGCTGGTATTTTTGATGATGATGACGAATCTACTTTTTGAAACAAATCTTTTAAACGTTTCTAACTGATTATTTTATCATCAACAGAACCAACTATTTTATTGAAATCACTTTTAATTTAAGGCATTTGGATTCAAATTACACAACCCCCAAGTCAGAAAAAGTAAAACGTCAAAGAGAGAAATTGACACTTGACTTGGGCCGCGTTCCGTACCCTTAGCACGAACAGCTATCGAAAAAAATAACTCGCCTAAAATCATTCGATAGATAAATTTTGTATTGGAAATTTGTACAACGCCACCTATCGCCGATAAGCGAAATGAAATTTTCCATAGAGAATTGTCTATCGAGTAATTTTACGTGCGTTTTTTTTCTCGATAGCTGTTCGTGCTAAGGGTACCGAATCACGCCAACAGCACTGTTAGCGTATAATCCATTAAATGAAGTAGGTACTTACAATATTTTGTGACTATTTAATTTGGTCGGATTCAGCGCTATCAGCGTGATTCGGAACGCGGCCTTGATTGACAGTGACAGTCCAATATTGGGCTGTCACTGTATATTATTTTACAGTATACAGGGTGTAACAAGACCTTCAACGAAGCCGTGGTCTACGTATTCTGCCCATCATCAGGACCATTTCTGTTCAAAATTATTACTGGGAAACCATTTTGATTTTTGGTGTTAAAAAGCATTGCATGCATTACCACGCAATGTGACGCGTACAACAGGCCGCGCCTGCGAGTGTACTGTGTATGCTACACAGCTACGTGCGGCCGAGTTGAAAGGCAGCGTTTATGTGCGTGCTCATGAGATACATCGAGTGACAACATTTTGAAGCCTTGTTTGTTACGAAATATACTTAAAAGTTTGATAATGTTTCTTTAGTCAAAAAGTAGGAATTAACGAATAAAATAAGATTTCATAAAAATTTTGAAAAAAAAAATTGACTTTGACCTTCAATAACTTCGTAACTATTGGTTTCCCAGGTATAGTCTAAAAGACAAAAATGATCCTGATGGTGGGCGGAATACGTGAACTTCGGCTTCGTTGAAGGTCTTGTTACACCCGTTATTAAAAAGGGGTAGATGCGCTACCGAGCGACCGGGTGTAAGAGATAGAAAAAACATGACACTCTTCTCTATTTCCTCCTATATTGAAAAATCGGCTCAGCCAAACGTGAGATAATCGCGGAGACACATACATACATACAAACTGAATACCTCCTTTTTTTGAAGTCGGTTAAAAGGACTACACAAAGGTATCCCTTTCCAAAAAAAAACATCTAATTCGGTACATAAATAACAAAGTCGTCAAGGTAGTTGATGTAAAATCAAAGTATTTTCAGGATTACTTAAAAACTATTAAACCGATTTGAAAAAAATTAAATGGGACCATCTCGCAAGAAAACTCAATCGAACAAAAAAAGAATCATTAAAATCGGTCTATAAATGTCGAAGATACGCGCGAACAACGATTAAAAAAAAGTATACAATCGAATTGAGAACCTCTTCCTTTTGATGAAGTCGGTTAAAAAATTACAGAAATAAGCATCATCAGCACGAGTGACAAGATTCAGAGCGTAGATTTCATCGCTTATACTAGTTTTTATTATCAATGATAATATTTTCGTTAGATAAATAAAGTTTTGACGTCAGGTGGTCTATTTATAGAATAGATCTGTTTTATTCACGCAAATATTAATTTAGTCAATTTCACACTGATTTCTTTATTTAATAAAACTATAAAACTGAATGATAAACCATTATGCAAGGGAATAACGCATAGGTACAATACCTGGGCTGGGCAGTTGCGAAGTCAATTTTTTAGGGTTCCGTAGCCAAAATGGCAAAAAACGGAACCTTATAGATTCATCATGTCTGTCTGTCTGTCTGTCTGTCCGTCCGTATGTCACAGTCATTTTATTCCGAAAGTATTAAGATTACACAGTTGAAACTTATTAGGTAGATGTATTTTGTTAACCGCTTAACGATTTTAACACAAAAATAAAGATTAAGGGGGGGCCCATACATGGAACTGACACTGAAAAAAAATTCTTCATACGTGCGGGTGTTTTAGATAGGTCTTTAAAAATGACATTGAGGTTCCTAAGACAATTTTTTCTCAAAGTCAACCGTTTGAAAGATAAACACTGCCAAAATGGTAAAATGTGTGTGTTTATGTGTAAAAATATATGCTATAGATCTTAATAAAAACTTTTAACGAAAATTAGTAGAACGAGATTAGTAATTAGTTTTCGAGATAATCATATTTTCCAAAACAGCAAATATAAATTTGTCATTCATACCAACACTGTGAAAAACAAAGTTCTTATACGCTCTACGGCACGTGGCCCGACACGCACTTGGCCGGTAGTTCTAATACGTACAATCCCCTGCTTGATTCACCAACTCTACAAAAATGCCAGCAAATCTTGAGTCGACAAAATTTACTTTGGCAAAATGTTTACTTGTTATAATTATCTGTGTTGTCATCGACTCTTGTTAATGACGTAAAAATAAAGGTTACTTATTTATAAATAGTAATGTTTGACTTGTCAGAAATGTTTAAAGATAGCTTAACTACTGTTGAGGACTATGAACTGAGAAATATAAATCAACGACAAAAGTGATATTAGATAAGAGACTTCCTCAGGTTTAAGGCAATATCAGCAAAATAAAAATTAAACCACGAGTATAATTACACAAGCGGCCGCCTGCGACTTTGTCTAAGTGGATTTTGTTCCAGGCCCCATACAAAATTTGATATCTTATAAATGTTTAATTTTTCTTTCCAATTTGACCACATAATAGTGTTTCACCAAAGCTATCCACAAGGCTACTACGGTAAAAGATTGTGGAACAGCACAGGAATGCTACTGTAGTAAGAACACAACAATATAAAAATCAAAAACCAAAGCCAATAATATTATAACTACGCTACGCCGTAGCATGTTACGAATAATGCAGTGTATCTGTAGCAAAAATTCATAGCAACATTACAATAATTCAGTAATTGCTAACATTTATCTCCAAAATAAAAAGACTAAATTGTGGTATTTTTCAAAAGGTATCTATATTTTAATGTATAACAACATTATTTCCACGATTTGCCACGTAGAAAACACGTGAATCCTATCCTTTTGTCTCTAGCACAGTTTATTTATTTTATTACATAAAGACAATACGTGGTATGGAAAATTATGTGTTGATATTGTATGTTAGGGCTTGTATATTTTAAATAAAAAAATCCAAACGACTTAGTAATTGATTACCTATTTAGCCCCAAAATATATGGGGCTTCTATGCATTAGTGAGCGCGAAGTATCTTCGTTTCAGCTTGGGCAAAAATACTTTCGTACATCCGTCTGTTCTCCTCTCCTCACCTCTTAAAACTTACCAGGTTTATGAATTGTATAGTTACATCTCTTTCTCGCTGTATAACAAATAAAAGAGACGCATTGATAGAAGTTCAGAAAACCGGCAAGTTTTAAGAGGTTGTAATACGGGCGCTGGTCACATTTCTCAACCATTCTCGTGCAATTTTATGACCATAATTATTTAGATTTTTTGTCACAAACGTGAGGTCTGCTGACAGAGCCAATAGCTAGTCTATCAAGTAATTGAGTTAAATTGCAACTTAATCGGAACCTATAAATTTCACAGGTTCTAAGTAAAGTTGTAAGAAAACTCGTAAACAAATTAGGTAGGTTTTGAAGGTACTCATGACAGACCTTTGAGGCACAGTAGGCTAGCCGCTAGGCGCATTACCGCTGCACCAATTGGCCATTACATGGGTTTTGATGAGATTTTACAAAAATATTTTTTTTTATTTCTTTTCTTCATCTTCTGGTATATAGACATCCCTGAGTTATCAAATATTGTTATAAAAGGCGTGATATCTATCACCGCGTTCAATTAACATTTGTTACAACACTTTTAGCATTAATTAGCAACAGAAGAGAAAAAATAAGCAAATTGGCATCGAAATAAAAAAAAAAGTTTAAAAATAATAGTGATAGTGTTTTGTTGACGAAATGGCCACAAAAATAAACAAAGAAGTTTATAATGACATTAAAAATAATGGACATACTCGTATTCAGTGGTTAGTGGTGTCGATCGGTGAATATTAAATATTTATGTATCTAAAGTTTGTAAAAATCTACCAGGCTATCAGAATGATCAAGGAGGTTTTGTTTTCAGTTTCGATGTTCATGCTGACCTACGGCTTAGAAACTGGCTGGATGTCGCCGATGACTAAGGTTCTGGCATCAGAACTTTCTCCTACTGGGTATCCCTTGTCGAGTAATGAATTATCCTGGGTTGGAAGTATCACAGCACTTACAGCTGTGTGCTCAGTAAGCTTGTATGCGTATTTAGCAGATGCATTTGGGAGGAAGTATAGCGTGTTAACAGCGGGAGTCACGCAAGTGGTAAGCTTTTTTATTTTATGTAATCCTGGTGCCTAAATATGTAAAATGTACATAAATCTAGCAAGCAGTATAAATTTTCTAGCAGTTTGTGTGATAGAGGTATCTCAGATATTAGTAATTTCATCAGAAATATCTTTCAGTCCAAAAACACTCGTAGAATTTGCCTATAAAAGAACATTTTCTAATAATAATAATTAAAACTAACGTGATGTACCTTACCCATCTCTGTCTTACTCATCTATCATCGTTTATTATTCAATTCCAAATTTTCCAGATAAGCTGGACAATCCGACTGTTCGCTACAAATACAACAACTCTAATAGTATCCCGAGCAATAGCTGGAATATCAGCTGGTGGTTCATTTATAGTACTCCCTATGTACATCAGAGAAATCAGTCAAGACAGCACCCGGGGTGCTATGCTCTCTTTCCTTCTGGCGAACCAGAACTTTGGTCTTCTTTTCATGTACATCATGGGTAGTTATATGAGCTACTATGCCGTGCTATGGATATCACTTTCTGTGACCATTTTAGCAGTGGTATTCATGACGTTTGCTCCGGAATCGCCAGCCTTTTTGGTGAAGACAGAAAAATTGGATGTGAGTAGATTTTTATGTTTTCTTTAATGCTTTAAAATATAACAGTAAGCAATAGAATTAGATTTAGGTCAGACACTGAAGTATTTATAGTAGACTGCAAAATTCATCGATTTTAAAAACTTGTCAGAGTGTCTCTTTTGTCAAAATAATGTAAGATTTCAAATATTGTTCAATTATTGAAATTTCAGGAAGCCGCACAGACCGTCGCTCTCCTCAGAGGCTTGAATGTAGACGATAAGATCGTGCAGGTGGAAGTGGATACTATGAGGAATGAAGAGAACCATTATAAAACGTTGCCCAGAATCACATTTTCAAATATCTGTAAGTAGATTTATTTAAAGTCTTGATAAAACGACCACCACCAATTTTTTATACTACCAAATATAAGGCAGACTGCAAACATACGCCAATCCAATCCCCTCTAATTTCTCTCACTGCTCACGATTCGTGCCAGCACCTATACCTATTACTTTCGCGTTTCCGACCCATGAAACTTAACGTTGATTTTTTTTTCAGTTCAGAACAAAGCTTGGCGTCTTGGGTTCATTTATATCATGCTAGCAAACACCGCACAGTCTGGCAACGGAAACTACGTCATTGTGACGTATGTGTGGGTCATTCTGTCGTCCACGGGGGTCTCTCTTGACCCGGACTTGCAGTCGCTGGTGGTGCCAGTGTTGCTGATCTTCGGGTCTTTGGTGTCGATGGTGCTACTGCAGAAACTTGGAAGAAGGGTAATAAGAATAAAATGAATACGCCTTACATAAGGAAGTTACGAGGTACCAAGTACACAGAGGTGCCTAGTTAAGTTTTTAAGAGAATAAAAAACGCCTTTTCTGCCGTTTCGCCGGCAGCTGCTGCGGCACGCTCGCTCCGCTCGATCGGCTCGCGCGTCTTTTTAGTTGCAGTTCTAGTCTAACTTAACCTAAAGAACTCTTTAAGACTTTTCGTAGCGGGGCTCGGCCCCGAGCCCCTCCTGTTTTTTGTCTAGCCTGTCTAGCCCCTTTTATTACCAAATTTTTGAGGGAAGCAAAGGGTCCTCATTCCCCTCCCCCTCACCCTTTTCCCTTCACTTGAAATTGACTTGATTTCCACTTGACTCTTGTTACTTATTCCTCAGTTCCTGCTGATGTCTTCAACGGCCTTGGTAGCAGTAGCCATGGCGTGCATAGGGACGATCCAGTTACTGCAGAGCAACGGCTACACTCCACCTGTCTGGATGCCCTTATTCTTCATATCGATATGCGTATGGGCAGTATCTGCTGCAACTTTGCCGGCTTTTTACGCGGTGGCGACGGAAATTTTCAACTTCCAGGTGTGTGATTGTTTTTATTAGATACAAAGGCAAAGTAGATTTGGCTTCTTCTTCAGAGGCGTCAAATGGATTTGACGCCTCTGAAGAATAAGCTAAATCTCGGTCGGGTTTTAAATCTAATTTTCAATTTTCTATATACTAAATAATATAGTTAAGTACCTACTAAAAAAAAATGGGACTCGCAGATATTTTTTTGGAGACTAAAAGCTTAGAGCACAGAATATCTAAAGCCCACCTATAGTTCTGACACGACAGAAGAATGTATGACCCATTCCGGTTATGATGTAAGTACATATTACATTAAAGCGACGAGCAGTGAACCAAGGTTATTAATATCACTCCTATGCTGCCAGACTAGCCCCATTTGACCGACCTACACAACAAAAACGAAAGTAAGTAAGGGACTGAAAAAAAATGCCTACAGCCTTTCTCTCTTAATCGTTCCCTCATATGAGTCATGATGACTGAGGATCATGATCACCGGCTGCTTATATGTCTCCATCAGTCTTGGTCCATAGTTGCTCTCACTGCTTGATGGAATTTGCTTGAGGAGGATGCTACACTGAAAAAAAAGAATGATTGATTTTACTAAATTCCGCGTAAATTTTATCAAATTCGCGGGTTAATATAGGTCCTACACACTAAATTGTTGATTTTACCAAATAAAACTGGTTGATTATTTAACCCATACGTTTAGTAAATTTAATAGTATGATTTCGTATATTCAACTAATCAAGTCCTGTATATATTACGTCGATGACTTTCGATATTTTACGATGAGATTTAATAAATGTCACTAAACGTGTTATGTAAAATATGTGAAATTAATATTGCTACATTTACTCATTTCGTTTTGTATATTTGACTAAAAAGTCCTGTATATATGTTACGTCGATTACTTTCGATCTTTTAAGATGAGATTTAATAAATGTCACTAAACTTGTTTTGTAAAATATGTGAAATTAATTTTGCTAATTTACTCATTTCTTTTTGTATATTTGACTAAAAAGTCTTGTATATTTTACGTCGACTTCTTTCGAGGTTCAACGATGAGATTTAATAAATGTCACTAAACTTGTTATGTAAAATATGTGAAATTAATTTTGCTACATTTACTCATTTCGTTTTGTATATTTGACTAAAAAGTCTTGTATATTTTACGTCGACTTCTTTCGAGGTTTTACGGTGAGATTTGATAAATGGCACTAAACTTGTTATGTAAAAAATGTGAAATTAATTTTGCTACATTTACTAATTTCATTTGGTAAATTCAACTGATTCAGTTCCTGTATATTTTAACATCGATTACTTTCGACCTTTTACGATGAGATTTAATTGTCACTTTATTTGTCTCGGGCTTTCTCTTCTCTTCTTCACTTCTTCTCTCTTCTTATTTTTTTCTTCGCTTCTTTTATTCCCACCACAATTTTTGAGACACTTCGTTATTCTTTTTATTTGTCCCTTACTTAATAACCATTTTCTGCCCTTTTCATCCTTTAGTATTTAATTTTAACTATTCTCATCTAGCATTTTCTATTTACATTCTTCTATATTATAATAATGCACATTTGAAAACAACCAAACATTTAAATCAGAAAACCATCAACGACTGAGGTTCGAACCGCGGCCTCTTGAGCATTAAGCGAGCAGTCACACCATTACACCACGGCAACTTGAAAGTTAGCTGCTAAATTGGTCATTGCTTGATGCTCCACGTTTCATCTATGTCATGTGACATCCCAAATGTCACATTATGTACCTTGCACAATATGTATATTATGTACCAAGTCATATTAACGTAGCACAAAAATAAATAGAAAGAGAAAAAATGGGTAGTGTACTTGTACATCCGTGTCTTATAAATCTTACTACAAGCAAAATATCACTTAGGATTTAATGACCAGCGTCTCCAAAATGTAAATTTTTTTTTTTTGTACCTACACTACCTACCATGAAATAAGAATCAAAATCGAAATTAGAACACGAACCTTATAAACATTAAACACATAATACGAAACACAACACGAACCTGAATTCTAAATCGAACTTAAAATTGGAATCCAAAACCGGATCGGATCGGACCTGTTTTTTTTTTCTTTTCGACACTATAAGGAACCTATTTAATTTGTATTAGCAAATAAAAGTTTGAAAGTTTTAATATATTATACTAAATAATATACGAAAAGAAACCACAACCCGCACCAGGTCAACGGGAATCGATCCCGCGACCTCCGGACATCCAGTTCAACGCTCCAACCACTGAACTATCGAGTCACTCAGACATCAACTTTTTTTAAATTTGTATAAAATAAAATAAAGGATAATGACTAATAACAAATATCGTCCACACAGTAAAATTCTCAAGTGCTAAGCCAATCCGCATAATGGCGCTAATGAACAACAAGTCATCACAACTTATCTATTTTCATGTAATTGAATCACAATAGCTAAATAAGATTGAGTTAAGTCTGTAATAGATTTTGAAGAGAGAGAGAGAAAAGAAAAATCCGTGAAAGGGCGCTATTGTCCAATTTGAACTTCATAACTAATTAATAATTATTAATTAATAGTACTATTATGTATTCTGTGAGTCTGTGACTATAGTAGTTTAAAAGCATTTACTAACTAAACAAAGAAGTACATTCTTGGGCAGTTTTTGAACAAGTAAGTTGAATGCCCCCCTAAAGATACAGTCAACGGCACGCTGAGCCTCCACGACAGGTCAATGATATTCAATCAATTTTATAATCTAATGCAAGCCATCAAGGTTCAAAATAAATTACAGTTTTTTTTTATAACCTCATGCGTTGCCGACTGTACATAAAGGCACATCAAAGGGTAAACAAGACAATTTTAGTAGAGTAGCAAGCGTCACTTATCGGAAATTTGGAGAACTATGTTGCTAAAGTTGATTTTATTGACAAGCTTGTGTAAAATGTACATATTTCTAATGTCAATTATATTAAATATATATCTCATAATTTGTGTAAAGTAAAATCAATCCTCTAATTTAGTAGTTTTTACGAACAACTTTAGTAGAGTAGCAAGCGTCACCTATCGGAAATTTGGAGAACTGTGTTGCTAAACTCGTACTGTTGTTTAAACAAAAGTTCTTTGTTGATTTTATTGACAAGCTTGTGTAAAATGTACATATTTCTAATGTTAATTACATTAAATATATGTCTCATAATTTGTGTTAAGTAAAATCAATCTTCTAATTTGGTAGTTTTTACGAACAACTTTAGTAGAGTAGCAAGCGTCACCTATCGGAAATTTGGAGAACTGTGTTGTTAACTCGTACTGTTGTTTAAACAAAAGTTCTGTGTTGATTTTATTGACAAGCTTGTGTAAAATGTATATATTTCTAATGTCAATTATACTAAATAATATAAAATTCAAAGTCTTGACTGACTGAGTGAGATATCAACGCACAGCCCAAACCGCTGAACCTAGAGACTTGAAATTTTGCACATAGGTTCCTTGTCAGGTCTAGGGGTGCATTAAGAAAGGATTTTTCAAAACTTGCCCCCCAAGGGGGTGAAACGGGGGTCCAAAGTTTGTATGAAAGTCCCTCAGTTTTGAAGCTAGGATCTTCAGATTTTGTGTTTAGGCTGACCATTAAAAATTAATAAATACGGGTCTCAGCGTTTTTCAAAATTCTACCCCCGAAGGGGTCAAAAGGGGGATGAAGCTGTGTATTGAAGAAAATCCTTTATTTTCGAAGTAAAAATCGCTAAGTTTATAATTTAGGCTTATGGATGGAAATCTAACGCAACGTATATTATTTTTGTTAGTATTTCAACCTCTTTGGGGATGAAATGGGGGTGAAAAGGGGTAAAAAAAACCCAAAAAAATATGGATGTCGTTATTGGGGTTTTCTGGGATGACGATTGCAAAAATTACATTTATTTTGATGTCCAACACGGTGAACATGATTTGACCCCTAAAGGGGTAAAAATGGGGTTCAAATTTTGTATGCAAAAGAATACAAAATAGACATTACAACTTTAAAATTTGTAGGCGCATGTCTAAAAATAAATAGGCAAACACATATTTTGTTATTTTCAAAATCATCCCTTAAGGTGTAAATGGGGTAAATATGAAAATCGATGTGGATGTCGTTCTTGAGGTTTCATGGGATGGTGATTGCGAAAATAACATTTATTATGAAGTCCAACACGGTGGATATGATTGGACCTGGACATGCACATCCAGGGGACGGGGACAGGGACGGGAACGGGAACGGGATACTAATATCTCTGGTTACAATTCTGAATATTATAAACTAGCTTCCGCCCGCGACTTCGTCCGCGTGGACATTCGATAAAATCCACATGTTTTAATTTCATTAAATTCTGATCAGCCGTTTTTACGTGATTAGGCGGATCCCCACCAAGCGAGCAGCCTCGTTCGAGGCCCGTGCGGCAAACGTCCTGCCTCGCGAGGCAGCGCGCTTGGTGGGAATCCGCGTAATCAAGTAAAAACGGCTGATCAGAATTCAATGAAATTAAAACATGTGGATTTTATCGAATGTCCACGCGGACGAAGTCGCGGGCGGAAGCTAGTACTAAATATATCTCATAATTTGTGTTAAGTAAAATCAAAACTCGTACTGTTGTTTAAACAAAAGTTCTTTGTTGATTTTACTGACAAGCTTGTGTAAAATGTACATATTTCTAATGTCAATTACATTAAATATATATCTCATAGTTTGTGTAAAGTAAAATCAATCCTCTAATTTGGTAGTTTTTACGAACAACTTTAGTAGAGTAGCAAGCGTCACCTATCGGAAATTTGGAGAACTGTGTTGCTAAACTCGTACTGTTGTTTAAACAAAAGTTCTTTGTTGATTTTATTGACAAGCTTGTGTAAAATGTACATATTTCTAATGTCAATTATACTAAATATATCTAATAATTTTTGTTAAGTAAAATCAATCCTCTAATTTGGTAGTTTTTACGAACAACTTTAGTAGAGTAGCAAGCGTCACCTATCGGAAATTTGGAGAACTGTGTTGCTAAACTCGTACTGTTGTTTAAACAAAAGTTCTTTGTTGATTTTATTGACAAGCTTGTGTAAAATGTACATATTTCTAATGTCAATTATACTAAATATATCTAATAATTTTTGTTAAGTAAAATCAATCCTCTAATTTGGTAGTTTTTACGAACAACTTTAGTAGAGTAGCAAGCGTCACCTATCGAAAGTTTGGAGAACTGTGTTGCTAAACTCGTACTGTTGTTTAAACAAAAGTTCTTTGTTGATTTTATTGACAAGCTTGTGTAAAATGTACATTTTTCAAATGTCAATTATACTAAATATATCTAATATTTTTTGTTAAGTAAAATCAATCCTCTAATTTGGTAATTTTTACGAACAACTTTAGTGGAGTAGCAAGCGTCACCTATCGAAAGTTTGGAGAACTGTGTTGCTTAACTCGTACTGTTGGTTAAACAAAAATTCTTTGTTGATTTTATTGACAAGCTTGTGTAAAATGTACATATTTCTAATGTCAATTATACTAAATATATCTAATAATTTTTGTTAAGTAAAATCAATCCTCTAATTTGGTAGTTTTTACGAACAACTTTAGTAGAGTAGCAAGCGTCACCTATCGAAAGTTTGGAGAACTGTGTTGCTAAACTCGTACTGTTGTTTAAACAAAAGTTCTTTGTTGATTTTATTGACAAGCTTGTGTAAAATGTACATATTTCTAATGTCAATTATACTAAATATATCTAATAATTTTTGTTAAGTAAAATCAATCCTCTAATTTGGTAGTTTTTACGAACAACTTTAGTGGAGTAGCAAGCGTCACCTATCGAAAGTTTGGAGAACTGTGTTGCTAAACTCGTACTGTTGTTTTAACAAAAGTTCTTTGATGATTTTATTGACAAGCTTGTGGTAAATGTACATATTTCTAATGTCAATTATATTAAATATATCTCATAATTTGTGTTAAGTAAAATCAATCCTCTAATTTGGTAGTTTTTACGAACAACTTTAGTAGAGTAGCAAGCGTCACCTATCGGAAATTTTGAGAACTGTGTTGCTAAACTCGTACTGTTGTTTAAACAAAAGTTCTTTGTTGATTTTATTGACAAGCTTGTGTAAAATTTACATATTTCTAATGTCAATTATATTAAATATATCTCATAAATAAGTGTTAAGTAAAATCAACTTTCGAATTTTGTTAGTGTTACGAACAAATTTAGTAGCGTCACCTGTTAGAAAATTGGAGAAGTATTTTACAAACTTTCTTTAGTGTATTCAAATATTTGTTTAATGAATTTTACTATACTAAGAATAGTTTTAGTCAATCTGTTTTGTTATGTAAAATCAACAAAGTGTATTTTGTTAAATTCACCCTTGTTATAGTAAAATTAACCATGAAAAGGGTTGACTATGACAGTTCTCTAGGCAACCTACGCTACTTTAGTACATTCAACAATTCTTTTTTTTCAGTGTACTCTTACTTGGTCAGACCATCTGGTTGGCGAACGACCTCGGGCTCTCTTGCCTTCTATTCCACCAACCACGACCAGCTTTTCGGCACTCTCATCTCTTCACATTATGTAGCCAAAATATGAGAGTATGAGAGCCTGCAGCCTGCAGCTTGCAACCTTACTTGGGTGACAAAAACGTTTATTGACCCTTATTTCGAGCAAAAAAAAGTACGATGTGCTGTGCTGTGCTGTGCTATTGAGATTTCAGGTGTCAAAACTAAAACAATCCCTTTTCTCTTTTCAGGTACGATCGAAGCTCATGGGTATTGTCGTCTCCTACGGGTGGTTCGTCTCATCGATACAGGTGGTAGTGTTCCTACCCATAACTGAAATGCTCGGAATGTACACCATGTTTTTCATTTTTGCTGGAATCAACACCTTCGGTGCTGTTGTTGCCCTGGTATTCTTACCCGAAACTAAAGGGAAAACAGTGGAAGAAATAGAAAGAATATTAGCGAGATAGACTGGCAATATTTTGAGAAATGATTGTATCTGAATTATTTTTGGCTTGATTGATTACTTGTCTTCGATAGCAAGAGTGCGAAATAGCGAATAGTACTGTTGAAGTGTTGATAAAGTGTACCTACACAAGTAGGCAGGTTGCCGGTTGATGGCGATGATGGTTTGTAGGTGGTAGCATTGGGGTCTCACTGGGAACATCAGATGTGGCTTAGTTAGCACCGTTAGCAGGTACCGCCATCTAGTGAGGTAAATTTAAACTAATGTTGGAATTAGTTTAAATTTACCTCACTAGATGGCGGTACCTACCTTGTACGATTTGTTTTTGTAATATTCAAATACAGATAAAAAAGTCATGAAACTTTTAAATGAGGGCTTTTCAAAATGACAAAAAGCTGTAGGCTCGATAGATGGCGTTGAAAAAATAGGGGATTCAAAGTATTTTTTACTACGCTTCGAAAAGTACTCGGGTAGATGTAACTGACCTCCTTGTATAATAGATGTCATTGCAGTACATGCTTACTTCCTCTTTGGTACTCTTTGGTAGGCCGTTTATTTTTGAAAGCCAATTTTGACTCACCTCTTACCATCAACGCCATCTAGTGAGGCAAATAGTTACTTTTCTTTTTTTTAATGTTAATTTGAAAACCCCTCATTGTTTCTTAATAAAATCACCAAAGCAAAATTGTAGTGAAACAGTAAAATGAGGGTTTTTTTTAACAATTTTCAATAAAAATTGAGTGACAGTGCCTTTCAAAGATTTTGACGTTTCTTTGAAAATTTGGTAAAGGCATGCTTCGACGATAGAGGCGCCATCTAGTATTCTGTAAGAAAAACATTTTAAATCGCTCCGTAAGTCGCCTTAGACGGGCCATAATGGGATGAGGTATCTGTACTAGTATAGTATTATATCTGTGATGGTAGTTACTTAAGTGGTCTTATTAAGTAATACTTACCTAAGTGTGATATAAGTACTACATATAAATCTACGCTATTTATGTTTTCAGATTTGTTTCAAATAAACATTCTTAATTTTAAAGTTCCAAACCAGTTTAGAGTTCATTCATTGCAAATAACACTTAGGGCGTCCGCTGCGTTAAGCGGGATCCCTGCGCGGGGGCACACGGCACGGGAGGCTTAGAGCAACGAAGCCCGCATTGCTCTAAGGTGGGAGGGAATATAGATTGCTGGTTTTCTGACGGACAAAATGAATGCATTGCTATGTCCCGTCCCGCATTTAAGCAGCCGAGCATTTTTTTGACATAATATTATTGTTACCTAAAATTTACATAGCGACATCTAGTGAGAGAAATGGAACTATTTTCCTAATGTATCATCATGTATCATTGAAAACCGCTTATTCAATAAATAGTACATAAAGAAAAATGTTCAAATGAATTTTTATTTCTTGTCTGCCTGATAAAAAATATGCTGGTATTTTTTATTATTATTATTATTAAACAGGCGAGCAGTTGTTGCAACTATATAGAGAGATAGTGCCTGTATCCTGCAATCTTTGCTCTATTCTACTTTATTTAAATTGGTGTTTGTCCAATCTATTCTTAAATTGGTTCAAGCTGTTGGCTGAGACTAATTGTTCTGGCAAATTGTTCCACGCTTGGACCACTCTGTTGCTCAAAAAAGTGCCTGTGAGGGTTGTTGTTGGATATTGTTTTTACAAGTTTGAAGCTGGGTCCTCTTAAGTAGGCGTTACTTTTCTGTGTCAGCATCTTGTCAAAGTTTGGAATATCATAATGGCCATTTAGTATCTTAAAAGTCTCAATCAGGTTTCCTCTTTCTCTACGATCTTTCAAGCTGGTAAGATTTAGATATTTCAACCTCGTCTCATAGTCTAGGTTCTTTAGTTGTCTCGGTATTTTTGTAACCTTTCTTTGAACACATTCAAGTAAGTCTATGTCTTTAACAAAGTAGGGATTCCAAACTTGAAAGGCATATTCTAAAATGGGTCTAATGAATGACTTGTATATCCGGGTAACCATATCATATCAGGTGTAAGTATTCCAAAGGCCTTTCTGACAAGATAGACCAGACTATTGGCTTTCTTCGTGATAGTTTGTATGTGGTTGGCCCACTTGAGATCTTCTGAGATAATAACACCCAAGTCTGTTTGTGTCTTAACATCTTGTAGAACACGGTTGCCAAGCTTATAGGTTTTGCGTAGGTTTTTTTTCCAACATGTAGAACGGAACGGTGCATTTGGAGTTGTTCAGAGTGAGTAACCACGTCTTAGACCACTCTTCAATCCTATTTAGGTCACTCTGGAGTCGATCATATTCTACTGAGGGATTGGCAAATATTTTAGTATCGTCCGCAAAGATACAGCCTACCTAGCATGACCGATTTATATCGCGTGATATAGCATTTTATCGACACTGAACTGTCAAATTCTTTTGTCTTTTTGACAGTTAAACGTGATAAAACGCTATATCACGCGATATAAATCGGTCATGCTAGGTAGGCTGGATTCACATTCAAGGCAGTGTGGCAGGTCAAAAGTGTAAATGATGTATAGAAGCGGACCGAGAACTGAGCCTTGCGGAACACCACTATAGATATCACGTTCTTCGGATAATGTGTTACCAATTCTAACACGTAGTTTACGATGCTGAAGAAAATCACCAATCCATGCAAGGAGTTTCCCCCGTATTCCAACAAATTCCAACTTCTGCAACAATCTGTTCACCGGAACTTTATCAAATGCTTTTTCATAGTCTAGATAAATTACATCGATTGGTTCATTATTGTTAAATTTTTGTGTCCATGAAGACAGACATGCCAGTAGATTTGAGACTGTGGACCGACGTGGGCAGAAACCATGTTGTTGGTGTCCAATCACGTCTTGATGTTGTGAAAGAAAATCTCTAATATGTTTAACTATAATCTTCTCCATAAGCTTGCATATTACACTGGTTAAACTTATGGGTCTGTAATTAGCTGCGTCCAACTTGTTACCTTTTTTATTTATCGGGGTTACTGTAGCTGTCTTCCACTGTTTGGGAAGGGTACCAGTATCATAGGAAGTCTGCATCAGGGTAGCCAAGCAGTCAGAAAGATCACATTTCTGAAGTATGCTGACCGGAATTTCGTCTGGACCAGGTGAAGAGTCAGATTTCATACCTTTTATGTTTTCCTTAACAACATCAGCAGTGAAAGTCAGGTCGTTTATAGAAGCGTCGACATGGTGTTTGGCTTCTAACACCGGTAAATTTCCAGGTGGCTCTTTTTGAAAGACACTAGCGAACTGATCAGCAAATACTTCAGCTACTTCACGTGCATCGGTAACCTCTTGACCTTGGTTATTAATAAGCGCCAATGGTACACTTACTTTAGAGGAAATTTGTTGTCTTATGTAGGAGAAAAACTTTTTTGGTGTCGATAGCAGGATGTTTTTTTCATATTGCAGTCGAGATTTACGACAGATATTTATTAATTTATTGTTTGTTTTACGATACTCGTTATATACTTCGTCGGAACCGGTTAGTCTGTATCTTCTCCATAGGTTTTTTTTTTTGTTTTACATCTTTCGCTATATCCTTACATATCCACGGCTTGTTTGGCATTGCACAACGGACTGCAGTTTGAGGTACAAAGAGGTTTATAGCTTCAGTTATATGTTGGTGGATTATATTAAATTGATCCTCTGCACAGCTCTTTTCCCTTACAAGGTCTCTAGTATTGCATAAATGTTGGTTAATTTTGGTGTAGTCCGCTTTATTGTAACATCGTCTCAACGCTGTGGTGCTCTTCTTCTTGTTATGCAACTCCAGCTGTACGGTCGCCAGTAGACAGGAATGGTCACTCTTACCTATTGGGGCATGGTGCTCAACTTGCGCTATGAGAGTTTCATCATTAGTCATTATCAAATCCAGACAGGAAGGTTGATTGCCCTGTCGGAACCGAGTAGGCTTATCTATAAGTTGTACCAAATTAGTGTTTTGAAACCATTGTACGAAGTTGTCTTCCTTGGGCGAGAGGCTTCCAGAATTCTCCAAGGGCCAACTCACGCCACAGTAGTTGAAATCTCCTAGTATTATTACTGTGCTTGTATCAGATGCAATTTGTAATTGTCTAAATATGTCGTTGTCGTCTTCTAGAGTAGAACTATGGCCTCTGTAAAGACCGCAGAGTAGTATTTTATGTGGTCCCAATTGTATATCCAGCCACAAGGATTCTGATGCTATTTGTTTGGTATTGTATTGAGGATTCAATTTGGCGGCTAGGTAGTTTATATTGTTTGCTATGTATATAGCTACTCCACCATTACGCTTATCCAACCTGTCGTCTCTGTATAGGTCATAGCCGGGAAGCTTAACTATAGAATCAGATATGCTTGGTTTAAGCCATGTTTCCGTAATTACTATAATAGCAGGTTTCAAGGCTTTCACACGATTAATGAAGAGGTCTAATTTCGATGTTAATGATTGAATATTTGTGTATAATATTTTATAAGATACCAGTGATGAAGCGGGTTGATTTGTGTTGCAGGATCTGTTGTTAGGTGTGCTTTGTCTTAGAAGTTTTTTGGGGAGCTGAATATAGGTCTGGCTTTAACTATCTTAGGATGTCCTTGAATATATTTGAATCTGAGGTCGTTTTCTCCACTAGCCGTTCGCTGCTCGAGTTCTCCACGTAAGTATTTTAAGTATTCACGTTGCAATGGAGTGAGATCCGCTTTAATAGATGAGGGTTTGGATAACTTCCCTTTGTTGCGTAACACATCCATCGCCTCACACTTGTTCTTTTTGAAGATGATGACGAATTATTATCTTGACATACATATACTTTTTGAAACAAACCTTTTAAACGTTTCTAACTGATTATTTTATCATTAAAGTAACCAACTATTTTATTGAAATCACTTTTAATTTAAGGCATTTGGATTTAAATTACACAACCCCCAAGTAAGAAAAAGTAAAACGTCAAAGAGAGAACACTTGAAAAATTGACATGACTTGACAGTGACAGTTCAAAATACAGAAATGAGAGCGCCGCCGCCGCGCCGGTCTTTTAATTTTTTCAATCAGTAAATAAATTAGTATTGAAAGGTTTCAAGATCACCGACTTTGACTTAAGCATTTATCTCGGTCTCAGTATTATTCGATAATTGTCACCTTGCCATTATAGGTTAGGTTAGGATGGGTTTGTTATCAGACCCTGATTACGGTTCCGTAAAATGGGTGAGGGTGCTGAAGAAGATCCATGCCCCATTGTGTATTTTGTGCTACATTGGGGCCCTCGTGTGGTTTGTGATGCTGGGCAACAAGGAGTTTAATAATGAGACTTACTTCTCTGAGAATGCTCTACTGCCAGGACTTGTAACCAATGAATTTAACGGAGAGCAAGCAGCCAAGCAATTTTTCAGTGATTTCGAACAGGAATTAGAGGTAAGTATTCAAATTACTTTAATAATTACACAGGAACAGTTAAAATAACTACCTAATAATAATGTATAGTCTCATCAACTTCTTATGTTACCGTTAGTTGTCAATTTACTTCTAGTATTGGATAGCATTTAGGTAGGTAAGTACTAAAATTTTAAAGTAAATAGGTCAATGAGATTGCCATTATTCATGTTCCAACAACATTCTATGAGTTTGAATGCTACACTTACTATTAAAGCTATAAAATAACCAGTAAACTATAAATTACGTGCTAGTTTGTCAATTACATATATAATACATCAAAGTCTGTGATTTATATGTTTGTGAAATGTGATTTAACTGTCTATTCATCATATTTTAAGCTTTAATAGTTAGCATAGTGTTCAAATGTATAGAATTTTGGCCATTTGAGTTGGGCAGGGTTGTTCAATAAACATAATATTTTACATAAAAAATAATCAATTGAATTTTTGCACATTGTTTTAAATTAAAATTTCAGGACAAATATGATGACAGTGATGAAATGCCAGTGCCATGGTTGGTTGCAAAGATGTCACAGCTGCATTTGGAAGTATATACTCATAACTTCACACTCAATTACCCTTTGGGGCATGGTCAGGTAACTAACAAAAAAAAATACATCAAAATACAATGCTATTAAATTGACAAATAGACTGATCTGCGGCAACTTCAGAGCACTTGTGCTACAAAATGTTATATTTTGTAGCACAAGTGCTCTGAAGTAAAATATTCTCGTTGCCATACAGTCTCGAGTGAAGTTGCAGTGGATCACTGTCTATAATTGTCAATTTAGTCTAGTCGCATTGTACTATTAGAACCTATTAGATAAAATATCCCATAAAATTAGTTATTGAAGATACTCCTATTCTTTGAATGTCTTGTCGTATTTGTCATAGTTTGTCCATCCGTTTCCTTTATACTATTTTGTATATTATGGGTCAACTATTTAATTGTTCATTAAGAAAGGGAACAGGGCAGAAAGGGACTGCTGCTTGCGGCTTCACTATTTTGCATTGAAATTTTATACAATTTCTTTATCTACCTACAGTTTTTGAAGTTTTATACAATTTTATACAATTTCTTTATCTACCTACAGTTTTTGAAGTATTAAGTAAGACTGTTTAAAATATCCTTTTATCAGATTTTAGAACAAAATATTTTTATCTTTTCTATAGGTTTACAAAGGCACAAATGTTTATGGTATCTTGAGAGCGCCTCGGACGTCATCATTGGAAGCCCTGGTGGTGACGGCTCCATACCGGTCCCTTTCCTCACACCAAAAGGGAACAGGGGCAGGCATCGCTCTGATGCTTGCTTTTGCACAGTTTGCCAGATGTAAGTTAAATTTATTTACTTACTTTTAATATAGGTTAAAAAAGGGTTGCCATAACTTTCAGGGACCAACCCTAAATATAGGTGAATTTCCCATAATAGTTTTAACTTATTTATTTAGATAGACTGTTTCGTCATGCATATTGTCATGTTACAACTATTTTTTGGTATTGTTTTGTGTCTGTAAATTATATTTTGGATAACAAACTGGTTGAAAAAATTTATTAGGGTAGTATACAAATTGGATTCAGTAAAATATTGAAAGACATTTTATTGATCACATTTAATGTAAAATGTATTTTGTTAAATTTTCAGCTCAAAAATACTGGGCCAAAGATATAATATTCCTAGTAACTGAACATGAGCAACTAGGGATGCAGGCTTGGTTAGAAGCTTATCATGGTCTCCAGAGCGATCCAAAAACATTCTACACAAGTCTTGGTAGCTTTTGGGAGCCTGGTACTCCTGCCTTCGACTTTTCTAAACTTAGTGCATTTGATTTGGGTGGAAATAATGAGAAATGCTTAAATCCAGGAAAGTTAAAAGGAAGATCGGGTTCCATTCAAGCCGCTATCAATTTGGAGTTTCATACACCAAAAATAAGTAAGTTTGTTTATCTACTACACCCATGCTTTAAATCCTCTGTAAAAGGTTCTGAAACAGTTAGCTTACTGCCAACATTACAATATCCGAGCGAGAGGATGTCGCGCCCTTGCCCGACGAGTTACATTATGAAATTCAGTACAACATTATAACACTCGTTTCGTTCGGATGATTTTATGACGAGGAGGAGCGCCACAAGCCCCTTCTCGGACATTACGGCTACCATGACACTAGTTGTTTCAATGTTGCCAATAAGCCATCGTTTCAAAACACTTTATACAGGATACATATCATGGGTGTTGAGATAAAGTCGTGTATGCAACTGTACATAATTAGGTATTAAAACACTCATGTGATAATATTATTATCTCATGAGTGTTCTCATGTGATATTAGTGTGATAAACCCACATTCCTGTTTTAATACCCCTCATTATAGTACAGTTGCATGAATAGCTATTATCTAATTTAAGTGAAATATTTTGTCAGAAAGAATAATAGATTTTCATCTTTATTTCAGAGTATATAGAAGTTAAAGTGGAAGGATTAAATGGTCAGTTACCAAACTTGGATCTAGTCAATTTAGTTCATAGACTGTGTGTGAAATCTGGTATAAATCGTTCATACAAAAACAGGTCAGCATTTTCAAAGTTTTCATGTTACAGCACAAATTCAAAAGAATTTTACAATTTAATAGTTATTTATGCAACTGTTATTTAATTAAGGGTATTAAAACACGAATTCGCCTCTTAAGATAGTAGTATGATATGAGTATTTAATACCTATTATGTACAGTTGCATACAAGACTTTATCTACACCCATAATTTGAATCATCTAGAATAGGTTTTGGAACAGTTAGCTTATTGCCAACGTTAAAACAACCAGTGACATAGTAACCATAATAAAATTTCGAAGGAATATTATGAAGTACAATATTATAACATGTAACATCGTTTGGGTGATATTATGGTTACTATGATACTAGTGGTTTTGATGTTGGCAATAAGCTAACTGTTTTAGAAACATTAAAAATTACAGGATTTAAAGCATGGGTGTAAATAAAAAGTATTAAAAAAAAAATTTTTTTTTAACCACAATATGTTTAAGTAGGTTTTGTTGTTTCAAAATACTTTTTTTTCCATGTCAGTTATTCCTGGATTCGCACACGCAATAAAATGGATGAATGGATGAGTGGTGTGTTGACAATGCTTGGTATGGTGTCTACTCAAATTGCTGGGGTATGTTAGATATTTTATTTATTTATTTTAAATTTCTAGTATATTTTTTTTGTAAAAGGATTCAATTGCTGAAATAGTAAACCGACGCAATATAAAATTTAAAGCAGTCACAGAAGCACATTGTCGTTTATTGTTTATAACAGCTGCTGGCCGTTGCAAGTTTTCATTAAAAAGTGAGTTTGAACTCTATTTACTAGGTCACAATGTTCAAATTCCAATAAGATCATATAAGACTCCTAAATAACACTTTACCACCTTATGGGACATGTGTGATTGCTTTGCTTATTGCAACATAAATTCACGCCGCCTTGCACGAAAGTTAACTGTTCTTGTCACTAACTACTAAACGAGCACATGATTCGGCACATGAACTCGCGGGGTGGGGTGAGGTAATTAATTGTAGGGCGGAGCGGGGAGTGTCCTTCCTGTACGTAGTCTGCTTCCTGACGATTTCCGTGGTCGAGTGGTTTGCACGCCGGTTTTCAAGGCGTCACCATCTCTTGAGGTCCCGGGTTCGATCCCCGGCTGGGTCAATGTAGAAAATGAACTTTTCAATATTGTCTCAGGTCTGGGTGTTTGTGATACCACCGTTGTCTCTGATTTCCATAACACAAGTGCTTTAGCTACTTACCTTGGAGTAGGAGCAATGTATGTGATGTTGTCAAATATTTATTTATTATTATTATTATTTATTTACGTAGTACTTATATCTATTCTGTGCTAAAACACTATCCGTGTTATTACAAAAGATTTTTAAACACTGTTTAACTGTGATGCTGTCACTTTTTTGACAATATTATTGTTCGACAGAAACAGCATCACATTTAAACATGTGTTTAGTTAAACAATGTTTAAAAATCTTTTGTAATAACACTGAATATTTTTACACATAGGTACCAAACGGTAACCACGGCCTTTTCCACCGCTTCGGTATTGAAGCCGTGAGCCTAGAAGGTCGAGATGCTGACGACCCCGCAGGCCAACCGCCTAAGGTCAATGGCCTCGGTGCCGCTAACTTCTACAGACTGGGTATAGCTTTAGAGAGCATACTGAGGTCTTTGAACAACCTGCTTGAGAGATTTCATCAGAGCTACTTCTTCTATCTGCTGGCAGCTACGAATCGGTTTATTTCTATTGGTGAGTTTCTAAAAAGGTCCAAATGGATCAATTTTAAAGAGATTCTAAGGCATGTTTTACTAGTGATGTACAAACCTCGAGGCGTGGAGTTCTACTTTTGAAGCCTCGAAGCAGGACTCGGTGAGCTCGGTAGGCACGTAAACCCGAGCCTTAGCCGAGACACGAGCTCTCTGAGCCACGCCTCGAGGCTTCAAAAGAGCTCGAGCCTTCAAAAAAGCCTCGAGGTCGACCGAGCTCTGAAAAGACGCCCGAGTCGTCGAGCTTCTTACAAACGAGACGAGCCCTGTAAACGACACAGAGCTCTAGACAAAAAGACTCGGAGGCCTCGAGCCTTGTACATCACTATGTTTTACAGGTTTAAGATAGCACTAATAAGTTTTATTTGCTCTTATCAACTAAAAAGTAGGTGGTGGGAGGAAATTATTGATAATTTTTAAGCTTATTTGAATAATTTATTTTAGACTTGATTTATCTTCTTGTTGATCCATAAATGTTGTCAGTTATTTTTACTCCATAAAATCTGCTGTTGGTTTTGACTTTGCTCCATAACGAAAACTTGAAGTTGGCTTGGTAGTGTATTATTAAAGTCTATTTATTACTATCAATAGGTCAATACATGCCATCGTTGTGTCTCCTCTGCGTCGCCATGTTAGTTCGGGCTTTAGCTCTCTGGGTAACCATACAACAAGATGGCGACGATGAAACAGACAAACAGACAGACAAACACAAGAAAACTAACGGTGATCCACCAGAACAACAGAAAACTGAAGAAGTGGAGACTAAAAAGGGAGATGAGACCGAACTACGTCGTAGAAAACCAAAGGAGTTAGAGAGCGAAATACCAGGCGAACAGAAAACGGAAAAAGTTGACGCACCAAAGAAATCTAAGAAAAAAACGAAGAAGAATGAATCCAATATGAGTATTGTAAATATTGGTGCGAATTATATTTTTGTTCATTTGATTGGTTATGCGGTTATGAATTCACCAGCACTCCTCGGCTATATTGGTAAGCATTTTCTTCACTTCAAATTTTTTTTTTTTACGTTATGTTAAACAATTTATTTCGGAATTCCCGAATTCCTTCGACATATTAATATCATAGGATTGACAAAATTAATGATTTCTTACAATACCAGGCACGATTTTAGTCCATACTAAATACAATAAAAGAGAGTTGCATCTTGCAGAAAACATGCAAAAATTTGTGCAATACAAGTATTTTTCAATAAAGACATCTATTGCAGGTGCAAAATACCGGATGCCATCAGAAGTATCCGTGTATTACGGACTGATATTCATATCAATCCTTCTCACCATACTAACTCCATATATTCCAAAACTCCTGCGCAAGGGACGCATGACTTATGAGGAGATGACTCTTCTGAATATACTCGTATTGATCGAGCTAGCGACTGTGTGCCTGTCTGTGGGAATGCATAACTTCTCTTTGGGATTGGTTATTGCGATTCTGTACACTCCGTTAGCTTTGGTAGTTGGAGTTACTGCGAAGGATGGGAAGAGCAGGTGAGATTTTTGATAATTTAACAGTGTTATTAGTAGTTTATGAAACTGTTGCATAATGAGGCATTAAAACACGAGTGGGCATGGGCAGCATATGGGAAACTTCGTCGAGTCTTTGATTCGCCTATTCCACAGAGTCTAAAGACGAAAGTCTTCAACCAGTGCGTCCTGCCTGTCATGACATACGGAGCCGAAACGTGGACACTCACTGTAGAGCTGGCTCACAAATTTAAAGTCGCACAGCGAGCTATGGAAAGGGCTATGCTCGGAGTTTCTCAGAGAGATCGGGTCCGGAACGAGGTGATCCGACAGAGAACTAAAGTCATCGACATAGCCCACCGGATTAGCAAGCTGAAGTGGCAGTGGGCCGGCCATATTAGCCATAGAACCGATGGCCGCTGGGGCAGACGAGTTCTTGAGTGGAGACCGCGTATCGCAAACGTAGTGTGGGACGCCCTCAGACAAGGTGGAGCGATGATCTTCGCAAGGTGGCTGGCAAAAACTGGATGAGTATAGCAGCGGATCGTGCTCAGTGGCGTGCTCTCGGAGAGGCCTATGTTCAGCAGTGGACGATGATAGGCTGATAATGATGATGATGAAAACGCAAGTAAAAAAAATTGTTAACACTTTCGTGGACACAAGAAGTATGTGGCGATGAGTTCGTAAAATGACAGTAGAAAATTACATACGTTCCATGCATGTGCTACTAAAGTTTAATTATTAGTTCACTGGAGTAATCTGATGTTTACGGTTGTGACCATGAACGTTTAAGGCTTGTTTAAAAAAAAGGCCCCGTTGTAACTAAAGCATAGTCCGTGTTATTACAAAAGATTTTTAAACAGTGTCTAAACACATGTTAAAATGTGATGCTGTCACTTTTTTACCCGACTGCGGGTTATGTATTTCGCGCGTATCTTGTAAGTATGTTTGTTTGTATGTAATATTCTTTATTACCTCATATCTCTGAAACGGCTGAACGGATTTCTATGATTAAGATATCGTTAGATTGGTCTGTTCAGCCCAAGTGTTCTTAAGAAGGTGGCGTTATAAAAAAACCAACATGGCGGCTGTACGGTGCTATTATACGTAGTGAAAAAAAAAAAATTTTTTAGAATACTGCAATATGGGTGTCAAATTAAAGGGCTTATTATAAGGATTTCAAAAAGGTATATCATGACCGTAAAATATAATAACTAAAAAGAGATAAATAAAAAAATAAATTAAAAAACCCGCCTGCATAAAAAGACAAGTCGACTGAAAAGATGGAAACAAGATTAAATAAATATTAAAGGCAACATGTCATAATAACATGCAGTCGGAGGCATATAATTCAATCATTCATAATGTCACTTTCTTTATGCATGCCTCCGACTGCATGTTATTATGACATGTTGCCTTTAATATTTATTTAATCTTGTTTCCATCTTTTCAGTCGACTTGTCTTTTTATGCAGGCGGGTTTTTTAATTTTTTGACAATATGGTTTGAAAGAGACAGCATCACATTTAAACATGTGTTTAGTTAAACAGTGTATTAAAATCTTTTGTAATAACACGGAGTGATTTTACATTCTCTTTGGTTGTAACGTCACAATGAACGAAACCGCAGCACTTACAATAAATAAGGCAATATTATTTTACAATGTGATATTAGAATCTGTCAGTTTACTCCAGTGAATTAATAATTAGACTTTTTACTTTTAGACGTTGCTTTCTGAATAATGCAAAAGGTATTTTAAAATCATTTTAAGGCGAGGCCAGTTCACGATCTGATGAAAAGTCTGATTTTTGAACTTCCAATGTGAAGAACTGATGTAGAATTCTACTTCACAAAAAATACTGTAGACTGAAAAAGAAACAAAGAAGCAAAGTAACCGAACAGAATATTGAAAAATGGCATGGTAACTCTATAAAAAAATCCTGAATAACACCATAAAAACTTATAAAAATAAATTTCAAATCGTCAGATTTCGTAATTTTCAATTCAATTCAATTCAATTCATTTATTTGCATTAAATAGGGTACAATTTTTATGACTTTGTAGGTGTTATACAACTGGGTAGAACTTATGCCTATTTAACTATATCATTTCATAGCATGCAAATTAGTAATAAAACCGTTTATAATAATTTAATGTTATTAACCTATACTATTTTGTATAATTGATTATCCTGGAGAAAATGTCTAGCAGAGTTAGTACATCGATCTTCCTTACTCTTTATATTTGAGGAAATCTTCAATACAATAGAAGCCTCTGTCCATCAGCCATTTCTTTAAAGCTATCTTAAATTGATTGAAAGGCAATAGTTTAATATCCTCGGGTATTTTATTATAAATTTTTATAGCCATCGCATAACCATTTTTATTAAACCGAGTAGTTTTTGGTGCCGTGTTTAAAACGAGTCTGTTTCTATTTCTTAGGTTCCTACTTGTTTTATCCCCGACTCGTTGATAGAGGTGTTTATTTTGATGTACGAATTTTCCTGATTCCAAAATATATAAACACGGGAGTGGTAGGATATTAAGTGACCTAAAAAAAGGTCTACATGAAACATCTGGTGCTATACTGCATATGGCTCGAATGCACCTCTTCTGTGCGACAAAAACTTTTTGAATATTGGTACCATTTCCCCAAGTTATAAGTCCGTATCTGATAATGGATTCGACGAACGCAAAGTAGGCCATGATTGCCGTTTTTTTATTTGCTATTTTAGTAAGTTTGTATAAAGCATACGCGAAGCTGTTTATTTTTCCAATAACTTTTTCTATATGGTCTTTCCATGTCAGCTTAACATCGATAGTGATACCTAAAAATCTTACATTTAAAGCCCACTTTATATTTTCTCCATTCATGTCAATATTTGTCAATTGATTTTTAAAATTGTTGAAATTAATTATGTTTGTTTTATTGATTTGAAGATTATTATTATTAAGCCAATTTATTATACATGTCAAAGAATTTATAATGTCAATTTTGTGTTATTCTACTGAATTATGTCTGTCAGTAGATACTAATACCGAAATGTCGTCAGCAAATAGAGTGAATTTGTCGTTTGAAATAGCAGTTATGTCGTTGATATAAAGTAAAAATAACAGTGGGCCCAGTATGCTTCCTTGAGGAACTCCACTTTCATTATGCTCAAATGTCGATCTATATGTTTGTGTAGTATGTTTTGAGTCTATTTGTTCCACTTCAACGCATTGTAATCTATTTTCTAGGTAAGATTTCAACCAATCATGAGCTGGCCCTCTTATTCCATTACTCTGCAGTTTTGCTAATAGTTGCGTATGAGAGACGCGATCGAATGCTTTCGACATGTCAATAAAGATCACCGAAGTGTATTTACCTTCGTTGACTTTTTGCAAAACATCATTAACTAAGTTATAGACTGCTTGTGATGTTGATTTCTTTTTTTGAAAGCCGTATTGGTCTTTACTTATAATATTAAATTTGTTAAAGAAAGAGGCAAGTTGTTCGTACATAATTTTTTCAAAGATCTTTGAGAATCAACGACAGTGATATGATTTTTTATGCAAAAAGGATAGCTTTTTATCGAACTAACACAATAACCGAGTACATTTTTAATAAATGATCCAGTATTTCAGAAATCAATAAAAATGTACTAAAATTCGTCAAATTTCAGGCGAAGCGTCAATTAAAGTTATGCAATATTCAACCTTATTCTAAAGACATAGTGAAAGAGTAAATTTCGTGAACTGGCCTCGCCTTAAGCAAAGTATTCAGGACAACTGTCAAAAATGTCTCATTTCTATCTCACAATGTTGTAGGAAAATGGTTCTTATATCCAACTAATAAGGTTGTATTTTCCAGTGCGTTCGCGTTGGCTCTGAAACGGTTATTCTGCTTGCTGCTCCAGCCGTTATGCTGTGTGACTGTGTGCATGATAGCGTACAGCAAGGTTCTGTTCCCGGAAGAGAACATTTTAGAAATGGTTTCAAGAGGAAGTGATGCTACTATGCAAGCGACTATGTTTGCTGTCGTCGATTCTATGGTAAGAAGTTCGATTTTTTTAAAACTTGTATAAGCAATAAGCAACCATATTGAATTCGGGTGGGGATTGCGCAGAACGCGTATTTTGGGTATGCGCAGCGGTGAGGGGCGCGGGCGGCGGGAGAGGGGCGCGCGCTATTGGACGCTCGCAAGTGCATATGTGCGAACTTATCCCCACTTCGTCGAAAGAGGGGAATTTTCTTAAATGATTTGAAGTTTTAAAGGCTTTCTAAAAAGGTTGAAACCTTAGAAAGCCTCTGCAGTCTTAAAAACCTATTGGAATAAATAACGTTCCGACAACTAAAAAGGCTCTGTTTGTGAGGTTTTCTTATCCTTTCTACCTAATACAAATTTTATTGTTTTACGTTTTCACGTCTTAATTCCTCAACCTCAAACTCAAACTCGCTCACGTCACTTTCTTGTCGGGCGCTGGTCACTTATGTATTTTTTTCCTATGAAATGAACCTAAGTAGGCATAGGTTCGCATGTAGGTTCTACTTGAATTTTGTTCGATTGATTATTTATTAAATTGTTTACTTTCGTGTGTTAAAACTAAATAAGTATTATTATCACTAATTATTATAAAACAAAATCCTCCGCCACGTCTGCATGTCTATCTGTTCACGTTTTTATTAAATGTCCACGCAGACGAAGTCGCGGGCGGAAGCTAGTCCTTGAATAAAGATCTTAAACCTTTTAAAAACCTATAGTCTTCAGAAAGCTAAAAGTCTTTCAAAAAGTCTCCGGTCACTTTTAGCCTTATTAGCCTAAACCACGAAATAGGACTTCAACCACATAAAAGAACTTGAAGTTTATTAGAGACTTAAAGTTCTTAAAAAGGCTTTAGGCTTTTTTAGTACCACGATCCCTTTGAAGTCCTGTTCCGGAGGCTAGTCCTAAAAAAGACTCGAGAGTCTAAAATTTAGGCCTAAAAGCCTAGAGTCTTTTGAATCACCAGTTACAGTTGTTTTATCACACGAATGCGGTTCGGCTATAGATGTTGTTAGGCGTGCACATGCACATTATTTTAGTGTGCGTAATAAGAGAGCGTGCAGACGCACACTAAAACAATGCATGTACACGCTAACATTCATAGCCGAACCGTATTCGTGAGATAAAACAACTGTACAAGAAAAATGTATGTTGAATAGTGAGAAATGTTCGATTCTGAATCCAATGGACAGTATGATAGGACACTGTTTGCAGTTGTCGATTCTAGAGTGCGTTTTTTCATGTTTTTCAACTGTGTAATAGCGTTGCCAAAATGGATTGTTAGCAATGGCAGGATAATTTGGCTGATTCACAAATCGTCCACCAGTTGACGCATTACCGCTAACTTGGCGCTAGTGTCAATGTAGACCTGTCATTTTGTTGTTTGCTAATAGTATTTGCTATAAATTTTTGGATGTTGAAAGCGATTTTTTCTAAATATCAGTTTTTATTCCAACATATTTTGATTTTCTTTTTCAATTCGATCTTTAATTCGTTTACTGACCGGATTCCATATCATTATTATTATTAACTATTTATATGCACGTACAACAGTGGCCCTACCATGAGTTTATGCAAACTGTTTACGTTACCGTAAACTATCGTTATATCTCTTCACTCGCACTGACTGTGAGCAGTATATCCGATAGTTTACGGTAACGTAGACAGTTTGCATCAACTCATGGTAGGGCCACTTATCTCCATCTACAGCAGCGCCACCAAGCGGGATAAATTATCTGACATCCCGCCATTGATATTAAATAATTATTAGTTTCTTTGCCACCACTCTTGAGGTCTGCCTGCGCTCACCCGTCATACCATATTATGACGGTCGGCATAAAAAAAATCCAACGTACTATACACAAGTCTGAATACATAAACGTTATCCTTTGAGAGGCTCTCAAACATCGTCCTATCGCATTAAATGTCAAAGATATGACAAAGACAGCATGATTTTTGGAAGCGCCTCAAAGTTGACAGCGTTTGAGTATTTGGACCACAGTGATATCCTTTTATTGTTTTAAAAATGATAGTGAAAGTGAAAGTGAAATAAGCTTTATTCAAATAAACTTAATTGTTAAGTACTTTTGAATCGTCTATATTTTCCTACCACCCGTTCCAGACTTTTTTAGCTGACAAGAAGAACGGGCGCAAGAAACTTATCAGCTGTAACAGCCATAAGTAACGATATTTACAAACTTGAATATATCGTTACCAGGGTAACATATTTACAAAAGGGTGACAGAATTATTGGCAACAACATAGACTTATTATATTACTTCAATAAAGTACTTATATTAGCAAGTTATGTGTTACCTACATCATTTCCACGCATTTTGATCTTTAAGATAATCGTCAACTTTATAATAACCTTTACCCATGAGCGTTTTTTTAACATGGTTTTTAAATTCATGCAAAGGAAGATCAATCACTTGTTGTGGAACTTTATTAATAAAGGCTATGCCTTTCCCCATAAATGAACCTCTCGTTTTTGCAAGCCTAAATCTTGGAACGGCAAGTTTATCTTTATTTCTTGTATTAAACTGGTGAATGTTGCTGTTCTTATCAAATGAATCATAGTGTTTCCTTACATAAACTAAATTTTCATAAATATATTGGCCTGCCAAAGTTAAAATATTTATTTCTTTGAACAACTCTCTCAAGGTATCTCTCCGCCGTAGATTGTATATGGCGCGAACAGCTCTTTTTTGGAGTACAAAAATATTTTCAATACTGGCTGCTGAGCCCCACAATAGCAGTCCATAAGACATTACACTATGAAAATAACTAAAGTATACTAACCTTGCCGTTTCAATATCAGTTAAAAGCCTTATTTTCTTAACAGCGAATGCCGCTGAACTAAGTCTACTTGACAAGGCTTCAATATGTGGATCCCATTGCAATCGAGAATCTAGTGTAATACCTAAAATTTTTGTACTCTCAGTAAAGTCTACTTCATCGTCATTCAAATTAATATTTAATTTTGTCTGCTCAACATTAGGTAATGAAAATTTTACACATTTAGTTTTTTTGGGGTTAAGTGCTAAATTATTACTATTAAACCAGTGTGAAACTTTAGAGAGGGCACTATTTACTTCGTCCGAACAGTTATTACCTCGGTTTACTTTGAAAACTAAGGAAGTATCATCCGCAAATAGTACTGTCTCACATAAATTACTCGCGAAGTTGGGAAGGTCATTTATATAAATTAGAAACAGCAATGGGCCCAATATTGATCCCTGTGGCACACCCATATTGATGGGGGCTCCAGTAGATTCAGTTCTATTAATTACAACTTTCTGAGTTCTATTGTACAAATACGATTTTATAAGACTAACCGACTTATCAGAGACACCATAATGTTCTAGCTTCTTTAATAGTGTTTGGTGATCAACGCAATCGAATGCCTTAGAAAGGTCACAGAAAATGCCAATTACATCCTGCTTTTCTTCCCAAGCGTCAAGAATATGTTTAAGAAGTGCAATTCCAGCATCAGAAGTACTTTTACCCTTGGAAAATCCAAACTGATTTTTATGAAGTATATTGTTGTATGTGAAGTAATCTAATAATTGGGAATATATAATTTTTTCAAATATTTTACTAAGTGCTGGTAGTATAGATATTGGCCTAAAGTTAGCTGGGTCACTTTTATCCCCAGATTTAAAAAGAGGAATCAATTTACTATTTTTCATTAAGTCAGGAAAGACCCCTTCGTCAATACATTTGTTAAAAATAAAAGCTAAGTAGGGGGCTAGTATATCAATTATTGATTTAATAATGCTTGTTGACATGCCCCAAAGATCTTCTGTTTTTTTAACATTAATTGTTTTAAAAGCTTTAATGATATCTGCACTGTTTATATATTTAAAGGAAAAACTTTCATTGCACTTATCAACACTAGACTCCAGAAGGGAGACAGCGATGTTGGGACTAGCACTAAGAGTACTGGTAGTTCCTACAGGTATTCTAGCAAAGAAATCTTCAAAAACTTTAGCGACCTCATTGTCAGATTCAAAAGTTTGATCACCAGTTTTTAAACAGAAGGAATTTATATTGGATTTTGATTTGCCCGTTTCTTTGTTAATAATATTCCAGGTAGCCTTAATTTTATTATCAGCTAATTTTATTTTATTTGCAAAGTACTTGGACTTTGCTAGGATACAAACTTCTCTGAATGTTTGTGAATACTTCTTGACAAATTCAATGAAGTTAGGATCACAAGAAGTAGCTTTCTCTGCATAAAGTTCGTATAATTTCCTTCTGCTCTTATATATGCCGGGTGTGGCCCAGTCACTAAATTTCGTACTATCATTACATTTGATGACTTTTTGTTTAAAAGTTTCACTAAATTCAGTTTGAACTATGCTAAATAAATGATTATATAAGTTATTGGCTTCAAAGTTTGGTTCTGGTAAAGTTTCAATTTTACTTGAGACACTGTTTCTGAATTTTTCAATACAGTGTTTTTTTATTGGCCTACACATTATTTTCCGTTTAGACGGAACATGATGGTGCTCAATAGAGGCTAATTGTCCACTGTGGTCGGATTTAATACAATTCAAAATTGATTTTTCAAGTACATTACAGTTACAGAAAATGTTATCCAAGCAAGTTGCCGATGTGGGTGTGATTCGCGTTGGTTCATTAAAAGTATGTAGCAAATTAAATGATTTAAATAGGTTTATGAACCTACTCGACAACTTGGCTAATTTAGGATCTAAGATGTCGACGTTAAAATCTCCACAAATCGCGACTTTTTTATTTTTCCTACAAGTTATTTTTAAGACTTCCTCCATAGTGGACTCAAACTCAGAGTAATTCGCGCTGGGGGGTCTATATACACATACTATAATTATTTGATCAAGTTCCACACAAGACAACTCAATGGTTCGTTCAATTGAGAGGGATATGATATTATATTTACATCTAATAACTATTCAGATAATTATAAATCGAGTAATGGAACATTGTTGTTAATAATATTGTTAATAAATACGTATTTACAATAGATACCTATTAAAGTTAATGCATTTGGAAATAGTTTTGAGGTTATTTTTTAGTTTCGATTTGATGTTTTACAGTTTTCTTCAAGACGAAATTTATAAGTTATTTTCTTTTCAGATCTATGGCAACTGGTTGTTCAACGTAGTCACATCATTAATATTACCAATATGGCTAATTTTCTGGCAAATAGTATGTAACAAAATCTAGAACACTCCTCTAAGACTGTAAGTTATTTAATTAAAGATTTTATAAAAAAAACTTTTTCATTCTTCTGTGCCTTTCCTTTGATATTTATAAATTAAAAACACCATAATATTAATATTGTGATGTTTGCGGTTCACTTGAGTAACCAAAACTAGACAAGTAGAATTATTATTCGAGTCAGTAATTTGACATTTAGAACTGTCAGGTATGTATTTTATTGGTTTCTAACACCATAACGCCTTTCACTAATTATCGACCTCGATTATTCAGTACTCAACATGCATAATTATACATTCTTCTTCTTTCTTTTAAATCTTAAGCTTAAGCCACCTGTCTTCTCTTCTTCGACGCAAACAGATCTTGGATCTGATCTATCGTGACCCCTTTAGTTTCTGGCTGGAAGAAGTAACTGATTGCGACTGTCAAGAAGCAGATGACGGCAAACATGTAGAATACGGGGCCCAGCCCTATAGCGGATACTAGCGGATTGAAGATCAGCAGGATTATGGAGTAGCAGATGAAAGTCCATTCCAGGACAAGCATGGAGACGAAGCTTTTGACCTGAAAGTAGAAAAAGTTAAAGTTATAGTCAGGTGGGGTAAGTGAAACACCGGGGTAAGTGAAACACCCAACCATATCTAAGAAACTATCGTAGTTTATTCTCATAGCGATGTGTCGATAAATCAGGAATGACGAATTACTGCCCTCAATACAACACAGATATCGCTGCGATCATTAAACTAGCTAGTAAACCAAAAAGAAAATTAAGTTATGTTATAAAATGAAAATTACGTTTTTTTGATAAATCTTTGAAACTGGACCCTATTTTATTAGAAGTTGATACATTTTGGATGTTAACGGTTTAAAATGATCCTTTTGTCCTTTTTTTATTTAAATTGACTCAATATTTAAAGCTATTTTGGCCACTGTTTCACTTCCCCCTTGTCAGGGGTAAGTGAAACACTTCTTAGCCTTTATATTCTTTTCGTGATTTTGTTGCTTAATGCAAGTCTTTAGATATTTATATTCATACCGTTAAAGGCTGATTTAATGAGGAGTACATTGCCTACACAGCTACTTTAATTGCGAGTTTTACAGCTTTACTAAACCTTGTTAAATAAAAATAAAAATAAAGTATGTTTCACTTACCCCACCTGACTATATATTATTATTATAAGGATTTCAAAAAAGTATATCATGACCGTAATATATAATAACTAAAAAGAGATAACTACCTAAATAAAAAATAAATTAAAAAAATTAAAAAACCATACCAACAAGGCATATACCTAATTTAAATCATTCATAATGTCACTTTCTTTATGAATGCCTCCGACTGTTGCGTTTAATATTTAATCTTGGTTCCATCTTTTCAGTTGACTTGTCTTTTTATGCAGGCGGGTTTTTAATTTTTTAATTTGTAATAGGCTCTGGCCTTCCTAATGGGTGGATAAGGAGAATGACCACGCGGGTCAAATGCGGATTGGTAAGTGTTTACCGACTGCAAATGCAGCAGGGACTAACGGCCCTCAGAAGCAGGGAGACACTCGAGATAATATTGGTCACCCATCTTATGAGAAAATTACTGTGGTAACATTACCTCCGGCAAAAAGATTTCCCCAATCAGTATAAAGGGTACAGTCCCCGGACCCAGTATGTAAGAGATCGCGAAGGCGTATATGATGACTGCTGTCATCCAGTGCGGGCCCCAGTGGAAGTGGATCTGACTGCCCAGCAGCACGCAGGTGATTCCAGCTGCTAGAGACCCGTAGATGACGAGAGGCTGAAATAAAAGATAAGATAATAATTTGTCTTAGAGTTTCAGCCTTTGTAGTATGGATAAGGGAACGTACCCATACTACGTGACCCGTTAAGGGGGGGGGGAGGGGGTCTTTAAAATACCACGCTTGGTCACAGGGGAGGGGGAGGGGGTCTAGGTTTTGTCACGTAGTCAATATCCTCTATGAAAATCTGGTTCTTTTTCGAGCTGTATTCAAATATGGCGCGCGGCGAAAAATTTTTTTTCACTTGTAATTGTATGTAAAATTATGGGACACACTCTTGGCGTTACGTGGCTAGCGCCGTACTAATAAAAAGACAAATTTTAATATGAGCATTTTTTTTAAATTTCTGCGAAAAATTATATAAAACCATTATCTATGAAATACTACGTGAAAACTAGGGGGAGGGGGAGAGGGGGGGGTTGGTCTTGGCATATACTACGGGTGGTCACCAAGGGGGGGGGGGGGGTCAAAAATTTAAAAAAATGGGCCACGTAGTATATACGATATGTAGTGCTGTAATGTACTATATTATGTTGTTTAAAAAAAGGTTAAACACCCACCCTTCGCCCACTAGCATCAGTTAAGTACGCAGCCACCAAGCCGAACACCACCGACACACTGGCCAGTATGATGCTGCAGATATTCGGAGATATAGTAGGCACTGCTTCAGCGAACAATGGTTCCGCATACACTTGGAGGATGGCCAGCCCTTGGAAGATGGACATCGTCATAAGCGTGAGGCTGAGCATCATCGCGCGTTGGGTGCACCGAGATTTTTCTGGAAATAGAATTTATATTATCATCCATGATGATTCTTGGGCGTCAAGCGATTGTTGATTCGTCAAATCTACCGCTCATCGTATCATATCAGATGCAAGCCGCTTATTAAGGCCGCCGGTAACGACCAATTGCGACTGTCAATTTTTTCGTCAATCTCCTCCTCCATTGTTGGAGGAATTGACGGACGATAAGTTCCGCCCCCTTAGCTGGCCTTATTTGGTACTGAACGTACCTACTAGGTAGGTAGGTAAGTTATACCTATAATATTCTGTGGGGAACCCTAAATGTGTGAAGTCTTAGGAGTTTATTAGCATGTTGGTACTTACTTATGAATTGTAATAACGATAACTTCTCCCTTGGCTTATCTGGGTTCAACTTTTCATCTTCTGGGCAGGAATCTGAAAAATAGGTGGTAGGTTGGTGCATCATTGAGAAACAAGACCAACTCTTCACACTTTAGGTGCCGGAAAAGGCCACTAGGTATAATTTGGTACTTTGGTGACGTACTCGTACTACGAAGAAATAGTAGTGCCACTTGCTCAGTAGTAGTGCCGTGGGTAATGATTTAGGAGAACACAATCTCCTTTAGCACTAGTGTTTAGATAATAGTGTCACGGGAGAAAAAATCACCCAAGGCACTACTGGTACCTAGTGCAATGAAAACCGGTACGTAGTACCTAGAGGGAAAAAGGTAAGTAGAAAGCATCTAACACCTCCGTGGACCAGAAAATGGCAGCATCATTTTCATTGAAAACGGTTCTACTGCCAACCGTGGAGATTGTGCCAATGCCAACGGCACTCCACCATACTTTAGGAGAGATGGAGACGCTTACGTCTGGCAGTAAGACTATAATTGGCTAGTAGGTTACCTTTGAAAATGACAGTTTATAAACCGTCATCATTTTAAATTAATACTATCAGATAGGTAGGGATAGGGTACCTTAAGTTTATGTACATAAAATCGTTGTGAATTTGGGCAAAAGAGCTGCAAAACTGACGTCGATCATCTATAGTGGATAATGCATGACAAGTCTTCGTGACACACTTCAAACTCCCCCAAAACGCAGCGTGCTAAAAGTCCCCACCAAATTAATAGCACGTTGCTACTCCACTGCTCTTTGTGCCACAGCCTTTTGTCAGCTTCTAAAATTATCTTACGTACCTACCTAGCTTCGACTGTTTATTTTACATTATTGCTTAATGGCTGAAGAAATTTTTTAGGACATAAGTGTCAGCAAGCAGCAAATTATGGACAGAGCCAGTCTAATCATAATATGGTGAAAAACGCATGTGTCACATTTCAGCTTTGTTGTTGTATGGCGTGCTACATCCACGGATATAAATGATCCAATTATTCATAGATGACCACAGATATGATGAGATATCGATGAAGATAAATTACCTCCAGCTTCAGTGTTTATCGCCCGTCGAATACATTCTAGTTCACTCTGAACTTCCTTCGAATTAGGTTTCATCGACCTGTAGAAACCTAACGATTTAGCTGCATCCTGAAAAACATCGTAAATCATAAATCCAATTCATAGTAAGCAAGTATTATAAGTAGGTACTCAGAAAACCTTCCTCAGGAGATGAGGATTCCTGGTGTAGTGGGCTTCCACCAGGTGAGGTGAAGGAAGACCAGGCACTACCCCGTTGTGCATAAAAAAACATTGGTAGGCAGTATGATTACCAAATTGTACTTAAGTGCTTATTAATTTAGCATTTCGTTTGAGTAATTACTTAATTAAACTTAACAGAATAAATAATAATAATAGAAGAAATAGAAATAGAAAAATATTTATTCAGCAAAACAGTTACAAAAAAATATAAAATTAACATCGAATTTACACATTTTTTGCTGAAACGGTAACATCTCAGCTTGTGCCGCTGCCTGAAACAGTGGCGCTGGTTTTCAGATGCAACCGTGGTGGTGACAATAATTATACAATTATTTTCTTTAGTCAAAACTACATATTAATTATTATTCAAAACATCTAGGTATGCACTATGATGCTACATGATTACTTTCATTATTATATCTTATAATTACTAATAATTACTCTAATTAGGGGTAAATAGGGGTAATAAATTAAATAGGGGTTAAAGCACGTTAAAGTATGAAATTGCTGATGGTGATGGTGTTAGAAAGTTGTCCATCAGCCATTTTTGGTGTCCCCACTGCTGGGGCACAGGCCTTCCTTGTGGGTGGTAAGGAGGATAGGCCATAACCCACCACGCGGGTCCAATGCGGATTGGTGGGTGTTAACGACTGCAATTGCAGCCGGGACCAACGGCTTAACGTACCTTCCGAAGCACGGAGGAGCTCGAGATAATACATTTTTTGTCACCCATCCCATGACCGACCCTTGCGAACGTTGCTTAACTTCCGCAATCGCTGGGCCAGGCGCTAAACCACTGCGCCACCGAGCTCCACAAGTTAGAAAGTTAGCTGAGTATTAAAAGAAATTTTAAAACATTAGCGTTTATGGTTATTAAATAGATTAAGGCAATGTAGTATGGAAATGCAATTTTTCTCACTTATGCTCTGAAATCTTATCATTCCATTTGAAAAAGGAATGCGGGGCGTTCCACATTTCCGAGGGGGTCTGGTTCATCACATTCTAAATTTAAAATTCAGGCCAGGAATGAATTTCAATACTTACTTCCCGCACCAGCACCAGTGCGGGAAGTAGGTACAGTGCGAAGATGATCTGGGTGGTCTGCGGCAACTTCTTTTTTTTGTTTTAGCTGTTCACCATAACAAAAAAAGCAAAGGCACATTTGCACCATACAGCCATAACTTTAGTTCCTTTTTTCTGGCACGCAAGCCAACGACAAGACACTTAATATTATAAAGGTAAAATTATTTAATAGGTACTATATAATAACGATACAATAAAAAAAATGGTGCGCACAGAGTATATTACTATAAGAATAAATAAATATTACATTGTATTGTACCAGATTTATCAGAGACAAATCCTCTAAGTAATCTTGAATTATGTACAGCGCCATCTACCGCCGAGAAGCGAAATGAGATGGGTTTTTGCTTCTCGGCGGTAGATGGCGCTGCACGTAATTCAAGATTACTCAAAGGATTTGACTATGATAAATCTCATTTTTAATATTAATTAAATTTAATTGATTTTCAATTGAAAAGTTTTTTATTTCCTCGCATTTCTTGAGAAAAGCACTATACAAGCCTTGTTCTGGAAGCTACTTGCATTGCCTCGAATGATTAAAGCCCTCGCCTGCGGCTCGGGCTTCAAACCATCCTCGACAATGCAATCGCTAGCTTCCCGTTCACGGCTGTAATGTACTATTTTTTAAACCCTTCTTTCTTTATTTTATGTTACATAAATTACCTCTCAAAAAAAGAAACATTGGTAAAAGAGTTAATTCGCTAGCATGAAAACTGCCCGAGATATCTCAGTGTGAAATGCACGCAAATGGACTCGCCCAAAAACGCTCCATACTAATGGCTTCCTAGTTATGACGTTACGCCTGAGAAGTTTGTATGCAACGCGTAGGAAATTTGTTCGGCATTGTGTTTATCAAAATAGTTTCTTAGACTTTGCTATACATTTTACGGACTAATTAAAGGTATCATTTATTTTAATAAATTTTATACTTTTTAAATGGACTTGTCCACCCAACTTTGAAGGGTCATAAAATAAATAATATGCAATATATAAAACCAAGAGGTATACAAGCTACTCTAAAAGTATAATATGTTTACGATTTTTATTAGTATTTCGTTATTTTATTCATTAGTCATCATCCCTATTCATACGTAAACCCCTATACAATAGACTATGGCTACATATGAAAGTATATTTTTTTTTAACACCCTTGCTCGTAAAGCTTATGTAATTCCACCGGTTTTAAATATGTAAAGCGGGTCATAAAAAACGCGTGTGTTACCAAAGCAAATAGTTAAGTTATAGTCCATACAAATTCCATAACAGTATTATTTGCCATTTCAAATATGGAACTGATCGCCGCCGCACGACTCCAACTAGTGAGCAGCGCGCTGTTGCTATTCAAATTTCGAACTAATCGCCGCGCGGCGCCAGTCAGTAGACAGTGTGCATTCCATAAAGTTAATATACCTAAGTGAATTCACAGATTGAGTTTATTTAAAATAAAAAAACAGTTTATTCGGTTATTTAAAAACTTGGCTGCATGCTTTAGCGTCTTTGCCAACATTTTCACGCAGCCACGGCAGAAAATAATCCTCGCGCCATTTTTCTCAAAATTTCTTTTCTTTGTACTTGTATTGTGAATATCTAAAAATTACAACATTCAATAATGAAGATGAGCAATATATTACTTCAACTCCACCGGATATACTAACAGAAGCGCGAACCGCATGCGACAGCTTGCTGCCGTCAATATCCAAGGACAGATGCATAACCACGTATGAAAATTTCTTGAAGTGGAAAAACATGAAAAATGTCAAGTCATTTTCCGAAAATGTAGTTTTGGCGTATTTTTATTTCTGTTTCCTCGTAAATGTGTTAAAAAACGTCGTACGATATACGTGCGTATGGTTATAACATCCTTACGCACTAATATCGTAATGTACTATTAAAGTTGTCAACATACCTGTTCCCTTCCTTTCGTCATCAAGAACAGAGGAGATTCCCTCAACATGAATAATCCTAAAACCCCTGCGACTGACAGGGACAAATTGATGAGAACCATCAAGGAGTACTCCAGATTCCCTCCAAGAACATAGGACACGAGCATCCCTATGTTGTAGAAGACCATGATGCACCCAGTCATGGCACCCCTGATGTTCTCTTGGCAGAACTCTGCTACGAACAGTGTGTTTATCAGGACTGCACCGCTGCTTAAACCGGATACGAATATCGCAGCGAGGACAACCTCCACACGCTTGCTGCTTGCTATCATGGACCAGGCAAACTGAAATAAAGGATTAAGTAAGTAGGTATTATATTTTTATCAAAGTGCCTAACGCAGTTCAAGTTCAACTTTAAATTATAACATCCACGCCACTTTTTAAAAATACTAGCTTTCGTGGTGAGATTTTCCTTATTTTATTAACACGTTTTTATTAGGTTGCTTTCTCGTTTATTCGTTTGTTTGTTTGTCCGCAAAGTTTGCGAACGATTTTATACTAGGTTCCCGATGAGCTAGAGACTTGAAACTTTAAACATAGGTCAGATCTTGAAAGCAATGCAATATTATGGTGTCATTGAGCGGATCTGATGATGGTTCTGGAAGAAGGCCACAGGAAATCTATGATGAAACCATACAACCCCATCGTGTTTGGGCTCGTTAGAATCGTCTTGATGAGTACTCTAACGGGAAACGAGGTCCAGGGTCTGATGATGAAGCTGGAAGGCCATGCCATAGGAACTCAATATTGAAACCGTGCAACCCCATTAAGTTTGGGCTCGTTTGAATCGTCTTGACGAGTACTTTGTTGGAAAATAGTTTCCAGGGTCTGATGATGAAGCTGGAAGAAGGACACATGAACTCTTTAATAAAACCACGCCACCCCGTCGAGCTTGGGCTCGTTTGAATCGTCTTGTCCAGTACTTTGTTTGGAAAAAGTTTCCAGGGTCTGATGATGGAGCCGGAAGAAAGCCAATGGATCTCTGTAATAAAACCATGCAACCCCATCGAGTTTGGGTTCGTTTGAATCGTCTTGATGAGTACTTTGTTGGGAACTAGTTTCCAGGGCCTGATGATGGAGCCGGAAGAAGGATAAAGGAACTCTTTAATTAAACCACGCTACCCCATCGAGTTTGGGCTCGTTTGAATCGTCTTGACGAGTACTTTGTTGGGAAATAGTTTCCAGGGTCTGATGATGGAGCCAGACGAAGGGCACAGAAACTTATTCATAAAACCACGCTATCCCATCGAGTTTGGGCTCGTTTGAATCGTTTTGACGAGTACTTTGTTAGGAAATAGTTTCCAGAATCTGATGATGGAGCTGGAAGAAGGCCACTGGACTTTGTAATAAAACCATGCAACCCCATAGAGTTTGAGCTTGTTTGAATCGTCTTGACGAGTGTTCCGATAGGAGATGGTATCTTAACATTTTTAGTCTTAGCTCGTTAACTAAAAAGCAGAAAATAATAATTTACCTACTGAAAAAAAAACCTTTTTTTAAAACACGTTTTAAAACGGATTAAATTATTACAAATTATTATTATTATTATTATAAATTCTTCAGTAAATATTTATAACCCTGCATAACATAACCTATAAATACATAACAAAGTATGACGTTTGTTTTGTAATACTAACATAAATGAAGTTTTATTTTGTTTATTCTATAGTTAATTTACCATTTCTAGCTATACAACAGAGAAGTCTTTGTTTCTAGCGCATACCTATACCTACATCAAAGTTGTCTTCACAGAATAACTACAGAAATTTTAAACCTAAAAACGTGGGCATGCTAAGACAATATGGATGATACATTTTACAAAATGCGCCCCAACGATAGGTATATTTGTTTTGATATATCGTTGATGCGCCCCCAATGATATGTTTAATATCATTGTGCGCCCCACGTTTTTAGGTTTTAAATTTCTGTAGGTAATAAATATTTACTGAAGAATTTATTTTTTACTTTTTAGTCTGTTTTTTTTACTAGTCGGTTTTAATGTTTTTAGTCCGATTTTTTTGTAATAATTTAATCCGTTTTAAAAACGTGTTTTTAAAAAAGTTTTTTTTTTCAGTAGGTAGGTACCTAAATTATTTTATAATTATCTTCATTCAAAACTATGACTCCTCGACCAATAGTTTGTCGGTCAATAATTCATTCGAGCAATCGTTCATCGAGCCTGCGTCTATCGAAACAAAGTTGCAGACACGTTTGCTTGTCTATTTTTTCTTTCATTCTGTTTAAAAGCTTTCATTTATCGAAATGTTATCTACTTGTTTCCAAGCTGATATTTTATCATAAATCAGCTACCTATAGGTATCCATAACTACTGTAGTTTATAAACTTTAACTCTGCCAAATTATAATTACCTACCTACTATTGAAGATTAGTTTCTAAAAAAAATTACATAATTATACATTCTCCATTACATTATAGATTCTCCAACAAGTTCTAGATTGGCTGGAAGAGATCTCTTATAGAGTCACATTTTTTTGTAACTTGTATGTTTATGTTTAACTGTGTTTTTAGTGCAATAAAGTAATATTTATATACATTACGTAATTGACTCTAAATCTCATTCCGGATTTTCCAAAAGCATTTTAATTACTGTAATTTTCGCCATATTTTTTGCAAGACGCAATATGGAATTCCCTCTACATAAGTTTATGACAGGCTTTTTTATGAATAGCAGTAATTCTTTATCTTTACTCAAACAATATTTCGCAATATCTTTCATCTTATAAAGATAACGCAAGCTAGATAAAGATACTTTTATTAGTTCCCTGTTTACATATTAATGTAACGCAATAAATACTTAGAACCTGACTTTTAAACAGCTGGTAGCTTATTTCGTAATACCTGGAGCATTGACATACCTACCTATTTACTTACATAACTTTTTGCTTCAAATTACAGTTAGTTTTATTATGCTTGGCCTTTACCCTCCTTTTTTTCTGGTTATCGCAGGGGTACTCTTTTATTGACTTCCGGACTGGCGGGAATCAGTCCGGCGAGTTCAGGACTCTCCCTCGCGCAGGCAGGCATGGGAATCAAACCCGGAACCCCTGCGCTTTACACGGGTGGGCGAACCACTAGACCACAGAGGCGGTGTTTTATGCCAATTCGTATAGTTAGTACTTAGGTATTTATTTCAGTTATATTTTTATGCGTAAATAATGTAATAAAATACTTATTTTTAATTTTAGATGTGATTCAAGACGTTTTTAAAACACAACTTTTTGAAACCTATGCGGTATTTTATTTTCGACATCATCCATGTTTTCTCGAAATTAGATATTATTTGTGACTGGCAGAATTCCCAACAGTACCTACTATCTCACTTTCCGTCACAGGTTTAAGTAAGGGTTGTCTTTAAAGAGCTTAAGAACATCAGAATCCTACTATAAGAAAGGCCTAAGCTCCAGCAGTGCATCTTAACCGCCTCTGTGGTCTAGTGCTACACCCACCCGTGTAAGACGCAGGGGTCCCGGGTTCGATTCCCAGGAGGAGGGGGGACATTCATTGCTGGGCTTATTTCAAGTCCGCCTGGCTAGCTAACACCATTTGACCCAAGTCGGACTCCATAACAATAATTTAAAAATTGTTGTGTACCGCCAGTTAGAGTTAAGATAGCCAGTTCCTCGGTGATGAAGGATTCCAGGTGTAGTGCGCTTCCACTTTCAGCCTTGGTGAAAGTGACGGTCAAACACTAGGTATCCGGTTGTGGGTATCTCTCGCTGCACAGCGTGGTACATGCCATGCTGGCCACCGAGAGATCCTGGGAGGCGGTAGCCTCCTTCTGTGAGGATGTAGTCCTCCAGAAGGAGGCATCGGAGCGGGTTCGCGAAAAGGAAGCTCATGCGAACCGGCTCGGACGCAGGCGGGTGGGCGTAAGGAGGAGGCGCTACGCGCACCTCATTCCGCTCTGACGGGAACCACGCGGGCGATGGGTGGTGACCCATCGCCTGCATTGCACGGTCCGTCTGGGGAGATGGCCAAACTTGCCCGGCCATCTCTCAGCCGCGAGGAGGCCTGGGTAGCCGGGCGAGCTACCGGGTCAATTGGGGTGATTATCACCCATGGCCCCCCGTATTACCAACCGGTGGCGAGTGGGCAAGTGCCGTAGTTTTTTAGTGGGTATTCCCTCCTCCCGGGATCCCACCGAACCTTCTGGTTGGGTGGGATCACGGGAGGCAGTCGTGGAGGGGGCCGGCTCCCTCCTAGCGAGTCCCACATACCCCCTTCCCGATCACCAGCGGGAAGGGAAGCGCGTAAATGAGTTTTTCTACGGCATAAAAAAAAAGGTAACCGGTTGTGCGTCAAAAAGTGGGGACATTAAAGAGGCTAGCGGTGATGATAGTGAAAAGAATATCAAACTCACCACTCCCATTATAGCAGAACCAATGGCACAAGGTTTCCTCCCCACCCTGTCGAGTAAAGCTCCTACCACTGGAATACACGTCAAGGCGCCAATTGAAGAAAGACTTCCCAACAGCGCTATCTCTCCCTCCGTCATAGGTCTATGTAGAGTTGTGTTTGAAGAGCTGAACAGCATCAGCACTGAGGATGGCCACGTGAACATAAGACCCATCGTCATGCAGATGTAGCTCACTGGAAAGAACAGAAATAGAGTTTAATAACAAGCTTTATGATATTGTAATAAAGTTGTGTAAGTAAATAATGCAGAGAGGATTCCGTTCTAAGAATGTAAACAAATGACGTAGGTTACCTAATAGCACTATTACAAACTTCTTGCTAATGTGCAACTATTGGATATGAGTAGTTATACCTAGGTATAAACCAGTTACTTTCCCCGACATGTCCTAATATTTCATTTGCACGAAAACGGTTGACCGACGTCATTTTTACTATTTATATGTACCTACTGTGTGCCATATTTTAAGACCATCGAAGTATCATTTGATATAAGTACAGAAGAATGAAAAAAAAACATTTTACTGAACTACGTTTCACCGATTTTCAAAATAACTTTTTCACTCCTCTTGCTCAAAAAGTCCGTCATTGTAACGTACAAGTGCAGGGATAAAATAGCATAACTAGCCCTAGGGGGAAAAGTTTTGTCTTTTTTAATGTTTGTCTATTACCAAATGAGCCTACTAAAACGGAATAGTAGATTGTTATACGAGGGTCAAATGGAATTGATGACTTTTACCCGTGTTAAACACTCTACTTTTCATTTCGAATTTAACGAAAGTAAAAAAGTCTTAGTTATTCCAAAATGTTTATTAATAAAAACATGTACCTACTTAGTAACTACATTGGTAGACCTTATAATTATTACCTAATAACAACTTACCTTTAAAAACCTAGAAAAATTAGAACAATTTGTGAAATTTAAAGTTAAATTCTTGCTTGGAATATTTACAGTTTGATATAAATTATTATTTTATTTTATTTATTTGGGATAACAAACAGTTGACACAATTAATACTATTTATAAACTATTACATTGCCAATATTAACAATTGTGCAACCCACACCGCTATCCACGGATTAGAATTATGATGACAGATTTGGCTTTGTTGAATACCTGTAAAAGTTAGAGATATTCTTCGGTCTTTGATAAGACGGTAAGTCCATGGCAGAGACTCTCCTGAAGTAGCTGTTTCCTGTAGGCGAATTACAGCGTAGTTTTATTGTTTCTTTTATTTTATTTGAACTTTTTGTTTTAGTTTTAACTCATTTTTAGTAAATACAAAATCAACACAAAACTTTAATACGGCTCACACAGCCCAAAGTCACAGAGTTAGGTAAGTCTCCCTCCAATATTTTATAGTTTTTCTTATTTTAAATTTGGAACACGTCGCGTCACCGGCCGCTCCGCCCAATGTTTTTAATTTTGCACTGGCTGTTTATACTGTATTTTGTTGTTGTTCGTGAATGCGCCCTACAAGGCTGCAACTTTTTTTAAACCATTTGTTTTTAACTACCTATTGTAAACTTTTTCATTGCCAAATTCAGTTCTATTTTTAAATTACTTTTCCACCCTAGGGTGGAACGAAGAGTTTTGGACCCGCTGCTCAGTTCAAATATACATCACTTTCCGAATATGAGAAATGAAAAAGTCTTTATTCATAATCACGAATAAAGACTCGCTCGACATAATATACTGTTTCTCATTATTATTTTTGAAAATGGAACTACAAGCGTCTCTTCGGTGAAATCATAGTATACTTATTTATACTCTGTGCACAGAGTGAATCGTAGAATACGTGATTGTGTTGCTTAGCTGCTACAGCAGAAATTTAAAAAAAAGGTTCCAGTGCGCGAAATCTTTAGATTTTTTCTATAATTCAAACTGATTAAATTGTGTGACTTTAATAGGAAAGAAATAATTTTAATCTTTTGCCGTCAAGCACAAAAAAACATTTATTTAAATACTTTACAAAAAGTTTATGAAGTGGAGGATAGAAAAACGAGTGGATTCGTTTACGGAAGTAGGTAGGTATAAACTATTTAATATTGTATTTTATTTTCTCGCAATCGTAGTGAAAAGTAGAGTGTAACACACGACGCTAAAACCCATTGTAACTCGGTTTCTATTTATTCCTAACTACCTCGTATGCAATGGCTCATTTTAGCGGCTTGTATAACAATCTACTATTTACTATTGGCTGGTAGTCTCTTTTGAACTTTTTATTGTTATATTTGTGATACTTTTACTTTACCAAAACAACATTTTGCCACCCCTACACACACAGTTGTTTAGGTTACGAATTAGGAATTGGCCGAAAAAGGAAGTTGGCGAATGTGGAAACAGGGGTTTTAGACATTGCAATCACACATCAAACATGATTGTTTGTATGCTGTATGTTTGCTTGTATGTTGCATACTTGCTTGCTTGCCCTGTACTCTGTTTGGCGTGTCTCATCATGTTATGAGCTTAGATTAATAACACCTGGAAGCCGTGTCCTCGTATGCAAAGTGAGGCAACTAATAATAAAGCTAAAATGGCTAAGTTTTCAGATTTATATCCATCATAGGTACCTAATCGTAACTAAAATCGAATAATATAGTAGGTAACTAATCTCCTAAATGTAGGAAAATCGAAACTGTTTTGTACTTATTCGGTATGATTAGGTAAAACGGAAAAGGTCCCAGGGACCTCCCTGGTGACTTTTCCCATTCTAGTTGGCCCTGGTGCTCGATCATATTGGGGTAGAAACGACTTGTGATTTTTTTTATTTTATTTTACTCATAACCTTAGAATAATAACAACTAGCGCGATAGTTCTTAAAAGCGCACTGTCAAAAGTGAGGCAACTAAAACAGCCAAAATGGCTTCGTTTTCAGATTTTTATTGTAAATGAAAAATAGGTACAATCGATTTGCGAATTTTCTTAGTTAACATATTTATTGAATGTAGGTACCCACATAAGTAAAATAAAAAGCAGTTCTTATAAACAAAGTTAAAACTTTGACTCCGTCAAACTTCTAACTTAAACTCACCCCTTTGTTCGCAAAATATTCTTGCGTTGGGCGTGTGAAAAAAAAAAAAAAACCTGCGCGCCTTTTCTTATAATTATCATATTTTGTTTTTGCCGTATTTGTTGCTGTGTGGTAAATTATTTTATTTGTTTTTTCCTCGCAAATGTGTTGAAAAACGTCGTAATAAACTCGCGCTGAGTTACGCCCTCGCCTGTTGTGGGCCCAAGAAAAGAAATTATGCATTGAATATGCGCGCTAAAATAAGTGTAAGCACAGATAAATAATTATAATACTATATACTTCTAGTAGTATATGTTACAATACTTACGTATAATTGTACTGAAGATTTGGAAGAGGAGTGCCATCTTAGAAAACTTTCAAACGCACAAACTGAAAATGTAGAAGGAACCAATCCGTCTGTCAGTCTTTTACTAACTAGTGTTTTTTCTCTTAGTTAAAATATTAAGAGGATTAGGTGTCAATAAAACAATATCTCTGGTTATCGCGAAAATACCGCCTATGTAAATAACAGAATCTCTCTCTATTTACTGAAACACGCAACGTCTGTTTAGGGTTAGGGTTAAATTGTATATTATTATCTACCATCAACAGGTCTATTACATAAAAACAATTGCGATAAGCCTACGATTCTCGTCCCACTCTGTGACACTAGTTACTCACTAATAAGGTACAATATCAAGTAAATTGAACGACGAATTGCGTCCGATTATCGCGATTCTTTTTATGTAATACGCCTGCAGATGACTTTGGTATTTCTTAATCAGATGTGATGTGAGTACACACCTTTTCCACCCGTAAGAAGGTCTGTCTCCCAGCAGCGGGGACAATAAAAATGACTGATGACGTGATGACGATAGATCACAATGTTAGTTGGCCCCGGGTTTCACTCACTAGGCATCAAAAACTATAATTCCTCATCCTCGCGTCTTGTTCCTCATTACTTAGGGTCGTGATTCCGGACGGAAGTTTGTTTTTCTTAAAGATGCCCCTCTTGGATCTAAGTATGCCTATCCTTGCCTATCCTTATCGTGCAGCTTGCCGTTCGGTGTTTAGTGAATTTGTTCAGACCACCGTAACCGTCAGTTGTTCTAGGGTTTGTCCATCTTTGCGGGCGATGTGACCAATGAATTCCAGGACAGGTTATCGAACCAGCCCCCCTAGCCAAAGTAACATTTGCAAATTTTCGTTATCGTTTCGCTTCGAAACATGTATGGATTTGACGTTTTAAATTTCGATAGTTAACGAAACCTTATGTCAATCCCAATATTGTTCAGGTTATGGCAGAATACCAGAGGCTGTGGGTTTCCCTCCCGCGGTCACTGAGTCATTAACCTTTTTGTCAAATTGTTGAAGTATTTAATCATTGCATGTATACTATTGATTCGAGACAAATAAATGATTTTATTATTATTATTATTATTGGTTCTTAATAAAGCAGCAATGTAACGGCGATTTCAGTCAACAAAGTTACATAATCAGCCCCCTGTTGCACCTTCTTTCATATGAATATTTAGTCTAACTAGTTAAATAGGATAAAAATATACGCCAGAGGAATTACGCGAAGAACACAATCTCGAATAATCACCCATGTAATAGTTTGTTTAATCACTAAATCACCATAAAACACAATTATTAAAGCTAATGTTTAGATATCAATTAAATCACATTGTACGCAACTTGCTCATGAATAAGAGTGACGGTAAATATCTAATATTATTGAAATAAAACACTTTTAACGGATACTAGCGCGGTTTTATTGAAAGTACTTTGGTAATTAGTTGGTATTTGGTTTGATTTTCGATTTTTCCGACGTTTCGAATCAAAAATCAAACCAAATACCAACTAATTACCAAGTACTTTTAATAAAACCGCGCTAGTATGCGTTAAAAGTGTTTTATTTCATGTCTAGTGAGCGCGTAAGCTTGAGAAGTGAATATCTAATATTATTATTAGTAATAATTTCAATCTCAATCAATCTCCGGCACTATAACACCACAGAACAAAGAAAAATATTTTTTATTAACACAGTCACAAACAAATAAACGTGCACGTTGAATGTAAGAAAGGTTCGATCTCAGTCGGTGCCACCAACGAAGAAACAACAAAAAAAAACATTTGTTTTTATAGTCGTTTGAACACGATGATATTTTTAAACTAATTGAGGCACAGTTTTACCTTAAAACATTTTAAATGTTTTGTTTTCATTTTAGCAGTTTTTATTTTAGGATTTTTTTTTCTCGGGCATAAGGCTTCGAGGTGGCTACCTTACCTACACTAACCATAAAGACTGTTAAACAATAGAAGATTGTTATATACAAGACGCTAAAATGACCCATTGCATACGAGGTAGTTTTAAGAGGTAGGAGAGCTTAGTATAGTAAGAATATTTTGCGAACAAAGGGGTGAGTTTAAGTTAGAAGTTTGACGAAGTCAAAGTTTTAACTTTGTTTATAAGAACTGCGTTTTATTTTACATAGAATCCGAGTTACAATGGGTTTTAGCGTTGTGTCTACTTTTCACTACGATTGCAAGAAAATAAAATACAGTATTAAATAGTTTATACCTACTTCCGTAAACGAATCGACTTGTTTTTCTATCCTCCACTTCATAAACTTTTTGTACAGTATTTAAATAAATGATTTGTGCTTGATGGCAAAAGATTAAAATTATTTCTTTCTTATTACAGTCACACAACTCAATCAGTTTGTAATTATAGAAAAATTCTAAAGATTTCGCGCCATGGTACCTTTTTTAATTTCTGCTGTAGCAGCTAGCAACACAATCACGCATTTCACTCTGTGCACAGAGTATAAATAAGTCTATGATTTCACCGAAGAGATGCTTCTAGTTCCATTTTCAAAAATAAGAATGAGAAACAGTATTAAGTTGAGCGATTCTTTATTCGTGATTATGAATAAAGACTTTTTCGTTTTAGTAGGCTCATTGGTTAGACAATAGACAAACATTAAAAAAGAAAAAAAATTTTCCCCTAGGGGTTATTATGCTATTTTATCTCAGCTCTTGACCGTTACAATGACGGACTTTTTGAGCAAGAGGAGTGAAAAATATTTTATTTGTAAAACACCAACAACCTCGCAGGAGTAGATTACTTACACCATAAACAACAACAATAATGTTCTATTACTTTTCCGAAAACACAAAAAAAACTTTTAATACCTTGATAATCTGTTCGGAAATTTGTGAGGAAAGTCGATTTCGAAAGGAAAGAAAAAAAACCAAATAAAACAAAAAATTAAAAATTTAATACCTCGTAATATTTTCATTCATGAAAATCAGACGTAAGTTTTCTGATTGAGCAGTTTTTGTACCATATCCAGAGTTAACCCTTTAGTTTCTGGGACATAATATATACTGAAGACAGCAGATAAGAAACAGACAACGGTGAACAGGTAGAATGTTTGTCCAAGGCCGATCACCGCCACCAGAGGGTTGAAGACCAGCAGGATCAGGAAACTGCACACCCACATCCACTCCACCACTAGCATAGTCATGAAGCTTTTAACCTTAAAGAGATAATGAAACAGTTAGAACAATTAGCTAGGTACACAAAAAAATCTTAAAAGAATTACCTAACCTGGTAATCACAGCCCCTGAAGATAATAATAAAACAAAGTTTAGTAAAGAAACGGGACAAGACGAGAATAACTTTTTTGTTAGCTAAAAGACGTCTTGAAAAGCTTCTCTAAATAAAAACTATTCTGATTTTGTGGTTTTCTGAACAAAAACCATTTTAGTTTTTGTATCCTCAATCCTGATACGTCATAAGCAAATGGGGTACCAATTCTTACAACTTAATGTGAGGGTTGCTCGATGACGCACTGGCTTAGCGGTAGCGCAATAAAATTGACTTCGATTGCGACGGTAAACTATTTTAGTTTTTATAAATCTCATTTGTGCCCCAGCTGTGGCGACGTTAAAGAAGGCTCCATGAATGTAAGGGTTTAAAAGATGGCGACGCGGGTACCTGTCAGGCAAGAAAAACTCAGCTGTAGCCACATTAAAAAGTGGCTCCATAGTAAAATAAGAGTTTCAAACAAACCTCAGGCAAGAACACCTCAGCGAGGAGAACGAAGGGGACAGTACCCCCACCGAAACTGTACACGGCGCAGAACACGTACATGATGACCGCAGTGACCCAGCTGGGGGCCCATGCCAGCTGCATCTGAGTGCCCAGGAGGATGCAGCAGATGGCAGACCCGAAGGACGAGTAGGTCATCAAAGGCTGGAACAAAATTCCCTGATTACTTATAAAATAACCAAAAACCTATACTTTTTATTTGGCTTTCACAAAATACTTTTTTTTGCGTAGCGTTGGAGTTTTAAATGTAAAGAATACGGATAAATTTAATGATTTAACTGTGTCATTATATTGTGGTCTATGCCTATGCAGTCAAAACAGGACCAAACGTCATTGAGACCCTTAAGGCTGCTTAAAACCCATCAGTGAGCGTCCTGCGGTAATAATGATGCCAGGTCAAAAAGGTAGAAATATATTTCTTCCGCCAATAAGGCGGCGGTGAGAAGCAGTTTGTTATATAAAGAAGATTACGTCTAGGCTGGGCCGCAGGTTTTATGGGGAAAAGATAGGAAGAAACTTTAAATGGTGATGCTCTGGTTCTATCGTTTTTTGGAGTAGCCTTCTTTGAGGTTCGGTAGTGTATAACAATCTGAAAGGATTTTTTTGTATTGGAAGTTTTTAGATCATGTTAATCGTATGATAATCTGAGAGGTTTATATTTAGTAGTACCTAGACGCCTTTCAGATCATTTTAAAAGTACATCTTCAAAAGAGACACTCGATTTACCCGTCTACCAATGATGTCGCTCAGGTATGCGGTCACGATGCTGGCGATTGCGATGGCCACAGCGAACAGCACGCTGCACAGAGCTGGTGACATATCTGGGACGGCAAGATCAAATGGTAAATTACAACATCGAAAAAACACTCGATTTACCCGTCTACCAATGATGTCGCTCAGGTATGCGGTCACGATGCTGGCGATTGCGATGGCCACAGCGAACAGCACGCTGCACAGAGCTGGTGACATATCTGGGACGGCAAGATCAAATGGTAAATTACAACATCGAAAAAACACTCGATTTACCCGTCTACCAATGATATCACTCAGGTATGCGGCCACGAAGCTGGCGATTGCGATGGCCACAGCGAACAGCACGCTGCACAGAGCTGGTGACATATCTGGGACGGCCTCTGCGAACAGCGGCTCAGCGTACACCTGCACATTTCGAGAACATTATAATGATAGAATAGGCAACAAAAGTGGAAGATTGGTGCTAATGTTCATACAGTTTATGTATAAGTACAATTCTATATTTTGATACTATCCGAAAAGCGAATAGTAATCGTTGTGTGCCAGACAGATGGTATTTGAAGGGGTACTCACCCCTTGACCGTCGGCCAACCAGGGTCATTTTCAATCTTTGGGACCAGACCAAAATGGCAAGATAGCCACTAGCTTGGTGTTTAAAATATCATCGTTTGGGTTGCGAAGTAGAAAGCTTCTGAGAGATATGCCACCCTGAACATGGTCACCCATCGCTAAAAAAATATCAATCGCATTTATATATATATATAATAGGTGAACAAGGTCGTGGGTGGCATCATTACCTGAACAATTTTTTGTGTTTTCATATCGATCGAATAAGGAACAAGGCTTTCAAGAGCATATATGTGAAATGTACTTACCTGCCCTGACTTCCTAAATGCTTCCTGAAAGCGACGCAAGACTGTGGTTTTATATACGCCTGGGACATGTCAATATGTAGTCGATTATATTTTGAAAAAAAAAGCCTCTGTGTTTCTACCCTGGCCGCGCGCATGCTTCCTGAAAACTAACCAAGTCGATGTCTAACATGATTGTAATGATGCTACCTACGACCCTGTTCACCATTTATATCAATATTCGATCGATTATTTTTTGCGATTGGTGATCATTGTATGGGAGGCCGTATGTGTGGCATATTCCCAGAAGCTTTCTACTTCTCAACCCAGACGACGATATTTGATAACACCAAACTAATGGCTATCTTGTCAATGTGGTCTCGCCCCAATATGCGATAGATTGAAAAAGAGCCTCTTGGCCGACGGTCCAATCTGTCTGGACTACTCGGACTAAAGTGTTATCTGACAAAACTGACTTATTTGCATGATAAATCGACTGACGAGCTCAAAACACGCAAATTTTAATTCGTGTCAAAAATCCCTATGAAAGGTGTAAACTTACAAATTTTTCGAGCTATAAGATAACGTAACATGATTAGAGCGCCTTTACAAATTCCACTACTGTAATAGTAGTTTATGATACAAGGTTGGTTATAAAACGTCAACTCATTTTAAAAAACCTTAACAACCGTGTGCCATACTACGTTTTTCAATACATTTGCGAGAAAACATTATAGGTACTACTGAAATTGTAATCTATACATACAGGGTGACATGGAAATTCGACCTATTCCTTGAAAGAGGTTATACTAGAGGTCATTTGCAACAAATTAAGCCCAGTGAACCAGGGGTCAAAACTGGATGGTTACCGAGCTGTAGCAGTTCTTCGATATTTAAGAAATTTTCCGACTTGTTACCAAAAACCATTAATTATGAATAAACTACTACACTCTTAACATTGAATTGATACTTTTCTGAAAGCTGAAAAATAAGTGATCAATTTAAAAAAAAACGTTGGCCCAAAACATACATAATCACAGATATAAAAGGTCCTAAGTAGCAATAACTTTTATTTTCTGAAATTTTTCCCGAAAATCGCCGTAAGTTATTGAAAAAAAGTTGTATGAAAGTTGGCGTACAAATTAGTAGAATAACTTACTGGACTCATTAGCTTCCCAAAAAGGTATAAATGTTATTAACTTTCCCAGCTGTTATAAATAAAATCAGCAAAAATGGCGCTCTAGGTCAAACTTTTAATTTTTATTTGTTAATTGAATTCAGCTCGAAAGGTACTGTAAATAAAAAATTAATGTAAATTGATAAAGTTTAATGCAAAAAAAACAGTAAACAATTACAAATCCTGTTCAAACTGTCTACCATTGTTGCGTATGCAAGCACGGAGCCTACGACGTACTTCGCTCACTGTCGCTCGCGTTGAAATTGAGGTTTTTATTTGTTCGGCAGCTGCCAAAATTCCCTGCCTCAACTCTTCAACGGATGTCGCTGGTTGATGCGCAGGGTTCACCAAGTCCTTCATGCGACCCCAGAGATAAAAGTCGCATGGCGTTAAATCTGGACTTCTCGCCGGCCATGGCGTCGGGCCACCTCGACCGATCCACCTCAGCGGATAATTCTCGTCCAGCCATTGTCGCACACCTCGGTAAAAGTGAGCTGGGCACCCATCGTGCTGGTAGACCATGTCTCTTCTGGTAGCTAGTGGCACATCTTCCAAAAGCGTATACACTTCCTCTCTTAGAAAGTTTTCGTAGGATATGCCATTCAAATTTTGGAGCAAGAAGAAAGGCCCGATCACCTTATCATGGACAATTCCCATCCAAACAGTCAATGAAAATCTTCTCTGGTGGGCCCTTTCTTTCACTTATCTCTGGGGTTACATGAAGGACTTGGTGTACCCTGAGAATCAACCAGCGACCTCTGTTGAAGAGTTGAGGCAGAGAATTTTGGTAGCTGCCGAACAAATAAAAACCTCAATTTCAACGCGAGCGACAGTGAGCGAAGTACGTCGTAGGCTCCGTGCTTGCATACGCAACAATGGTAGACAGTTTGAACAGAATTTGTAATTGTTTACTGTTTTTTTTTGCATTAAACTTTATCAATTTAGTACCTTTCGAGCTGAATTCAATTAACAAATAAAAATTAAAAGTTTGACCTAGAGCGCCCTTTTGCTGATTTTATTTATAACAGCTGGAAAAGTTAATAACATTTATACCTTTTTGGGAAGCTAATGAGTCCAGTAAGTTATTCTACTAATTTGTACGCCAACTTTCATACAATTTTTTTTCAATAACTTACGGCGATTTTCGGGAAAAATATCAGAAAATAAAATTTATTGCTACTTAGGACCTTTTATATCTGTGATTATGTATGTTTTGGGAAAACGTTTTTTTTAAATTGATCACTTATTTTTCAGCTTTCAGAAAAGTATCAATTCAATGTTTAGAGTGTTGTAGTTTATTCATAATTAATGGTTTTAGGTAACAAGTCGGAAAATTTCTTAAATATCGAAGAACTGCTACAGCTCGGTAACCATCCAGTTTTGACCCCTAGTTCACTGGGCTTAATTTGTTGCAAATGACCTCTAGTATAACCCTTTCAAGGAATAGGTCGAATTTCCATGTCACCCTGTATAATAATAATAATAAAACTGTAAATTCTAAATATTTGTGCGTGAATCACGCAAAAATATCTAAACGAATTTTGATGGTTTTTTCACAATTTAGTAGATTGAGGTCCAATTTTTCATTAAATTCAGGTGGGTCAGCTTTCATACACTAAAGAGGTCATTTAAAAATGGTTGCTATATATTTTTCTACTGTCCACGCGGATGATGTCGCGGGCGGAAGCTAGTAGAAATTAAAAAAAACTTTCGTAAACAAAAACGCACGGTGCCGGCGTGCGGTAAAATCAACTTTCCGCACGCTGTACTAATCCGTAAACAAAAACGCACGGCGTGCGGTAAAATCAACTATCCGCACGCTCGACTGTCATCGTAAGCTCACATTTTCGAGCAACTGTATTGAAAAAAAATCTATTAATGTTTGTGTTTTATGGAAAAAAACACGTACCTACTCAAAATGGATTATATAAATGTAATCGTTATTACCTGCACCACCACCAACCCTTGCAGCATAGCTGCTGACATCAGCGCCATTGTGATGAGCAAGCCTCTCTGGGTTGGACGGGATTTTTCTGCATAAAAAATCATTCAAACAGATAATAGAGAAATTCTAATCATCATCATCATCATGTCAGTCATAACCAGCGTTGTAGCTGGGAGCTGCTGCCAGGGGCGCAACCCTTAGGGGGCGCACACTAGAAAATAAGCCTATAAGTCTTGGGCGCAAATCTTGCCAGGAGGGCTCATGATCCTAGAAATAAGTCTTGGGGCGCAAAATTCAAATTTTGTCAGGGGCGGTCATGACCCTAGCTCCGACGATGGTCATAACACGCATCATATGCATGGGCCTCCGCTTAGGACCTCCACAATGAGCGGTCACCAGCTCTGTGCAGCGTGATCCAAATAAGCGGTCTGCGGTTGCGTTATCCAGCGGATTTCCGCAACCTCACCAGACAATAATTTCTATAGCATCTAAAATGACGAGAATTTAAAGCGTAAAAAAAGTAATAATTTATTTATCGAATGGTAAGATGGAAACCAAAGTATAACGAGTGTAACAAGATACTCAACGAAGTCAAAGTCCACGCATTCCGCCCATCATCAGGATCATTTTTGTCTTTTAGACTATACCTACCTGGGAAACTAAAGTTATTGAAGGTCAAAGTATTTTTTTTTTTAATTTTTATGATATCTTATTTTATTCGTTATTTCCTAATTTTTGTCTCCAGAAACATTATCAAATTTTATGTATTTCGTAACAAACAATGGCTTCAAAACACGTTGCCTTTCGACTCGGCCGCACGCAGTTGTGTAGCATTCACTCGCAGGCGCGGTCTGATGCGCGCGTTACATTGGGTGGTAATTTATGCAATGGTTTTTAACACCAAAAATAAAAATCGTTTTCCAGCAATACTTTGGAACAGAAATGGTCCTGATGATGGCCAGAATACGTAGACCTCGGCTTCGTTGAGGGTCTTGTTACACCCGGTAGGTAAGTACTTACTATAAAATTGCAACACCGTGAGTTTTTTCGCATTACCCATTGAATTAATTTTCACTTCCTTGTTTGATACTGGAAACAAAACATACTTAAGTTTATTTTTAAAATATCATTTTTGTAAACAAAAATAATAATAATTTTATACTCACCAACACAATCAGAGTTATTTTTTAAATGTTGAAGACTTCCTTCTTTGGGTACAGATTTTGTAAAAAAAAAAATGATAATTAATTAACAAAGTCAATGTAGCTTCGGGAATTATTGTCCGTCCTGCTGTCCGGCTGTCCGTCTGTTCTCCTCTATAAGTCGCATTTCTCAATCGATTCTCGTGAAATTTTGTCGACTCAGTTTTTCGAAATTTTCCGAAAAAAAATTACAGTGATTTAATTTTTTTTCAAAAATGTCACAAACGCGAGGTTAACAGCTCACAGAGACTCTAGTAAATGTAATTTTATAGTACTCTGCTATTCACTATTCAAGAAACTGTTCGTAAGTACGTACGAGTATAATAGTTACTCTATTTCAAATAGTTTCTTTCCAAAATTGCATGATATCAATACCATTTTTTTAGAGATTTAGCATTCACAATGCTATTTTCATATAATACCTACTAAATAATTATTAGAAACATTCGACTAGTCACCAATTTTCTCAGGCGGGAATCGAACCCGATCTTTGTAATTCCGGCCAATACTCATCCAACTAGTGACTCGGTAGCAAAGTTGGAAGAGCATTGGACAGGACTTCCAAAGGTCTCAGGTTTGATTCCCGCCTGGGAAAACGATCTGGTGACGAGTCGAATTTTTTCTAGTACCTAATATAATTATTTAGTATTAAATTAACACCTGTTACTTCAGGATTGAGAGCGAGGCGTAAATTCACAAGTTCTTGCGTTACTAATTTGGAATCGAGTGCCACCTGTCTATAGAACGAAATGGATGAAATTGCCTCCTGAAAACAAATAAATATATAAAATAAACAAAAGAAAATGTAAATAATACTTATGAAATAAGTATCAATTCATATGAAAACACATGAAAATGCGAATTATGTAAGTAAAAATTCCCTACTTAAAAACGTTGGTCTCACTTTCTCATTTTGGCAGATAAAAATGTTAATTCATTGTAAGATGGCACTAGGTTATGTAGGCTGTATAAAATTCGCAGCCTACGTTATATTTTTATCGACAACTTTAACTTTGTATTTCTTCCCAAGTTAGGTTTCAAACTAGTATTTTTCTCATTAAACTACAAAAAAATTGTCTAAAAAAACAAAAAAACCGACTTCAAAAAACCTACCTCTAAAAAGCAAGAAAAATATTCGTAATAATAAAAATACCTACCTACGTCTATTAATTGAAGTCGGGTGGGGCTGGAGTACAGATTCCATTTTTAATCTAAATTCTATTCGAGGTAATTCACACAAAATCATACTATTTTCGTGCTTTTTTCAAGATTACTTGAAAAGTACTGAACCGATTTCCAAATTTCAAAAAATAGGACCAACTTGGGAGTTTACCTAATGCAATAACGTTTGAATCATTTCAATCGGTCCAGCCGTCTTTGAGTAATCGGTGAACATACACAAAAAAAAACAAATATACAGACGAACATAGAACCTCCTCCTTTATTGGAAGTCGGTTAAAAACGATCTTACCATTTCCCTTCCATGCTTCAGGAGATACAGTGGTGATTCCCTCAGCCAATACATAATGACTACTCCCATTGCAGCAAAAGCCATCGCAATATAAATCATCGCCATATAGCTAAAATAGCCTCCCAGAATATAGGAGATGAGAAGACCCACTCCGTAGAAGACCATAGAGCATGATGCCATGGTCCCTCTGATGGACTCTTGGCAGAATTCACTGACGAAGACGGGTACTATGAGGAAGGATGCTCCACCGAAGCCTGATAGGAAGACAGCGGCCAGGATCAGCTCCAGGTTTGATGTGCAGGCTATCGTTGTCCAGGATACCTGGGGAGGATACAAAGGCCTTGTACATAAGGTATAGTAGAAGAACATCATAGGATATTATGAAATGAGACAGCGAAGAGAAGTAAATTTTATATGAAATATGAATAGAAAACAAGCTTTTCCTACTAAAAGAAAAAATATATATTTGGATTGGAAACAAGTAGGATTTAAACCTACGCTTTCTGAAAATTGTGCAAGCGCCAGATTTTTGATAACTTTATGAATGCAATAGGGATGATGACTAATGAATAAAATAACGAAATACTAATAAAAATCGTAAACATATTAAACTTTTAGAGTAGCTTGTATACCTCTTCGTTTTATATATTGCATATTATTTATTTTATGACCCTTCAAAGTTGGGTGGACAAGTCCATTTAAAAAGTATAAAATTTATTAAAATAAATGATACCTTTAATTAGTCCGTAAAATGTATAGCAAATTTGTCTAAGAAACTATTTTGATAAACACAATATTTAATATAGCTGCCAAACAAATTTTCTACACGTTGCATACAAACTACTTATTCGTGACGTCATAACTAGGAAGCCATTAGTATGGAGCGTTTTTGGGCGAGTCCATTTGTGTGCATTTCACACTGTGATATCTCGGGCAGTTTTCATGCTAGCGAATTAATTCTTTTACCAATGTTTCTTTTTTTGAGAGGTAATTTATGTAACATAAAAAAAAAAAAACATCATGCCTATTCACATGACTGTTCGTGTATCTGCCATATCGTAATTTTGTTAATTTTACCTTATTTCCAACGTGGAAATTAGGTAAAATTAACTCCACGAACGTGAAGTTCCACCATAACTATTTGCAACACTAGCCAATCCAGCGATGATGGTGCACTGTTTTCCTCCCACCCTATCCAGAAGCGCTGCAATGACAACAGTCCCTACCATCGCCCCGACCGATGAAAGGCTTTAGAAGACCGACACCTCCAGCTCTGTCATCCGTCTACTCAGGGTCGTGTTGAGAGTAGTAAAGAGAGCGATGGTGGATGAATAACTGTGATGATAATTAGTCACCATAAAACATACAACACTAGCCAATCCAGCGATGATGGTGCACTGTTTTCTTCCCACCCTATATATCCAGAAGCGCTGCGATGATAACAGTCCCTACCATCGCCCCGACTGATGACAGGCTCCCGAAGACCGACACCTCCAGCTCCGTCATCCGTCTACTGAGTGTCGTGTTGGGAGACGTGAAAAGAGCAATGGTGGACGAAGGCCAAGCGTACATAATCCCCATGTTCACGCAAGGGAGACATACTGGAAAGATCAAAAGAAGACATTAAGATATTTTCCATTTTCCTCTACCATACAATTTTCATTTTCAAAAGTTTGCTACCAATAAAATTGAATACTTTTCCCAAAAAAAATATTTTTTAGCACGATTTCTGATACGTATCTTCTTTGAATCAATCTCGCTGTGCTTAAAACATTTTAAATTTAACAGCTCAAGTTTAAGATCATTAATTTTATTATAATTTTATGCTAACAATTGTTGTATAATATTGACATTTATTTACTTACCAATAACAGTTGCTATTACTTGGAATAGAACTGGCATTTTCTATATTTTTCTACTTTCCTTCCTTTTTCTAACTTCAAGCAAAACTAAAAATATATTTCTGTCTTCCAATAAAAAGCATTATTTGAAGGCAGCGATTAATCAGCTGCAAATGATAGTACGTACGTACTGGCAATAATTTTGTTTATTGTAAGGCTAAAGACACACTACGCAGAGCCTCGATTATTGCTAAGAGTCAGCTATTCGCTTGGCTTTTATATCTATAAAAACATTAATTGTACTGCACCATAATAGGTATTCTGAAAAATTAAGATGATTATGATTATTACAGTTTGAACAAACGTTTTGCACACTTGCACTACAAGTGACCCGTCTGTCTATTTAGGACCTAGATTCTAGGTGCCTTTAGTACTTAGGTGTCAACGCAAGTCGTGTAGCGTAATCTAAGGCCGCGTTCCGAATCACGCCAACAGCACTGTTAGCGTATAATCCATTAAATGAAGTTGGTAGGTACACAAATACCCTATTTGTGTAATATTTTGTGACTATTTAATTTGGTCGGATTCGCGCTAACAGCGCTATCAGTGTGATTCGGAACACGGCCTAAGCTGACACGTGGCTGACACCTATAGGATGCCTATAGTGTGGCTTTAGCCTTATCTTTGCAAGTTATAGAACAAGCCTTATAATTAGTTGATAATATGTAACTGTTCACTTCAATAAATATGGAATTGATTTAACAAAATGTGTATTAAGATATTAGTTAATAATAAAAAAACTCACGTAAGCCTGAAGATCTTATTCACGTGGTGGCTGTATCTACACTAAATACGACTAGTAGTTAAAATATAAACTTCAGATTAAGTTATCTCTAAAGTAAGTAAATAGCTGCAAGACAAAATGTAATTAAAAACACTAAGCTTAAAGAACACGCATAGTATACATGAAAAAAAATTAGACAAAGTGTCTGTTTAGTAAAAGTCAAAGCCAATTATTTTATTCCATGCACCTAAACTTTTACTGGCGATTAATGACGTCAAAATACCTACAAGTAATACTAAAGTTTTTAAGAGAAATTAGGAGATACGTAGCATAATGGTAGATAATAGGGTAAACTAAGGTAACGGAAATCCGTAACAAACAAAGGATTAAACGTGACAGTGGGCACGACACACAGCAAAAAAACCGATGGCTGTTTGATAGGAGTTTTTGCTAACCACAGCATTTCGAAATCTTTCGAAAGCTTTGTCACTAGAGTCTAGTGTCCCCCCTTTCTACCAGGTAAGCTTTTGGATACGTGAAAATAGTAAATTATGATGATTTGATGAAGTTAAAAGAAAAAGTATTACTGCTAGGTACAAATTGACAATCAATAATAGTTGATCAACTTATAAAATCGAAGAAGTTTTCGAAGATACGTTACAAAGTATCAGTGAATAGTTACGTATTATTTTCTATACAATTGGAAAACTTCATACTTACTAAGAATGATGCCACTAAAATAAATAAAGATAATTAGATAAGATACTAGCAGATACTTTAATTATTTACTGTGTCAATAGTTAATAGAGAAAGATGTAGAGATACGAAACAGATTTAAACCGCCTCTGTGGGCTAGTGGTTCGCCCACACGTGTAAGACGCAGGGGTGCATTTGCACGCATTTGATGCAGGGGTTTGGTTGGTGGTAGGGCTTATTTCTAAAACCGCCTGGCTAGCTACTAAGCACTAAGTCTGACTCTTTGATCAAGAATTCCTAGATAACGCTTCACGAACTAAAACCGTACGCAAAAATGGCACCTCAAATAGCGTCCCACTTACAAACATGGCGCTTATTTTATACATAATCACCTCTTATTTTGTACAAACTCACATTTTATATCACTTATTTTGTACAAAATAAGCTAATTTTGTATAAAAACACATCTTTTATTACTTACTTTTTGCAAAATTAGCGCCCAATTTGTAAGTGGGGCGCTATTTGAGGTGCCATTTTTGAGACTCTGACCGGACATCTGGGGTATTCTTGATCGAAGGTCTGACGCCATAACAACAATGTAAAAATTGTTGCTGAAACTGCAATTAGAGGTCAGATAGAGTGAAGTCTATCTGACCTCTAATTGCCGGAACTCACTGTACAAGCTTAATATTTAGTTAGTGTGACATGGTTGTAACTAAAGCGTTTAATTACCTACTTTTGTGCGTGATTGTACCAAGTAAGTAATCAAATTAATATTACTTGCATCTATTCTGCATCCTATACAGCAAGTGACTTCATTGCTTTTGTGCTAAACGTGTATAGTTAATTCTCTTTTAATTAAAGTGACTGAAAACCGTGAGGAAAACATAATATGATTATCTTGTTAAGTGGATTTAGAATTGGCATTTAAGTATACCCATTAATGGTTGTTTGCACTAGATTCTGACAATTTTTATGGTAAGATAACGTAAGCAGAGGATAGCGAAAAAGTATAGATCAGTGTTATCTGGCTAGAACGGCAAAACGGATTATTTCAGAATTGAAATTAGAAATAAAGAAAAATGAGCAAAATTATTTTTCAAGTATTGGCGGCTTTGATAAGTAAGTTTTTTTTAAACTAAGTTAGTATATTTTATTTTAATACTAACTTCCACCCGAAACTTCGTCCGCATGATGATGATATAAGAGATTGTAAATGCCCTGTAGCTCGAATTTGACTCGCACTTGGCTATTTTCTTGTATGATACTAGAACGTACAATTAATGTACATTTTTTCAGCCAAAAAAACATGGAAACTGTGTCTGTTTCGTGAGAATAACGAGTGGTACTGCGGCAGAGCATACTCCCTGGCAGTACCACAACGACCCTTTGTTTAGACTTAAATACGTAACGTACAATTTTTTTACTGGCGTACAAATTACGAACAATTCATGAACATTTATTTTAAACAGGATTTGCACTTGTTTTGCGTCGTGGTACTGCGACGGAGTATAACACCAACATTTTCTTGCTTTTGGTCTCTTTATAATAATATTTGTTCCTCTGAATATGGTTAGCATTATCTCCTAGTTTAATTAAATAATGGCACAGAATTATCTTTCAAGAAAATTAATTGGAACTAATCCTTTTTCTAGTGCATTTCAGCTGTTTAAATCTAGGCCTAATGTTCACATGGCCATCATCCGTACTACTTCTCTTCAAGTCTCAGGATAGTCCTCTACATCGGCCGATGTCAGAATCAGAACTGGCCTTGTTGGGTAGTTTGTTCTCCGTGGGGGCGCTGGTCAGCAACCCACTGGTTGGTACATACTTGGATAGATTTGGGAGGAAGAAGTCTGCAATTGTTACTGCTGGAGCTGGTACTGTGAGTTAGCCGTTTTTTGTTTCTTTTTTGTAAAAAAACAAAAAATCATTTTTTTTTTGTAAAAGAACCAACCACTGGTTGTTACATACTGGGATAGACTTGGGGAGGAAGAAGTACCTAAGCAATTGTTACTGCTGGAGTTTTTTTTCTTTTTTGTAAAAAACAAACAAAGAAAAGTATTTTTTGAAACAACCAACCACTGGTTGTTACATAGGTACTTGGATAGACTTGGAAGGAAGAAGTCAGCAATTGTTACTGTTGGAGCTGGTACTGTTTTTTGTTTGTAAAATTAAATTTAGAGTCAATGGAATTTCCGGCATAACGGTTTTTTTGTAACAGGAATACTTACCTAAACAAAATCAATAAAAACAAGAATCTCATGTTCTTAAATGATCTTGAATTTACGAAATTATTGAAAACATTATCGTTTTTAATTGATTGCGATTGCGAATTAACTATTTCTTTTTTGGACACTGACAATCACTAAACTAGAGAGCTAGCTAAGGTTTCTTTTTTATTTAAATTATAGTTTATTATTGGTTGGCACAGCATTGAAAAACTACAAAATTGGAGATCACCTTACGATCTTTTTCTACGGAGAAACGATTAACCTAGCTACCTGAACTGCCAATCACATAACCGAGTACTATAATGTACTACCTACATATTTTTTTGGGACCGTAAATCAGGTGATACTGTGTGAAATCGTTGCTCAATTAGTTTATTTGACGTTGTGCGGCCCCTTAAGGCCACTATATAGTTCAAGTGACGCCCCCATCTTAATTAAAAGTGCAAAATTTTTTTTCAGATTGCATGGTCATTAATAGCCGTAAGCAATCGTGTGGAAATTATTTTAATCTCTGTCTTCATGTCCGGAGTGTGTGCATCTGTCTTCCTAGTAGTTCCCGTCTTCGTCAGTGAAATCTGTGACGAATCAATCAGAGGGACTTTAACTTCCGGAGCTGTGGTTCTCAATGGACTGGGAATTCTGTTATCATACCTGATTGGGGGTCTACTGAGTTACAGAGGCATGGTGTATGTCTGTCTCACTATGTCGGTGATAGGAGTATTGTTACTAATGCTGTTGAAAGAATCACCGACGTTGCTGATGAAAAAGGGATTGGAGGAGGTAAGAAAGACCGAAAAGCAACGATCAAAAGAAATCATGAAATATGGTCTCGAATTTAAATATTTAATTTTGAAATGGGGTACAAAAATAGAAACCTGTATTAAAGTTACAAATAATAGGTAGCATATCAAATTGTTTGTTTAAAATAAAATTGAAAATAAAGACACAGTTAGCGTTAAAATAATAAAAATAAATTGTTGTGTTATTTTTTGATTCTGTGAATTTTTAGGAAGCAAGGAAGGCCATAGCGTTTTATAAGAACACCGAACTCGACTCTAAGATAGTACTCGAGGAAGTACATAAGATCAAGCGAGTTTTGTCTCCTGAATTACAAGGTAGGAAGGTGTGTAGGTACTGTATATGTAATAACTAATAACTGTAAGTAGAATGTGTATAACTACTAAGGTATTTATGTACTACTTAAATGTTTTTAACTTTAAACTGAATGGCATAATTTTTTTATAATTTTGAACATACCTAATAATAATCTTACTTTTTCTTATTTCCGCAACACTCCAAAATTCATGACCATCAGTTAGTTTTAATGTCCCCACTGCTGGGGCACAGGCCTTCCTTATGGGTGGATAAGGAAGATGGGCCATAACCAACCACGCGGGCCCAATGCGGATTAGTGGGTGTTAACGACTGCAAATGCAGCCGGGACCAACGGGGTCTTAACGTGCCTTCCGAAGCACGGAGGAGCTCAAGATAATAGATTTTTATCCCATGACCGACCCTTGCGATCGCTGGGCCAGACGCTAAACCACTGCGCCACTGAGCTGCTCAAAATTCCTAGCTCTATGTAAATAAAAGTAATTAATCACCAATTAGGTACTTATTATAAGATTGTTTTAACAGAAACAGTGAAATAGAGGTCTTGTAACTGTTTTATTTTTATAAAATAATTTACAGAAATACAAACAGCTGAAGAAGAGAAGCTTACTTCGAAAATTCAAGACAAGGTCCCCGCTGAAAGACTGGGTTTCTTTCAATTTATGAGTAAGTTTGGATTGAATTAATTAAATTATTACGTGTTTCACGATTTTCTTGCCAGTTTTTCTTATTCCGGTATATCTACACGTTGGCCTCAATATTGGCATATTCACCGTACGTTGCCGGCTTTATAACAAATGCTTCAAAGAGGTTGTTTCAAAAGCATCATCGGACGATACATCGGCCAAGATTTGGGCCAACGCAACTTGTGGAGCAGACATTACTATAGAAACTAATAGGGGGCGAGACACTTTCTTTGTGTTTTGAAAAAATAAATATATGTAGCTTACTTCCGCAAACAAAATATGCAAGATGCATCGCCCGCCCGCCCGCAAAAATATGCAGTCATGCACACCTCAAAATATAAGTGCACAATACCTGCATTTAGCAAGACAGCAACACACCTTGCACCTTCACCAATTAGGCTACTCTACACGTGTTTCTCCCCAATCCGGAGCATCCTCAGGAGTTAGATCGTGCGTAAACCAACATATAAGTAAGCTACATAAGTATATTTATTTTTTCAAAATGGTTTGGGACTTCCGCCAAGTGACGCCCGATTCAATCAAATACTTTCTTTGTGATTAGTGTGATTATTCAGGCAACACTTGATTACTTTTTGTGGAAAAACCACGTGTTGCTAATAAAAATAATTTTGAGTTTCGCTTATAATTTTTTAACTACATAGGTCCACTACCGTGATATTGTTATAAAAGCTTTTTTTAAAAAAAAAATTATAATCTTCCCAGAGAAATCAAAGTCCTCACAGCGGGCTTTAATGGTCTCCTTAACCCTCATGACGGCGGCCATTTTCCAAGGGATGATAGTGGTGATGGTGTACGCCAAGCCGCTGTTCAGCGAGGCAGTTCCCGAGGAGATCATGACGCCGACGTGGTGCAGCGTGGTGCTCGCCGCGGTAGCTGTGGTGACGGGGTTCGTTGCGGCTTACTTGACGGACCTCGCTGGAAGACGGGTATTTAACTCTTTAACATCTAACATTAAACATCTTTGCAAATTCATGCAAAAAAAACCATCTTAAAGGATGCTCATGGGTAAAGGTTATTATTTTTTATTTTATTTTATTTTTTGTTTCTTTATGTATACGTATTTATAAAGTACTTAAACTAATACTTATATCTGAAAGATATAAATGCGTGGAAAATGTGGAAACACATAACTTTGCTAGTACCTATGTGCTTTATGGCCAATAATACTGTATCTGGGTAATAAGGATATTATGTTTGTAATTATATCGTTACTTATTTCTGTTAAATCAGATATGTTTCTTGCACCCGTTCTTCTTGTCAGTTAAAAAGGTCTGGAACGTGTGGTAGGAAAATATAGACGATTCGATTCAAAAGTTCGTTTATTTGAATGAAGACATTTTGACTTTGATTTTGAATAAATTGGTAACCGGCACGTGGTTGAACAAACCGAGAAGGCCTAAAGCTACCAAATACTGCCAAAATGCGAGCCCAATGCAAATGCAGCCAAAACCAACGGCTTACCGAACAAAGTACGGAGGAGCTCGAGATATTTTTTAATTTTTGGTCACCCATCCGATGATTGATCCTAGCGAAAGTTGCTTGACCTTCGCAACCGAAAACGCAAAACCTCGGCATGGTAGGCCAAAAATGTGTTATGCCGCTGCGCTATTGAGCTTGTCGACAGCGTAGTGACAAGCGCTATACAAAGTAATATTTTATACATTTTGATTGAGCTTATGGTCTTCTTATTATGAGGATTAGTGGCCACCTCTGGGGTTAGAGTTTATCAAGCCGCCTGTACATCTGACTTGGCTTAACGACTGTTATCAGATGACAACAGCCGGCATCGACGGTTTAACTTGCCCTCCGAAGAACGGAAGCGCTCAGTTGTAATGCGACTTAACGGTCACCCATCCGACACCTGGCGGGACCGAGCGTTGCTTAACAAACATGATCGAGTACATCGCAGCCTGTCGAGCTCCGCCATGAGCGCTTCTGTTGAGCGCATCTGAGCTTATGCGGTGCTAACTATAGGGTATGCTTATTCCAGACTCTAATGATCTACTCCTCACTGGCAGCTGGTCTGTGCTGCATCGGTCTGGGCACTCAAATCCACATACACTGGGGTCCTCAGTGGCTGACGGCGGTCTTCATATACTTGTTCTGTGCTGCCTACACTTTCGGGGCAGGGACTGTGCCATATGTGCTGCTGGCTGAACTGTTTCTACCGGAGGTAATCTTTATTATCATCATAATTTTGGGAATTTAAAGTCATGAAATAATCGTCTGATGTGGCATACTGTTCAGGGTTGCCACCTTTAGGAACACAAAAGTCGGGATAAGGGCGAAGCGCGAGCCGCGAATCTTTTTTTGTTCTATTTTCTAAATGTATACGTTGAAAACATTAAAACTGTCAGTAAAACTACTGTAGAGACTGGTAACTGGCACTCGTAAATTTATGAAGGACATGTTGAATGTACTTATGTGGATGTTTGTAATTAAAATAAGTACTCAAAATTGATGGAAGCAAACGGCGGGCGGGTCAGCAAAGTAAGAGGTAAGTATTATGAGAACTACCTAGCTGAAAGGAAAAAAATACTTTTGTATTAATGTTTAATTTTTATTTTGACCATGTTTCCATGCATATTTTGTATTGCGACGGGCCTCTCTCATTAATTCAGCGTCATTTTTAGAGTTCCGTAGCCAAAATTAGTATTCAAGTATTAGGATTACACAGTTGAAACTTAGTAGGTAGATGTATTCTGTTAACCGCTTAACGATTTTAACACAAAAATAAAAAAATAACGATTAAGGAGGGGCTCCCATACATGGAACTGAAACTGAAAAAAAAAATTTCATCATACCAATACGCGCGGGGTTTCTTTAGATAGGTCTTTAAAAATGACATTGAGGTTTCTAAGACAATTTTTTCTCAAAGTCAACCGTTTGAAAGATAAACACTGCCAAAGCCGTAAAATGTCAGTCCCCCCCCCTCTAACTTTTGAAATAACAGAGTGAAAAATCTAAAAAAAAATATATGCTATAGATCTTAATAAAAACTTTCAATGAAAATTGGTTTGAACGAGACATAGTAATTAGTTTTAGAGATATATCATATTTTCCAAAACAACAAATATAACTTTGTTATTCATACCAACACTGTGCCGCAAATATAACATTGTCATTCATACCAACACTGTAAAAAACAAAGTTATTTTTACAGACAAAAAATGATAGTGGTATTAAATATGGTATGGTATAAGGTAACTACGGAACCCTACGGCGCGTGGCCCGACCGACACGCACTTGGCCGGTTTTTTTTTTATATTTAGGTACTTACGAATTCCGAACGAGGCATGTCTTTTGCAATTCTGCTTTCATATAATCTACAGAGCAACGATTTCTGACATTAGATCATTTAAGCGTATGGGAATACTCGCTCAACATTAGCATTTGAAGGGATACAACGCAAAATAAGGCATTTAACTTGTTGTCTTTTATTCTTTTAAATATTTGGACCCATTTTTTATCAACCCTTGATCGCGTGTTATTAGCAAAAATCGGGACAAAACTGATGGATCGTCGGGACGCGGGACAATATCAGCGAAATCGGGACTGTCCCGGCAAAATCAGGACGGGTGGCAACCCTGATACCGTTGATCACTTTATTAATGACCATTCGATGCAAGATGCAAGTTTCCGGTTTCAAGACAGTCAATGTGTTGACTTTTGATTTTACACCAACCACCACCTGACCGTTTGCATCCTATGACTTGGAAACTTAAGCATACCAAAAAGTAGTTCATGGTTATTTTTAAAAAAAGCAAATTCTTACGTGATGCTCAATTTACAGTTTTGGGAGAGATACGAATTACGAGATAAAAATTCAGAATGTATGGAGAGATTCAAGATAAAGAAAGTTATATTTAATTTTTAAGCTCTAAATATTCATGCATTATTTTTCTTCTTTTCGTCAGGTAAAGAGCGTAATTTCAATGATAGTATTGGAATGGACGTGGCTGTGCAGTTTCGTCGCGCTCTTCATCTTCAACCCGCTGGTCGCCGCCATCGGCCTTGGCCCAATCTTCTATATGTTCGCTGCATTCTGCATTGGAACTGCAGTCTTCTGTATTTTTTTACTGCCTGAAACGAAAGGACTGCCTGTTGACTCTATACAGTTATTGCTTGTGAAACCGAATAGAAAGTACGTTGTTTGAATAAACTTATACGTTGTTTTCTTTTGTTTCATTTAATTTTAAAGGTCTCTGGCAGAGACTTTCAGCCCACTACACCGTACCATTCCATGTCGGAACTAGGAACGTGTCAGGCAAAAAAATAATTTGTATTGAAAAGTACAACTGCATGGCCGGTGATGGAACGGTCTAGAGGGAATACCTAGTGTCATACTTTTCAAAAGGTACAAAGAATATTTTTTTGCCTGATTTGCTGAACCTACCTAAAAAGCAAGAAATAATATTCGTAATAATAAAAACACGTCTATTGAAGTCGGGTAGGGCTGGAGTACAAATTCCTTTTTTTTATACTAAAAGCCCCACCCGACTTCAATAGACGTGTTTTTATTATAACGAATATTATTTCTTGCTTTTTAGAGGTAGGTTTTTTTAAGTCGGTATTTTGTTTTTTTTAAACAATTTTTATTTTTTTTAATTTTTAGTGTAGGTAGAAAAATCGGCTCAGCCAAACGTGAGTTAATCGCGGAGAAACATACACACATACTGGTCAAACTGAGAACCTCATTTTTTAAGTCGGTTCAAGAATAACACAGATATCCCTTTTCCAACAAAAAAATAACTATCTTATTCAGTTCATAAACAAAGAAGTTATACGGCTGATCATCGAGGTAGTTCACACAAAATCATACTATTTTCGTGCTTTTTTCAAGATTACTTGAAAAGTACTGAACTGATTTCCAAATTTTAAAAAATGAGACCAACTTGGGAGTTTACTTAATGTAATAACGTTTGAATCATTTCAATCGGTCCAGCCGTCTTCGAGTAATCGGTGGACATACACAAAAAAAATATAAATATAGACGAACAGAGAACCTCCTCCTTTTTTGGAAGTCTGTAAATAGCCCGACCCTTCACACAGGCATTATGTATTCTGTGACACAGGGTTCTCGTAAAATACGACTATACTGACAGAGGTAATATTTCTAACACATTCTTGGGCCAGAAAACAGCAGCAACTCTTTCCGTACTCCTAGCACAAACATCTTTCGAGAAAAAAAACGCGCGTAAAAATACTCGATAGAGTAATTATCTATGGAAAAAATAATTTCGCTTTTCGGCGGTAGATGTCGCTGTACAAATTTCCCATACAAAATTAATAAAAAGGTAAATTAAAACATAGTTTTTGTTATTCATTAAAACCAAAGTAAATTTTTACGAATGCAACTAACGTCGAACATAAAATGAAGTATGAAAAATCATTTGGAAAATTTACCATTCCTTGAAAATTGACGAAAGTTCCTTTTGTCTTGTTAAAGGTTAAAGGATGTTGTTAATTTACAGATTTAGATCTTCTCAAGAGTTGGGAAAAAGGTTTGTAAAGTCTAGAAAAAGGGACTGTAGTTTTAAGGATGTTAAGAGCATACTCGCGATGCATTTTGATAAAGATAAGTAGGTATCTAGATGCGTGTTCGATGCATGTGTGCATGTGTCAGAATTTCTTTAATAAATTTAGTGATGGGAAAATTAATACTGTTGAAGGAACAAATTATGTAAAAAAAATTAATACCGAAGTTTAGAAAGGTATACGTTATACATTATACCTACGTTGAATATAGAAGGCCAGGTTTAAATCCTTTCTTGTTGTTTATAGGACGGTAGTATAATAATTTTACAGCATTATTTAGTATTAACCCTTCAGCGCCATCCGCCATTTTGTTAAAAAACAAAAAAACCCTCCCCACCAACTGACAAGAAAGAAATAAAATGGCGTCTTTCACAAAAAACCCGATGATTTCGTAATCAAGCTATAATTTATCATTTTGTAAAGATAGTTTTATTTATGAATACTTTTCTCATTTCTAGATACCAAAATCATAGTCATTTACATAGAGAAAAAACCGATTACCGGTACCGGGCTCCGGGGACCGCTTGGGCTTTGACAGAACGGCAATATGGCGATTATGTCAGGTCGCCGGCGACCGCTCTGGCACTTAGAGGTTAAAGAGGTAATATAGCAATAGTACCTGCAATATGAATAAAATTGTATTCGAGATGAAAACGAGGAAAAACATTTTCCAAAAGGTGACCTCACTTGTTTATAGGTGAGTGATACGACTTTATCGTAGCTTATTTATACTCGTGGAACTCTGGCACTTTAGACATGAAAATTTGAACTTTATATTTCGAAGTTTTGAGTTGTCAAAAAACGACGTTTCTCAGTTGTGGGTGAAGAAAATAAAAATTAATTAAGTACATACATACACAAAAATTTACGCGTTCCTTATTATATTGATTAAGTTATATAACAATAATTATGATTCTCATTATAAGAGCAGCAGCAGTACTCTTTTGAAAACTAACTAAAGCTTTAGTAGTTGTACTATTAAATACCAAGTAGTCCGCGTACGCGTGCTGGTACTGCGTATTTGAAGATTCACATATTCAAAGTAACATCACTACGCCATTTACTGACAATTCACTATTCACTGATTAGGAACCGGTCTGCCTCACCCACCCAGTCAGTTGTCGCTGATATGCGCTGTCGGTCACACGTATGTGCTATTTTTAACAGTTATTTTGCTATTTTTGAAAAAGTTTTGCTATCCGTGTCTTCGCACTAATTTCGGTAAGTCCATTCTTTTGTTTTCAGAAGATTTTTCAATTGTTTTCAGTATGGATTTGCTTGTATTTGTAAAACTATTCGTTGTTATTGTTACAAAAGTTTGTGTTTCTGTTTTCGTTTCGTAAAAGGAAAAAATATTGAATGGTTGATGTTTTGTGAATGTTTACATTGAGTTAATTTTTGAGTCTTTAATAAAAACTTATTTACTTTTATGAATAAGAACAATTTAATTTGTTACATGTTACGGTGAATCCCACGTTATGTTACTTATTTTTTTCATTATTTGTATCAATAATATATACTTAATGCAAAATAGGGCTAATAGCTAAAGACTTACAAGTTAAAGTCAAGGTTTTTGCTAAGTCTTTATATTTTAGTTATGAAGTTTTTCTAGATAATATATTGTACCATTCTTTCCTACCTGAACATGAAATGTTTAATTTTATTTAAGTAATTTGAAAGTTTCCAAGTTTTATTTTATTTATTTATTTTATTTTGGACAACAGACGGTCATTTACAAAACATGTTACATTGTACAGTAATCTAAAGTAATTTTAATTTAATTTTCACTTTATCAGTGAATTTAAAAGAGAATTTATTAAAAGCGATGTAATAAAAGTATTTTATGAAATGAATTCTAGGATATTACATGGTTTAATAGGGATGATGACTAATGAATAAAATAACGAAATACTAATAAAAAGCGTAAACATATTAAACTTTTAGAGTAGCTTGTATACCTCTTGGTTTTATATATTGCATATTATTTATTTTATGACCCTTCAAAATTGGGTGGACAAGTCCATTTAAAAAGTATAAAATTTATTAAAATAAATGATACCTTTAATTAGTCCGTAAAATGTATAGCAAATTTGTCTAAGAAACTATTTTGATAAACACAATATTTAATATAGCTGCCGAACAAATTTTCTACGCGTTGCATACAAACTTCTCAGGCGTGACGTCATAACTAGGAAGCCATTAGTATGGAGCGTTTTTGGGCGAGTCCATTTGTGTGCATTTCACACTGTGATATCTCGGGCAGTTTTCATGCTAGCGAGTTAATTCTTTTACCAATGTTTCTTTTTTTAAGAGGTAATTTATGTAACATAAAATAAAAAAAGTTGTCATCATCCCTATTGCTGATAAAAAAAAAAATGAATAAAATTGTCTTAGTTATAATTAATTATTATCGGCGTGTCATTCATTTTAGCTGATAAGTGTTAATTTAGTGCTAATTTTGTGTGAAAGGGAGTTTTCTCCATCATTTATTATTGTTGATTTTATTCTTAACTTAATTATTTTCAAAAATAATTATTTTCAAAAATCATTGCATCACGGAACCTAAGTTAAAACAGCTGAACTACGAAAACAGACGATAAAACGATAAAACCAAAGCTAAATCGTTACTGTTTCAATTTCGTTACAGAAAAATACTCGCTTTAGTTTTGTTAAAATCGAAATAAAACACTTTTAACGGATACTAGCGCGGTTTTTTGAAAGTACTTTGGTAATTAGTTGGTATTTGGTTTAATTTTTGGTTTTCCCGACGATTCGGCACTTTTGCAGCTGCCGTGGTCACGGGGGACTGAAGCTACTTGTGAGCCTACCCTCAAGCGAAGATTTTTTTTTATGACGTTCAGACATTAAGATTTAACAAATTTTTAATTGGTTTAAGTTTTGGTTTGGTTTTAACTTAATTTTATATGCTAAAAGAGAGAATGTACTGAAACTACTACCATTTCATAAAATTGGGAGGCCCCTCCAAGAAAGAAATGGCGAAAGAAAACTTGGAGAGCAAGGCCGACCTCCGTCTTTTATATTAATTAATTTATTTGCAAAAGGAACCAACCGTATCATTAGATCTTACAGTGTGTGTTTGGGGCTTTAGCTTCTAAACCAAAGATTTTAAGGTAATTATAACATAATGACAACGTAACGTTTTTGGTTTTATCGTTCAGAATTACCGCGATTGGGCTCCAGCTCTCATTACGTACGACCGACATAGAGACGGTCTAAAGATCACCATGTATAGTCTGACGTGCCGTGCTACATAACATGACTTTGGAACTCAAACATAGAATAAATACTTAGCAGTTATACATAAAATTTTAAATTAGTTTTTACATTTCAATGTTGCCTTTTTAATTATACACGGAGGTTATACATAAAGGTTTAATTAGTAAAGGTATTAAAAAAAAACAAAGTAGATACCTAGCTATTCTAAGACATTATACTATTATAATACTAATCGTGTGGGTTAGGCTTTCATGGTCAAGTAGCACATTGTAATACTGAGCGATCAATATAATTACTATAGCTATTCAAATGCTAAGTAATTGATCTATTTTCAAATGAATAATCTATCTGAAGGTGTTTAAGGCATTAACAGCTTCTGTGGTCTAGTGGTTCGCCTACACGTGTACAAGACGCAGGAGTCCCGGGTTCGATTCTTAGGAAGGGGGTACATTTGTATTCGGTTTGGTTGGTGGTAGGGCTTATTTCAAGTCCGCCTGTCTAGCTACCACTATCTTACCAAGTCTGACGCTATAACAACAATTTAAAAATTGTTGTGTTCCAGCAGCTAACTGCTGGAAGAACTGGCAGTCTAATCTCTAAAGTTAAGATTGCCAGTTCTTCAGTGATGAGGGAGGATCCCGGTTGTAGTGCATTTACACTTTCGGCCTTATCGTCACCTAACATCAGGTGAAGTGAATGATGGCCAAGTACCTACTATACCGTTGTGGATAAAAAAACGACTTTGGGAAAAAATAATGTTTCTATAGGTATTTGGGGAGGTACAGTCAGCAAAGTTATGACCTTAACAGTTTGAAAACAAATCGCTTGCAAGTATGGCACTAAAAGTTCGTCTTTTACCTGCCTCCATTGTTTTTATACAAAAGATGCTTTTGTGACTTTTGGGTAAATGCAAGACAATACAGACTTCTCAATCTAAAAAATGAACCTTAAGGTGTTCAGCTCATAGCTTTGCTGACTGTACCTATACACTTTGGGAATAACATTAAAGAAAAGAGACTTAATTTTTGTGTCAATAGCGATTAGGATCCAAATAGCGATTGACTTTTTGTATAATATTAGTATTAAATTATTTTGGTAAGCAAGAGTCTAATATAAGTAGTAGTAATTTTTAACTAGCGCCCGCAACTTTATCTGCGTAGACAGTTTTTACCATTAAAAGGTTATCAAATGCAAATCGCCTAAAACGTATTGTTGGCCATCTCCGAGGATTTTGGGAGGATCTAGATGGGAATAGTATAAAAAATTTGAGGAATTTATCGAGACACGTGTGAACGTTTGAATTCTAAAAATCTACTGGTAACTTTTTTGGAATTATGCAAAATTCGGGTAAATTCGGGGTATTTGTTTACTAAATTGTAAATATTTCAGAAAAAAAAACCGACATAAGAAAAAATGAAAAAATGAGTCCTAGTGTATTAGTTTGGCTTCAAAATGGCTAAAAACTTTTGAAAATCGGTTAATAATTGTGACCTGTAGGTGGTCCCTTTAGATTTGGAATAGTAGAAAAACGGGTTTTTCCGTACATAAAAAGTGATGTAGTTTCTATGATTATTGACCGATCGTTATGGTAATAGTGTTAAAAGATGCAGAAGCAGACAAGAAGTGCATTCATTGGAATTTTGAAAATCGGTTAATAATATTTCGGCACAATTTATTATATTAATAATATTTCGAGTGTCACAATCGTAAAAATAAATAGGTACTAAACTACCTAGGTAACTTTAAAAATTTATTAGGATTTTGCGTTTGTTTTGATTTTGCTTTTTCGTAAATTTTTGGGTTCATTTTCAATGCTCCGATTCTTGCGGGGACTGTAAAATCTGTGATTTTTTTCTATCCCTTGGGTCCAGTACATTTTTTTCTGGATGGCAAGTACCCTATGTCCTTTTTGTACCCCCTTGCAATGTATGCAAAATTTCATGACGATCGGTTGAGTAGTTAGAACGTGAAGGTGTAACAAACAAACTTTACTTTTGAATTTTTAATGATGACTAGCGGCCGGCCATGACTTCGCCTGTCTACAGTTTTTTTTTCTATTCCTCGGGAAAAGTTTTTTTTTCTATATGAAAAGTACCCTATGTCTTTTTCTGTACCTCTGACAATGTGTATGCAGAGCAATCTGTGGCATTATTTAATATCTATCATAGGCAGGCTATACTCATTCACGATGGATTTGTTTACTTATTATTTTTATCAGTTTACAGAAGGGGTTTTTTGGCTTTGACTTTGACTTTCGGTGAGATAAGAGGTCTGCCTGCCTCTCTTTATTAGATGATACTTACTAAAAAAAACTTTTTGTTCCAGTTTGCTATTACATACTAATGTGAACTACCAGGATGACAGAAAAGTCAGAAGCTCGTTTCGAAGAGGCGGAGAACTGCAAGGGAATAGTCTTAACAGCGATAGCTATAGTATGCTCCATACTGGCATGGATGGTACAAAGTTCGAATACCATGCTGGGCATGGTGGCACTGTTTGCCACGTACATGATGACCGGCGATAGGTACCAATGGGTGTACATATCGAGGAAGACGTTTTCGAGGGACATGCTGTAAGTATTCTTTTGCTGGTTACCTAAATAATGCTGTACAAATTGGGTGATTTCGTAATATACATGTTTACCTTGAGACCGCCTTTATGCCGTACGTAATAAAAGCTGTTTTCGTAGTTCAACTGTTTAACCTGACGTGCTGTCGTGCGTACATAATGTATCGAAATTGAACATAGTTCTTTCTAGTATTTGTAAGCAAAAGAGCAAACAGTGGCAAATGGCCACTTTTAGCAATTATTCCTACTACTACTACTACAATTAACTATATTTTACTAAGGTAAAAAGCTTGAGAGCATTTGGTTCAATCTGTACATGTGAATTTTAGATGCATTAACTAAGTAGTTATATAGCATTAAGTAAGTAGTTATATAGGGCCCTTCTTTACATTAGCTGTCTATCAGTTAAATAAACATTGGTATATTTGGAATCTATGACAATTTTTCCTAGTGAGTGTCAGAAACATGATGAAAGAAGATTGACTATGAAATTGCATTTTAGACAATCGATCGCTATGATCAAACTATAGAGTTTCAACATAAGTATTGTGGTTTGTGTGTGTGGATGGTTTATAAACCGTTTTACATTTATGCAGAATATCTGTCAGGTAAGTTACCTTGAACATATCCGGAACAAAATTACTAGGGTACTAGATGTGCCTAGATAGAACTAGTCTATCATAATCTACCAGGACCACATGATTCGAGAGGAGCTTGTCGGTGGGCTGCGGTTATCGCGGAGGTCAGTCGCGGTGTCGTATGTCCACTACTCATTCATTGTCCCCTGGTATCAAAGTCCGACGATTCCGCTCGTGTGTTGTATGGACTTTCGTTCCAAAACAACGATCGTGTGTGTGAAAAATGCGGTGCATTTCATAACAGGGTTATAAATTGTTACATGCTACTTCCACAGACCACACAACAAATACTACCATACTTATAACTACGTACCTACCTATTTACTTTGATTTAAATTTAAATTCATTCGGTAATGTTTCAGTAAGTATTTTGTTGCTGTGAATTTTTGTATTTTTTTTGTAAATGGCAATAATCGGAATAAAACTTATTTCTGAGTACCTATAGTACCTACCTAACTAATTAATATAAGTATTAGACATAATAAAATAAACAAAAACCAAAAGTAAAAAAAAAACAACGAAGTCAAATGAAATGAAGTGAATTAATTAGTCAAAGAGTAATAAAAACCATAAAATGTCACCAAAATATCCAAAATCATGATTATCTTTATCTTGTTGTTTACGTAATAGCTGGGTATGAAAGTTTTATATATTCTCAATTCTTCCGATTTTGTTTTTGAACTTTTACATGATCACACGTTATTTGAAGTGTATCCAATATTTAAATCACTATACAGTTCCCATTTGATTTCAAGGAGTCCCCTTGTATCCCCCTTGAGTAAGTCCATCCTTAAAACAAAAGAAGAATAATCTAAATAAGTTCACAAAGAAGTATGGTCGATCATCCTTATAAGTTCATTAAAATGATAACGAAAACGACAGTATTTTCAAGATTTCCTGAAAACTATTGAACCGATTTCAAAATTTTAAAATGGGACCATCCTGGGAACAAACTTTAAACCATTTCAAATGGTTCAGCCGTCTTCGGGAAATCGGTGTACATTCATAAAAAATACACGATGAATAGATTACCTTCTCCTTTTTTTGAAGTCGGTCTTAAAAGGACGTTCAGCGTTTTACTAACTTGAAAATAAAAAAAAAATATGTCCAGCCGTTATCAAGTGAGTTTACCAACAAACAGCATATAATAGGGATGATGACTAATGAATAAAATAACGAAATACTAATAAAAATCGTAAACATATTAAACTTTTAGAGTAGCTTGTATACTTCTTGGTTTTATATATTGCATATTATTTATTTTATGACCCTTCAAAGTTGGGTGGACAAGTCCATTTAAAAAGTATAAAATTTATTAAAATAAATGATACTTACCTTTAATTAGTCCGTAAAATGTCTAAGAAATGTCTAAGAAATTTGTCTAAGAAACTATTTTGATAAACACAATATTTAATATAGCTGCCAAACAAATTTCCTACGCGTTGCATATACAAACTACTTATTCGTGACGTCATAACTAGGAAGCCATTAGTATGGAGCGTTTTTGAGCGAGTCCATTTGTGTGCATTTCACGGCAGTTTTCATGCTAGCGAATTAATTCTTTTACTAATGTTTCTTTTTTTGAGAGGTACTTTATGTAACATAAAATAAAAAAAAATAGTCATCATGCCTATTATCATTTTATTTTATCATTGATTTATATTGATTGATACATTCAAATCAGAACTGACATCGTGATACGTGATCACATAGTTTTGAACCAAAAATAGTTATTTGTTTTATACAAGTGACCAAAATCAATTTGTGCTGCGAGTTCCGACTTTAAATCACGAACTAGCGAAGTAGTCTAGAATTGAATCACGAGCGTAGCGAGTGATTCTAATATAGACTACTGAGCACAGTGAGTGATTTATAGGCACGAGGCAGCACAAAATTTTGGTCTCGTGTAAAACATACAACTTTTCACCTCTACCAGCGAGAAAATTTTCACGTGACTTTTTTAGTAAAAAGCTAAATTCAGCATTAGAAACATGTTCACTCAACTATTTTGGAGATAGACAACTCTCTTCATTGTTGGACGCACAATTTTTTTGTAATTTATCACAAAAATAGTTCGATCAAACTGATGCTGAAATTTTTTATTCATAAAGTACCTAGATTCCCGAGAAATCGATTTTGCTGCGAGTTTTTACGCGCCAAGTTTTTTCGTGCTGAAGAGGTATTTTTTTTTCGTGCTGGTTAATGGTTCTAACTTAACTTTTCATTTCCAATACCTATTATTTGTGTCCCAAACGCGGGCCCAATGGCAACCAATAATAACCCAATGGTTATGGCCCGTCCTCCTTATCCACCCAAAAGGATAGGCCTGTGCCCCAGCAGTGGGGCACATTAAAAATGGCTGATGGACTATATTTTTGCTTTAAAATTTTATGTAACTTAGACTCAAAATATCTTTCACATATTAATTTCCCTTTGCTTGCTTGCATGATTAATATACCTTTTTTTTTTTTTTTATTAGAGTGAGGTAAATACGCTTTTTACGTATACCCAGGGGGGGAGGTTAGAACCCCCCGGATCCACCGCCGAGCCTACTATTTAGGCTCGACGGGAGACCCGGGGGCGGTGAGAGACAGAACAGGAGTGGCTTCCTGTGCCTGACCGAGCCCAGTATACATGCATAAAAGCATGTATACGTAAAAAGCGTATTTACCTCACTCTAATAAAAAAAAAAAAAAAAAAAGGTATATTAATCATGCAAGCAAGCAAAGGGAAATTAATATGTGAAAGATATTTTGAGTCTAAGTTACATAAAATTTTAAAGCAAAAATATAGTCCATCAGCCATTTTTAATGTGCCCCACTGCTGGGGCACAGGCCTTCCTTTTGGGTGGATAAGGAGGACGGGCCATAACCATTGGGTTATTATTGGTTGGCATTGGGCCCGCGTGTTGACGCGGGCCCAATGCGGATTGGTGGGTGTTAACGACTGCAATACAGCCAGAACCAACGGCTTAACGTGCCTTCCGAAGCACGGAGGAGCTCGAGATAATACATTTTTGGTCACCCAGCCCATGACCGACCCTTGCAAAAAGTTGCTTTACCTACGCAATCATTGGGTCAGGCGCTAAACCATAGCGCCACCGAGCTCCTCAAACATAAGGAGCAAACATACTTCTTCCAAATGTCAAACTCGATATCACAGTAGGTACATGCAATAGTTTTACACAGTTAACTGTGATGCTTTGAATTCCAAAAAGACTAGTACTATACAAGGCAAAGTACCAGGAGATCACGAGGGGCCAAGGTCCAATCGCGACTCTTCACAATGCTTTTATAACCAGTGCGTCCGGTGGCGAGATCGTTTACGTCTACACGTTCATGTTTCTCTGGTGATTGTGGCACTAGTACTTTCTATAAGATATGGCCCCGGCTTTATTATTATAATTAAAATATTTTGTTTGAGGTTTTGATTAAATTAAGACAAGCTGCATTTTAATATTGATCACCTACTATAAAAAAGAAAGTGATTTGGTTCATAAATTATTGCAACAACGCGTAACACGTCTGACTGAATGCAGTATTGCAGTGTAAAAATATTTACATATACCTAATTAGTATTATTTCTGTTAAATGTTGAAAAGCTGAAGATCTCGCGTTTGTGTCATTTTCGATCATTTTTCTAAATGGCTGAATATTTTTTTATTCTAAAAAATTCCAAAAACTGGATAAAATAAATATATAATTATCGAACCAGCTCACAAAACAGGAGAATAGGTTGAGAAATGCAACTTGCACGAGAACAGCTGGACAGCTGGATAGACAGACAATATACAACAAAAACAGTTTCGCGCTTGCTCGGTCAATAAGGTCTTAATTATATATTTCAATTTCATGTGTAGTATTTAAACAAGCTCTGTGGTTGAATTAAATACTGAAAAGTCATTGTGTTTCATTCAAAGTAAGTTACCAAGCAATTCATTATTAAGAATGGATTTAGAATTATTTGGAACACGATTACTTTAGTTACGTTTAAGATTAGCCTTTTCAATTAAAATCTGATTGATTTATATTAAAGATGGTTTTGGTAAAATTCATCATTATCATCAGATTATCATCGTCCACTGCTGAACATAGGCCTCTCCAAGCAGTGTTTCTTTCAGTCAAAATTCAAAATTAAAAGGTTCGGGGGAGCTCGTCCGTCGATCACTACATTAGTTTGCCCGGGGGCAGTGCCCCCCCGGAGTAGTACTTGAAAGAAACACTGTTTCCAAGTGCACGCCACTGAGCACGATTCGCGTCTACTCTCATCCAGCTTTTGCCAGCCACCTTGCGAAGATCGTCACTCCACCTTGTGTGAGGGCGATCCACACTACATTTGCCGATACGCGGTCTCCATTCGAAAACTCTTCTGACTTAGTGGCCATCGGTTGTACGGCTAATATGACCGGCCTAGTGCCACTTCAGCTTGCTTATCCGGTGGGCTATGTCGATCACCTTAGTTCTCTGTCGGATCACCCGTTCCGGACCCGATCTCTTATATAGAGAAACTCCGAGCATAGCCCTTTCCATAGCTCGATGCGCGACTTCAAATTTGTGAACCTTTCGGCTCCGTATGTCATGATGACAGGACAGGCAGGAAGCACTGGTTGAAGACTTCCGTCTTTAGACACTGTGGAATATGCGACTCAAAGACTTTGACTATACAATATATAGATAGACTATACTTATCGGTTGGTAAAATTAATTTACAGGATTATAAGAGCAAAATAATATAACTTTGGTATTATTTCAGGCTAACTGGCAGAAATATTGTCCTCTAATTTAAACAAAACTTGTACATTATTGGGATATATGCTATTGATTTTCAAGAAAATAATTTAGCTGCATACAATGGAACTTATCACACAAGATTTCGGCACTTGAAGGTTAAATATAAAACTAACTTATATCGAATTAAAACCACAGATTACAAAATACTTAGTACTTAATTTTAAAATTCTGCGAGAACAAAAAACTTAATCCCTTAATTAACAATAATTACTATTTCAATTATTGTATTTTTTGAGACACAATTTGAATAATTCTAATAGCCTCGATAAAAGTTATTTTAACAAGACCCCAAGTGGGGAGGTTAGGTAAGCATGTTTAACTTGATTAAATTCCCCCTTTTCGGTAGTGACATATTCTTTGCCCGGACGATCCCAATTACCAGGATAGCAGTGGGCTCGAGAGGTGTCGACCGCTTAGCAATAGCCAACGATTGAATGATTGCGCCCACGTCACCTATTATGCAACGGATTTATGCGTATGTTTACAGAAATGTAGCGTTACCTATGGTCCTTACATCCTGTTTTTTTGGGGTTCCATATTTCATTCAATCGCAAAAGTTGGATTAATCCAACAAAAAATTTCGTGTCCATTTTGCCAGGGTAAATACCTTGCGAAATGGACTCGAAAACATCGAAAAAACTAGTTATTTTTTTGCTTACTAAATGTTTTTTCTTGCGATGATACATATCCAAAAACCAGTCGCCTAGCACGAAATTATTAATTTTTAAGTAACAAAATAACAATAATATATTTTGTTTCCACAGGGGTCTATGGGTTCTTTTGAGGACCATGTTTAGGATATCGATGTGGGAGAAGAGGGGCATCACCGTGGTCACCAGGTGGGCAGAAGTTGTGAAGATGGCACCTGACAAGAAGGCCTTCATTATGGGCGATAGATCATTGACCTTCCGAGAGGTTTGTTAAATTTGTCTTCTCTTAACCATCATGTACATAACCCAATATTTAGAATTAGTGGGTGCACAATTTATGCAAAGTGCGACTGCGATTATGCAGCTGGGACCAACGGCTTAACGTTCCTTTTAAAGCATGGGGCAACTCGAGATAAGTAGTAAATTGATCACCCATCCCATGACCGACCCCTGCGAAAGTTGTTTAAATTCTGCAATCGCAGGACAAACGCGCTTCTGTAATTCATCAACAGAATTTAAATAATTTTATCTGCTAAATATTTAAACTTAAGTGACACCTCTAAAATAAGCCGTTTTTCAATGGGGGAGTAAGACTGAATGAAAAATAAAAAAAAAATTAAAGGCAACATGTCATAATAACATGCAGTCGGAGGCATGCATAAAGAGTGACATTATGAATGATTGAATTATATGCCTCCGACTGCATGTTATTATGACATGTTGCCTTTAATATTTATTTAATCTTGTTTCCATCTTTTCAGTCGACTTGTCTTTTTATGCAGGCGGGTTTTTTAATTTTTTTAATTTATTTTTTATTTATATCTTTTAAGTTATTATATTACGGTCATGATATACCTTTTTGAAATCCTTATAATAAGCCCTTTAATTTGACACCCATATTGCAGTATTCTAAAAAAAAATTTTTTTTTTCACTACGTATAATAGCACCGTACAGCCGCCATGTTGGTATAACGCCACCTTCTTAAGAATACTTGGGCTGAAAAGACAAATCTAACGATATCTTAATCATAGAAATCCGTTCAGCCGTTTGAAAGATATGAGGTAATAAAGAATATTACATACAAACATACATAGGTACATACATACAAACATACTTACTTACAAGATACGCGCGAAAAACATAACCCGCAGTCGGGTAATGAAGCGTCAATACTTTTACCCTACCACCCATTATGACGTCATTACTTCTATCATCTATTTATTTACGTAAACTTTCATATTAACCATACGATGAACCTTATATCGTCCGTTTATCGCGATTATTTTTATGTTATTAGGTCTGCAGTGACACTGTCTAGATATTAATGCGCCTTTTCCAATGCATTTTACGTTTTATCAATTGAATAAGATATTCACAATCGATTTAATTATCAGCTACTTGATAATTCAGTAATTAACTTTATTGTGTATAACGGGTTATTGAACTTGTTGTTACCTATAGTTTATGCAATAACGTTTAAAGTATTATATCGGGTTTATCAGTAGCTTCATTATTTATTAAAACCTCTTATAGAAATGTTAATGAATGTGTGTTTTTCCACATTTTTTTACTTATTTATTTATAGGGACGGAACGGAAAGATTTTTGACATCGTTGCTCAAAAAAGGCGAGGCCAGTTCACGATCTGATGAAAAGTCTGATTTTTGAACTTCCAATGTGAAGAACTGATGTAAAATTCTACTTCACAAAAATTACTGTAGACTGAAAAAGAAACAAAGAAGCAAAGTAACCGAACAGAATATTGAAAAATGGCATGGTAACTCTGTAAAAAAATCCTGAATAACACCATAAAAACTTATAAAAATAAATTTCAAATCAGATTTTGTTTTGTATTTCATATTTGTATTTCAGATTTCGTAATTTTCAACGACAGTGATATGATTTTTTATGCAAAAAGGATAGCTTTTTTATTGATCTAACACAATAACCGAGTACATTTTAATAAATGATCCAGTATTTCAGAAATCAATAAAAATGTACTAAAATTCGTCAAATTTGTGGCGAAGCGTCAATTAAAGTTATGCAATATTCAACCTTATTCTAAAGATATAGTGAAAGTGTAAATTTCGTGAACTGGCCTCGCCTTAACTGAACGTGGACGGGACGGGGAAAAATGTATGGCGCACACCACGATCCTGTCCCGTCCGAGGTATTTTTCCGTCGCGTATACAGGTAACTTAAACTGGTAATATTTATCTTTTCAGGGTGATGAATTCAGCAACCGCATAGCTTGGTACTTCAAACGCCAAGGATTCAAGAGTGGTGAAGTTATAGCTCTCTTTATGGAGACACAACCAGAATATGTGTTCTTATGGTTGGGACTCGCAAAGATGAGGGTGACCACTGCCTTGGTGAACAGCAGCCTGCGGGGGGCGCAGTTGGTGTACAGTTTGAGGATAGCAGGCTGCAAGGCTGTAGTGTTCGGGGATGAGATGGCTGAAGGTTAGTTGCTCGATTATTATGTTGTCCTGGTATGCTGAGTTAACATTTTATAGATTAAGAGCTATTTTATAGGTTCCAGACATAATTATGCGGAACATTGTGGAATTTGCCACTAAGACCTGCATCATCACCAAAGTATTTTTTTGTGGAGAAACATCTTGCGATTCTGTAACACCACCTAATAAATAATGTGTAACCGATATCTTTTGCGGCAACACTTCGATATATGATGACTAACGTTGCTCTACAAATGTATCTTCGGTGTAAATGCACAATAAACAATCCTAATATTGTATAGTTTGGTTCGGTAATAGTACATTATGAGACAAGTTAGCTTAGGTTGCAATAAGCAAGAGCTCACGAGTTTCATACGACGTTTTTCAACACATTTGCGAGGAAAAAACAAAGTAATTTACCACACAGCAACAAATACGACAAAAACAAAATATGATAATTATTATGGGAAAAGGCGCGCAGGTTTTTTTTTGTTTTTTTCACACGCCCAACGCAATAATGTTTTGCGAACAAAGGGGTGAGTGAGCATACAGCCATTACAGCTAACTTCAAAATTATAATTTTAAGTGATTTATGCAAATATTTTAATATTTTATAACAAAATATTGTGAATTATTATTGCACGCGTTTGTTATAGGTCGGTTTATGGCCCTAAAAGCGATGTATTAGGGCTCACTTTACGAGCAAGTGTGTTGAAAAGCTTTTTTCTTGTTCAATTTCAATAAAACAGAATTCATATAAAATTATCTACCAGTAATAACGCAAAAGTAAAATCGGTACATTGCTGGTTGTGTTCAAGCGAATACATTTTATTCGAATATACTTTCATCTTGAAAGGCAAAAATATAATCCTGAGGCTCCTACCTGATTAATTCCTTCTAAATTCAATTTTGTAGCCATCAAAGAAATCCAGAACGAAATACAGGACATGCCACTATTCCAGTACAACGCTCCAGACAGGCCGGAAACTTCCATTTTACAAGACACCGCGCCTCTTGCAACGGAGCTGGAAGAAATGAGCACCGAAGCCTTCGTGGACACAGAGCCTGCTAAACCAAGGGATACTCTGTTGTATATCTACACGAGTGGTACTACTGGGTTTCCTAAAGCGGCTATCATTACTAATATCAGGTAAGGTTTTAACAAGTACGCAAAAAAGTGATGTCTGTGGCACACAATTTAAAGTTTCTGTAGACAAATATTTATTGCTAAACACAACATGGAAATAAACGGAAAATATAGGTAATTAAAATGTTTTTCAATGAAAATGTCATTGTTTCATCAGAAAGATTCTAATCATATCATTGAAATAAAAAATATTATGTAGCAAAATGATTTATTTTTATTTATTTTTTTAACTTTCCCACGTTTTCCGAGATAAAGCAATCGCTTAACTGTTGACATAATACTTGTCACACTCTGTGATTAATACAACTATGGGTATTACTCGTAGTTATTAGTTTATCGTAAAATCTTAACACGATAAGACTTCTTATCATTGTAAAAAGTCAGACATAACAATTTAAGATTTGTGTAGTCAAATATTTAACATCTAGCCTCACCTAGGCAGATGATTTCAAACTGGTATCATGTTTAGTTAAAATGATTACTAGTGGCTCTGTGAGCTGTAGACCTCGCGAGTCAATGTTCACCCTTTAAAGGGCCGTACAACGTCAAATTCACATAATTTCACACAGTGCCGGATTAAAATACGTTCTTTTAAATATCTTCGCCATTTTGAAAAATATCGAAAAACTGTCTCGATAAAAAAATTCTACATAATTATCAAATCTATTCACAAAACTTCATGGAAATCGGTTGAGAAATGCGACCTGTAGAGGAGAACAGACAGCGCCGGAAAACGGGACTGAAATATGGTTTTTTATACATATCTCCGAAATAAAAAAAAAACAAAAAACGGGCTAGACAAAAAATAATAATTTTTGAACCTAGTCATAAAATTTTACGAGAATCGGCTGAGAAATGCTATCTGTAGAAGAGAAAAGACAGCGCTGGAAAGCTGGACTGGAATATGTTTTTTTTACATATCTCCATCAATTAGAAAAATTTCAATAAACTGGCGTGACAAATAAATTATATGTTATTTTCAAACCTGCTTACAAAATTTCACGTGGATCGGTTGAGAAATGCGACCTGTAGAGGAGAACAGACAGCGCTGGAAAATGGTCTGAAATCTGTTTTTTTAACATATCTCCGCCATTTTGAAAAAAAAACAAAAAATTGGCTTAACAAATTTTTTTATATCATTTTCAAAGCTGCTTCCAAAATTTCACGAGAATCGGTTGAGAAATGCGACCTGTAGAGAAGAACAGGCAGAGCTGGAAAGCCGGACTGGAATATGTTTTTTAACATATCTCCACCAATTAGAAAAAAATAAAAAAAACTGGCGTGACAAAAAAAAAATCATATAATTTTCAAACTTGCTCACAAAATTTCACGAGAAACGGTTGAGAAATGCGACCTGTAGAGGAGAACAGACAGCGCTGAAAAGCCGGACTGAAATCCGTGTTTTTTAACATTTCTCCGCCATTTCGGAAAATTTCAAAAAACTGGCTTGACAAAAAATAATTATATCATTTTCTAACCTGCTTACAAAATTTCACGTGAATCGGTTGAGAAATGTGACCTATTAGAGAAGAACAGGCAGAGCTGGAAAGCGACCTGAACTCTGTCTTTTTTAACATTTTTCCGCCGTTTTGAAAAATTTCAAAAAACTGGCTCGACAAAAAAATTCTATATAAATTTCGAACTTGCTCACAAAATTTCACGAGAATCGGTTGAGAAATGCGACCTGTAGGTTGGAACAGACAGCCGGACATACGAAAGAATTTTTGCCCAAGCTGAAGCAGAGACGCTTCGCTCGCACTTCGTGCTCGCTCGGTCAAAAAATCTCAAAGTCGTTAGAGCCTTAACATGCCGAAGTATGGGACATTTACCGTAATGTTTGCGACGTGTTATTTTATTCGTCTAATCGTCTATTGCTCATATTTAAGCATATCGTTGAAATGTATATAATGTTGGTCATTTGAGTAGTGAGGCTGGTCTACTCAGAGGTCTATTCATAGTTTTAATTATGCTCAAATTCACCAGGTATACCCTTATCCCTCTTGGGGTTTACACATCAGCTCAGCTCACCGCTGACGACGTGATCTACGACCCTCTGCCTCTTCATCACACGGCTGGTGGGGTCTTGGGAGCAGGCCAGGCCTTGATCTTGGGCTGTACTGTTGTTCTCCGGAAGAAGTTTTCTGCGTCAAATTATTGGAGTGACGCGGCTAAGTATGGATGCACAGTAAGTGTTTTATTAGTGTTTTATATATTATTTATCCTGCCTGGTGTTGAGCAGTAACCTGAAGCGTCCGCTTAACGCAGTTTCAGCCCTTAGAGATAGCTGGTGTTATCACAAAATATTTTTAAACACCTGTTTAACTCTGTCTCTTTCAAACAATATTGTCAAAAAAGTGACAGCAACACGTTTAAACAGTGTCAAAGTTAAACAGGTTTTAAAAGTCCTTTGTAACAACACCGCGGTTTTTAGGGATTCAGTGAATCGGGCATATGATATTTTAATAGACTGTGGGGCGTTGCCTAGCACTAGCACGTAAAATATCGCGGGAATCGAACTCGAACGAATAATTGTAATAACGGCACAGCATGGCATAGTAGACGAGACATAATTTGGTAATTGTTCGCCCCAGGTTACGCAGTACATAGGAGAGATCTGTCGCTACTTGCTGGCGGTGCCCCCGGGGCCCAACGACCGGGCCCACAAGGTCAAGGTGATAGTGGGCAACGGCCTGAGGCCCCAGATCTGGGAGGACTTCGTGCAGAGGTTCGGAGTGAAGAGAGTGCTGGAGTTCTACGGAGCTACTGAAGGGAACAGTAATCTTGGTGCGTACCTACCCATTTTTTTTTTGTCTGATTTAGTTTTCTGAGTAGGTACTTACCACAATCCACAATTTTTGTTGCAATTTGACACTATTTTTTCACAAAAGCGACCGAACTCTTTATTAGTGGTGTGCACATTGGTTTTCGGCGCCGTCGTGGATTTTAATAACACAAATGCTTTTTAATTGGAATTAGACTAACACCCATTTGCACTAAACTTCTAGTTAAGACACACCTAACTAAAATTTTGGTTCGCACTAACAGTTCTGCCCCCTAGCCAAAGTAACATTTGCAAATTTTCGTTATCGCTTCGCTTTCGAAACATTATGGATTTGAAGTTTTAAAATTTGATTGTTAACGAAACCTTATGTCAATCCCATACATGTTACTTTGGCTAGGCCCTCTGTTCTGTCTCAGCTGTGGCGAATTCGACTATTCGATGTCATAAAGTTAGGAATAATATTGTCCTAAGTAGAGTCACGGAATAACTAATAGTACAAGTGTAGAGTTAGGAATGGCTTAAGGTTAGTGCAAGCAAATTTTTCACTAGGAGTAGCCTAAACAAAGGCAAATACTTAGGAAATTCATATGTTTAGTGCAAACGGACAAAATACTTATACATATTGTATGAATTAGAGAAAGAATAATATAAGTTATATAAGTAGATTTATGTAAATATCGTATTCTTAAATTAGGTTAAAATTATATTAATGAACGTTTTTTGTTCCTACTTTTAAAACACCATAAACTGCCCATTCCTTATTTTTCTTTCTGTTCTGTGTAAATAAATGATGCCTGGAAGAAATCGCTTTTCAGCGATAAGGCCGCCAATTGATCCACTTTGTACTGTCCTTGTATGTATTTATTATGGTGAACAATAAAGTATTTATTCATTCATTCAATTAATATTTGATGTTGTCCAATAGGAGCATAAGCGTTTTATTTCCTAAGACATACACTAATTAACTAACATTTAAATGATTTTCATGTAAAGTCAACCTGGATTCAAAAGTGGGTGCCATCGGGTTCCTGAGTCGGATGGTGTCTTCGATATATCCACTAACATTAGTTAAGTAGGTATCTACAACTTCTTTAATATTTCTCTCATGAAGGAAGGTGCCTAAAATCAGTGCCATTTTTACAGATGTGATGAAATAACTGGTGAAATTTTAAGAGATAACAATGGAAGATGTATTAGTTGTGGTCCTCATGAACCAGGTAAGAAAATGGCTTATAAAACTGGAACTAGGTATTTACTAATCGCAATCTTCTCTTCGATCATTCTGTTTCTATTGCCCTTGAAAAGAAATAATAACTTTTTCACTTCTCATGCTCGTAAAGTTCATCTTTATGTTGGGTAATTTTTTTAATTTTTAATATGGGTATCAAATGAAAGGCCTTGATGACCACATTCCAAAAATATATATATACTACATTCCAATTTCTTTTTTACAATATTGCTGTTTAATTTCCTCACAAGCGAAGTGAAAAGCAGAGTGTATAACTCGTACATAAAACCCATTTTACCCTCGACTTGACTATCCACCTATATACCTCTCGGGTAAAATAGTGCGTTATATGCACTTGTTGTACAATCTACTATATTTTAGTCCATCAAGAGTCACACCAGATAGGTAGGTAAGTACTAAAAATAACTGGTCAGATTATCTAATCAGCAGGCCTAATACATAAAAACAATTGCGATAAGCGGACGATGTTCATCCCACTTATGGTTCAATATCAAGTAAAGTGAACGATAAATTGCGTCCGATTATTGCGATTCTTTTTATGTAATAGGCCTGGCAGACTAGAACAAAAAACTTCTAAGAAAGCCAAGATCCTTTTTTAAAACATTTGATTCAATCTCGAAGGAATTTAAAAGTTAAATTAACCTTCAAATTAATTTGCAAGAGTGTTATGTCAGAATTTAACCGTTTCCACCATAATCAGTATTTTAGTTACTAAAATACCATGATCTCTACCACCATCTCCACTTATTTCCAGGGGTTCTCCTCGGCAAAATAGATAAAAGGAAAGCCATACTCACCTTCGCGGGATACGCAGACAAGACGGCATCAGAGAAGAAGATGGTGCGAAACGTGAAGGTGGAAGGCGACTGCTACTTCAACACGGGGGACATTATGGTCATGGATCATTTCGGGTACTTCTACTTCAAGGATAGGACTGGAGACACTTACAGGTAAGCGGTAAAGCAACTTTCGCCGGGGTGGTTCATTTGCTGGGTTACATAGCAAAAAAATATTATTTTGAGCTCTTCTATTTGCAGTCGGATCTGCATTGGAATCGCGTTGTGGGTTATCCTTATCCTCCTTAAATATTTATGAGGAAGGAAGGCCTGTGAAGAACTTTTATCTCTCACCAACTGCTTTCTCTTGAGGTCACTCACTGTAACCTTGAACACATTCGACGCTAAAATATCACAGACAAAACAATTATTTGTATCTTCTGGATGGAAGATAAATGGATAACTGACATCATGTATGTCGGTTATAATAATAATAATAATAAAATAATCTTTATTTCTCTCTCCAACAGTTACAATTGTTAACTATATTAAGTTATAAACTATTTTAGATAGTCTAACATTAGAGAGAACTGGTGCCAGTACTAGGTAGGGTCAGACCCTCCTGTATGACAAGTCACCAGGCTCACTCCACCCTTCAAATTATAACTAAAATTATGGTCGAAGACATTGTTTACACTGGGTGTTCAGATTATAAGAAGATAAGGTTATCCATCCGACTGCCGTGCCGGCACAAAATAAAAAGTCCATGTTTTACACAGAGTCGTTTTCAAAAACGCTACCGAGATATTTTGTGGCATCGGTGTCTAAGAAAGTTGATTATTCAACTCTGTATAAAAAGGATTACATTACAGACACTTGATACTTAGGTCCTCTGAATTTTTGACTTACATGCTGACAATTTAATGCTGTGTGCGACTTACTACTCTTTTATCTAATCACGATTTTGCAATAAGGGAAAATTTTGCTGGTTTAAAAAAATCTCAAAGTTTTATAATATTACCAACAGGTGGCGTGGTGAGAATGTATCTACAGCTGAAGTGGAAGCAGTCATCAGTTCTCTAGTTGGATTGAAGGATGCCGTGGTATATGGAGTGAAGGTAACACAAATTCATTTACTAAAAATCACCAGCTGCAAGATTAATGTGTGTGGAATTGTGGATTTCTTAACAGTCTCATGTCTTCTACAGATACCCAACATAGAAGGCAAGGCGGGAATGGCAGCAATTGCGGATCCTGAAAGGAAAGTGGACCTAACCCAATTAGCAAAAGGCTTAAAATCCCTGGCTCCATTTGCCCGACCTTTGTTTCTAAGGATAATGCCAGAACCACCTCTAACAGTCACTTTTAAGCTAAAAAAGAAGGAATTGATGGAACAAGGTTTTGCTTTGAATCTGCACGATGATCCATTGTATTTTCTAGATCAGAAATCTGGAGAGTTTGTTGAATTGACGCAAAAATTATATGACGAATTGGTTCAGGGTGTTATTAGGCTGTGATGAAAGTTACTATTAGGTGAATAAGTTATTGTAGCTTTTATGAACAATGGAATTAGTAAAATTATTGAATGTAAGTGAATTTTATGTATTGTATAGACTATAGGAACTGCGGTTGATTCAGGAAAGTAGAATGATGAGTCGTTTATTAACTCGTCTCACTTACCTAATAGTAGATTGTTATACAAGGTGCTAAAATAGCGAGGGAGTAAAAACTAAAAAAAACAGCCGCCACTGATGTCTAGTGAAATATGTCACTCACTATCACTAAGTTAACCATGTCCATAAGTCCATAAGACTGATTTTGATAGTACCTACCTATTGGGTAAATGTCAAAAATCTGTGTAAATTATAGGAACTGTAAAGTTTAAAATATTGTAGGTACAAATAATCATCAAAAAAAGTAGCTGAATACTTGAATACTTTGTCATGGCAACTATTATCAATAATCACAGATGTCTTTTTGTTTGAAAAATTTGTCAGTAAAGTTGATACGACAAAAGGTACTTTCCTACTGGCTGAGTTGCACCATCTAACTTTAACAATAAGTACCGGTTAAGCACATCATCATCATCATATCAGCCGCACGACACCCACTGCTGGGTATAGGCCTCCCCTAAGGATCTCCACGACGATCGGTCCTGCGCTGCCCGCATCCAGCGGCTTCCCGCGACCTTCACCAGATCGTCGGTCCACCTTGTCGGGGGCCTACCCACGGAGCGCCGTCCGGTGCGCGGTCGCCATTCCAGAACCTTTCCGCCCCAACGGCCATCGGTTCTTCTCGCTATGTGCCCCGCCCATTGCCACTTCAGCTGAGCAATCCTTCGAGCGATGTCGGTTACTTTAGTTCTCCTGCGGATCTCTTCGTTTCTGATTCGATCACGCAGGGAAACGCCGAGCATGGCTCACGCCGCGGTTAAGCACAAGTTAGCCAAAAAAAAGAGGTTGCCAGCCAGAATGATGTCCTTTGACAAGTTTGACGTGACAAATAGGTACCTAGCATTATCATTTGACGATAACTTTAACTTTGACAGCGTTTAGGTGCAACGACTTCCGTCGCTGACCTTACCACTCAAACAGCAAGTGACTGCCCCGCCCCGGTGGCCTCACCATTTTGTACACAAATTCAAACAACTTGACGTAATATACATATAAGTCTTTTTTTCTGTAAAAAAATTGATTGTATTTTAACTTTTTTTCCTGTGTAATATTGGCCATAAAATGTTGCCAAAATAATTTAAATTTTAAATTAAAATTATTACTAAAATACTCCGTTTTTTAAGTTAAGTCAAATATGATTTGTTACAATATTAAATGTGTGCTTATTTTAATAATTTCCTTAGTGCTGTAATTGAACTTTATAATGCCAAATAAAAGTAAGGCAAAAAAAGGCAAATCGTAAAAACATAGCTAGTATAGCCAAAGTATACTTTTATGTCATCTTTATTAAGGATTCCAGTAGTTTTTTTAGCAAGAGAACTATCACAGATATCTTATCTACACACGACTACGCAATACTATCAAAAACTAATCAAACCTCCCACCGAGTTACAGAGTTTTAGAAGAAGATTATTAGTGCCACTTGCTCAGTGCCGTGGGTACCTAATTATTGAGGAGTAAAATCTCCTTTGGCAGTAATTTAGATAATTGTGTTACGGGAGAGAAAATTCACCCAAGGCCCTATTGCAAATGACCTAGGTTCTAGAGGGTGAAAGAAGAAATATTGTAGGTTATTATTGTTATAGTTTATGTAAACTTAAGGCACATAATATATATAACGCTTAAGGGCGCAATAAACCTCCACTAGCGCCGCCAAAAAAGAAAAAAATACATTAAAACTAAATAACGGTATGTTTAATAAAACTCTGAAACATATAAAAGGCCTGTATATAAAAGCTATACCTAAACTATTTTTGGATGCGTCTTTTTATTTGTTTAACGGCTTCTTAGTTAAAATCTTTAGTTAAGGTCTCCCTAACTTTAAGGATGCTGCCATAGTTAAAAGAGTTTCTGTCAAATGTGACAACTTTTGAGTACTTATTTGGCCGTAAATGTGTTTGTGTGTTTGTGTAGTTACAATCAACAATCAAGAAAACTAAAAGGCTTTTGGCGGTTTTATACATTTTGATTTTATGTTTTAGAATTTTATCAAACATACTCTTAGTTATTTTGCTGTAGTGATTTTTGCTTAATTGACGGCGCTGCGGAGTTAGCGAGTGGGTGGGATGAGTGGTGATAACGGCTACTTCACTACCGTCATTAAGTTTGCTTCGAACTGTACTTGTATTTTTCAAGTTAATTTCTTGCTGAAAAAGTCTATTATGTGTGGAAATTTGGCCATAGCCTTTGAAAGATCTGTTTTATTTTGTGCATTATATGAGTGATTAAAAAATATTGAATGTGATATACCTATTTGGTTAACATTTATTTATTGTGTTGTTAATTAAATTTTTGGTAAAGGATCGGTGTTATTATTTATTAATTTTTTTTTATTTTGTCTTGCATTTCATAATTATGCATTTAGCAGCATGTTCATCTGCCAGTACCTACGTACCCTTAGCGGGAACATCTATCGAGAAAAAAAAACGCGCGTAAAAGTACTCGTTACAGTTATTATCTATGGAAAATTTCATTTCACTTTTCGCCGGTAGATGGCGCTGTACAAATTTCTCATATAAAATTACTCTATCGAATGTTTTTACGCGCGTTTTTTTTCGATAGCTGTCCGTGCTAAGGGTAGGTACAAGTGTGATAACAGGAATATATTATCCGGATCCTTTATATGGAACCAAAAACATTAGTAATTATTTAAAGGGATTTATTCAAAAATAAAAAAATAAGGACACATTTAAAGCATTTTATTCCATTCATACAAAACATCACATACAAATTAATGATGACCCTAGGTTAAAATTTGGCTTATTCTAATTATGTTTGTCACGATTCGATACTATCTTTTTCTAAAATAAAAAGGTACATTTTTCCTTCGTTTTGGAAATACGCTAAAAATTCAAAACAGAAACGAATCGAGCTCATTTTTAATATTTTAAGAGTCCGTACACATTTTGCCGCTGACTGCCGCTTTCTCGCTCGCACACTTCATGTTTTCTCAAGATTTGAGTGCGTAATTGAAAAATGTGTCTCGGCCACTTTTTGCAATTTACGGATATTTCAACATATACTTCATTTTCGAGTTGCTGAAGTACAAGAAGTTATCGTATTTGCCAGTTCAAATAACTGTTAGAAACGACAACTTTTTGTACTTTAGCAACAAAAAAACTGAAATATATTTTTAAATGTCCATAATCTTAGATTGCGAAAAGTGGCCGAGACACATTTTTCAATTACGCACTCAGATTTAAAAAATCTTGAGAAAACATGATGTGCGAGCGAGCGAGAGAGTGGCAGTCAGCGGCAAATTTGTGTACGGGCTCTTTTCCGCTAGGCTGGTGGAGGCGTATATTTTTTTGGTAAACGGTTGCGCGAGTTAAGAGGATTGTCAAGCAAACGGTCTCCATACAAACGGCGATAACGTTTCCCACTCTCTAAATCTTAACCTACAGCAATGAATTTTTGGTATGTTTTTGAAATGCCTAAATACTAGGGCTGTACGTTTTGATTTTTTAAATATCTATAATAGATTTCGAAATATTGGCACTTCTGTGTTTTGTATGAAATCACTAAAATGCAAATATTTCGAAATCTATTATAGATATTTAAAAAATCAAAACGTACAGCCCTAGTATTTAGGCATTTTAAAAACATACCAAAAATTCATTGCTGTAGGTTAAGATTTAGAGAGTGGGAAACGTTATCGCCGTTTGCATGGAGACCGCTTGCTTGACAATCCTCTTAAACGAAGTCCGTACGAGGTCCGCTCATTGGCATAGGAAGGGGGTGGGAGTGGCTGGGCCCCCCAGAACAGTCTGGTGCCCACCCCAGTAAAACAGTGATATATTTTTCAATATTGTCTTTCAAAACTAACGCGCGCCATAGCTGGCACTCGCAATCGTTCCAATCGTTCCCAATTTAATTGAATACACTCCACAATATGTACAAACTATTTCCATCAAGCATTTATACATGCTACGTACGACTTATTTATTAGAACACATTTCCTTTGGCAGTAGCCCAATAGAACTAAATTCAAACTGGCATTACTTACACTATTGTTACACTAAATACACGATTTTGGTGCGTAATTGAACATTTCATGTCAATTCCTTGATTAATTGGAAATCTAATAGTATTAGTAGAAAACCAAGAGCATTATTTATACCTATTCACAGTTTTCAACATTACATTAATATACACTTTATACATCAATGTACATTATGCGTGTTGTACATTTTGCGTATTGTACAATTTGAAAGAGGTGCACATTTTGCGAATTGTACAATATGCTACTAACGGCCAAATACTCAAACGTTACTGAAAGTTAAGGCTACCTTAAATACGTAAAAGTTACACAATACTAAATAATATACTAGAAAAAATACGACTCGCACCAGATCAATACTCAGACGGGAATCGAACCCGCGACCTTTGGATATCCAATGCCCAATGTCCAATTGGACCGGATATCCAAAGGTCGCGGGTTCGATTCCCGTCTGAGTATTGATCTGGTGCGAGTCGTATTTTTTCTAGTATATTATTTAGTATTGTGTAAAAATAGCATTGTGAATGCAAAAATCTCAAATTTAAAAAAAAACATAAAAGTTGTCAGATTTGACAGAAACTCTATGAAACTGACAGCTTCCTTAAAGTTAAGGAGACCTTAACTAAGGATTTTAGCTAAGAAGCCTTTGAGTATTCGGCCGCAAGGATCTTATTCGACGTAAGAATTTTTTTATTTGAGAGTGCAAGAACATCGGAAAATACGTTTAACACGACACGTGACTTGGTACTATTCAGCGTTATTTGTATAACACCAACAACCTCGCCGGAGTAGATTACCAACATCATAAACAACAACATTTGTTCTACGACTTTTGATAAATCCTTAGATTTTACTTTCATACAAAAAATATCATTTTAATTTATCGTTCGTATGTTCATAACTCTACGCGCGGCGCGCGGAGCGCCTGGGGGTCAAGTCTGCTAATGTTTTCGTCAAAATTGTAGTTCAATGGTGTTCTAATGGTAATGCTTTTTGACACAGTTCTTGTTTCTTAAACCCAAAACGGAAACATATTGTGTCTTGATTTTTGGTTTAAGAAACAAGAACTGTGTCAAAAAGCATTACCATTAAAACACCATTGAACTACGATTTTGACGAAAACATTAGCAGACTTGACCCCCTGGTGCGCGCGACCCGCCCGCCCCGCTGCCGCCATCTATAGACGTGAAAAGTGTCGAACAGTACAATAAAAACTTGAAAATTCATTTTGAATTGAATTGAATTGAATTTCATTTATTATATAATTTACTTATTAACTATTACATTTATTTTTCCCCGCAAAACCATTTCCATGGTTTGTCTGCGAGTGAAGAGCTCACTAACATTTGAAAAGTAAAAGAACATAATAATATTATAACCTAACATTATATAATTTAAGTACATGCAACGGACTATTGATGTTATTGTGGTAAGTATTTATAATTGAAGTTAACTAAGTATTATATTAAGGACTATATATTATGCTATCTAAGTAATATTGTTTTAACTTATTATTAAAGTGGTTTTTATTTTCTAAACAAATTATTTCTTGTGGAAGTGCATTCAACAAATAGGGCAACCGTTTATTAAGTGTTCGGTCTCCATAGTAATTATCAACTCTCGGCACAACATACCTACCCCTAGCCACGGATCTAGTGTGATGGCTGTGTTGAAGGGAAACCAGACGCTCCCGACAGCCACGGTTATTAGTTAAAAATAGTAATTTATGTTTTAGGCTTGCTGGTAGGATGTTACAGATTGCAAATAATTGGTAATAGTTGCCATTACATTTTGCTTTTGTTTTATTGTCAACAAGTAGTTTCAGAAATCTTATCTGTAATGCTTCAATTTTATCTAAGTAAGTTTTAAATGTTAGTCCATAGCTGTCGAGAGCGTAAGATATCACTGAATCCACCATAGTCAGGTACAATGTTTTTAATATATTTGGCGGTACTCTATGTTTTAAATGGTAAAATTTACCTAAAAGTAATCTAAGTTTATTACAAACCAAGTCAATGTGATTTGACCAAGAGAAACATTCGTCGACTATTATACCCAAATAAGTAACATTGGAAACTAGTTCAATTGGCAGGCACTTGCAGGTAGCCGTGGTATGTCCCGCATCATGAAGACAAGTATAGGAGTGGCTTATTATAGGACAATTATTGATTGGAATGCGGCTATATGGCGATCGGATTACCATTCTCTTGGTTTTTTGTGAATTTAATACAATTCCATTATCATGAGACCATCTCACTACATTATCAACATCTTTTTGTACTAGATCAGAAATTTCAGCCAAGTCGGTGCCGGCACGCAGCACACACAAGTCGTCAGCAAACATATATGTTTTGCAATGTTGAATAACGTTCATGAGACTGTTTACATGCATAAGATAGCATACTGGTCCACTTCCGGAACCCTGCGGCAAGCCGCAGGTGGACGCGCGGGGCGTGCTGCTGCCGTCGCCGACCTTGACGCTGTACGTCCTCGCGGTCAGATAATCACGGTACCAGTTGCATAACGGCTGATCCACACCGCACTCCCGCATTGCCATGAGTAAGGTCTCATGATCCAAGGTATCGAAGGCCTTTTTATAATCAAAGAAAACTGCCACTACAATTTTTTTATCATTCAGATATTCATTTATATCATTTGTAAATGATGATAGAAGGGTACTAGTACTTTTTCCCGGCTGGAACCCATGTTGAGACGGGTTTAGAATATTATTCTGTATTAAAAAGTTAATAATTTGCTTTATGATACATTTTTCTATAATTTTTTCTATACTTGGTAATATTGAAATTGGTCTATAATTACTACATTTATCCTTTTTACCATTTTTAAATATTGGTCTAACTACTGAATGTTTTAATTGCAGTGGCAGCCTTCGCTCTCTAATACATAGGTTAACGAGGTGGGAATGGTTTTGGTGAATGTATTGAGTTATGATAAAAGTCGTAGAACAGACGTTGTTTATGATGTTGGTAATCTACTCCTGCGAGGTTGTTGTGTATTACAAATAACCCATAATCCAATATCTATACAGGCTTATTTAGTAACGAAGTTTAAATAACCACTTTTAAAAATATAACAATTGTTAACAAAATACTACTTTTGTTACACTTTAAGTATTAATAAGTATTTTTGTTTAACTGTCTAAGTATGTCCGAACATCTAAAACTTACAACAATAATTTGATTGTCTTTACAAATATAGGTAATTTTGGGAAATCAACATCTAATATTAGATTATTAAGTACCTAACAAAAATATTCACAAAATATTTTGTTATTTGCTTTCTTACTACTAGTATTTTTTAAACTAAGTAGGTACTTATTAGCGATTTTCAGACCAAGTTTTAACGACTAAATAAAATATTGTTGAAGTTGTTGATACAAATTAAGTTGGTAAAACTGATTATGGGTTGATATCGGTATTTTTTTTTCCGAACAGAAACGACGAGATGATATTTTAAAGCCCTAAAGCCCTAAGTACATTATTTGCGATTGCAAGGGCATAGGCCCTTCGTGTTGGTTTGGGCTTTTATGTCACTTAATTCGGCGACTTACAATAAGCTTGGTCTAAATACCGCTTAAACTGTAGACACTCAGAGATTTAATAACACCTACCTACTATTCTATAATACATATATCTATAGTAGTCGAATCGAAATTGAGTTTGACAGATATGTAAGAATGGCAATAGGTAGGGTACGCAAAAAAAATATTCAAGGTTGTGTTCGTTCTTCAAATATAAATATGTACAAATTAAAAGTATTTAGATGTATCCTGAAAATGTGAACTGAGAACCATATTTTAAAAACAATATAAGATTTTTTTAAATTGAAATTGGCAAGTACAATGCAATTAAATGGATAATATACAGTGATCTAAAACAACTTTAGAGCGCTTACGGTACAAAAAGGACGTATCTCTCTGCCTTATCCTCTCGGGAGAAGTTGCAAATGCTTTTATTAAAAGGAGTCTGATAATATAGAAACTACCTAATAAGGTCGTAACCAAATTGTGCGTATTGATGTGATGTACGGTATTGCAATATACGCAATATACATTTAATTAAAAGAAAAAAAAAGCTATAATTATATTTAATTGCAGGACTGTAGCCATATTGTCATTTAACGATTCCCTAGCTAGACTATTCTTATACAAAAAATATACATGCAATTTACAAACATTAATAATAGTTATCAACTGTTTCTGCGAACCATACCTTCTTCAACCAAAATGTGATTACCTATTATAAGTGCGAATAATTTAAAATATTATTTATTATATTGTACGTCACATGAATAACTTTAGACATTTATTATCACATACCTAGGTATATTGTTTATATTTTAAATAAATAAAATGTGAAGGGTAAAGTGGTTTAGCAAAAAATTCTCGACATAAATAAACCTTTGTAAGTATATAAAATAAACCTTTATACCTTATATTTTTTTTTAATAAAGTGGCGATAAAGAAATAAACAATCTTTATACAGAAAACATTAAGTACCAAAAATATTTATTTATTAAATATAATTAGGTTTTTTTAATAATTGGGAGGAAATTGTGTGGTATCGACTTTTGATGATACATTTCGAGTTTTACTCTTATCTTAGTACTTAGGTAGATATGTTTACGGGAATTTTATTATAAATAATATTATGTTTCAGTTTACCAAAATTAGTTTAAAAAAAATGCCTATGTATAGGTCTAACTTATTAAATTTTCTACCGTCGATTTGGAAGATATAAGTACCTACTATTGAGCATCCGAAAATCGAATGAGCAAATTTTTTCTACAGTTTTCAGGTCCCAAGTACTACATCGATCACATCTGTAGTGATATTTAGTTGTCAACTAAAAATATAAGATGGTTAAAATATCAACAATATGTACTTTTTGTTTGGTTTTGGATATTTGTATGTCAAATTTTTATCCAATTAACTAATGGTATACATTTATTGAATTGTACATTAGCTACGAAGGGAACTATTCGACGAGCAATCAAATAATGTAAAAGGTAATCTGTTTGAGACAATTTTTTTTCTAAACTGTAAGTCCCTTGTCAATAAAAAAATATTAGTGTCTACATTTAATTGACCTTTCACGCATAAAAAGATAGAGTGTATTTGTCAAAACCGATTTTTTACTGTTATCTATAGCTGTGTGCCTATAATGTCGCTTTTTTCACCTTTAAAATATTAAAATCTAATTAAAATTTTCGATTGTTTTACTTATTCATACGACACGTTTTATAGTTACTAACTAGCCGTGAGTGTCTCGCTCTACGGCAAAATGCCACAGGTAGGCCAATGTAGAAAAACTATATTTTGTTGGTAACACACAGTTTTAAAATACAGTTGGAACCTTTGTGAATTGTCATCGCCGGTTCTTATGCCTCTTTAGCACCAGTAGTGGCCCTTCCAAAGCTTCGTCTATTTGCTCCTGACTTTTTCCTAAAAAAAATGATATGAAGTAGGTATAGGGATAGACCTAGATAAAGCGTCGAAAAGGTAAACTATACACAAAATCGTCTGGATTCGATTGCTAAGTCTAATTTGGCAAAATTAAAATTCTTACCTTTAGTTTCAGGTATGACTAGGAGAACATACAACGCCCCTAGTAGAGTAACACAGGCACTGATGTAGTAGGTGCCGTGGAGTCCGAGCGAGACGGCTATAGAGCCGTAGTAGCGGAGTAGGAAGAAGTTACTAAGCCACATCCATGAGATGAAAAAACTCGAGGCTAAACTCCGCACCTGAAAAAGGTTTAATTCAAATCAAACTCCAAATTCAAAACCATGCATTCGGCTTTTACATCAGGTTTTACATCTACTCCATAATAAGATAACACTAGATACATGGTATTTTACATAACCTAACTAAAAAGTGAGTGTCAAGAACGTCGAACAATCAGTACGGTGCCCTATCTAGAATATTAAAACTAAGTAACTGTGAAAATTATCTTGATCCTTGATATTGAGCTCATGAAATAGTTATAAAAAAATAGAAATATGGGCCTTTGATCGTATACAAAAAAACATTAAAGAAATCTAATAATGAATAAGTAGGTACTAAAAATAACCTAAATGTCTAAACATTACATTATTATGTACAGCAATACAGAAATTGATACGATAAAGAAACTTAAACTTACGTGGATTGAAAACATCTCCGAAATAAGAACATAAGGCACAGATCCCAAACCTATATTGTATAGGAACAACACCGCTGACAACAGCATTATTGGCGCCCATAAGGTTCTATCATCGATATCTTCTTTAATATCTTTATTCTCCGTCCAAGTAACATCGACGTTTGTCAAATTATCACGTTCCTCAATCATCTCCCACAATCTACTTTCATTCACATAATTCTTCATGAAACTACTGTTGACGTTATCATTAAAATTGTCAGTCATGTTCTGTGGTAGGTCCAGGTATTTCCCTCTAATGTCTTGGCTTCTTCTGTAAGGCCACAGGCGGTGTGGGTACCAGGAGTACATGCGGAGGCGAGGATCGCAGTATACTCCCAGTATGGCGAAGCAACAAGCGATGCCGGAGCATGACCATAGTAGTAACATCTGGAATTAACCAAATGTTATCATCGTCATCATATCAGCCCACCGTAGCATGACCACCGAAACATGCGATATGATATAGCGATTTATCGACACTTAACTCTCAAAACACAATACGTTTCGACAAGTTTCTTGCGCCCGTTCTTCTTATCAGTTAAAAAAGTCTGGAACGGCTGGTAAGAAAATATAGACGATTCAAAAGTGCTTTTTGAATAAAGACTCTTTGACTTCGACTTTGACAGCTGCTTGAACGTGTTTCGGTGGTCATGCTAAGGGTGCTATACTAGGTATAGGCCCCCACAAACATCTCCATGATGTTTTGACTTGCATTGCCCGCATCCAGCGGCTTCCCGCATCTTTCACAAGAACGTCGGTCCATCTTGTCGAGGGCTTACCCACCCACAGAGCGTTGTCCGATATGAGGTCGTCACTCTAGAACCATTTTGTCAAAACCTTTTTGTAAGATTAGAGATTTAAGACCACTTTCATAAACTAACTAAGTAACTATCAACAACAACACATTGACTAAATTCTAATAAAATGTTTTATTGGCACAAGCTTAATACTAACAGCTATAGTATATTTTTCTATGGGGAATTAAAAATCTACTAAGAAGAGAATCTAAAAAAAATGTTACTTTTACAGCAAATTTTAATATAGAAATAAATTTAGGTACCTTCCTTCCAAGTTTATCAACTGTGATAGTGGCCACAGCAGCTCCAAGGACTAAAGCTGTTCCACACAGCATTGAACCTGCTTCTGAAGCGTCGAAAAGTGCACGAGGGGTTGTCCTGAAAGTGAAACACTCTTTGAAATGCCATGCGAGTAGCATGTTATGTCTGTAGTTACAAGTCTCCTTAGAATCAAGCGAATATGAACTATACAGCGTGAAATTTTAATCAGTTGGTTCCCACAGTGATGATTCCAAGCAACGAAAAAAGTATTTAGATTTTTTTCGCGATATCAGAGTTGGCCTCATAGAAAAAGTGGCTTGTAATCATGAGTGGAACCACCCCACTGCGAGAACCAAATGTTAAAAATGTCAGCGTGATAATAATGCCCCCGATATTTCAAGAGTCAATGTCTCTATGTTACGATAACCTTATAATATCAGAAGCCATGTGCTTGTTAAGAAGAATTTCTTATTATGTCGAAAATAAAAATAAAATTTTTTGCTGCTTTATTACTAACCCATTATAAATAGTGAAGTTATAAGCAGTGAGGTTGAGGTGTGGCACGGCGTGCGCCGAATGCCTCAGCACTGCTGCCGCGAAGCTGTTGACAGCGCCCGCGCCGCTGCCGGCCGCGGTGCATAGCAGGACGCAGCAGGAGAAGAGAGCGCGTCGCGATTTTCTGTGGCGGACTAAAAAGAAAGGAAAAAGTTTAGTTTGACAAGACTGATCCATCAGCTATCACTGCTGGGGCACAGGCCTTCCTTATAGGTGGTTAAGGAGGATGGGCTGTAACCCACGGCTAAAGGCGGATTGGGTGGGAGTTAACTTGAGTTAACGACTGCAAATGCCAGCCGAGTCAAATAGCTTAACGTGTCTTCTGAAGAACGGAGGAGGTCGAGATAATCAATTTTTGGGCGCCTATCCCATGAGCGACCCTCGCTAAAGTTGCTTAACCTCCGCAATCGCCGGGCCAGAAATAAATTGTTTGTCAATCATAATTAATATTTTTCTTCCAGCTTAACATAATAATAAATATTCTTGCAAATTATTAGCCCCAGGCCCCAGCAAATACGAGCCTCGTGTGAATATTGGTGTCTAAAACTTATTAAAGGTACAGAATTCTCCGTATTTGATCTCATGTGATGCATGGGCATATGCGGTGGGACCAACTAGTTAAGTCAAAGTCAATAGACTTACATAGTTCTCTACAAGCAGATTGCTCAGTCTTCTTATCAGAATTGGAATCCAGTCCACTAATCCTCTTCAGCATCGGTTGGAAGGTGTCAGAATCTTGGCGTCGCATTGCTTCCCTCCTACCTCCGTAGTAGTCGGAGGTTCGGATCCTGACTTCTTGCTGCTCAATCACGTCTGTCAAGTCTTCTCGGAAGTCAGAACCGTCAAACCAGCAGATTACTTTTGCTGCATCCTGCAAAATAATCAGTTAGTGTTTTATGGTTGGGTTGGCAATGTTGTAAAGATTCAGCAAGCTTACCTACACACTATAGTGACACAGCACTGAAATGAAATGAAAAAATCTTTATTCAAATAAACTAAGATATTAAGTGCTTTTGAATTCTCTTTTCTTACCACCCATTCGAGACTTTTGCACTTTTCGAGACTATCGCACATAGCACAATTCGGTATGGAGACTGCTGTTTAGAAGCAGACGGACTGTTTGTATGTGCCTAAACTTTTCAACCTTTTATGTTAATAAATACAGTAAGTATTATTATTTTATAAGACCAGAATTACAAAAAGTGATTTCATAACTCACTAACATCACTTTTAATTTTAATTTTCTCTTAGATTTATAACTTTTCTCTTTTTGCACGGGTATTCTGCCTATTTCTCATGTTTTTTTATGTTCAATAAATAAAATGTAAATCCGTTATTGGCATTAAGCAAAATTTGTAAGATAATCACTACTGTTTAATTTTTAAGTGCTGTGGATTTTGGGATAATAAATAATAAAAAATAAAAAAATAATACCTGTACCCTTCCAACGCTGATGAGGAAGGATGGCGTTTCTGGAAGCCACAGCAGAGACAATAGCAGCACTGTAGGTGGCGCTACCATCGACAATGACAGCGCGTGTGCAGACAACACACCTCCCGCCGCGTACGCAAACAGTATGCCGCAACTGGAATGTGAATTAGTCAAATCTCTTCCTCTAAAAATTTACCCATCCTTAGATAATGAAGAGAGGACGCCATAAAGGCAAGAGCAACATCAGTGTACTCAAGTTCAAAAAATATTCTATCTACTTTTCACCTTTGTCGTTAATTCTTCTGAGCACTCGAAATATCAACAACAAGCCATAAAGCTACTTCCACTTTATGCCTTCACCATATTATCGTCATCAGCCTTTTAATGTCTCCACTTCTGGAGCATAGGTCTTTCTATCTATAGGATACAGGAGCCTAATGAGTAGGATTAATGAGTGTTAACGAATACAAATTCTGCCACTATCATCTGCTTAACGTATTTCCGAAGCACATTTGTGTCTTTTGTATCTTACCTGCAAGCTAATGCTGGCATTGCAGCTAGCCCCCTTGTTCGGGGGGCTATTTCGGCACAATAAAGAGGGGCTAGTGCTAACGCCCCCGCACCTCCCGCCCCGGCGGCCACGCGAGCTGCCCAAACTCCTTTAGGACCACACCATGCTGCTAGCGACCAGCTAAGCTGGAACAGAACACAATTTTTATATAAAATAGCCTATTCCTTAAAACACTGAATTTTTTTATCGATTATAAAACGCCACTTGTCCTGTAATAATGGCTTGTGATTATTAAGATGATTAAATCCATATCCAGGACAAATAACACAAAGATGCGATTTATCAAAGACCCAATTTTCATTTTTAAAGTCGGTTATCGGTGACTGTTAAACCACACGAAAAGAGTGAATTGCCATATTGTAGTTTTGAAGTTATCATAATCATATTTCTTTATTTGCGTATTCTATGTTCGTTGTTAGATTTCCACAGAGTTTTCCAATAACCAGAGAAATTGGGCACCTGCTCTTCGCGTTTAGGTAAGATAATAAATCTTAATATAAAAGAGTAGAGTAGAGTCTAGCCGTTAGACTTACAATGAAACTGACGCAGATACAAAACGCCCCCGCCTTCCGCCCCCTAGCATCAGCTAGGACGGCGAAGAATGGAGCCGCTGGTAGCGCTACCAGGCACGGAAGTGCTGCCAGCCAGGCGCCCCCTGTCAGCGCCTCGTTGCCGAGCACTCCGGACACCCATCCCGTGCTGCACCCGTGTGTGAAGCAGGATAGGTTATCTGGAATGGAGACCGTAGCTCTAATACTCACTTATTTGTTTCGTCATCTGGACAGAGGGCATACCTACTCAAATGGCCATTCTGCTAAAATTAACGCCAGTAGAATGACAATGTATGGGATTGACAGGAGCTAAGCGTTAGCTTATTGTAATTCTCATACATTGTTATTCTATTCTAATAGCGTTAATTTTAGTAGAATAGGCATTTGAGTAGGGGGGCAGATCGGGCTGAAAGGCATAATAGAGATTATGACGCAGGCATCCACTTTGAAAATATTTTTTCAAAATTCCTACAGTAAGTCCTAATTCCACGCAGATAGAGTTGCGGAGAAAGCTACTACGATTTATTTATACAGATTTCCGGGAAGATGATCCTATCCATTTTTTTTGGGAACACGGGGGCGGTTATGTGGTGCATCCACCAAAAACCCTGGGGTGTTCCATCCGCGCATTGGACGAGGACAGCGGGACCAGGATGGCAATCTCCGTGTAAGATGATCCTATCCTAAAAACACAATGACGTGACTGTGTCATTAACTTCTTAAGTTTATTAGTTTTATCAACCACAATAAATTAGTTTTTGAGTGCGCAAATATATATTTCCTTTTACGTGCTGAAATAAAAAGCGCAATGTTCCTCGGTAGGTAGATGCTAGACTTTTTGTTTGTGTTCACTAAACTAGGAAGTTGGAACCATTTCGCTGGAAGTTCTATTAATTTATGTCCCAAAAGTACCTCTCATTGTTTTCAACAAAGCTCAGAAATGAATTATGCTATCTGACTTCGCAGAAGCATTATCCGCGATGAATTTCCGAGCTGAAAATTTAGATGTAGGTGCACTAGGTACGTTTGGAACGTACCACCATTTTTGTCAAATACATCCATAGGTATTTATTGCGCTACATTTCTATTGTTTTCGTTGTTGTTGTTTGTTTGTCTATGATAGTTATTTTTTCACTAAAGCGCAATTCGTTGTTTTTTTGGAACGGTAGAGGTATGTTTTGCCAACGTTGAGTTATTTGTAAACTTGAAAGTTTTAATTTGAATATATTTACATTATTTACACAGCGTTTTAGCGGTTACTATCCTAAACTTGAAAATACTCACTTAGTGAGAGAGGTAGCGAGAGGTCGAGTTGGTAAACTAATAACAAAGTTTTAGATATTGATACTTGATGCTTGTAGATCAGTTTACAGTAATTACTAGTCCTATACAAATATTCATGTTTACGCATCGGGAAACTTGATGTGCAGTTTATGGTGCTTTGCCCGAAATCTCTTACCTCGTGCAATCAATCAATCAAGTTCTCTGTAAGTAATGTTTTATTGGCATCATTCAGGAATTAAAAGAGTCGATCTTTCCTGGGTTCACTTTTTTTAAATTTTCCTACACCCATAATATATTTTTTTCTCGTAGCTATTTCTCTCGGGGGACAAGGTTTCCAAAAAGAAAAAAATATTAATCCCTGCAAACATATATTTTTTTTTTAAAACTCGAATAATGGTGCTCTTCAGCGTGTATTTATTAATGTTTTCGCTTTAAAATGAAAGTGTCTTACTATTAATTTTACTCTCCCGAGTATATCAACAAGTTCTAAAGCTTGTTACAAGTTTTTACTGTTGATTTAATCCTGAAAATCCATTTTGTGCGGCTGCCGGCTATTAAGGGATATTCCTTTGCATTTTTATTTCAATTAAAATGACTACATTAGCTGTTGATAATTGTCATTTGTCATTTTATTTGACATCTGACAGCATCAATGTGACATATGACAATAAAAAAATCGATGTTGCCAAGGTAGAAAAACGTTTTGGGTTGCTGTTTTATTAACTTTAACTATCCAGCTTAAAAAATAAAAAAAAAATGTTCGCAGGTTTAAAAAAAATATATTTATACATGGACAGTCCTTATTTTGTTCTCTTTCCATAAAATATAATTTTATGACCGTAGGCCACGGGTTACCCAAATGGGCCCAGCCTCCATACAAAAATGGAACAGAATTTTATGAACTTATTTATCTACTGGCATTCAAAGAACCTGAGCTTAGAGTAAGACGCGTTTCTGTTCCAGAAGCCGCGATGCTCGAAGAACCTGAGTAATAGACCCAACCAAAGCACGCAAAAACAATTTCAAAGTTGGAATACCTTAAAATGTACCAGGCTTTCATGAGTTGTAAAGAGATTAAACTTACAAATGGCAGCTGCGGCGAGCCGCCGAATGGAGCCACGCCATCGTATCGAAGCTGTTCTCTCGATGCGGTTTCTGTAACAATACCATTTACATAACTCCTTTAGTTTATTTTAGCCTTGGAGCTTGAATAAATAATAAAGTTCCTCCAAGGAGAATATTGATATTAGAAGATTCGGAACTAATTTATGTATAATTTATTCATGAAATTCAGCTGTAATATTATGACTACCCTTTTGGTTTATCACAAAAAAAGTCTTCAAATCTACCTTTAAAACGGAAGATAAAATGAAACATTTTTCCGCATTTTAGTTATTGATTTATACTGATAAATTACTTTATGGGTCTGCTTCTGAGTACCTCTTAACGTATATTGAATTGTAAGAATTGTGTTTTTATTATTATTATTTTTTATGTCTTGTATCAAGTGTTTTTTGGTAAATTTTGCCTACTTAGGTGCACTTTCGAGTAGCAGACAGAGTGATTACTGATTTCTCAGCTGGTTGAAAGTTATTTACTCTCACAATTACCTATCCGATATGTAGTAGGTATTTAATTTCAACCTACCTACCCATTGTGTGCAAACTTTTGTTAATAATAATTATTGTGATGGAAAATGACCTCACTTTAAATGTGGAGCTCTTTTTTCAAATGTTGACGACTCTGTATGAAATATACAGGGAGAAAAAAGCAGCCCTTGATCGAGTTTCTTGCCGGTTCTTCTCGTTACAAGGTCTCCCGCTCAGGGTTTGCGAACCGATGGCGTAGCTTCTTTGACATTCACATGTGCTTGTAACAGCCTAGACTGAATAAATTATTTTGAATTTTGATTTTTTTTACCTTTTTGGTCTACGCAGTCTAATTAGTTAAAACGGTAATCACATGATTCAATTTTATACTTGAAAAACCTAAATTATAATTGGAGCTAATGGTACTAGTAGTTACACAGATATGCAGTTGGCAGTCAACTGCTTTCGAATTAAAATCAAAGATGGAGTCAAAGTATCCATTATGCAAAATTTAAATATTACTTACTTGCTTTTGTGTGTTCTTTGCCCAAGGGTCAATTGGGCAAATTTAGCACAGAACTTCAATATTAGGTGTAAGCAAACACATTAGTCTAACGATCCTAGTGGTCAAGGCTAATCCCCTAGCTAGGCAGGACAAACACTGGGACCCAATCACCCTTAATAATTCTGAACAATAAAACCAAAACTAACGGTTTTGGTTGATATTTTTATATTTACCTAAAAATCTTTGGTTTAGCTTTAAAATTCTTATTTAAATTGTCTAAGATTGGCATCCTAAGCTCCCTAGGCACATCTTTCAACAATTTTAACGTAACTAAAGTGAGTATTTTTCTGTAAACGAAACTGAAGCGGTAACGACTTAGTTTTGGGTTTATCGTTGAAAATTAGCGCGATTGAGCCCCGACTGTTTACGCATTTGTTTTCATTAATACCTCTGTTCCAAAAGTAATTAGTGTGTTGAAAAATGATAAGAATAGTGAAAAACCATTATTTACACATTGGGATTAACCAACTTTCGAAATATAAAAAACGCGGTTGAAAAATTGCTGTCTTTTGCGGTGTTTAATTTTCGTCCGTGGACTATTTTTTATAAATCGAGGTTTTAGGCATAACGGGGCAATAATGGTACCCCCAAAGTTGTCAAAAAGCTGATAATTCTAGTAGCTGTGCAAGCGGGCGCGTTATCCTGATGAAAAAGAATACCACGAACATCACTACTTGGGCGCAAGAGACACCTGGAAAGCCTAAGTAAGACAAACTTCGCAATACCACTCACTAGTAACTATACTACGATCTTCTAGAAAAAAAATCGGTTCTAAGCCACTGCTTTCTAAAAAAACCGTTACCTATCTTTTTTTTGTGAACAACTTTCTCTTGTGAACAACTTTTTGAGTAACTCATCCACTTTAAACAGCCATTGCGTGGATTGCTGCTTTTAGACTATGGATCCAAGATACTCCTATTATTAGGATTTAGAATACATTTTGCGAAGTTTCTATATAGTTTCAATTTTTTTATTTACCATTCGCATTTAAGTTCCTTTTTAATAATTAAAATGTTGTTCCAAAATACTGTGGCTCAATTTTTGTTACATTAATGTTGCTTAATTAATATTTTTTTACGTTTCATTTAATATTTTTACCCCAAGGTATAATTTAACTAAAAACGTTAATAAAATTCCCGACGATTATTAATGAAGAGTACCAGGCAATCATAACTTTGAAAGATATTAAACTTACAAATGAGCGCTTCAAGTCTGGATGAATGCCAAAATAAGTTAATATTATTAAACGTAAAGATTGTTAAAGAAGTGATCAAGTTGTGCTTTTTCTTAATTTAATAAAAGCGGAGAAATTTTCAATTACTTTGGACAAAATCAAGAGAAAAATTGTTTTTAAAAACTTCAGCTAAGATTTGATCAATTTATTGAACTAACCTTTCGCGATAAAAGTATAAATTATTGACGATTTGAAGGTCCCTAAATGGTGACGAAATAATAGTTATTCACGAATAAGAATAAAAACTTAATGAAAATAAAAACGTGTTAAAAATGCGTTAAAATATGCCTCTAACAGGATTATAACCAACGATACTTAATTTTAATGTAATACTAAAAACAACGACTTTATAATTGGTTATTTCAGAAAAATACTGTCTCTAGCAATGAATGTAATCCAATAACTGAGTTTCACACATACCTACTTTAAATTTTGTGGTTACACTATTTAAAAAAAAAGCGAAAGATAGTAATATTACATACGCCGATTTAGCATCCTAGTTAGGAACCAATTTCGGGTTGCCACTCGTACTTGACAATAAAATATTGTATATAATAAGTTCGATTTTAAAAGTGAATTTACCCTATATCGGAAGATAAACATTGTATAAGATTGGAGATGAGAATCGAAAAAAAAAAACATAAACAATAATGACCTTTGCGTTATTTGTGTAAATAATTTGTTAAAATTTAACTTATTATACGGGTGGCAACTCTAAATTGGTTCCTAACTAGGATGCTAGATTGGGATATGTAATCGCGGCTTCGAAATACCTAGCTGTCTATTTGATTAAAGACTTCGCTCCATGTTTCAGTTAGAAAGTGGCAAAGGGGTTAATTTTAAAAGTTCTATGTTTAGGTCGGCAGTCTGTCGATAAACGGTTTAAGAGGCCGTCCACATTTTGCCGCTCTCTCGCTCGCACATTTCATGTTGTCACAAGATTTCTGAAATCTCAGTGCGTTTACTACAGTTATCTGAACTGGTAGAAATGACAACTATTTGTAGTTCAGCAACACGAAACTGAATTATATGTTAAAATATCCGTAATCTTCTTATACTGCGAAAAGTGGCCGAACGGACGCACACATAAAATGTGCAAGCAAGAGAGCGGCAAACGTGGAGAGCCTCTTAAGTAGTAGACAAAAGAGAGCTCTAATATGTTTAAAGAACGTTTTATTTGAAAAAGTTTTCGAGGATCTGAAAGAAAATAAATTTTACAGGTTTTGAATGTGCTGAATATCACATCTGACTGCATACTTGTTTATAAATTCTGTTGCATTTTTATTATACTTTATTTTCTATTAAGAAATACCTCTACTTTTATGACATAAAGTAGCAAGAAAGCTGCAAAAAGTGTCTACGAAAATTTCATATTGTTCACATAAAATGGATATTCCTAAAAAATGATTTGAGATCACAATTATGTTGAATAGTTTAATGTAAGAAATTATGGTAAATTATCACTAAATCACATTTTAAGGTATCACGGAGCGTAATATCTATAAAAAAGGCATTAAAGGGCAACATCTGTCTATTTACGACGAGACGAGCCCTAGTTAAGGTCATACCTGTTTTAGGGTTGTCAACCTTTAAAGTAAGAACTTGTTTCGCTCATGAATAAAAAAAAACATAACCAACGTGTTTCAAGATAGCTTGTATAGTACCTACAACTCTCTGAAATGAAATTTCATAAATTTTTCACTTCATCTAGTTTCTGATAGGTGAATACCAGATTGCAGGCGCTATAGGTAAAATTTCATACATTCTAAATAGATCTTGGCTGGTTTAGCGAGGGAATAATGATAGTGCAGCAAATTGATAACTCCAAATTGTTTTCAAAAAAACTGTATTTCAATGGATCACAAGCTTGCAGCATAGCGTACAATATTGGAAGAGGCAGTGTTGCCAATGCTTAAACATTTTATTACTTATTTATTTTTAATTTTAATGTTGCCTGCAACACTTTGTCAACCCTACCATCTCGAGAGTAATTTTTGGTTCAACGTCCCCTAATTCTTATAGGCTCTAAAAACATTGGCAAAATGGCAAAAAGTCAGACACAAGTTTAAGCTATAAATCTATACTTGAACATTGTTTCTGTACAAGATTTTTTTTAATGCAATATAAATTATGTAAGTTAATAAGTTTAGTAATTTTATCACGCTGTATTAAATCACTATCAATACTTCAATTCTTCCATTCTAAAACAACATTGGAGGTATTTTTAAGGAAATGTTTTATTTACTACAGAAACTGAGCATTTTATCCTAATTTACATTGCGACGCTGGTAAGCAAGAAATAAAAGTTAGATTTACATACCTATATGTTTCTTTTATACTCCACGGATAGTAAACCTTATTTTTTAAGTAACATACATGGGCGTACCCAGGTTATGGGCCGGGGGCAATTTTTTATTGTAAATCAAAAATATAGTATGGCAAATAAGAACTTTTATTTATAATAATTGATAGTTGTTGGAGGTCAAAATCCAGGGGGGCCGCTGCCCCTCCCTGCCCCCCCTTCGGTACGCCCATGAAACATCGTGCAAAATATGGCTTTAAATAAAATTGATACCGTAGCTTTTTCGTCAGTGCGTTATAAATTACATTAAGAAACTTTTGGAATCGTCGATATACTCGATAGAACGATTATAATTTATCAGAATACTTTAATATTCGATATGCGATGGACCCTTGAGAAATTACCTGAGTGGCGATCCTCTAATATTTGATAAAGTCGTAAGTAAGATCATAGCCGATTCTATATTTTGGCCTATGTTATCGTTGCTCTCCTATCTAAATTGAATTTGTATGTAGGAGGTACCAACTTTATGTTCTGATAATTCAATAGTTTTCTGTAATTTAAGTTGGCAGGCAAAAACTTTCAGTATTTATGTAAGTAAGTTTTTTTAATGTGTTTGTATTATTTTGTCTGCTATCGGCTACACCTTGTTTTAGCCGGCTAAAACTAGGTTTAGCCGCACTTCGAGTATTAGCCGTAACATAATATACTTAATTAGCTTAATTTTGTTTATATTTGTGTCATGTTCAGTGTGTATTAGTGTGTCAGTTCTTCGTTCCTGATGTCATTGCTGTGTTCAGCAGAATACAAGTGCAGCAGGCCTACCTTGCTGCTTAACTATACGAGCTGTTAGTTTTGGCATCTCAACGCAACGTAAAGACTGGTTTACATTATCTTAGTCTTTAGTAGAGTGCTTTAGTAGCGTGCGAGTACATTCGAATGCGAGTGCTTTAGTAGTTTTGGTGCCTTACCAGTGAGCGTTTACATGCGTCCAGTAGAGTGTCATTTGACTAAAGTACTCTACTAAATACGCTACTAAAATGTCGATTTACATGCTTCCAGTGAGAGGAATGTGTTGCGCGCGGGGTGAGAGGGCAGCGCGGGCGCGCAGGGGGTTCTACTGGAAAGCGATGATTCAAGTTGAAAGGCTACTAGAACGTTACTCTCTTTAGTTATAAGACGACCGTTTACATTTTTCAACTTAAGCACTCTACTAAAGACTAAGATAATGTAAACCAGCCATTACGTTGCTGGTTTACATTACCAGCAACGTAATGGCTGGTTGCAATCTGTTATTTATTGTACAGTCATGTTGTATATTCGTTGTATATGTCCAAGATAAATGTATTTTCTTTCTTTATAATACGATTGACCTTAAAGTAGCGGATTTCTGGATTGACGTAGCTCTCACAAACTTTTCTCTGTTTTATTTCTTACTTTTTACTGGAAATGAACTAAATGTCCAAAGATCCTGGAAGAGAAATACATAAGTGCTCCATAGTTCGATTCCGGTACTTTCTTTACCCAATTTAAATCGTGATACGATTGACCTTAAAGTAGCGATTTTCTGGATCATCGTAGCTGTCACAAACTTTTCTCTGTTTTATCTCTTACTTTTTACCGGAAATGAACTAAATGTCCAAAGATCCTGGAAGTTAAAGCACATATATAAGTGCTCCATTTCAGTTCAGCTCCGTTCTTTCTTTTACCCAATTTAAATCGTGACGACATTCGATCGAACGAAATTCGATATGGATTTCAGTCTAATTCACAATTTCGATCTAGAATCTAGATTTTCGTTCTCTATTACGTTTCAAATACGAATGCCAAATCACGTATTATGCAGAAGCAGATCTTTATTACCATATTATACTGTGACATGCATAAATGGAGCACGTTCGTGAGGACATCGAATAGGATATTGCTCAATATAAATACCACCTGCGTACTCATGAAATGACATTTTTCACCCCTCCAGCACGAAAAGGGCGCTTTTGGCGGGTAAAAACTCGCAGCAAAATCTATTTTTTGGTGCGAGCGTGAGGCAAAGTGCTTTTTTAATTTCTAACATCAACTTTTAAAATAATAAAGAAAATAAAATAAAGTGACAAGGATGAGACTTGTAAAATTGATATGTCAGAAAAGGATAGATAGAGTACTTTAATTAAAAGGTAAAAAAATAAAATGCACGCATAACCAAGAAGTTTTAAATACGGATTGTTAAAAAAATGGTTGAAAATTCGAAATAAAAAGTATAGACGAAATGAGGTCGCATGTATAAAATAAATATAAAATAAGAAAAAATTATGAAATTTATTAACAAACTTGTGTTTTATGATTATATATAAATTCATAAAATAGAATATTAATAAATAAGAGAAAAACACAAAGTAATTTAAAACAAAACGACGGGAATCTAGATACTTTATGAACAAAAATTTTCAGCAAAGGTTTGATCGAACTATTTTTGTAATAAATTACAAAAAAACAAAAAACCGACTTCAAAAAACCTACCTCTAAAAAGCAAGAAACAATTATTCGTAATAATAAAAATACGTCTACTGAAGTCGGGTGGGGCTGGAGTACAAATTCCTTTTTTTTATTCTAAAAGCCCCACCCGACTTCAATAGACGTATTTTTATTATTACGAATATTATTTCTTGCTTTTTAGAGGTAGGTTTTCTGAAGTCGGTTTTTTGTTTTTTTTTAATCAATTTTTTATTTTTTTATTTTTAGTGTAGGTACCTTGTAGGTAAGGTATATTATATATGTAGAAAAATCGGCTTAGCCAAACGTAAGATAATCGCGGGGAAACATACTTAAATACGGGTCAAAGTGAGAACCTCCTTTTTTAAGTCGGTTAAAGAACTACACTTAAGATATCCCTCTTCCAACAAAACAATAATTATCTTATTCAGTTCATAAACAAAGAAGTAATAGGTACGACCATTATCATCGAGGTAATTCACACAAATCATCAAATCAATCAATCGGTCCAGCCGTCTTCGAGTAATCGGTGGACATACACAAAACAAAAAAAAAACAAATATACAGAAGAACATAGAACCTCCTCCTTTTTTGGAAGTCGGTTAAAAATGAGTGCGTCCAACAATGAGGATTGCTGAATTTAGCTTTTTACTAAGAAAGTCACGTGAAAATTTTCTCGCTGGTAGAGGCGAAAAGTTGTATGTTCTACACGAGACCAAAATTTTGTTCTGCCTCGTGCCTTTAAATCACTCACTGTGCTAAGTAGTCTATATTAGAATCACTCGCTACGCTCGTGATTCAATTTTAGACTACTTTGCTAGTTCGTGATTTAAAGTCGGAACTCGCAGCACAAATTGATTTTGATCACTTGTATAACAAATAACTATTTTATTACGTTTTTCAGACTTATAAAAGGTGTTCTTTTGATATTTTACTATTGTTTAATTTATTATCAATCTTAGTTAAAAGAAACAAAAAAGACTGCGCTTTTAGGACGTTTTTATCAACGTGAATTTTACAATGTTTAAACAATAAATTAACAATTAATATATAATTGTCAAAGTCAAGTCACAATATCTTTGTTCAAATAAACTTAGTAATTAAGCTCTTTTGAATCGTCTATTATTCAATATAAGTATTTAACATAACTTAATAAAACTAAGTAGTTCATTTACATCAACCGATTATCTTACCACATAAAACTTTTAAGTCGGCAGCGCAGCTACTGTGCAGACTCAAGTTCTTAACATTTTAAATTGTTTGTGAAATCGCGAAGATTGCACTGCACATAAACTGTCGGTCGTTTTGTTAAAATGTTTATGTCAATTGCACTACACTTTGTTTCACTATTTTAGTGCTTTTTGATAAATAAATAAATGCTTGGACAATTTCACACAGAGCCAAAGCAAAGCTCGTTATGGGTGTTTATGACAACCGGATGTAGTTACCATTTACTTACATACTTTTTTTAAATAGGGGTAAATCGCTCCAACCTTCCTCCCCCCCAATTTATTGCCCCCTAATCGAAAAATAAGAATATTTATCAATAAACTGTGTTGCTTTAAAGAAAAACTGAATTATTAGTATATTATCTTAATAAATTCTAGTGAACAGTTATTTTTTGAAATAGCCGCCAAACGAAGCGAAACATCGCCAAAAAATACGACTCGCACTAGAAGCCGTACTCTAAGCTCTTATAGCAACATCAAAGTGATGTTGTGATAGAGACAGAGCTATACGATATTAGTAAAGTCATCACTGTTGTGATTGAGATGGCCCTTTGCGAGATGTATAGCCACTTTACTAATGTGGTATCGATCACAACCATCACTTTGATATAGTCACAGAATAGCTAATAGTACAAGCTTAGTAGAGTACAGCCTCTGGTGCGAGTCGTACTTTATCGCGATGTTTCGTGTCGATATTAATTTTGACAGTATAATTGTAGGGGAGCATATCAATTCTCGGATGGGAATCGGCATCACTTTTTAGTGACTCGGTAGCTCAGCGGTCAGAGCATTGGACCAGACATCCAAAGGTCGCGGGTTCGATTCCCATCGGAGAATAGATCAGGTGCGTAGATTTTCTGGATCATCGTAGCTGTCACAAACTTTTCTCTGTTTTATCTCTTACTTTTTACCGGAAATGAACTAAATGTCCAAAGATCCTGGAAGTTAAAGCACATATATAAGTGCTCCATTTCAGTTCAGCTCCGTTCTTTCTTTTACCCAATTTAAATCGTGACGACATTCGATCGAACGAAATTCGATATGGATTTCAGTCTAATTCACAATTTCGATCTAGAATCTAGATTTTCGTTCTCTATTACGTTTCAAATACGAATGCCAAATCACGTATTATGCAGAAGCAGATCTTTATTACCATATTATACTGTGACATGCATAAATGGAGCACGTTCGTGAGGACATCGAATAGGATATTGCTCAATATAAATACCACCTGCGTACTCATGAAATGACATTTTTCACCCCTCCAGCACGAAAAGGGCGCTTTTGGCGGGTAAAAACTCGCAGCAAAATCTATTTTTTGGTGCGAGCGTGAGGCAAAGTGCTTTTTTAATTTCTAACATCAACTTTTAAAATAATAAAGAAAATAAAATAAAGTGACAAGGATGAGACTTGTAAAATTGATATGTCAGAAAAGGATAGATAGAGTACTTTAATTAAAAGGTAAAAAAATAAAATGCACGCATAACCAAGAAGTTTTAAATACGGATTGTTAAAAAAATGGTTGAAAATTCGAAATAAAAAGTATAGACGAAATGAGGTCGCATGTATAAAATAAATATAAAATAAGAAAAAATTATGAAATTTATTAACAAACTTGTGTTTTATGATTATATATAAATTCATAAAATAGAATATTAATAAATAAGAGAAAAACACAAAGTAATTTAAAACAAAACGACGGGAATCTAGATACTTTATGAACAAAAATTTTCAGCAAAGGTTTGATCGAACTATTTTTGTAATAAATTACAAAAAAACAAAAAACCGACTTCAAAAAACCTACCTCTAAAAAGCAAGAAACAATTATTCGTAATAATAAAAATACGTCTACTGAAGTCGGGTGGGGCTGGAGTACAAATTCCTTTTTTTTATTCTAAAAGCCCCACCCGACTTCAATAGACGTATTTTTATTATTACGAATATTATTTCTTGCTTTTTAGAGGTAGGTTTTCTGAAGTCGGTTTTTTGTTTTTTTTTAATCAATTTTTTATTTTTTTATTTTTAGTGTAGGTACCTTGTAGGTAAGGTATATTATATATGTAGAAAAATCGGCTTAGCCAAACGTAAGATAATCGCGGGGAAACATACTTAAATACGGGTCAAAGTGAGAACCTCCTTTTTTAAGTCGGTTAAAGAACTACACTTAAGATATCCCTCTTCCAACAAAACAATAATTATCTTATTCAGTTCATAAACAAAGAAGTAATAGGTACGACCATTATCATCGAGGTAATTCACACAAATCATCAAATCAATCAATCGGTCCAGCCGTCTTCGAGTAATCGGTGGACATACACAAAACAAAAAAAAAACAAATATACAGAAGAACATAGAACCTCCTCCTTTTTTGGAAGTCGGTTAAAAATGAGTGCGTCCAACAATGAGGATTGCTGAATTTAGCTTTTTACTAAGAAAGTCACGTGAAAATTTTCTCGCTGGTAGAGGCGAAAAGTTGTATGTTCTACACGAGACCAAAATTTTGTTCTGCCTCGTGCCTTTAAATCACTCACTGTGCTAAGTAGTCTATATTAGAATCACTCGCTACGCTCGTGATTCAATTTTAGACTACTTTGCTAGTTCGTGATTTAAAGTCGGAACTCGCAGCACAAATTGATTTTGATCACTTGTATAACAAATAACTATTTTATTACGTTTTTCAGACTTATAAAAGGTGTTCTTTTGATATTTTACTATTGTTTAATTTATTATCAATCTTAGTTAAAAGAAACAAAAAAGACTGCGCTTTTAGGACGTTTTTATCAACGTGAATTTTACAATGTTTAAACAATAAATTAACAATTAATATATAATTGTCAAAGTCAAGTCACAATATCTTTGTTCAAATAAACTTAGTAATTAAGCTCTTTTGAATCGTCTATTATTCAATATAAGTATTTAACATAACTTAATAAAACTAAGTAGTTCATTTACATCAACCGATTATCTTACCACATAAAACTTTTAAGTCGGCAGCGCAGCTACTGTGCAGACTCAAGTTCTTAACATTTTAAATTGTTTGTGAAATCGCGAAGATTGCACTGCACATAAACTGTCGGTCGTTTTGTTAAAATGTTTATGTCAATTGCACTACACTTTGTTTCACTATTTTAGTGCTTTTTGATAAATAAATAAATGCTTGGACAATTTCACACAGAGCCAAAGCAAAGCTCGTTATGGGTGTTTATGACAACCGGATGTAGTTACCATTTACTTACATACTTTTTTTAAATAGGGGTAAATCGCTCCAACCTTCCTCCCCCCCAATTTATTGCCCCCTAATCGAAAAATAAGAATATTTATCAATAAACTGTGTTGCTTTAAAGAAAAACTGAATTATTAGTATATTATCTTAATAAATTCTAGTGAACAGTTATTTTTTGAAATAGCCGCCAAACGAAGCGAAACATCGCCAAAAAATACGACTCGCACTAGAAGCCGTACTCTAAGCTCTTATAGCAACATCAAAGTGATGTTGTGATAGAGACAGAGCTATACGATATTAGTAAAGTCATCACTGTTGTGATTGAGATGGCCCTTTGCGAGATGTATAGCCACTTTACTAATGTGGTATCGATCACAACCATCACTTTGATATAGTCACAGAATAGCTAATAGTACAAGCTTAGTAGAGTACAGCCTCTGGTGCGAGTCGTACTTTATCGCGATGTTTCGTGTCGATATTAATTTTGACAGTATAATTGTAGGGGAGCATATCAATTCTCGGATGGGAATCGGCATCACTTTTTAGTGACTCGGTAGCTCAGCGGTCAGAGCATTGGACCAGACATCCAAAGGTCGCGGGTTCGATTCCCATCGGAGAATAGATCAGGTGCGAGTTGTATTTTTCTATTTAGTTAGTCTTGTCAAAACAGTCATGTTTTATGATTCGATCGAATATAAATAATAATTTCGTGCGTTCGTTCGTGCCTGATTCAGGCACTATGGCATGTGCCACCAACCCATGTTGGGTTTTCTTAATTTCGTTACTTGTTTTACGTACTTACCTATTGAAAATATACAAAAGTATTTGTGAAAGCAGCTCTTTTTAGGGTTCCGTACCAAAATGGTAAAAAGGAACCCTTATGGTGTGACTAAGTCTGTCTGTCTGAAGAAAGAAGAAAGAAATAAAAAAATAAATATTTTTTTTACAACAGGGACTGAAAAAGGGTCTTAAAAATTTTAAGTGGGGCGACTAGGACATGTAGGGTATCATATGAAATATGCATATTTTAAAACATTTTTTCTTTTTTTTAGCCCGCATAGTTTTCGACTTATGATGAAAAATGTAAAAAAAATACCGTTCCCCCCCTTTATCTCCGAAGTTTGCAAAGAGAAAAATCTGAAATAATTCTATGTGATAGTAGTTTATGTAAAAATTACAGGAAAAATAAAACGATGTCTCAATATAACACACTTTACTTTACACTTTACTGCAATAATAATTTTATTATTCTACAGCTCTGCAGTGTATTTATTATGATGCACAGCTGTTACTTGTTGTATGGTCTGTTATGTATGATGGTACGGAAACCCTCGGTGCGCGAGTCCGACTCGCGGCTCTTGACCGGTTTTTTTAAAATTATTAAGCACTTCTAAATAAAAAAACAATAAATCCAAACTAAATCATTTATAAAATAATACTTTAATTAATTACGCGCTGTAATGCGAAAAAATCATTTTTTTTTCTTTTTATTAACTTTTTATTTAATAAGACTTGTTTTACAATAAAAATGCCTCACGGATCTTTACCGCTGTGTACCGGCTGAAAGCTTTTAATGTCATTCTAGAATGAAACAGCATTTCCCTGAGAAGTGTTTTTGCACAGTTTTATTTGGGAACCCCACATTTCGAGGCAGACAGGTCTTATCTGATCTACTTTTCGCTTTCATGTTGCCCTGGTAGCGATGCTAAGTAAAGCTGGCTATTTATTACGCTTTAGGGCTTCTGAAAAACAGATAAAATTGAGGCTATATTAATCTTGTTTTTGCCTGCTTAGATTCTGTTATGTAAATGCATTTGTCTGTCTTCAAAATTAAAATCTAAAAGATAAATAAATGTTTGCTATAAATGTTTTAGGAGAGTCTGCAAATAAATACGAAGTTTAGAATCAATTTATCGCGTTGTGCCAACCTTTACTTTAAATTACTCGTAATAAACGCGTACACTGATCGCAGTGTAATAACAGAAAGCCCTTAGAAAGCAATCGTGCTTTTTAAAATTTTATAACTTAAAGGGCTTTCTGTTATTACTTCAAATTATATAGTTTAATTAAAGTCTAGAAACTCAAATGGTATGTTGATATGTCACAGTAATATAAGATCGAACAGAGACAAAGTATTAGCATGTTTTTTTATAACGCAAACGTCAGTTATCAACTTCTTATTCGACTAGCCCCCCTAGCTTCGAGCAGCGACGGCTTCGTCTGGTACAGAAGCCCGTCTTACTCTAAGCCCCCTAGCATGACCATCGAAACACGATATAGGTAGGTATGTTTATTTTTACCGGCACTCATCTGTCAAAATCCATTTTTTTTGACAGTTAAACGAGATAAATCGCTATATCTTATCGCGTTTCGGTGGTCATGTTAGGGGGCAGACAAAATTACATCTTCAAAGATTTAAAGATACCAATTGACTCTTTAGATAAAATATTATCTTTGGAACGTTTAGTTTAAACTTGCACTGGGCCATATAGTGAACATAAAGAACTAACCGAAACCGGAATGTAGAACAGTTTCAAAAGGAGTTTGTACATATCGCCGAAGGTTGACAACGAATGGTCGAGTGCACAAAAGTTGTTGGTAGTACCCGTTTATTGTTTTCGATGTACTAAAAGTTCGACCTAATGTACTACTGAACATTTGTGCACTCGGCCATTCGTTGTCAACGTTTTGGCTTTCGGCGAAATGTACGAAAATCGTTTGACGCAGTTCAATTCCTAAAGAGGTTTTCCTAACATTGAGAAGATAGCGATAGTGTCAATTCTATTCTCTACATCCTATGCTCTGGGGTTTAGGCCGTCATGTTACAATAATAGAGCTATAGTTTTGAAGATTTTGTCTCTGCCCGACTTTTACTTCACTGTGGTCACAAGCCATTAATTGAGTTAGTTTTATGAGTTGTTAGACTTGTTAGAACTAATGTTTTTCGATAAAACTCACATGGGAGTAAAGGAACGTCGTAAAATATGACCTCACCTTTTGACTGCTATCCCGCCTGAACTTAACAATTTGAATACTTAACAAAATTATAGTAATTAAGTTCTTTTAGTTCTTGTAGTTAAATCTGTAAGTGAAATAATGCTAAGTAATTATCAACCCACGTAATCTACAAAAGTCAACTAACAGGTTTGATTTTATGGTTTTCCATGTGTGGAAACTATCCCTTCACTATCATCATCCCCCTACCCTTATCCCCATTTATTTGAGGTCGATGCAGTGCGTCCTTCTCTTCCATTCCTTTCTGTCCCTCGTAATCTCCTCATCCACTCTGATCACATTCATATAATCTTGTCTGGGGTCTTATTCTTACTTTCCAGCCTTCAACACCCATATCCATTACTCTTCTAGTAACATGCCTTTCATTCCTTCTCATAACATGCACAAACTAACCCCTAACTAACCCTGCACTATGGGGTGACGTAAATGACTTAGAGGAGTTAACCCCTCCTCCGTGAACCAGTAAATGAGCATCAGCGTTTTCTGATAAAACCTGTTACACTGCGATCTGCAACAGCAACCGTACCCCCTAATAATAAACCTAGTATAAGGTGATTAGTACCCTCAAGTGGCGCCCTCATCTTAATTAAATGTATTGCTCGCTAAGTACATAATGTATCGAAAATTCAAACGTTGCGATTGAAGCTAAAGTTCTATAGTTTATTAACAAATAATAAACTTTCTAAAATATAGTTCGTTGTAGTAGTAGTAGGCAAAAGTGATAAAAGTGGCCACTTTTTGCTCTTTTGTCTACTACTACTACAACAAACTATATTTTACTGAGGTTATTATTTGTAAATAAAGTATAGAACCTTAGTTTAAATCTCAACGTTTGAATTTTAGATACAGTATATACTTAAAGAGCAATAAATTTAATTAAGGTGAGGGCGCCACTGTGAGTATACTAATCGCCTTAACCAAAAAGTTTTCTTAGGAATTTGAGACGTCAAACGTAAGGAATAATATTGCTAAGCCAAATTTCTGGTTAAACCAGGTGTAAACTTACTCTTTATAAATAAATAAATAAATAAATATTTGACAACATCACATACATTGCTCCGATCCCAAAGTAAGTAGCTAAAGCACTTGTGTTATGGAAATCAGAGACAACGGTGGTATCACAAACACCCTCTTTGTTTATTATTACGGCCGATAGAGATTAAGGCATCGTCCTCCCAAGGCCTCCGTCCTACAGTGGACTATTATAGCTCCCAACCACAGGATAACTAATAGTACAAACCCAACCCACACTTGGGATCCGCCATAAAAGAAGTCTAATGACTTAGAAGTAGGTAGTATCATTAATTTCCAACCCATCTGCCATTTGTGGAGATTATGACTACATCCGCCCACGGAAGAGCCTTTCGTCCTACAGTGGACAATCATAGACTACTAAACCCACACGTGGGACCTTTTTTAGTGTGTCATAAAGGCGTTTTTTAACTTAGAAGTAGTATATCACTGCAATATCGAACCCATCTGCCATTTGTGGAGATTAGGACTCCATCCGCCCACGGGAGAGGCTTCCGTCCTACAGTGGACTATCATGGACCCAAACCACACTTGGGACCTTTTTTTAAGTGTGTCATTGAAGGCGTCTAATGACTAGAGGAATAGGTGTACATCGTTGCAATGCAATCTCCAACCCGCTTGTCATTCGAGGAGGTTATGGTGATATCTTCGCACAGGACAGTCCTACAGTGGACTATCATGGACCCAAACCACACTTAGGACCTTTTTTAAGTGTGTCATTGAAGGCGTCTAATGACTAGAGGAATAGGTGTACATCGTTGCAATGCAATCTCCAACCCGCTTGTCATTCGAGGAGGTTATGGTGATATCTTCGCACAGGATAGTCCTACAGTGGACTATCATGGACCCAAACCACACTTGGGACCTTTTTTAAGTGTGTCATTGAAGGCGTCTAATGACTAGAGGAATAGGTGTACATCGTTGCAATGCAATCTCCAACCCGCTTGTCATTCGAGGAGGTTATGGTGATATCTTCGCACAGGATAGTCCTACAGTGGACTATCATGGACCCAAACCACACTTGGGACCTTTTTTAAGTGTGTCATTGAAGGCGTCTAATGACTAGAGGAATAGGTGTACATCGTTGCAATGCAATCTCCAACCCGCTTGTCATTCGAGGAGGTTATGGTGATATCTTCGCACAGGATAGTCCTACAGTGGACTATCATGGACCCAAACCACACTTGGGACCTTTTTTAAGTGTGTCATTGAAGGCGTCTAATGACTAGAGGAATAGGTGTACATCGTTGCAATGCAATCTCCAACCCGCATGTCATTCGAGGAGGTTATGGTGATATCTTCGCACAGGATAGTCCTACAGTGGACTATCATGGACCGAAACCACACTTAGGACCTTTTTTAAGTGAAAGTGAAAGTGAAATAAGCTTTATTCAAATAAACTTAATTGTTAAGTACTTTTGAATCGTCTATATTTTCCTACCACCCGATCCAGACTTTTTTAGCTGACAAGAAGAACGGGCGCAAGAAACTTATCAGCTGTAACAGCCATAAGTAACGATATTTACAAACTTGAATATATCGTTACCAGGGTAACATAATTACAAAAGGGTGACAGAATTATTGGCAACAACATAGACTTAAGACTAATAAAGTACTTATATTAGCAAGTTATGTGTTACCTACATCATTTCCACGCATTTTGATCTTTAAGATAATCGTCAACTTTATAATAACCTTTACCCATGAGCGTTTTTTTAACATGGTTTTTAAATTCATGCAAAGGAAGATCAATCACTTGTTGTGGAACTTTATTAATAAAGGCTATGCCTTTCCCCATAAATGAACCTCTCGTTTTTGCAAGCCTAAATCTTGGAACGGCAAGTTTATCTTTATTTCTTGTATTAAACTGGTGAATGTTGCTGTTCTTATCAAATGAATCATAGTGTTTCCTTACATAAACTAAATTTTCATAAATATATTGGCCTGCCAAAGTTAAAATATTTATTTCTTTGAACAATTCTCTCAAGGTATCTCTCCGCCGTAGATTGTATATGGCGCGAACAGCTCTTTTTTGGAGTACAAAAATATTTTCAATACTGGCTGCTGAGCCCCACAATAGCAGTCCATAAGACATTACACTATGAAAATAACTAAAGTATACTAACCTTGCCGTTTCAATATCAGTTAAAAGCCTTATTTTCTTAACAGCGAATGCCGCTGAACTAAGTCTACTTGACAAGGCTTCAATATGTGGATCCCATTGCAATCGAGAATCTAGTGTAATACCTAAAAATTTTGTACTCTCAGTAAAGTCTACTTCATCGTCATTCAAATTAATATTTAATTTTGTCTGCTCAACATTAGGTAATGACAATTTTACACATTTAGTTTTTTGGGGTTAAGTGCTAAATTATTACTATTAAACCAGTGTGAAACTTTAGAGAGGGCACTATTTACTTCGTCCGAACAGTTATTACCTCGGTTTACTTTGAAAACTAAGGAAGTATCATCCGCAAATAGTACTGTCTCACATAAATTACTCGCGAAGTTGGGAAGGTCATTTATATAAATTAGAAACAGCAATGGGCCCAATATTGATCCCTGTGGCACACCCATATTGATGGGGGCTCCAGTAGATTCAGTTCTATTAATTACAACTTTCTGAGTTCTATTGTACAAATACGATTTCATAAGACTAACCGACTTATCAGAGACACCATAATGTTCTAGCTTCTTCAATAGTGTTTGGTGATCAACGCAATCGAATGCCTTAGAAAGGTCACAGAAAATGCCAATTACATCCTGCTTTTCTTCCCAAGCGTCAAGAATATGTTTGAGAAGTGCAATTCCAGCATCAGAAGTACTTTTACCCTTGGAAAATCCAAACTGATTTTTATGGAGTAGATTGTTGTATGTGAAGTAATCTAATAATTGGGAATATATAATTTTTTCAAATATGTTACTAAGTGCTGGTAGTATAGATATTGGCCTAAAGTTAGCTGGGTCACTTTTATCCCCAGATTTAAAAAGAGGAATCAATTTACTATTTTTCATTAAGTCAGGAAAGACCCCTTCGTCAATAGTGTGCCATTAAAGGCGTCTAATGACTAGACTAGAGGAATATGTACATTACTGCAATGCAATCTCCAACCCGCTTGCCATTCGAGGAGATTATGGTAAAGGTTGTTTTTTTCGACTAAAAGCAAGCAAAATTTATAGCCGTCGAATTCCTCGGCCACATAACATGACATATGAAATAATTCCAGGCTATTAAGGCACGTACACACTATCGATCGCCTCCTTATAACTTATTCAGGCCCTCAGCCTTATACACCATGTGGTCTTAAACAAGCTATCCTTAAAATAGATTATGTCCATCAGCCATTTTTTATGTCCCCACTGCTGGGGCACAGGCCTTCCTTATGGCTTGCTAAGGAGGATGGGCCATAACCCACCACGCGGGCCCAATGCGGATTGGTGGGTGTTAACGACTGCAAATGCAGCCGGGACCAACGGCTTAACGTGCCTTCCGAAGCACGGAGGAGCTCAAGATAATAAATTTTTGGTCACCCTTCCCATGACCGACCCATGCGAACGTTACTTAACTTCCGCAATCGCTGGGCCAGGCGCTAAACCACTGCGCCACCGAGCTCCAAAAATAGATTAGCTGTGCTGGAAATAAATAATAAATAATGTCATTTTTTTAAATCATGTTTGTACCTATCTATGTCTGAATATAATCTAAAACGAATAGCTACGCATGTGTTGCATTCCATTTAATTTAGGGCAAAGTACTTAGGGCAAATTCCCATTTCAACAATGTGGAACAGATTAACAAGATTAATTTGGTTACCGGCTTTGAACACATTTATCTTAATTAGGTTTAAATTGGTTTGTCTAAATCTGGTATTAAAACAGTTTTTAGAAGAGCTTTTATAAGTTTTCGACTACTCGATAAAAAAAAATTTAGTAAGTACAAGAATACTTAATTAAAATACAAAAGGGCAAACTAAACTTATTATACGTAAAAAACTTATAATTATAGAATTTTAAATATAATTGACTATTTTTAATTTAGGCTGTAGGTAAGTGAGATAACGCAGTTACATCTTTCTTTATATACTTAAGTATAATACTTCTCATCACATTGATAATATCCAAAATCTCTTTTGTTGCATTTTTATTTGAAAAAGAAAGAGAAAAGTCAGAAATATTTACGAATTTTTAATATTATGTATCTATTTAAAATATTATAAATTCGTTAATATATTTTAATACTCCCAAAAGTTTTTTTATTAATTTAAATCCTTCTAACTTCTGTAACACTTATTTGGAATTTATATTGCCTCGCTTTCTGGTTGAATGTAGCTGAAAATGCCACTCAAACTCTGACCGGATGTAGCGATTGTACCTAGTGTAAGCTCGTAAACAATTGAAAATGTGAGCTTATTGTAAACCAACAACGGAAAAGGTGACACACCACACCACCTATATAATGGTACGCGATAAGATAAGTGAGCTTATACTTACTGTGCTAAACTTATTACTTACACACAACTTTTGGGTCTGATTCAGAGTTAAGTTCCAGTTAAGTTAATTGGAGCTCGGTGACGCAGTGGTTTAGCGACTGGCCCAGCGATTGCGGAAGTTAAGCAACGTTCGCAAGGGTCGGTCATGGGATGGGTGACCAAAAATTTATAATCTCGAGCTCCTCCGTGCTTCGGAAGGCACGTTAAGCCGTTGGTCCCGGCTGTATTTGCAGTCCACCTATCCGCATTGGGCCCGTGTGGTGGGTTATGGCCCGTCCTCCTTACCACCCATAAGAAAGGCCTGTGCCCCAGCAGTGGGGACATCAAAAATGGCTGATGGACAAGTTAATTGACAATTTTCTTTTTATAAACTTTGTTCCATTTCATCAATAGCGTAATGTGGAACCTGTGAAAAGCCCGTAAACCATTTTAGACAATGAAATACCTTGCAATTTGTGGTACTTATTTAAAACATTCAACAGCAATTTAAAAAACCTTTATCATGCATACTAGTATAATATTATAGCCCTGTATAGCCAATGACACATTTGTAAAAAAATAGAAAGATGTATGGGGTTTATTGATACCTATATCACAGAATACATAATAGTACAAGTCCTATATGGTTAAGTTACAAAAACCAAACGTGATTTTCGGAGGACAACATACACTTGCTCCCACGAAATCTCACATCTTGTGATGGAATAAGAACATAAAGTATGAACACATTTCAACCTTAATCACGTAGGCAATGTAATGAGAAATGAGCGGGCGTAGCTACCAACTGTTCGTGGAAGTACTTCCATATACATGCAGGTACATAAGTGAATACGTGAATTAAGTGATATTCACGCCGCCCGCCCGTGTCATGAAATTCAGGATTAACTTTGTTATGGTCTAGTCATGGTCACTTTTAGTAGTTTTTGAACTAGATGTACCTAGCTAGATGTAAGTTACTTAAATGAAATTAAGATCTGAGGCCGTACTCTGAGCTCGTACAGCAACCTCAAAGTAATGTTGTTATAGGGACAGAGCTATACATCGCGTATAGCGCCATCTCATTTACAACATCGCTTCGATATTACTTTTGACCCATAATACGTTTGTACTATTATATAATTCTGTGCCATAATGGACACATTATTTATTTATTACAATTAATAGATTAAAAAGTCTCTTGTTATAGCGGTACAGTAGTTTGTTACAACAAAGATCGTGTAACACCCACAAAAATCTCCTCTGTCTTAAAATCCGGTTAAAAATCTAAAGAAAAACTATGTTCTTAGCTCCAAGTTTAAGCTTCAGCCCTTCAGTCCAACCACATGTATCCCAAATTCACAGACAATGTCGTAGTGAGTGAACCGTCCGGTATTTTTTGCCGGACCGCGACCGGACCGGAATGTGTTAACAAAGACATCCTTCAAGCTTAGCCCTTTCCCCCATCAATCCTTCGTCGACATTTATTAGTGAAAGTTTTTGTATGTGGGTACATATTATGTGTACGTAGAACGGAAAAATTATATTAGTCAGTTTAAAAAAAAAAGTTACGGCAATCTACTCATCTTCAGGGAGTAATTTTTGCCAGTATCAAGTGTTAAATAATTCAGTGGCATTGTTTCAGTTTACATTAGAATGCGGGTGCATCGCATTCCAATGCTGCTTGGAGATTTGGCATCAAATATATCGATAAAATTTACTCGGTAAGTTCTGCCGAGGTAGCCACCACTACAATAAAAGTCTCAGCTTCACACAACCAAGATCGCACCTATTTCAATTATCCCACGTATTGTTCAGATGCGTAGACACTTGTACCACAAAACTGCACAAATTTTAAGACACAATATCCACTATAAAACAATTTGCAAATAATTAAAATAGCCACCGAACTGAACCCGACAAAATGGCGCCAAAAACTCCACCCAGCCTTTTATGCTAAAGTTGTATACTTTTTTTTTATTTGGGATTCATAATCTGCTGTACTTTTTTTACTTATTAGTCTGTGGTATCTGTTACCAAATGACAGACCAATGCCAAATCGGAAGTCAAATTGACATTTCGTTTTCTTAAATTTGAAAAAATGGAAAATAATGGTGGTTTATGCAGCCGCGCTGTAATGAAATACAGCGGTGATTCTGATTACAATAATAGCTGATGTGATGACTTACAATACATACTTGATTTTATGTTGCTAAAAAGTTCCGGCCCCAGTTCTCTGCCCTGTGGCAGACGTTACGTTACGATCAAATGATAACGTTATGGTAATAAAAAGGTATGGTATGGTATATAATCTTTGGTGACTCAAGAGTATCTTGGTTTCATTTTCAGCAGAAGAATCTAGAACCCACTTTACTTACTTCAGAAAAAATAATTCATGACTTTCATCTTATCCGCAAAAAAACTAGAAACTTATTTACTTCAGAAAAATAATTTTACTATAGGCTTCAGTCCTTTGAAAGATTATTATTTATTTTTACTTATTTATATACCTACTGTAAAGAGGTAACTTATAAGATTAATTAAAAGAAGCCACTAACTACTTAACTCGCACAGAAGTCCAATTAAAAAGAAAAACCTTTAAACCTAAGTCTGCATAGATGATAGACAAGTGCGATAACAGCTGACTGAGTATTCAACCACCATTATACTAAGAAAATGTACGTTATTTCGTACTTCCATAAGGTAAACTTTCAGATGTTACAGTAACTTCGCGATTTGTTACCCGGCCATTAAAGTAAAATCAGACTGTTCTAGGAAGTTAGCAAACTGCATGCGAGCACGAAATGCATGCGAACATTGTATGGTACAAAGGTAGGGTTGCCATACGTCCCGTATACAGGGTCATTTTGTATTCACCATCCAAATTATTTTGAGGATGTGTTCAGTCCATAAAACTGAACAACTTTCTCTAAGAAACTCAGGGCCAATATGTAAAAAAAGACTATTAAAACGACGATGACGACCATACAAATCAAAGAGATCACGTGATCAATTAATGAGGGCTTTTCAAAGTGACATTAAAAAAATAAAAATAGTAACTATTTGCCTCTTTCATAGCCTTCTCTATTTTACAAGCCGTGAACTTAAGTTTGGCAACGTCTGTTAGTGTCAGTTCGTGGTCATAGCGTCGGTTAGTCTCCATACTAAATGTATGGGAATATTTCAATTTTAAAAAGTCGATATTTGCTTTCGTAGTAATCGTGCGGGGTTGAAAATATGAAAATAATGTAGTTCTTTTATTGAAGTTCTTTATATATTAAACAATCAGAAAAAAAACAACTTTTAACCAGGAAAAAATGGCTGTCAAAGATGTCATCTTTTTTGTTGATTTTTTTCAGCAGGGCGTTGAATAACACGCCCTCTAGCTATAAATGATATATCATTAGAATGGTCTTTTAAAGACAAATATTTGCTGCAAACATACTTTTTATCAATAGTTAGTATTTTCGGAGTTTTAGGTCATTAATGTTATACAATTTGGTTGATTTCAGAGCGATTTAACTCTTAAATTACTAATAGTTGAAGTTTGCTGTTGTACAATAAACTGTTTCAAATTTAAAGACCTTTTCAATGATGTAAGATTCATTGCTAGAGGAGGCCTAGATCAAAATGCTCATCGTACTAAAGGACCCCCGAAAATTTTAAACAATTCGACTCAAACCTCATGTCCTAATAAATAAATAATAATAATAAATATAAAATCTTGATTGAAATAATCTTACATCACAATTTACACCTAGCTTGAACGCAGATAATATAGGAAAAAGAAATAATCAATAATAAAAGAATATTATTAAACTATGTGCTTGACCACATGCAATGTTGCCGTTCTGCTCACTTCATGGCTTGTAATTATAGAAGGTTATGCCTCATTAGATGGTGTTGACGGAAAGAGAATTGTCAAAATTGGCTTTTAAAAATAAACGGCCTGTACCAAAGAGGTGTAAGCGCTCGCTGGCTGACATCTACCCAAAGAAAAACATTTTAATCATTACATTACCCTGCCCGCCTACCCTAAAGTACTCTTCGAATCTTAGTAAAAAAAACACATTGACACATATATTTTTATAAACGCCATCTATCGAGCCTATAGATTTTATCATTTTGAAAAGCCCTCATTACCAAATCATCACCAAAATTTTGTGACGAAATTCAAGAAAAATGTTTCATGGAGAAAGCTGTTTAGTTTCACAGACTGGACACATCCTTGAAATTTGGATGGTAAGTTTAGAATGACCTTGTATACGGGACTGTCAGCGTATTTGACCATCGCGTCTCGTATTGCTGCACGTCCCGTATTTGGCCCGTTTTTTCTAAATTTGAAAATGTGGACAGAATATTTTCGTTGATGACGGCTCAAGGACGGACGAATGAAGTTGTCGTTAGAGACCGTTGAATCTATTTTGATTTGTCACTTTAAATGACATGCCGGGACGCATTAAGCTGAGTCCAGCATAATTCTCATTATAGACCTCCATTGAATTTACAAATAAAAGTTATAACACAGATAATTCATCATAGGTTGTGGCAACCCTATTATAGGTAGTGCGGTGTTAAGGCAGTGTCTAAAATGAAAGTTAGTTTAACTAAAAACAGGTTCTTGGTGTTTTGTGTGTCTATTAACTGTTTATATGAGTCCATATTACATTTATTCGTATATCGGATGTACAGAGGAGATAATTCGAGTGTAAATTAAATTTGTTATTGCTCCCTGTAAATTGAGTCGCAGATTTATTTGTTCGGACTTTTCCTGGATTTTCCCTGCCTCTGTTTGTTATTCTCTTTCCGAACGCAGCGTTTTATTTGAAATTCTGTGCGTTTTATTCTTCGATCATCTACTACCGGTTTTATTTAATGGATATTTATGTCAATGTTTGATAGAGATTTTGTGCTTTATCAAAGGCTTTGTTTAGCATGCATATTATTAACAAAGAGAGTATAATTATCAATTAAAAATATTTGTAAGTATAAGAAGTAAATAAAATTTGTTCTCATTTGAATTAAACTCCTAATCATGACTTATTTAAAAATTAACTGATTCTTGGACTTGGTTCGGCAGCCTGCTTGAAAATCTTTCATCAAGGTTTTAAAAATTTGAAAAAAAAAGTAAACATGGGTTATGTATAAAAATGAAGAAAATAACAAGTTTATATAACGAAGTTTAATTGCGTGTGTGGCTGTTTACCTGACGACCTTTGTCTTAGAGTCTGAACTTAGACGAAGATTTTACTTTATGCTCTAGAGCATGAAAAGCGATTTTATGCAGCCTATACCCAACATAATCACGAACTTTACGAGCATGAGGAGTGAAAATAACTTTTTTTCTCATTACGATACAGGGCAAATCCAAGAAGAAGGCAGTGCCGCGAAAAAAAAACAACGATTATTTTCCTACATACTTTCCATGATTAAAATGTAAAAAAACGACGATTATTTTCCTACATACTTTCCATGATTAAAATGCACTCTATGGTACAAATACAAAATACAAAATTATTTATTCAGTAACAGGAGATTACAAACTTAAAATTAATAATGGGATCGCCAGTTAAGTGCAAAGCACTTGTGTTAGGAATCCCGCTCCTCCATAACGAATATGGTACACAATTAGTTCTCCAGGGTAAGTACTAAATAAAAACATGACAAAAGGAGAAAGAAAAATGAAAATTAAAGAATGAATATAAAATAAAAATGTGTGCGCGTGTGTGTGTGTCTCTCTCTCTCTGTGTGTGTGTGAAACACACACTCATGTTTTAATACCCCTCATTATGCATCAGTTTCATAATTAAAGATGCTGCTTAATGAAAAGTCCTTTACGTAATTTCGAGTGTGGTTTTTTTTAAAGATCTTCCAGCTATAATCTAGGGGGTTACTTTCGAACGTGAACTTGTATGAAAATATTTGTCAAGTAATTTAAATTAACCGAACCTGTGATACTGGATCTTAATATCGTAATCATTGAATCAGATGTACCAGGGTCCCATAACTGAGTAGGTGGTTGAGACGCATCGCTACAGCAATTTGCACTAACACGAAACCAATTTAATTTTCATCCCCGCCTCGCATCCAGGATATTGCCTGAAAGCACATTTCTCTACCGCTCAAATAACGGTTATATTATGTGCCAGCTTGATTTGGAAGTTAACTTTAGCGTTTGCAATATCGCAATTTAGATGAAAGTCGACTGCACTGGCATAGCGTGTGTTAAGTTGTTTTAAACAATAATTTAATAATGCATTGTAGTTTGGAAAAGGTCATCTATGATGAAACGAGTAGAATGTTATTATTAATGTTATGTATAATAACTAAAATTATTTAAAAATTTAAAGTTATTTATTCACATCACAGATGAATATTGAGTTTAGTATGGAATGCTTACTCACTTTATGGTGTGCTTTGAATTGGTTTTGTGTTTGTATTGTAGCGTGTTCGTAAATCATGTATTCGCTTTCGTGATACGATGTATGACTACATAAAATCTTTATAGCGTGCAATATACGAGTATCTATGATTTTTATGATCGAAGGACTTTGCACTGTCAATATTGAATCGATCAAACCAAAACGTACCTACTATCAAAATATTTTTCAATACACCAATTAATACTCCAATTGAATTGTCAGTAAAAAATATTAATTCCTTTTATGACGTGTTCACACCATAAACACATGGTTCACACATTCACTTTCTAATTTAATTAAAGTACCAGGGTCACATAACTCAGAGGGTATCAGATGTGGCGAAATTGAGCCAGTCAGCAATAACTCACGTGGACCGTGGGATGTGATATACTCGAAGATATTTATAACCCCAGTGGGAAAAAACCTCTGTCTGGCTCGTATTCTCCTGGTAGTTCGATGCTTATCAAGTATTGATTGAAATTGATGACATAAGTTTTAACACGTGTCCCATTTGTTATAAATAGCTTCCGCCCACGACTTTGTTTGCAGGAACCTTTAAACAGGATAAAAAGTATCCTATGTTTTATTCCAGACTATAAACTTGTGCATATTCATCCAAATCTATTCTGTTTCCGTAACGTTAACGTTATCGTGTGATTGTAAGTAACCTAACAAAATTCAAACTTTGATAAATTATTATAATACTGACAGCCCGCGACTCCGTCTGCGTGGACAGTTGTTTTTCTATACCTCGGGAATAGTATCTATTTTCGGGATGAAAGGTACTCTAAGTCCTCGTCTGTACCCCTGACAATATCTTAGTATACTCATGTGTACAAAAATATAGTCTACACATTGGTTAAGTAGTTAATTTAAATAGCTATGGATATTTACCTACCGTTAGATACCTCTTAGCTCTATGTAATAGGTCTTGCCCCTAGTATTACCGTTGTTGGTACCACCGGTAGTACCTACTATGGGTGATTTTTTGCCATGGTTCTTACTACTCTACTCACGTGTCTGGCAATTAATTTAACCCCTGATATTACTGAATATATTTGTCAATAAAAGAACACCATGTACCTATGTAGATATTATTTCCCATAAGTATTATAATAAATTACACATTTGGTACCGTTTTTTTAGCAACGAAATCGATTTTAACTTATAGTCAAACAAAGTACGAACTACGAAATTGATTTATTCTATTCGTATGAGAAATGTGGCCGTAAGTTATTCATTTTATATCCGAATCGATTTAGTAGGAAAATAGTGTCATGGAAACGAGATTTTCGTTTATATGGGTACAGTCAGTACAGTAGCTGAGTTTGTGTGTTGACGTAAATTGTATTTTATATTGGGTTCTTTCCTATAATTGGTGTTTTTTTCTCACACACTATAACTTCTGTGATTTAAAATAACTATATTTATCAATTGCTGGTAGGTAGGTATACAGCATTAAATTTTAATCATGAGTGGAACCACCCCACGGCGGGAACCAAATGATTAAAATTTCAGCGTGTATAACATCAATATATTACCAAATAACATCAAATCATAAAATTACATCAAATGGTTAATAAAGCCTACTTATTTTGTTTTCTTAGCATTAAAAAAATACCTTGAAAGTGACTCCTTTTTCGTTAGCGAAAATAACCACATTCGGTAACTTAGCCTAAACTTTTTTTTCGCTTATATAATATATTGCCAAATTTAGCATAATGTTGGATAATGTTCAAACATTTGCACATAAAAGTTTTGTTACAATAGCGTTCACTGTTGTTAAATAAATTATGAAAATGCTACGAATTTTACAGTGTTTTTTTGTCAAATGTAATATTATTATAATTTTTGTTTTCTTTATCAAGTTTCGTGTCTGTATCGATCGGCGAATTAACGAAATTACTGTTAACAATCCCATGATAATAACTTTCACCACATAATTCATTTTGTGAATTAATATTTTAGCTAAGCATACCAAAAAAAATATTTTGTTCTCCAAAATTTGTAAATGCTCACGAAATCCTGAACCGCCCAAGAAGATTTGGTGAGCATATACTAATTCTGGGTTAGGGTAGGTTAGTAAACATGAAACATTCATTTTACCATTGAAAATGGTTATCGGATGCAAATCGCCTAAAACGTATTTTGGCCATATCTCCGAGGATTTTGGAAGGATCGAGATGGGAATAGTACCAAAAATTGAGGAATTTATCGAGACACCTGTGGACGTTTGAATTTTGAAAATCTACTGGTAACTTTTTTTTGAATTATGCAAATTCGGGTAAATTCGGGTTTTTTGGGGGGGATGTTTGTTTACTAAATTGTAAATAATTCAGAAAAAAAACCGACTAATAAAAAAATAAAAAATTGGGCCCTAGTGTATTAGTTTCGCTACAAAATGGCTAAAATTTTTTAAAAATTAGTTTATAATTGTGACCTGTAGGTGGTCCCTTTATATTTGGAATTGTAGAAAAACGGGTGTTTCCGTACATAAAAAGTGATGTAGTTTCTATGATTATTAGCCGATCGTCATAGTATTAGTGTATAAAGATGCAGAAGCAGACGAGAAGTGAATTCATTGGAATTTTGAAAATCGGTTAATAATATTTCGGCCGCGTCGAGGCAGTCAGCAGTCGCTTTTGCGAAGCCGAGTGTCACAATCGTAAAAATAAATAGGTACTACCTAGGTAATAATAGGATTTTGCATTTGTTTTGATTTTGGGTTTTCGTAAGTTTTTGGGTTCATTTTCAATGTCCCGATTCTTGCGGGGACTGTAAAATCTGAGAATTTTTGTCAAGTCCAACCATGAAAGCCGATTTACATAAAACTTTGATGGCGAAATTGCTGTGTAAAGAGACTCGCATCAGACCCTTTTAAAAATTCACTCCTCAAACAGAATGTAGCCATTTTATGTCAGTCTAGGGAGAATAAACACTTAAAGGATACACAGTGAGTGTATTTAAAGCTCAGTTTAGTTTTTGAGACTAAATGTTTTTTTTGAGATAGCTCCTTCGGGCACCGTTTACATATACTTTTACGATTTCTAGATAGGATTACTTACCTATAACTATTATATAAACTGTGCTTATAATCTTCTTTTAATATCTGTCATTTCTTATCCCCGTGATCACAATTACTAAAACGTCGGGATAAATACAAAACTAAACCAAACATCAAAATCATTGAATAAAACCTCAGAACACGGAAACAATGATTTGTGAATGAGACCAAGCTATGCATAAAAAAAGTGTTTTATTTTGAATGAAACATTACTGAAAAAATCATTTGAAGACCCTAATATTAATTTCATTTTGGAATCATATTTTGAGATCTATAGTTTTATTTAAAGTGAATCATATAGACATTATCTTGCCTTTTTATACCCCTGTGCTTATACCGCGTGTGACGTCACAAATGGCGTCAAGGTTGAGAGCCGTTGACGTGAGCACCCTCAGGGGTACGGCTATGAAAGGCCGCCTTTCATCTGATCTTCTTAATGACACACTTTTCAGCTGATTAAACGAAAACGAGATGGATTCTTAATAGGTTGGCTAACTGGCTGTAGTATACAAAATGTATGAATTTATTTTCCTCGAGAGAAAAGAAAGAAAAGAGGACGTTTAGTTTTTCATTGATTAATTTGTGGAAAAAAACAGTAATCACCTTTTATTGTAAAAACCTAAAATTTAAATTTTAATTAAAAAAATTGCAAAATCAGTTCAGAGCCCAGAGACTTTCTCAAGCCCAACATTTCATTTTAATTTTATAAGGTAGGTAGATTTTAACGACACCTTTTTACAATAATGATTTGAATTTATACTCGTTATTTTATTTAGGAATCGTATACCTAGATACCATATATTCCATTCTATTTTCTAGCACCAGACGGTTATAAATTTGTTTATTTATAAATAGGTACACTGACAGATTATCATCTCTAAAATAACAACTTCAAGAATAAGATATATATAGCTAGATTAGACAACAATCCACAAGTAGTGCACACAGCATGATTAATTATTATCTAATGCGAAAACTAACAAATACTCACAATTAAACGAAAAATAAATTAACAGTAGGTAGGGAACAACTTACTTTTGACAAATGAGATGAATTATATATGAAAAAAAAATATTACAAAAATAAATCAACAATAAAATCTTAGGTAATTATACAAATTAAGTTTTATAAGTTGGGTGGGATTGATTCCTGGGGGTATTACAACCTCTTAAAACTTGCCAGGTTTATGAATAGCTATAGTTACATCTCTTTCTCGCTGTATAGCAAATAAAAGAGATAGATTGATAGCCAGTCAGAAAACTGCCAGGAAATAAGAGGTCATAATACGGCCCCAGGTCTTTAAAGAGGTTAGTTAAGGTCTTCTTATACCGCGCGAAATTAGGGTTATAAATGTCGATGTCTTTGCTACTACCCGCCACTTCATTGTAACTCCGACACATCCTAACCGTTATAAATAAGACGTATTGTTTACGACTTAAATGGTTCCTTTATTAAACTGTATTACAATTCGCATCCTTTGACCCAGTTGTCGTTTCACGCGCGACGACAATCACGTTCAGAAGCAAATAATTTAATGTTGTCTTTTCCGTGTTTCTGTATTATTTTAATGAAACGAAAAACACCTTTGATGTAAATACTAATGTACACAATAACTGAGTTACGGTCCCAGTGTCTGTGTATTAATTAATTTGAAATATTTTCATCTAAAATACCGTTCTTTTTTTTTGTAAGCCTTTTAATTTTACCTTTTAATGAGTTATTTATGTTAGAATTGAAACACGTAATGACGTTTTAGAAAAATCTAAAATTTTATGAAATTAACAAAATTTTATAAAATCATTTTTATTTTTATTGTCATTTTTATGACGTGTTTTAAATCAATCGGCCCATGTGCTAAGTATATCAAGAAAAAAACTTTTTCGAAACATTAATTATTTAAATAGCTCACTCTTCAGTATATTACTACATCTCATACTCTTTTCAGAATTAAAGTGGAAACCATTTAAACTACACAACACATAACTAGGGTTGCCAGATCGGAAGTCCGAAATATCTGAAGAAAACTTGAAATGAAAATGTCGTGATTTTGCGGTTGTTGTCGGGAGAAATAAATATTTAAAATAAATAAAAATGCAACTTAAATGCCTGTAAAGTAAGAAAACGGCCGCGCAGCGCGGTTTTTAGTCAGTTTCATCCACTAATCTTGTAAGTTGTGATCATGCCTGTCTATTGTAAAAAACACAGCCGCGCAGCTCGATTGTTAGTTAGTTTCATCCACTAATCTTGTAATCTGGGTTTCATACGCGAAAATTATTGTTTTCTAGAGAACTTTCGGAACAGCTGTTTTTCCGGGAGATTTTTAGATTTTTCGGGAGTCGAGAGATCACTTGAAATTCCGGGTGAATCCAAGCGAATCCGGACCATCTGGCAACCCTACACATAACACAATCCCACTTCCTCGTTTTTCTTAATTACACGATAATAAATGCAAGCGTGTTAAAAGCATTTGGGTTCCATAGCTAAAGCTTTTACACCCTCACAGTAAATACTGGCTAATTTATACTGCTTTACTGCACCTGAACCACACGAAATTTATAGTAGACGGAACAAACCTTCGGAGCAAAGTGCAGTTTTGCGTGCACGCACACATTGATATTTCGTACAGGCAAGCTCAGGTCAAACCAAACTATAATAGGTACTGTAGCAGTTAACCAAGGAGTTCCTATAGCGCAATAAACAAATGAATTAATTTGTTTTCTTTATAGAGCGGCGAGTAGCTGAATTTCTGGTATTTATATTTTGCAAGCTTTTTGCAAGTGCTCGAAGCATAATGATCAGTATTAATTATTAATACCGTATTTGTTACACATTTTACAAATTTTTTATCTATCTATTGGTTATAACCATAAACTTAATATTCCATGGATATAACATCATGGTCTCTCTTGTATCTTTGTAATGGTTTGAGTAAAACTTGCAATTTCCAAATGCATTGAATATTATATACACATGCAATTTACAGTACAATTTTAAAATGTAAAATGCAGTTTTAATTTATGCTTTAATTTGCATGTGAAAATAATAATATGTGTAATCACTTTAAGCTCTAGGCAAATATCAAATGTAGACAAATTGTGTTCTAGACAGTCCAGACACTTTAAGCCCAAAGCAAATTGTAAAATGTAGTCAAATTGTGTTCTAGACAGTCCAAGACCGAACCATTCTACCTGGCTAATAGATACGATATTTTTATCACTTTAGATGTATCTCTAAGGCCGTAAAAACCGTCACCAAATCTTATTTCACGCTGACTGGATAGGTTGTAATTCTTTTAGTGCGCTCGCATAAATTCCTCCTTCTCAAACGCTGAGTGTTCAAATTAAACTAATTCGCTATATCAATATAGACGCTCAAACATCACGGTACAGTCAGCAATTAAAGTCGCTCAACACTTTAGTACTTTGTCAAAGAATCTTTTTTTCCGATGTCTCACAGTTTTAAAGTATTAGTCAAAAAAGTTACTATGAAAAAGTACTAAAGTGCTAAGTACTTAAGTAACTTTCGTTGCTGACCGTACCAGGGGCTCAGAAACATCGGAAGGTTTCAAGCAGAACATGAACGTGACGGACGTGTTAATGTCATTTCATGAACATGTGACCTTTAATACTCAGCATTAAGGTCTAAATTGGCACGACACTTTAGTCAGAAGTAAGGCAAATGTACGTGAATGAACGTAACTTACTGCCTATTCGTTGGAAATAATTTTTATACAGACGAAGGTTAGAAGCGAAGTGAAATATGACGATTTATTCTATTAGATAAAAAATGGATTTTTATAAGACTAGAATGTTATTTTTAGGAAGGTATTACTCAAAACTATTTTGAAGAGATTTTTTATATTTCAAGAGTACGCAGAAACCAACTGATATCTCGATAGCGGAAATATATTTTTATAGCATTCATTTGATGAAAACAAAATATTGTTTTAATCAAAGGCTGTCCTACACAAGCCATGGAGGCGGCTCTTTTACGATACAATAGAAATTGCCAAGCGCATACCTAGCGGTAACGGCCGATTTACACATCCATAAGTAAGTAAGCTCAACTGTCCCTCTACATGTCAAGATGCGTCCAAACGGTGAATAAACTTCTAGGTAGGTAAGTAAGTTTAGAAGTCGACCACACGCGTCGGATGGCGACGACATTGCTAGCCTATAAATAATTTTCTCTTTGGACAATCAGAGATGTAAAGACAAAAAAATACGCCTAATAGAAAATTTTAACAGTAACGATTTTTTGGACCCGTTTATTTTTTAAATAAATAATTCAATAATAAACGCGCGCCGCCCGCCGCCGCCGCCGCCATGGCTCCTAATCACTATGCCATAGTGAGTAAGAGCCATTATATTTTTTTGACATTTGTTTTTTAGATAGCTTCAGTCGAGTGGACGACGACGAGTATAGCTCCCTCAGGAAAAAAAATCTAATTTATCGGTGGAAAATTCCCCTAGACTAGATCAGATGTGAATTTAGACCTTTTCCAGAAAGATAATTTGCCGCATTTTGTCACACGATTTTGGTTAAACTGCGGTTTTTATTTTGGACACGTTGCTGACATCGCTAGTCCAGCGAACATTGTATAACGAAACGCGTCTAATTCACGCGTGGCTCAGATTTCGCCTTGCTTAAAATTTATTTCACATTATCTACCATAATTAATGAGATCGTGTAACACCCTGCTATTGACAGCTGTGCGCCCAATAACTCATTCTCCAATAAATTATAGATGAATGCCTTCAATGAATTATTTCCGATGAGCAAACAACGTAAACCAATTATATCGACAAACTCAGAATACGTAATGAAAAGGCAATTTAATGGACTTCAGCAAAATACTTAATAATTTGAAACCTTTTTTTAAATTGACTTAGAACTTAATTTTACTTGAATCAAAGATGTTAATTGCTGCTGGTTCTTCCTAGTTACGGATATATTGTCTTACGTACATTTTATTTGTATTTCAACTTTTTGTTTGATTTGCAAATTACCTACATTAGTAGTTTATGATACAATTAACAACAGTGTGCCATACTACGTTTTTCAATACATTTGAGAGAAAACATTATAGGTTCTGCTGAAATTGTAATTTATACATATAATAAAACTGTAAATTCTAAATATTTGTGCGCGAATTACGCAAAAACCGCTAAACGAATTTTGATGGATATTTCAAAATTTAGTAGATTGAGGTCCAACTTAAAATCTAAGCTATGTTTCATCAAATTCAGGTGGGTGGAACCAGGGAAACAGCTTGAACTCTCCGTAGTACTAGCTTTCATACACTAAAGGGGTCATTTTAAACTGATTGCAATATTTTTCTACTGTCCACGCGGATAAAGCTAGTAGAAATTTAAAAAAACGTTCGTAAACAAAAACGCACGTCGCCGGCGTGCGGTAAAATCAACTTTCCGCACGCTGTACTACTCCGTAAACAAAAACGCACGGCGTGCGGTAAAATCAATTTTCCGCACGCTCGACTGTCATCGTAAACTTACATTTTCGAGCAACTGTATTGAAAAGGTAATTTACTTTCGTTTTAGTTTTAGTCCCTTTCATTTTCATAAAAGTTTTAAGGGATTTCCTAGTTTAGCAAATTGTACTTGTACTAATTTTGTTGGCTTTTCATCTTTTTCTTTAACTTCTAAAGGGCTACCTACTTATGTAGACATATTTGATTTTCTTTCGTTTTACTTTGCTCTTTTTTCTTTTAAATCAAGGGCTGTCATGTCTCAGCTTTTTATTATCCTTAACAAGCTTATGTTCTTTTGGATAAAGTACCAGGGCATCATAACGTCACAGGCGTTCAATCCCTTATATTCGAAAGCTTCCGTTAAACTTGAGCCACTCGCAAGCTGGCTCATACTTGAGAGGTTTTGGAACTTAACAAACAATAGAAGCTTTATATGGCTTTAAGTTAAGAAAACCGATTGAGATCAAGACATTTGAGATTTATTTCTCAAGTTTAAAACCATATTGAAATTAATTCTCTATCTCTTTATAAAATTTAATCACCTTCACCTATTTGAAAAAGCTATTTTAAAATACGAGTTTCACTGGCCTTTTTATGGTAAGTATACGAAGCTGTTAGTTACCCCAAAGTGATAAAAAATTAAGTCACTTTTTACTGAACACTGAACTATGAAGAAAGAAAAACTGTAAATATGAAGAAATGATGTTATTGTACGCCAAACCCGTTTCTTCATAAGCTAATTAAGAATTTAGTCAATATCCAACATTTTTTATGATACTAATGTACTTACAGAAAATATCAAGTTATGTTTAAAGGCAAAGAGATAGTTTAAATTACATTCCTTGAAACTCCAATTAAGACTTCATAAAAATACTAATAAATTCATGGGTCTTAAGTGGGTACGGGAATTAGTTCATTTGAGCCTTAAACTTACTTAAATAATTATTATGTGCCTATACTAGGTGCATTATAAATAGTGAATATCAAAGAATTAAAGATATATTATCTATTCTGTGCCAATAGGTGCTTCATAAATAGCGAACATCAGAGATTACATCGCACAAATATCACGAATAACGTAACAAATTTCAAGCACCCTTTAACAACATGACTTCCACATTTTAGGTCAACAAAAAGTTTCAAATTCTTCATTCGCCACATTGGAATTCCAAAAATTTGGAGCTGAAAGCAATGGTACGAGATGAAAAATGATGATGTCGCTTTCAAAATGGCAGCGCGGTATTAAATCAACTCTGACATTATTTTCAGAAAGAAAACAGCTTTTTAAAGAGCTACGCGATTACAGAAAACATGTTGAAATAAAAGAGAATCGCTTACCAATTTATACTGTTTTGCATGATAACGTGCTAAAACCACAGCGAAATTAATTTGTTTTGAAATAATTGAAAAACTAGGAAATTATAGGTATACAGAATAACTTTAAATCAAAGTCCTCTTATTCGGAAAACAAAACGATAAAATGTTTTACAGGTTTCGGATAAGTAAGTAGGTAGTTATTTCTAAGTAGGCTGTTGATCCTCCTGAATTTTAAATGAAATTACATTTACAGTCAGGTAAATTACCTGGAACTAAACCGGAAGCTGTGAAATATTATTCTATGTTATACAATGAAAACACGTAGGTCGTAGACCTACCACGATAACATGACGTACGGTATATAGAGTGATTCGAGGACACTTAGCTAGCGTTAGCGCTCGTAATCAAAATCGAAGGAGCCAGTCGCTTTCATCTCCTAGTAGTGGTTTGTGTATATTTCTGCGCTACTGGTGATCGAGTTTTGTTAAGGTGGAATCCTACGGTGCGCGATTCTGCAGACCGCCCCGCTCCGCGCCGCACCGAACCAGGCCGTGGGAACAGCCTGTGCGTGGTCGTGCGTGCCTGTGCGCGAAATCGCGGATGAGCTCACCACTAGCCGTGGTTTCAACTTTGTAGTTGTAGTAGGCTTTTGCCAACAGTGTCCACTTTAAGCACAGTATAATTTTACGAAGGTTATTGTCTGTAAATAAACTATAGAACCTTAGCTTCAATCTGCATGTGAATTTTTGATTATGTAAGCACTTAAGCAATCAATTAAATTAAGATGATGGCGTCACTTGAGGGAATTATGTTGTCTTGTTTAATCAAATTGTCACTAGTAATTAGTAACTTCTTTTGTAATTAATGTGTGGAAAACAATTTGTTGTATTTTTTTTTCATCTTACTTCAATTCTTTTACAAAAAGTTGGCAACCCTACGAGGCTGCTTGCTAGTTGGTCGGTAACTTCAAAGGTGCGGCGCGGTGCGGTGCGAGCTCGTCCACGTGTCGTCGTCGTGGAAAGAGCCTAAATTCACGCACCGTGCGGCGCTCGGTATCGCAGGCCGTGGAATCCACCTTAATATGTCTTCTTTAACGGAAAAAAATCGTTACCGTTGTTCGACACGGGAAAATGAGTTTTCTTTTCTAGAAACGTCAGATAAGATTTTGAATGGTTTTTCTTGAAAAAATATAAAATGCTGTATTTTTATCTTTTTCAAGACGTGAATAGAATTCTCCAATCCCTTCGTGCAAGCCTTTCCTAAGACAACTTTTATCATATAGCTAGGTATACGAAATACTTCTTTTACCAATACCATAGATGACAAACATAATCACTACATATTATAAAGCAAAGTCCCTCGCCGCGTCTGTCTGTCTGTCTGTCTAAACTCAAAAACTACTGAACGGATTTTCATGCGGTATTTACTAAATGATAGAATGACTCCTGAGGATGGTTATAGGTGTATAATAAGTTGAGGTTTTATGTAAATTGGTAGAAATATGACGATAATTTGTTGAAGAGGTCGTCAAAAATTAAGTCGACTTGGAGCTTGCATTGAAAACGCTGCATAAACCTTTTGAGCTATAACAATATAATGTACGATGGAATTGTTTTTCTTTTATAGATCTACAGAAAAGTCCGCGATGGCATATATCTATCTTTTAAGAATAGCTTACTGGTGGGTTACCATTATATCTATCTAAAAAAATTGTCAAGTACAAAGCGGTAATTTGGAAAGCTATTTTAGAAGGATACAGTATTAATTCTTATCAAATTAAATACGTTAGTTATCTAAAGCATTTTATGCACATTATTTTAACCATTAACACCATACCATTTAAATGAATATCTTAGGAGTTTTCGCAAAAAATTAACGCGCGCGAAAATAAACGGGACGGGATGAACGGGAGGGAACTAGTCTTTTGAAGCAAATGGAGGTGAGGACTGTAAGGTATTCATTTTCTTTTTGGGTGTTGTTGGAAGATCTTATTTGGCAAAAAAGAAGGAACCGAAGCGAAGCGAGGGCGAGTCGCTAGTACTTAATAAAAATCGTTTTTTATACTACAATCTTAAGTTACTTATACAACTGAAACTACTACAATCTATGAATCGAAAACAAATCGACATCAGTCATCTTTATTGTCTCTACTACTGGGGCGCAGGCCTTTCTTATGGGTGGATAAGGAGGATTGGCCATAACCCACCACGCGGGCCCAATGCGGATTGGTGCAAGAACAAATGCGTAAATGCTAATGCTACCAGTTTTTGAACTCCGAGCTTACTAGGATCTCTTAAATTGCACCTACATTGCACCAAAATATAATCTTTATAACTCAAGAACGGTTGGACAGATTTGGATGAAATTTGGCACACAGTTTACAACCTGGGTTAAAAAAAGAGTTTCCCAAGGTACACGCGGACGCGGACGAAGTCGCGGGCGGCTGCTAGTCCCTAATTAACGGTGTTGTTTAATCAAAATGACACCTCCTTACCACCCATAAGAAAGGCCTGTGCCCCAGCAGTGGGGACATCAAAAATGGCGAATGGACATGGACATTCAACAAAAGTCCTTATTAATCAATTATACACAGGTACTGTCGTTAACCTCCTATTGTAGCAGGTAGCATAGGTTAGAATTAAATATGAATCCTGTGCCACCCTCTTGGGGCTATTTTTTAGGCTAACAGCAAACAGTGACTACCAAAAGACTCCTTGGGGGCGGCCAAAGGTCGAGACAGGGTCTTGTGTTGAGTTAGAAAGAACATTTTGAATTTTTGTTTTAACAAATTACAAGTAAGAATAAATAGTTAAAAAATTAAAAAATCCCGCCTGAATAAAAAGACAAGTCGACTGAAAAGATGGAAACAAGATTAAATATTAAAGGCAACATTGTCATAATAACATGCAGTCGGAGGCATGCTTGAAGAAAGTGACATTATGAATGATTTGAATTATATCATTTAAATAAATTAAAAAAATTAATAGTTATTATATATTACGGTCATGGCATACCTTTTTATATAAATATGGCCTCTAATTTGACACCCATATTACAGTATTCTAAAAAAAATTTTTTTTTTACTACGCATAGCACCGTACAGCCGCCATGTTGGTCTTTTTATGACTTCTTAAGAACACTTGGGCTGACAAGACAAATCTAATGATATCTTAATCATAGAAATCTGTTCAGCCGATTGAAAGATATGAGGTAATAAAGAATATTACATACAAACAAACTTACTTACTTACAAGATACGCGCGAAAAACATAACCCTCTTGCAGTTGGGTAAAAATATGGCCAACCAACGTCTGTGATATTGACAGTATCAACCCTGATTCCAATACCCTAATGCTAAAAGGGTCTACAATCTACATTCGTTAACTAGCGCCGCTTATTTTTTTTTTTATGATAGATAGGCAAGTGCTTGCTCTCACGCCTGATGGTAAACGATCTACGATGCTTGCCTAAGATACTAGGCACTCGCGACAATGAGGATCAGTAACAGGTTTGAACCCTATTAATATCTTTGATATAATATAAATATATTAGTATAGCTATGAAACTAAGATTTTTTGACATCCGTTTTGAAATGGTTGAGTTATAAAGGGTTTTGAAGGTAATGCCAAGCTCAATGCAATAAGGTTCACGTACGTCGCGATGACGTCATAATGACCCCCCAAAATAACAGTGTTTTAGCTCGTATAGCTTCTAAAAATTTCTTCACAGTTAATCATGTGGTGGCATAAGCTTTCTGATAAGCCACTAAACAAAAATCGTTACTGATCCTCAGCATGGTTACCAGATGCAAATCGCCTAAAACGTATTTTTGGCCATATCTCCGAGGATTTTGGGAGGATCGAGATGGGAATAGTACCAAAAGTTGAGGAATTTATTTATTAGTTTGGCTACAAAATGGCTTAAAGCTTTGGAAAGTCGGTTAATAATTGTGACCTGTATGTAGGTGGTCCCTTTAGATTTTGAATTGTAGAAAAACGGGTGTTTCCGTACATAAAAAGTGATGTAGCTTCTATGATTATTGACCGATCGTCATGGTAATAGTGTTAAACGATGCAGAAGCAGACGAGAAGTGCATTCAATGGAATTTTTAAAATCGGTTAATAATATATCGGCCGCGTCGAGGCAGTCAGCAGGCGCTTTTGCGAAGCCAAGTGTCACAACCGTAAAAATAAATAAGTACTACCTAGGTAATAGTAATAGGATTTTGCATTTGTTTTAATTTTGGTTTTTCGTAAAATTTTGGGTTCATTTTCAATGCTGCTATTCTTGCGGGGACTGTATATTATGATTTTTTTGTATATCCACCAAAACACAGTGGCGCTGATTCGTACGTCTTCTGGTTGTCCGATGGAAGAAGGGAAATAGGCGGAGTTAAATAGGTTGTACAATTCTACTGCACACTCGCCGAAATGCGTCCGATAAAAAACCTCAATCTTGCAACCTTTTACTTATTTTATTTCGTTAAACTATGTAGGTCATTATTATGCTACGGCTCCACCAGCTTTAAGCGTTAATCTAGGCGTTACGCAGATGTGGCCAAGACTTAACGGTGTTAATTTACAAACGACAGTACTAAATTTACTTAACGCCTTAGCTAAAGCGTAGTTGGACATTACCACTAACATTAACGTTAACGCAGGTGGAGCCGTAGCATGAAAAAAGGTCAGTAATATTTTATTCCTGCGATCTAACGGCTGCCCGCGACTTCATCTGGGTGTATAGTTTATTTGCTATCCCTCGGGAACAATATTTTATTTCGGGATGAAAGGTATGTCCTTCTCTGTACTTCTAACACCGTGTATGTAAAATTTCACGATGATCGGTTCAGTAGTTAGGACGTGAAGGCGTAACAAACAAACAAACGAACTTTCGCATTTATAATATTAAGTAAGGATAGACCAGAATATGCTTTTCAGTGTCCAGTTTTCTTTGATAAAATTATTGAAATTTCAATGGTTTGTTAGTAAAAGCAGATGTGACCCTTCGTTGGTGCTGGCACAACTCATTTGGCACAACCGGTAGTGCCATAGGCAATTTTCTTTCCCATGACACTACCGGTTGTGCCACCGGTAAAATAGAATTTCCCGTGACACTACTCTGAGACCAGTACCCTTAGCACGAACAGCTATCGAGAAAAAAAACGCGCGTAAAATTACTCGATAGAGAATTAATTATCTTTGGAAATTTTAATTTCGCTATTCGGCGTTAGATGGCGTTGTACAAATTTCTAATACAAAATAGCACTATCGAATGATTTTCCGCGCGTTATTTTTTTCGATAGCTGTTCGTGCTAAGGGTACAGTAGTGTCATAGGAAAGGCGTCCCGTGGCACTACCGCGTATCTAATCTTTTTCTTAAATCGAAGAAGCTCGGTATGGTCTTTTTATAGAGTATTGTTTAATTTCCTGTAGTTTGGTTATTTGTCCATCAGCCATTTTTTATGTTCCCACTGCTGGGGCACAGGCCTTCCTTATGGGTGGTAAGGAGGACGGGCCATAACCCACCACGCGGGCCCAATGCGGATTGGTGGGTGTTAACGACTGCAAATACAGCCGGGACCAACGGCTTAACGTGCCTTCCGAAGCACGGAGGAGCTCGAGATAATACATTTTTGGTCACCCATCCCATGACCGACCCTTGCGAACATTGCTTAACTTCCGCAATCGCTGGGCCAGGCGCTAAACCACTGCGCCACCGAGCTCCTCTTCCTTTGGTTATTTAGTTAGTAATAAATATTATAACAATATTATGATGTCTGTATTTCTGCCCTAACACGAAACTTGCTTTATAAAGAATCTGCCCTAACCAGAATCTGTGCCGGTTGTGCCAAATGAGTTGTGCCAGCACCAACGAAGGGGTGTGACGCATTCAAAAACACTTTTTGAAGAGTTTGATGACGCCAATGTATTGAATCAGCAAAACTAAAATTTGAATAGTTCCACTTATTATTCAAGCGTAAACCTTATAGTATAGTGAGTATATAGTTAAGTAATTGATCATAAATGAAAATTACCATCAATTTGCTACAAACTGAATTATTGATACGAACTTCGTAAAAAGGCACAAAAACTCTAACCACGTGGGGTGAAAATTACCACATTAAGATAGATGTTCAAATGGGTACTTACACAGATTAGATAATAATTGTGATAGTTCCGTTTTTCCTCTACAATCAATCAAGATATACGACTGAATAATTCGAACGATTTCGAGCTATCAATCACGGTACGTACATACCACATTGCAAATCTCACGGTTGGTATCTATTATGTCATAGCTAAGTGAATTTTATATACTTATGTACCTAATTTACATATTCATGAGAGGCATTTGAGTGCACATCAATTCGAATACACTTATCTAACCAACGTTATTGCTAAATGATTTCCAAATTTTAGAGTTTATTTAGTATTTTTTCGTAACTAATGGGTACTCAAAAAATTTACTATTTAGTGACACGAGAGTATCGATAGTTCCTTAGTCATAAACTGAGTCACAAAATATTGTTAAACTTTATATACAGGTTGGATTTTTAAGACGGTACATTAAGGGCAGGTACCTAACCGTTATAGTTACAGGATAAGACCTTCCATAACTTATTCTGAACTGCATTCACAGATTTTGGAAAAAAGCTACCGTTAGCAAAAAAAAAGGTTAAAATACCAAAAAAAATTTTTTATGCCAATCGATCCTATTTTATGTGGGGATCAAAAGACTCTATGGGTCCATATTATACGGTATGAGTACAATAGAAACAACAGAAATCGCCAAAAACTTTTCCCATACATTTTGTACGGAAAAACGACAAATCAACTCGATTTTTTTTTATTGCCAAACGATCTTATTTCTTACTTTGATCAAAAATACTCTTTAAAGCCAACTGAAATTTGAGTACAGATTTTTTTTCCAAAATCTGCGAATGCAGTTCAGAATATCTTAAAAAGTTATGGAAGGTCTGCCTGGAACGTTTTTCTATAACGGTTAAGGTACCTGCCCTTAATGTACCGTCTCAAAAATCCACCCTGTATAATCTACTCAACATATTTTATATCGGTGATATTCAAGCAGCATACACTTACTATTAAAACTATCCTTTTTTCCCCACATATAAAAATGCATTCTAGATGTTTCATACAGCATCTTTGTGTCGGTGTCGGTCGACTGTTTTTAGTTTTTGCGTGTTATTAGACTTTTTTGTTATGGACAAAGGAATTCATAAAGCCGGTAGCATTATAAAAGAGATAAGTTAACAAAACTAGCTAAACATGGCCTCATCTAGCGATTTACCAACATAAAGTTTCATGGCATTAAGTCAGCTTATTACTTGAATGTGATGTTTGTTTATTAGGTATTATTATTTTGTTTGTTTGTTTTCCAATCTTTGTAAAAAATCCATACACAAATTTATTTTAAATGAGAAATTATTATTTGTCTGTCACTTGGTTGGGTTGTGGCATTTGAGACTGAACCAAATAAGGGTTGCTTCTATCTTTGTCGTTGCGTTCTTCTTGTCAGCTAAAAAAGTCTGGAACGGGTGGTAGGAAAATATACGATTCAAAAGTACTTAATAATTAAGTTTATTTGAATAAAGCTTATTTCACTTTCACTTTCACTATCTGGCAGAATCCTGCTATAATTTTTTTAACATAACACAATTGACATAATCTTCTTTAAATGAATATTATTTTATAAGGCATAAAAAATATTTAACATATTTTTTATTGTTTAGCTGAACAATTGGTAAATAAAAAGATTGGTCGTTGGAGAAGGACTAGGATAGATATAAGTACCTATTTTCCTGAAACTTCGAGAAACAATTATTCCTACATCAAAAATAATTTCATTCTTTGAATAGGTACAACATTTTTATTGCTTTAATTGAAAAAGTTTCAGTGTGTACACCACAGAATAGATATACGTATGTCGTCGATAGCTAAACTTCATTAATAGGAATGAATTTAGATCGAATGATAGGAAAGTTTGTCCGTGACGCACGAGCTTATGTTATCCTAGTAATAAATAGTAACCACTTTAGAGAAATATTTATAAAATGATCAATGAAGGTAGAGTTGTCGTTAATTTAGTGATTATTGTAGAAATACAAAGTTTTAATTTTATACTTTTTTGACTTGATAATGAAAACAAATATTTAAATTAAAAACCTTATTACACCTACATTTGTTGCAAAAAAACGGTGACAATGATAGTTTAAAATGTATGGTAGGTTTTCTTTTTCCATTTCCAAGGTCCTTCCCACAGTTAAAAGGATTTAAAACCAAATGGCCTATCATTTCGCCCTTTCAGCAAATAGTGCCCGCAAACTTATGTTATCCCAATATTCTTTATTCTCAAATAAAAGTTCGCAAAAGCTTAATTAATTACCAAAGTTTCTTAACTAACAAGATTAAAAACGCGATCAAATCAAACGCACAATGGCAATATATCAACTCATTTTCCGTACGTTCAGTAAGCGCCTGAAACTTATGTAAGCCTAGTACTTTTCATTAACGACCTCAATAAAGGTTAATACGATAGAGTCTTGTTTTCTTTTTTTTTAATTAAAAGATAATCAAAGATGTTCTGACCTGTGCATCCCAACGATCCGTTGCGTGAAACACAACACAACCTTCGTCCGCGCTTTCCCGGGATATACTAGTGACGGACGCCTCATGACGCCTGTTGTTAGAGGGGGTTGGACCTCCAGAGAGTTGTTATTACCCTACAATTGCGAATCGGACACGAAGTAATTGTTGCTTTTAGGTAAATGACGTGATTATTGCTGTGTAAGTGGGCAGGGATATTTGTGGACAACGAAAGTTCGTTCATTTTCGGTGACTGGTGCTATAAAAAGCTTCGTCCACTTTGTACCTACTTTAATTTGTGTAAAAATAAAGTTTTGCATTGTTACTTTCAATAATAACCTTATTTATACAACGTGTAACAGAATAGACAATGCATACAACCCCGGAAAAATATTATAAAACCCCGAAAACCATCACTTCGTTTTTTTATTTGTGTGGAAAACTGCAAAGTGACAACTTTAGAAGCAAATAGACTATTGTTTTCGACAATCAATCCAATGAGCGGTTTTCTGGTAGCTGACAAATTTAGTATAATTTTATGTCGATAGATGGCACTATTCAAACTAGGTAGATTTTTAAAAATTATTTACACTAAGGGTCAGAGAAAAAATCTTCGGAACACGCCAACGGACAACTAACGCACAACCACATACTAAAAAAAGTATTCTAGAAAAAGTTTGCATTTGCCTTATTGTTAAAAATTGTTCAACGACATCTATCTTTTTTATGTACTACTTTTTTTTCTTAAACTGCCTTTTGAAAACCAAAACACAATGTTTGATCTAGGAACTATGCGTTTATTATGATAAGATTTTTTTCTCACTTGTGCTCTGAAATCTTATCATTCCATTTGAAAAAGGAATGCGGGGCGTTCCACATTTCCGAGGGGGTCTGGTTCATCACATTCTAAATTTAAAATTCAGGCCAGGAATGAATTTCAATACTTACTTCCCGCACCAGCACCAGTGCGGGAAGTAGGTACAGTGCGAAGATGATCTGGGTGGTCTGCGGCAACTTCTTTTTTTTGTTTTAGCTGTTCACAAAAACAAAAAAAGCAAAGGCACATTTGCACCATACAGCCATAACTTTAGTTCCTTTTTTCTGGCACGCAAGCCAACGACAAGACAGTTAATATTATAAAGGTAAAATTATTTAATAGGTACTATAATAACGATACAATAAAAAAAAATGGTGCGCACAGAGTATATTACTATAAGAATAAATAAATATTACATTGTATTGTACCAGATTTATCAGAGACAAATCCTCTAAGTAATCTTGAATTATGTACAGCGCCATCTACCGCCGAGAAGCGAAATGAGATGGGTTTTTGCTTCTCGGCGGTAGATGGCGCTGCACGTAATTCAAGATTACTCAGAGGATTTGTCTATGATAAATCTCATTTCGCTTTTCGGCGCTTCGAGCGATTAAACTGCTGGAATGCACCCAAAAAAAAAACGCGGGAATTAAATTTAATTAAGTTTCAATTGAAAAGTTTTTTATTTCCTCGAATTTCTTGAGAAAAGCACTATACAAGCCTTGGCTTCCCGTTCACGGCTGTAATGTACTATTTTCTTCAAAAATTTTTGGTTTTCAGGGTGCATCATACATTACATGCATGGTCGGTTAGGTACTACTTTTATCTTTCAGCTTAGCTTTTTATTGTATTACACGTTGTATAAAGTGCTCTTAAAATATGGATTATTTTGCTAAGGTACTTTAGTAGTAAGTTTTAAATCACAACGTTCTATTAGTCAAGGACAATAAATCAATCCGAAATTGAATTTTTGAAAGATTTCTGAAACATTTTTGTCACCCGTCTGTAAAATCTCATGACATATTGTCAAGTAAGTAGCAAAAGGGTATAAATCACTTCATGTATTTCCATATCTGATCGGGTGTTCAAATTACCCACTCCTCACACTCCCGCCCGCCCAGCAACAGTTGATAAAAGTATTGCCACACATAAATTTGAATTACCATGAAATCAAGAAATCTATTTATTTGTGATTGTTCTATTATCATACACGCACACACTCACACACACGTACTTTTAGTTTAACTTTCGCATTGCATTACTTAATTATTTTTGTTGTTCTTTTATTGTTTGTTAGTGACAAGTTTTTGTATGACCTTGGCTATCTGCTCCTTGTCTTTATGTTAATAGTTGCTTTTTTTTAATTATGTGCCACGACAGAATAAAAAACTTGTTTGATTTCCACATTTTTCATTCCCAACTTCAAGGAAATTTTATCATAATAGCAACACCAAGGCAGATGAGATACGCTCCTGTTATCCGACCAATTTATGTTGTCGCCCCGACGGTCAATATACGCAAGCTGCGAATGATCAATTCTTATCGGTCGCTTTATACGGGATTCTGCGTAAGAACAACAACGAAAAGTCCTATCAATTCGTGAAAGGAATTTTGAACCTTATTGCATTACTACAAGGTTGTATTTATATGCAAACGATTTGGGATTCTGCGTAAAATAAGAGGAATAAATCTGTCTAAGTTATTTTAAACCTTACTGTATTGGATTAAGATCTTATTCGTATGCAAATGGTTTGTGTATTGACCTACATGAGTTTGATTGTCCTTTCAAGTTTGCGTGACGTCACAATTTTATTATCAGGAGATCCGAATTTTCTGGAAACCTGAAAATTAGCTTTATATAGTATCTTATATCCTATTTTCTTAGAAGGCTGAGTATTTAAAACATCATTTTTATAGGAAATCTGACAACCATTTAATTTTGTAGATTTGATAGGACTACTGCGAACATCTAATGAATCCAACTCATATCAATAAAGACAAAGTGAATCATACTTACTTAATTTTTTCATCAACATGTAGGTAGGTATGATGAAAGGAAGGTATAATGTTATAATTACTGAATTAGTTTTGTACAATGCGATTAATTTAACTATAAACAATAGAAGCGGCAACTTCACTCGGGATCGGGAATAGATAATTTAATCTCAAAGTTATGTTATCAATAAAGGACATCATCCATTTTGGTCCAAATGTGAAAGTGCCGGCCAAAAAGCAAAGGTGCTCTATTCTGATAGATTTTGTCCACCTAAGCATTTCTTATTATGGCACCGAAGCTGTAGCACCGCTATACTTGATTTTAAATAAGTTCAAAAAGTCTGACTTTTCATACATTTTGACACAAATGTAAAGAAAGTCGGCCAAAAAGCAAATTCTGATAGTTTTTGTCCCCCTTAGCATTTCTTATTATGACACCCAAGCTGTTGCACCGCTGTACTTGATTTTTATTGAGTTGAAAAAGTCTGTCTTTTCATACATTTTGTAACAAATGTTAAGAGGATTGTCAAGCAAGCGGTCTCCATACAAACGGCGATAACGTTTCCCACTCTCTAAATCTTAACCTACAGCAATGAATTTTTGGTATGTTTTTGAAATGCCTAAAAACTAGGGCTGTACGTTTTGATTTTTAAAATATTCATTGTAGATTTGAAAATATTGGCACTTCTGTGTTTTGTATGAAATCACTAAAATGCAAATATTTCGAAATCTATTATAGATATTTAAAAAATCAAAACGTACAGCCCTAGTTTTTAGGCATTTCATAAACATATTAAAAATTCATTGCTGTAGGTTAAGATTTAGAGAGTGGGAAACGTTATCGCCGTTTGTCCTCTTGATAAAGACCGCTTGCATGACAATCCTCTTAAGGCTTCGGTGCCATAATAAAAAATGCTTAGATGGACAAAATCTATCAGAATAAAGCACTTTTGTCTATTGGCCGACACTTTCATATTTGGACCAAAAATATATGAAACATGGATGATGTCCTTTAAGGTCGTAAGATAACATTAAGATATCCTAAGATTTGTTGAAAATTGCTTACTAGATCGAGGCCGGCAGGCAAATTGCTTTCTGCACACTATTTTGAAAACGTAGATCCGGTTCTGCTCTATATAGAGACAGAGCCACTAGTTTACTTTGCTAATGCATTCGTTTCACTTCTTCTTTCGTTCTTCTTCTTCTTAGATTAGTGGCCTGGCCACCTCTGGTGTTAGAGTTTATTAAGCCGCCTGGTGTTAGAGTTTATAAGGCCTCTGACTTGGCTTAACGACTGTTATCAGATGCCAACAGCCGGAACCGACGGTTTAACGTGCCCTCCGAAGCACGGAAGGTTGTAATACCACTTAACGGTCACCCATCCGACAACTGGCCGGAACGAGAACGCTCGTGATCGAGTACGCTCCGCCATGAGCGCTTCAGTTCCTGTTGTAAAAGTAACATTCATAAAAACTACCTAAGGCAAAAATTCAAATGAAAAAATGTTGAAGAAAATAACAAATGCAACTAAAATAACGGGTGTAACAAGACACTCAACGAAGCAGAAGTCCACGCATTCCGCCCATCATCAGGATCATTTTTGTCTTTCAGACTATATAGCTACGAAGTTATTGAAGGTCAAAGTAAAAAAAAAAAAAATTTTTTTTATAAAATCTTATTTAATTCCTATTTTTTGTCTACAGAAACATTATCAAAATTGTATGTATTTCGTAACAAACAATGGCTTCAAAACGTCATCACTCAATGTATTTCATGAGCACGCACATAAACGTTGCCTTTCAACTCGGCCGCACAAAGCTGTGTCACGGAATATATACTAGCTGTGTAGCATTCACTCGCAGGCGCGGTCTTTTGTACGCGTTACATTGCATGGTAATGTAGGCAATGCTAAAATTAAAATCGTTTCCCAGCAATAATTTTGAACAGAAATGGTTCTTGCTGATGGGCAGAATACGTAGACCTCGGCTTCGTTGAGTGTCTTGTTGCACCGGTATGTAGACTGACTGATTTCATTATTGTTTAATTTTATGTAAAATTAGATCGCTTTACAAATTCTTAATTACTTTGTAACGAAATAAAAACCTTAGTGAGATAAAACAGTAGGTTGATGATAAAATTGAATTTAATTAGGAAAACGAAAAAGAAAATTAAAAAGTAATAGTCCATAATAGTAGAAAAATAAAAAAAACATAATGTAAAAAGAAATAAAATTAACTAGAAAAAGAACAAATTGTTATTAAAAACAAGAAACTTGTCCATTTAAGTACCAGGTCAGCAAAAGCTACAGAGCAGTTTCTTTTACCACAACACAGAACACACACTATCCAATCCAAACTCTGGTTCTCAGATAGAACTACCAGGATCCCATCAGAATGGCGGAGTAAAAAGTATTCTATGTGCTTCCAGATGTGGATGAGGGAGACCTCGAGGATAATTATCGTTATTAATGTCTGTAAGTAGATGATAATAGTTAATTTGACATATTGACGATAGGAGATTTACTTCTCCTAATTGCTGCGAATCTGGTAAATTGTTCACACACAAATACAGTAGTGTAGTAATATCTGCTGTGTATACCTAAATATAGTTTTAAACTTACTTCTAAAACCAAACATATTGGAGACACAGTTCTCCAGAGTATTCCCGGTAAGATATTCAACCTCTTCAATATTAATGAAACTCCCACAAGAAACGTCAGGTTTGTGGCAAAGTGCTTGTTCTTAAGACAACGCGCTGGAAAAACAAAACAATAAATTGCAGGACTAGTGAAATGAAGAAGTGCTGGTAGCATGGCAGTCGCGAAGCTACTCACTTTTTTAAAATTAATGTAGGTTTTTTCAAAGTGCAGTTGCGGCGGCGGGCGCGTGTCGTGTTAGTGGCGTTTCTGAGTATTGTATTAAAATAAGTCGTAAGTTGCTATAAGTTTACAGCGCTTTTCACGCCTCTAATTTGAATTTGAAAGCACTCTTATGCATACCTCAATGAAACAAATGGTGTTCTGTACATTTTGCGAATATCATGTAATAAGTAGGTAAGTACATTTCAAAAACGAGGAAGAAAATTTGTTAGAAATGGAGTGGAAATTGGGCAATTTATGGAAGGACGCGATTTAACTTCTAATAAAATAATATGTTGTTTTGACAAACACCCAATTAATATGCTCACCGTTGTACAATATAGTAAATTCATTGATAAACAATGAAAATGCCAATACTATAGAAACTGTTCTGGTCATCTCATCTTGTTATTTTCTTGGAATAATAATTTTAAAACATTATTCTGTTATTTATATAATGAAGCTTTTTTTGATTGACACTGACATAATTTCTGACAACTTTCATAGATAAATACTACCTATACCACCTATACTACACAATAAAGGAAAGATAGAGAATATAAAATTCTTGTTCAAGCCTTACAATTTAATAAACAAACACCCCCCAAAAAACCCGACTTTTTTAAACTTTTCAAAATTAAAAAAAAGTTACCAGCCGATTTTCAAAATTCATACGTTCACACGTGTCTCGATAAATTTCTCAACTCTTGGTACTATCACAGAATATATAATAGTGTACTATTTTCATCTCGATCCTCCCAAATCCTCGGAGCTATGGCTAAAAATACGTCTCAGGCGATTTGCATCCTAATAACCATTTTCAATGGTAAAAAATTCAGGTCAGTGATAATGGCCCATGATTCTGCGCAGCCTTTGCGAAAGGATTTTATGATTGTACATAAAATATATTCACTGAATAAGCTAAGCAATATTTTCTTACATTCTTCTGTCTTACAACTTAATAAAATATCATCATCATCATCATTTCAGCTGCATAACACCGACTGCTGGGTATAGGCCTCCCCCAAGGATCTCCACAATGATCGGTCCTGCGCTGCCGGCATCCAGCGGCTTCCCGTAACAGTCACTTGTCGGGCGGCCGGTGAATTCTGGGAAACCTGGGTCCGAGAATTCTCCCTACGATAGGTCTCCCTGGCCTAGAGTAAAATCTCGGACAAACGTTTCCTAAAATTCACCTTGTTCTATGACTTTCCGCAAAAGAAACAAAATATTTCGATTTTTTTATACAAAACTCGACCAGCGGACATTTGTATGGAAAATGTTTTTTGTGTCTTTCTTTTTCGGAAAAGTCGTAGATCAAACGTTGTTTTTTATGATGTAAGTAATTTACTCCTGCGAGGTTGTTGGTGTTTAACAAAACCCTGTGAAACCAAAGTTAGAAACTTTCTTCCTTAACTTCTTCCTTAGTTTATGTGTCGCACTATAGGTATTATGGCAATAAATACAGCTGGTTCTTTTTTAATCCTGTATGATTTTTGAAATATTTCGAATAAAATTCTTCAGATCTTTCATTCTTAGTATTTGGTTTCCTACATCGGTATCGTTCTTCTGAATACTTTTGAGTTCAACCACAGGTTTAACACCATCATTATGAGAATAAGCTATAACTCGTATAACAAATAGGCATCGCATGCGTGACGTCATACTTAAGTAAACCATAAATTAGTCATATGGGATCCTGAAACACGATTACCAAGTTTCTAGTTACATACAATACAAGTTCCAAATGCACGGCTTCCGAGCACAGAAACCTAGCTCTGTGGGAGTATTTCCTTTTTTGCTGAATATGTATGCCAAATTCTATTCTTCGTCTGCAAATCCCATGAGGAAAATAATTGCAATGCAATACGAAAGCGACTGTCGTGCATGTTTATTGCGTCGGTCTGAACCTTAAACAATAATCAGTGAACACCCAAATCGACGAAGCTGAAAACCTATCCGAATTTATGGCCCAAGCGATCGTAAATCCCGATCATAAAATCTTATCGGCGAATTCTAAAACGCATTATTTCCACGTGTAGCTAAACAAAGTGCAGATAAAATGCTTTCTCTTATATTAAGATGAAGATGAAATAATGTTATCGCAACTAATATTTACAAATAGACATTTTATTGTAGCTTCAGTTCTTAATATTTTATTACTGTGTTATGTCACAAGTTTAGAAGTGATACAGATTAGAGATCCAGATAGATATTTAAGGTCCATGAATTTAGAGCCTATTGTGGACTACCCAGAGAAGACGTTTTATGCAAAAGAAACGCCAATTTTAAGAACAAATTCAAATTTCGATAATCAAGAAGCCGATGAAGATCTAAAAACGCTGCTGGAAGAGAAATACAAGTTTAGAAATGACAACGTGTCGACAAGGTTTAAAATATCAAATGACGACGAAAAAATTCCAGGTCGAGTATTTTTTTCTCTGAAAGATATACTTATACGTGAAAACCTTATCATTTTTATTAATATAAAGTAAAGAAGTTTGGACTCACTTATTTTCAATATTAAAGTTATTATTATTTTATCTATAAATTTTTTTTGTTATAATTATGAATGAGAACTTTTCTTATTTCTGTTCATTCTGATTCGATTAAGAAACAACCATAGTTAGTATACGCTACGATGTTTATTTTCAAACAATTTTACCGTCATTTTGTACTTAGGACTTTGTTTGATGGAACAAAATTATCATTTTCTCTAATCCAGTCGTAAATACTGCTATTCACAGACCGGTTACTTACTGAAAATAAGCGGAACATAAAAAAAGAAGCTAAAAATTATCTCTCTACAGAAGACAAACACATGGCGTGGGCATTTCGCTCCTACGCCGTTCGCCGCATCGTTGGTGGGATGGAAACCAGCATAAGCATGTATCCTTACAACGTCGCCATCTCCAGAAGCGGCAAGCACTGGTGTGGGGGTTCCATCATCGACGAACAGTGGGTCCTTACTGCTGGACATTGTTTGGAATCGTAAGGATATATCTGTATTCAGATCCATGGGCAATGTTTTGCGCAGTTACAATTCAGAATCTGTTTGCACTTTAAATACAGCGACTTTTCCTACTTTTTCAATAACACTAATGTTATGTTCAATTGGACCTAAGTCCAAAATGTCATCTTTAAAACTCCTTTGTTTCAGAGCATTTGACGGGAACAAGAGGAAGCTGCAACCTTTCATAGTGAGAGCTGGCAGTTCCTTCCACAATCGAGGAGGCTATCAAGCTAGAGTTAATAAAGTGAGCTAAGATTGACAACCATATCAACCAAATTACTCTATCAATAATTTGATTACTTTGATGACTCCCGAACCCTTATGCTTCCACATAAGTTTCCACGCTATTCAGATCCTATCGCTACCTCTGAAGACCCGGGTTTAACCCCTGGCTGATAAAATGTAGAAGAACTACAAAGCGATTAAATTGACAATAGACAGTAATCCACTGCAACTGTACTTAACCCTTCAACGCCCGGAAAATGAGACACAATAGAAAATCTATTGTGTCTCGGTCGCCAGCGACCGCTCCGGCGTTAATGAATTAAGAATGTATGGCAAAGATAAAATATTAGACCAAAATACGTTATTTTGCACCGCAAGCGTTCTAAAATTGGCGCAGATCACTATCTACTGTCAATTTAATGGCTTTGTACCTAACTTTTAGTGATGGGACTCGAATCACAATTGATTCGAATGATTCGAATCACGTCAATTCAAGCTCGATTCGAATGAGTATTTATGCTGATTCGAATCATCACCTGATTCTGATTGGTTGGCTGATTCGAATGGGTTGACTGATTCGAATCATTGGCTGATTCGAATCATCACCTAATTCGAATTGGTTGGCTGATTCAAATTACTGTTGGAATTCGAATCAGTTTTTTTGATTCGAATCTTTGTTAGCGTAACAAGCTTACCTTGGGGCTGAGAAAGCTGTTACTAAACGAATATTAATTCGTTTAAAGGTTTTAATTTCTTTAACCATTATTTTAGTGTTCTCGCTCATGTGAATTTTAAAAGTAGGAACATTTAGTTTTTGAACGTATTTTTTATGATATTGTTATTGATTCGAATCATTCGAATCATCACCTGATTCGAATTGGTAAGCTGATCCGAGCATTGATTCATATCGATCCGAATTCATTTTTTTGATTCGAGTCCCATCACTACTAACTTTTCTATTTAATCTCGGGTCTTGGTGTTGAAATACTGGTGGTGTTGTTTGTAGCATCTATGAGCTACGGCGACTTTTGAAATTCTACGGGAATTCTGAATGCTTTCCATGTTTGTATCAAAGACATACATTAAACAATACATTTTGAAATCATTACTGCTTTTAGGTGTTCTTTCCTGACAAATACGCTCCAGGTAGCGCCGATTTCGACTACTCGTTGCTGCGTTTGGATAGACCGATGCCCATCGGTCGTAACATCGCAGTCCTTAATTTGCCTTCTAAGGATTATACTGTGAAGGAAGAGGACATCCTCATCGTTACCGGTTGGGGGAGTACTGATGTAAGTCCCTGTCCAAAACTAGGTGCGAGTGAGACGTGTTTCGTTATACAATGTTCGCTTATACCAGCAATACGTTGCATCTTCCGATATTTATTGGACTAAACTGTACTAGGGGGGGCCACTTCCATTCAAAGTGATATATCAATCAGCACTGCCCAAGCAACAAACCCCCTGATCTTTGTGAATCAGGCTAATAAGCTTTCTCTTAAGTCTTAATTAGTAGTTATCAAAATTTTTACTAGATGTCATCAACCCCATTAAAAAAAATCTCTTTGGACTGGGGGCTCCCTGGCCCTTAAAAATTAACCTCAACAGATTTTGTAAAATACTACGCTGCGCTTATTGTGTAGGAAAGGAAAATTTTTCAGTAGACGAAACTTTACAGTATGATGTATCATAAATGAAACGTATTTTTTTAATTATTCAAATTATATTGTATAAGTACATTTTGTACATATGTTTTGGTTCGTAGTATATTATTAACATCCCTGTAAGTATCATCGACTGAGGATTTAATGTTGGGGTCTGCATACAAAAGATCATTTCATTTACTACACTTTTATTTTGTGTGCTGTAAATTTTCACTCTCCATCGACTTTGTTTAATTTCTGTTTAATTTTGTTCAATACTTTTATCAATTATTTGTGAAAATACTAAACTGTTTTTTAACTGAAAAACATAATGTCAAACTGTATCCACCTTCTTGGTTATTCTTAATGTTTTTAAATCCTTTATGTAACAGGAGTCCGGTTTCGGCCACATCCCGGACCGTTTGCGGTTCGTCCCGGTTCCGGTGATGGAGATCGACAGCTGTCAGAAGTCGTACCGGTTCTACATCACGCCGAGGATGCTGTGCGCCGGATACGCTACGGGTGGAAAGGATGCATGCAATGTTAGTAGCTTTTAAAACAAACTAGCGTCTATCCGCAACTTCATCTGTGTATGCAAAATTGCTAAGTATCACATTGTTGTAATACACCAGCGATTTTATGTAGTTTATAGTGATTTGAACTAAACCTACATTTTCATATCTGAGATTTGAAGTAGAGCGGTAGAGCGCAATGAATTCTTTCCATTTGTCACGAGAATACGATCAGAATGGAAAGACTATTCAAGTAAAACATTAGGTACGTGTTGGTGAACTGAAAGCTGGATTAGTCACAGACTAGCGCTGCTTACCAGCATATTTCCACAGTCCACCCACACTATTCACAGTCATATTTCAATAAAAACATTATTCACCCAAACAGCATGATTCCGGAGGGCCCGCAGTGCGTGATGGCGTGTTACTCGGAATAGTCTCATTCGGTGGTAAGCAATGTGGAGATCCCCGTTCCCCTGGGGTCTACAGCAGAGCTTCTGAGATCACAGAGTGGGTGGAGAACACGATTACTAACAACGAGGCACAGTCAGTACCAGAGCTGCTGCCGAAGATTAAGAAGGCAAGGCAGAGGGAGAACGAATTACAGAAGTACGTATATTATAAGGTTTCAGATTTCAGATAAAAAAGCAACCCTTTCAGAATCATTTGACCCTCTGTTTGTCCGTCAAATCCCTTTTTTCAGCGTGGAGGTACAGCAGCCACTAAACATTTTTGTACCTAAAATTGCTACTGCGCAAGTCACTTGGTACTAAAATATAGGTCAATTTATTTTCGCGAGCTCAGGTTGAAATTAATATCAAATCGTATTAAGTCCTTAGGTAGTGACCAATCGTCGTATCTAGTACGAGCTGTGGAAGAATTAGGATTCTTAGTCAATACAATAAGATAGATCACTGTATGGCATATTATCGTCTTTATATAAATCGAGGGGTATTAAGTTGACCCAGAATCATTTTTGGCAGGTAGCAAGATTGTTTTAGATAAGATTATTAAATAAAAATCCTTGATAGTGACATACATTTTAGAACAGCTCATTGGGTCTTTGAGTCAGACTCTACTTCTCTGGTTTGCTATTTTAATTCTACTAGCTTTGACTTTATATTAAGCTTTTAATATAAAAAATTAAAAACAAATGTATGCATAATACTAAATAATATACTAGAAAAAATACGACTCTCACCAGATCAATACTCAGACGGGATCGAACCCGCGACCTTTGGATACCCGGTCCAATGCTCTGACCGCTGAGCTACCGAGTCACTACGAGAATTCAGTATTGTCACAGAATACAATAATAGTACAAGTGTATTGTGTAAAAATAGCATTGTGAATGCAAAAATCTCAAATTTCAAAATGTATGCATGTTTGTACTCTATGCACTCCTAAACTATTTATCCGATTGTGATGAAACTTGGCGAATGGTCTTCCTTAGAATCCTTGCTAAAAAAAAAGATTGAAATTATTTATCCGTTATCTTCTTCGTCTATGTCCGTTCCTACGTGGCATTGCATTGCAACGCATGCCGATGCCGGGTACTATAATATTTGTGGGATGTAGGTACTGCTGATTACCTCTGCTCTCAGCGAACTACGAAAGACGCTGAAAAATTAAGTGCTTTGTTGTTTGTGTACTTCAAACTGAAGCTATTTATGTTGCTTTGAAAAAGCACTAAAGTGGCTACTTTCGTAGCTGACTGTATCTATTCCTTTGCTATTCATATTCATAAACACCACATACTTAGATACTCAACATTGCTTCTACTCTTCCGGCAGGTTCAAAGCGAGAGTCGAAGATAAGAAAAACAAGATAAAAAATTGGCTCCGTGAGACACTAAAATCACCTTCATTCATAGAACTAGCTAAGAAAAAGCTAAAAGAAGCTGGTATAAGAACTAGACGTAGTTTTATAGCTGTTCGTGAAACTAATAGGGTTCTTGATGATAAAACTATGGATGATGTAAACCTTTCGAATATGATCAATGATTGGATTGTTGATGCTGATAATGGAAATGAATCGGATAGACTTTTAAGGACATTAGCTTTACAAGAAATAATGATGAATGGGTATAGCGGAGAAGATGAAGAAGATTTAAATCCACGAGCCAAGAGCAGCAGTGAAAGTGTAGAGGCGATCATAGCTTTTATAACTAAAGAATAAAAATTTTACAAAGTTTGTTTCATTTAACCGTAGTTACATAAATAATAATATTAAGAACTTACCTACAAATTTATTTTATTGTATAAAACATGAAAAAATGCGATTTTGTTAATGTGGGTTAACGATGAAACCCCAAAAATAGTAGATTGTTATACGAGGGTCAAAAGGAAGCAATTCCCATTCGAGATATTGAGACGCCCGAGCATAGCGAGTATAGTTCGAGAATGGAATTGATGACTTTTACCCGTGTTAAACACTCTTCTTTTCATTTCGAATTTCAGGAAAGTAAAAAATGTCTTAGTTTTTCCAAAATGTTTATTAATAAAAACATGTACCTACTTAGTAACTACATTGGTAGACCTTATAATTATTACCTATACCAACTTACCTTTAAAAACCTAGATTTTTTTTTAACATTCTTGCTTGGAATATTTACAGTTTCATATAAATTATTATGATGACAGATTTGGCTTTGTTGGATGCCTGTAAATAAAAGTTGGAGATATTCTTTGGTCTTTGATAAGACGGTAAGTCCATGGCAGAGACTCTCCTGAAGTAGTTGTTTTCTGTAGGCGAATTACAGCGTAGTTTTATTGTTTCTTTTATTTTATTTGAACTTTTTGTTTTAGTTTTAAACTCATTTTTAGTAAATACAAAATCAACACAAAACTTTAATACGGCACACACAGCTCAAAGTCACAGAGTTAGTAAGTCTCCCTCCAATATTTTATAGTTTTTCTTATTTTAAATTTGGAACACGTCGCGTCGCCGGCCGCTCCGACCAATGTTTTTAATTTTGCACTGGCTGTTTATACCAATGTTTTGTTGTTGTTCGTGAATGCGCCCTACAAGGCTACAACTTTTTTCAAACCATTTGTTTTTAACTATTGTAAACTTTTTCATTGCCAAATTCAGTTCTATTTTTAAATTACTTTTCCACCCTAGGATAGAACGAAGAGTTTTGGACCCGCTGCTCAGTTCAAATATACATCACTTTCCGAATATGAGAAATGAAAAATTGAACTGAGCAGCGGGTCCAAAACTCTTCGTTCCACCCTAGGGTGGAAAAGTAATTTAAAAATAGAACTGAATTTGGCAATGAAAAAGTTTACAATAGTTAAATACAAATGGTTTAAAAAAAGTTGCAGCCTTGTAGGGCGCATTCACGAACAACAACAAAACATGGTATATATAGCCAGTGCAAAATTAAAAACATTGGGCGGAGCGGCCGGCGAGCGACGCGACGTGTTCCAAATTTAAAATAAGAAAAACTATAAAATATTGGAAAGAGACTTACCTAACTCTGTGACTTTGAGCTGTGTGTGCCGTATTAAAGTTTTGTGTTGATTATGAATTTACTAAAAATGAGTTTAAAACTAAAACAAAAAGTTCAAATAAAACAAAAGAAACAATCAAACTACGCTGTAACTCGCCTACAGGAAACAACTACTTCAGGAGAGTCTCTGCCATGGACTTACCGTCTTATCAAAGACCAATGAATATCTCCAACTTTTACAGACATCCAACAAAGCCAAATCTGTCATCATAATAATTTATATCAAACTGTAAATATTCCAAGCAAGAATTTAACTTTAAATTTCACAAATTGTTCTAATTTTTCTAGGTTTTATTTTTTAATAAAATAAAAAATAGTAATAATTATAAGGTCTACCAATGTAGTTACTAAGTAGGTACATGTTTTTATTAATAAACATTTTGGAATAACTAAGACTTTTTTACTTTCCTGAAATTCGAAATGAAAAGTAGAGTGTTTAACACGGGTAAAAGTCATAAATTCCATTCTCGAACTATAGCCGCCCTCGCTATGCTCGGGCGTCTAAATATCTCGAATGGGAATTGCTTCCTTTTGACCCTCGTATAACAATCTACTATTTTCGGCAGATTTATTTATTTATGTACTTACGTTATTTTGTTTGTATGGTTGATTTTGAATGACCATGCACGCTGGCTCTTTTAATTTTTAATTCTTTTACAATCCACGTAGATACAGCTACCTTGTTTGTGTTGTTTGTACATAGGTAGGTACTTCTTACATACCTACTTCTACAGAAAAAATTGGGTGAAAAGTATTTCATGTTTTCATTTCTCTTTTTATAAATGGTAAGTAAATTTTTATTTTGATTCATAAAATTTCTGAAAATTAATTTTATTTCAGACAACAATGATCGCCATCTATAGATTTAAGCAAGCAACTGTATACATTACTTGCTTTTAACGGTGCTTTTATAGCATAGCATGCTAAACACAGTGATAGTGTAGCTACTCGACACTAGATGACTCTGCAGCAAAACAGTTAAAAAAAAACTATATAAGATTTGTTTTCTTTTTTGCATTTATTTTTAATATCTACTACTGTATTACTGCTAGCAAAAAATATTATATTCTAACGTTCGATAGAGTAATTTTGTATGCGAAATTTGTACAGCGCCATCTACCGCTGAAAAGCGAAATGAAATTTTCCATAGATAATTACTTCTTCTCCAGACCATCATGATGGGGAAGATTGCAGGAAAGCGCAGAGTTGGAGGACGCAAAATGTCATGGCTTCGTAACATCCGCCAGTGGACCGGCGTCAAGACGGTTGAACAGTTGTTCAGACTCGCTATGGACAAACCCAAATTCAAGGAGCTGACGGCCAACCTTCAATAATGAAGCGGCACTTTAAGAAGAAGAAGAAGATAATTACTGCGTCGAGCACTTTCGGTCATTTTTTTCTCGATAGCTGTTCGACCTACTAAGCGTACAGTGTAATTCTCTATGGAAAATTTAATTTTGCTTTTGACAGTAGATGACGCTGTACAAATTTCCCATACAAAATAATTAGACTATCAAATTTTTATACGCGCATTTTTTTCTCGAAACATGTTCGTGTTATAGAACAGCACGAACCCTTTACACAAATTAAAGGCGACTAAAGACGTAGAAGTACCTAGTAGGGCCAGAAAATAGGAACCAACGTTTTCCGATAAAAACGGTCCAACACAGCTGTGATCCGTACCCTTAGCACGAACAGCCATCGAGAAAAATAACGCGCGTAAAATTAGTCGATAGAGATTTATCTATGGAAGATTTAGTTTCGCTTTAATGCGATAGATGGCGCTGTACAAATTTTCTATACAAAATTACTCTATCGAATGATTTTACGCGCGTTATTTTTTTCAATAACTGTTCGTGCTAAGGGTACAGTACCCTTAGCACGAACAGCTATCGAACAAAATAACGCGCGTAAAAATATTCAATAGAATAATTTTGTATGGGAAATTGGTACAGCGCCATCTACCGCCAAAAAGTGAAATGAAAATTTCCATAGATAATTTACTCTAGCAAGTACTTTTACGCGCGTATTTTTCTCGATAGATGTTCTTGCCAAGGGCAGGGACCGGAAAACCCCTTTTTAGGGTTTCGTAGCCAAAATGGCAAAAAACGGAACCCTTATAGATTCGTCATGTCTGTCTGTCTGTCTGTCTGTCCGTCCGTCCGTATGTCACAACCATTTTATTTCGAAAGTATTAGGATTACACAGTTGAAACTTAGTAGGTAGATGTATTCTGTTAACCGCTTAACGATTTTAACACAAAAATAAAAAAAAAGATTAAGGGGGGCTAATACATGGAACTGAAACTGAAAAAAAAATTTTCTTCACACCAATACTTGCGGGGTGTCAATAGATAGGTCTTTAAAAATGACATTAAGGTTCTTAAGACAATTTTTTTTAAAGTCAACTGTTTGAAAGATAATCACTGCCAAAGTGGTAAAATGTGCGTCCCCCCCCCCCCCCTCTAACTTTTGAAATAGGTGAGTGAAAAATCTAAAAAATAATATGCTATAGATCTTAATAAAAACTTTCACTGAAAATTGGTTTGAACGAGATATAGTAATTAGTTTTTGAGATATATCATATTTTCCAAAACCAAAATATAACTTTGTCCTTCATACATACCAACACTGTGAAAAACAAAGTTATTTTTACAGACGAAAAATTATGGTGGTATTAAATATGGTATGGTATATAAGGTAACTACGGAACCCTACGGCGCGTGGCCCGACACGCACTTGGCCGGTTTTTTTGGTTAACCCAATTGACAGGGAAACCCTATTAGAAGCCGGGCAGGCCGCGTGCCGTTGGGGAGAATGCCACACTGGCCCCCCACACAGCCCCCTGGCTGTCGGCGCTAGCGGCGAGAGGGTAGGTGCCGGGGTTTTTAGTGGGTATTCCCTCCTCCCGAGATCCCATCGAACCTTTGGGTTGGGTGGGATCACGGGAGGTAGTCGTGGAGGGAGCTGCAACGCCGAAGTTGCGGCCCCCTCCTGGCGAGTCCCACATACCCCCCTCCCGCTCACCTGCGGGCGGGGAAGCGCGTAAATGCGTTTTTCCTCGGCATACAAAAAAAAACAAGGGAAACCCTATTAAAAAACTTACTGAATGATAGGGTTTCCCTTTCGATAGGGTTAGTCGACGTTATGCTTACCGTATTGATAGGGTTTTTAAAAACAAGTCTATGAAATACCCCATCAAAACCCCTTTAACGGTAAGCGGTTCCAGTCCTTCGGCCCAGGTGGGACTAGGTATAAATTGCTTGAACACGTTTTAAAACCGCCCTTCATAAAGCCTTCATAGGGTTTCCTCGATAGGGTTTTCGTATTCGGTAAGTGCTTACTTGGGTTACCCTTTCGATAGGGTTACCGTATTGATAGGGTTACCGTATTGATAGGGTTACCGTATTGATAGGGTTTTTGAAAACAAGTCTATGAAATACCCAATCAAAAACCCCTTTATCGGTAAGCGGTTCCGGTCCTTGACTAAGGGTATCATCTCCCACAAAGAATCTTGCGGCCTACACCGAACTGTAATAGGTGTGTATGTTTATGACTTAGGTAATAGTAAAAAATACTTTTTACGGAAAATTAACGTAGAAAAAAGTTTCATAGAGCGGAATATTTAACGGCAAAAACGTGACTACAATCCGACGCCATTGAAGATTGCTTGGCGACAATTAAAATAGTTTCTCATTGCGTAACGCATTACCAGGACTGCATGAGATGTAAGATATGTGCGTAATACGCTGTTTAATATGCCTGTGATTAAATGTAACGTTATACAACAATGTTAGCTTTGATCGTTTATAAATAGCAATAATGGCGACGATGATCGCTTATTGTTTAGTAATTTTACAATGAGGGCTTTTCAAAATGACAAAAAACTGTAGGCTCGATAGATGGCGTTGATAAAAATGTATGTGTCAATGTTTTTTTTACTAAGCTTCGAAGAGTACCCAGGTAACCCAGGTAGGTAGGCAGATATCCCATAAATGTTTCTCTTTGTGCTGATGTCAGCCAGCGAGCTCTTACAGCCTCTTTGGTACAGGCAGTTTATTTTTAAAAGCCATTTTTGACACTTCTCTTTCCATCAACGCTATCTAGTGAGACAAATAGTTACTATTTTTATTTTTTAAATGTCATTTTAAAAGCCCTCATTAAACATTATTTTTGTATAATTTAATGCAGCAACGCTTATGTATGATATTGTATGCAACACCGTTATTATGCTTCCATTTTTGTCCCTTATTCACAAACATCCGAAAATTTCCGTATCCGATGCTGTTTTCCATAGGTATCTATGGTTTCCGTATAACGAATGTCAGTTTTCTTCCCGACGGATACATCACTATACCAAATAGCTGTTGGAAATGAATCTAGTAATTTAAATGTGTAAATTTTTCACTAATACCATAGAAGAGGTCATGATGCAACGAATATAATTTGTAACATTATGTTGTTATTAAATAAATGAATGAATCTGCAAAATAAAGTCTTTGTTACTAATCGATCTGTCAAAAGTCATGGAAACCATAGGAAATATAAAGGAAAGCCTAGCAACCTGACCTGGAAAGTTTCGGCTGTTTGTGAATCAAGGCGCTGCTTGTCTTTGCTAAATTGTGGAAAAGTTGTAACAGCCAGCCGAAGTTACTCTTCATTCTCTTCATATACTTATCGCTGGGGGTTTCGAATAGATACCGACTCTATGGTATCTCCTCAATACAGAGCTCAATAATTATGGAGCTATAAAACTCAAAATGAAGATGAATATGAATTTAAATCAGCCCGCCCGCCCAAGAACTCCTTGTCTTTGGGCGGGCGAGCTGATTAAAATTCATACTTATTTAATTTGTTTAAATATTAAATTACGTTCATCAATTTAAAAGTAACTTATTAGCGTATAAAATAATAATAAAACATCGAATTTAAGTATATTTAACCGACTTCCAAAAAAGGAGGAGGTTCTATGTTCGTCTGTATATTTGTTTTTTTTTTTGTGTATGTCCACCGATTACTCGAAGACGGCTGGACCGATTGAAATGATTCAAACGTTATTACATTAGGTACACTCCCAAGTTGGTCCCATTTTTTAAAATTTGGAAATCGGTTCAGTACTTTTCAAGTAATTTTGAAAAAAGCACGAAAATATTATGATTTTGTGTGAATTACCTCGATGTTTGGTCGTATTACTTCTTTGTTTATGAACTGAATAAGATAATAATTTTTTTGTTGGAAGAGGGATATCTTAAGTGTAGTTTTTTAACCGACTTAAAAAAGGAGGTTCTCAGTTTGACCCGTATTTAAGTATGTTTCTCCGCGATTATCTTACGTTTGGCTGAGCCGATTTTTCTACATAATATAATATACCTTACCTACAAGGTACCTACACTAAAAATAAAAAATTGTTTAAAAAAAACAAAAAACCGACTTCAAAAAACCTACCTCTAAAAAGCAAGAAATAATATTCGTAATAATACAATACGTCTATTGAAGTCGGGTGGGGCTTTTAGAATAAAAAAAAAGGAATTTTTACTCCAGCCCCACCCGACTTCAATAGACGTATTTTTATTATTACGAATATTATTTTTAGATAACAACTTAATCTACTTTGCTTATGTAATTATTGAAATAACGATTCAATGCTGTAATTGAATGGACAAGAAGTTTAGGAAAAAGCTACTTAGAGGTGTTAGATAAAAACATTTAAGTATCTCCATAACAAGCACAGACTATAAATAATTTAGATTAGTTTAGGTTTTTCTCAACTGGAACCTAAACAGTTTATGTAATGTTTGCTTTATCTGAAAATGGTCTTAAGCGTTTGTAGGTATTCTACTCAATTGAATACCTACTACGGTACTAGCACGAACAGCTATCGTAAAAAAACGCACGTAAGAAATTCGATAAATTTGTACTACAATGCTAGCGCGGTTTTATTGAAAGTACTTTAGTAATTAGTTGGCATTTGGTTTGATTTTTGATTTTCCCGACGTTTCGGCACCTTTGCAGCTGCCGTGGTGAGTGAGTGAGTGAGTGCAGTCCCCCGTGACCACGGCAGCTGCCGAAACGTCGGGAAAATAAAAAATCAAACCAAATACCAACTAATTGTACGATGCTTTCTACCGCCGTAAAGCGAAATGAATTTTTTCATCTACTAACACTGGTTCATGTATAGTGTGACTCGTTCGGAAAAAAAAATCGCATCGGGTAACAGTGTGACTCGATGCGAATTTTTATACTCATCTAGTAACAGTTCTATCTAGTATTTCTTCTTTTCCATTTTAGTTAGTTTCCATCTAGTATTATGTACTTAGCAGGTAGTAAAAATGAGTCGGTCTTGGACTGTCTAGAACCCAATTTGACTATACCTATCATTTGATATTTGCGAGGAATGTGTACGAGGAGTGTGTCCGACGTATGTGTGCTAGGAATGTGTGCTGGAGATGTGATGTGGGCAAGGTATGTGTGCTGCCTATGAATGGAGGCGAGCGACACGCTACCTTTAGATGTCAAGACATTCATTGTGTTAAGCATTCGATACAGTGATGGTTCGACATCGAGACATTCGCTGTCGCGACATTCGATGTGGCGTACCATCGCTTTGAAGACCAGTCGGCGCACCGTTTTCGCCGTCGCGGCGTTCGATATATCAAGTTTCGATATCAAGTAGGGAACCCCGCTCACCCCGCTCGCTAGCATCTGAAAAGAGCCCTTCATACATCCTCGCACCGCACAGCTCATCTACGCACCGTTTTACAGGTTCGCTATCCATCCTCGCTCCGCTCATTTTCCTAGCTAGCACATCTCTGGTGGAAATGCAGCCTCGATTGCAAATGCAGCCGGGGCCAACGGCCAACTGCGATAGTTTTGGTAATGACGGACCATAGCGATAGTTGCTAGCTACACATAGTTTCTTAATTATGATTAATAATTATCATCGCGGAAGCACTCATGGCGGAACTTGACAGACTCGATCACGTTTGTAAAGCAACGCTCATTCCGGTCAGGTGTCGGATGGGTGACCGTTAAGGCATTACAACTGAGCGCTTCCGTGCTTCGGAGGGCACGTTAAACCGTCGGTACCGGCTGTTGTCATCTGATAATAGACGTTAAGCCAAGTTAGAGGCCTTACAGGCGGCTTGATAAACTCTAACACAGAGGTGGCCACTATTCCTCATTCGATAAGAAGAAGAATAATTATCATCATAATTATTCTGTTATGCTCATGATGAATCATAATAAAAAGTCAACGTGGGCACTGGGCGTGTATTACTTACTATCTGTAGGTAGTGCAAGTATTTGTTAATCAAATACTAACTATTTTTTTATCAGTCATGCACTTTTCAGGAAAAAAACAGCGCCCTAAGATCAGTGTACGATAAAAATTGCAACGACAGATAAAAAGTGCATTGTTTGCTTAGCGAGTTGAATGTACGCAATCTTTGCTGTTACACATCACTAAATCTGATAAAGTAAAAAAAAGTTGATTTTATATAGGTATCTATTTATGGCAAATAAACAATTATGAATTATGAATTATGAATTATATCCCCCACCCACCAATCCGCATTGGGCCCGCGAAGTGGGTTATGGCCCATCCTCCTTATCCACACGAAGACCTGTGACCCAGCATTGGTGATATTAAACATGACTGATGCCGAATTATTATTATTTATTCATAAGAGTTGTTAGGAGAGCAGCTATGTGGAGTGGGATTTTTATGCGCGAACATTCTCAGAGACGTCAATTAAGTTAAATGCTTCATTAATTTTCGTGCATCGTCTTATACTATCACTATGGAAAAGAAAGAGATAGTAACAATTTTAATGAAACATTAAACTTAATTGACGCCTCTGAGTACGGCCGGAGTATTATTCATCATCATCATATCAGCCGCACGACACCCACTGCTGGGTATAGGCCTCCCCTAAGGATCTCCACGACGATCGGTCCTGCGCTGCCCGCATCCAGCGGCTTTCACCAGATCGTCGGTCCACCTTGTCGGGGGCCTACCCCCGGAGCGCCGTCCGGTGCGTGGTCGCCATTCCAGAACCTTTCCGCCCCAACGGCCATCGGTTCTTCTCGCTATGTGTCCCGCCCATTGCCACTTCAGCTGAGCAATCCTTCGAGCGATGTCGGTTACTTTAGTTCTCTTGCGGATCTCTTCGTTTCTGATTCGATCACGCAGGGAAACGCCGAGCATGGCTCTCTCCATTGCACGCTGGGTGACCTTGAGCCTCCTTATGAGACCCATAGTTAGCGACCACGTTTCACTGCCGTAAGTCGTCACTGGCAACACACACTGTTCATAGACTTATTTAATATTATATTATTTAATACTAAATAATATACTAGAAAAAATACGACTCGCACCAGATCAATACTCAGACGGGAATCTGGTGCGAGTCGTATTTTTTCTAGTATATTATTTAGTATTGTGTAAAAATAGCATTGTGAATGCAAAAATCTCAAATTTAAAAATTATTATTTATTTATAAGAGTTGTTAGGAGAGCAGCTAATGTGGAGTGAGATTTCTATGCGCGAACAATAATGTTTTATGTCACATTTATAATGTTTTATGACGACCTCCGTGGTCGAGTGGTTTGCACGCCGGTTTTCAAGGTGTTGCCATCTCTGAGGTCCCGGGTTCGATCCCCGGCTGGGTCAATGTAGAAAATTAACTTTTCTATATTGCCTCAGGTCTGGGTGTTTGTGATACCACCGTTGTCTTTGATTTCCATAACACAAGTGCTTTAGCTACTTACTTTGGAATCGGAGCAATGTATGTGATGTTGTCAAATATTTATTATTTATTATTTATTTACATTAAAAAAGGTGAGTGGTCACATTTACAAAATTTTAGGATGTGGTCAGTCCATGAAACTGAACAATTTTCTATCACAAACATAGGTAAAATACGTTACATGTCCATCAGCCATTTTTGATGTCCCCACTGCTGGGGCACAGGCCTTCCTTATGGGTGGTAAGGAGGATGGGCCATAACCCACCACGCGGGCCCAATGCGGATTAGTGGGTGTTAACGACTGCAAATGCATCCGGGACCAATGGCTTAACGTGCCTTCCGAAGAACGGAGGAGTTCGAGATAATAAATTTTTGGTCACCCATCCCATGACCGACCCTTGCGAACGTTGCTTAACTTCCGCAATCGCTGGGCCAGGCGCTAAACCACTGCGCCACCGAGCTCATAGGTAAAAATTATGTTGGCTTCCGCACATAGATACTAAACCACATATTTATAAGTTTATAACGTTATTAGGTACTATCATTTTCTATGAGTTGTTCAGTTTCACGTAGGTACTGAAAACGTCCTCAAAACTAGGCCGTCCAAATCCCGTTGTCCCCCACTTGGGAATATAGGAAAAATATATATGTTTACATACTTTTCCATTCTTTTTTTCCAAAAAAGGATTTTTCCATACATTTCGGGAACAAGCGGGAATAGGCCTGAAGATTTAGGTCTTATATTATTTCTATAATATCCTTGTGTATTGCACTCCCACCTTCCGCCCTATTACTTAACATAAAGTAAAATAAAGTGCAACAGTTTCCTCCTAAGTTAAAACTAAGTTGAACCCATAACTATTGCTCAACTATCATTTTATTATAAGTCGTTACACTCCAACTGTCATTGCTTGACCGATTTTCTTATACAAAAATGTATTTTTTTTGCCTAAACTAGCTAAGTACCAGCGTTATAAAATGTATGCCACTGACATAACACGGGGAAGTTGATCACAATAAGTTTGATTCTTCTCATTTCGTGGTGGTTGCGTAAAACTAGTTGCAAATTTTAAGATTGTTTTATAGAGGCTGTTCCGAAAGAGTATAAAATAGGTACACACTTAAGGCACTGTAGGTAGTGAAACTAGCGCCGCCACTACATTTATTTTTATTACTCGTAAACCAAGTCAATATTTAAAAAATAGCATTTTCATTTTTGAAAAAAAATAAATATTTTTAGATTTTAGCATTCTAAATGCTATACTGATATTAATTTATGTTAATCTATTTTCTCCCGCCTGGCCACGAGTCGATTTTTCCTAGTAGATATATATAGAGTATAAAACATAACATTTTTAGCCCAAAAAGATACCTTTAAACTAATAAGGAATATGTTCTAATTTCAATTGATTTAACAATCAATTTACAGTAAATTCATTGATTGATTTTTATAGTCATTTCTGATAAATTCAGCCATATTTAATAGTCTTTTTTGATAAATTCAATCAAAGTCACAAAAAGCTGTATTGAACATAATGATAAACACACAACATAATTAGTATGCTAGTTAATCTAAATAAAATCCTTATATTTTCGCAAAAGCTTTCGAAAAAGTTTTTTTTCCTTTTTTTTATAACAAAAATAAAAACCTTTTTTTTGCATATCGCTAATAAAACAATTCTAAACAGCCTGTACACAGACGTTGCGTTCCGGTCTACTTGGCTGCTCCCTCGTGCCGCAGTTATGTAACACCCTGTAGAAACTGTACTAGCAGTTGCTAGCCACTTCACGGCTGCGTGCCTTACGGGGTGAGGTTATTTATTGGTGTTTAATGTTTATTAATTAAGAATATTTATGTTTTGTTTTATAATCATATTAATAATTTTGTAAACACGGGCGGTATGTCAGTACACTTATCACGGACATCTATCGAGAAAATAAAGAAATAAGATCTAAGAGTAATAATTTACACCGCCACCTACCGGTGAAAAGCTAATTGAAATTTCCCATAGACTCTATCGAGTAGTTTTACGCGCAATTTTCCTCGATAGTCAAAGTCAAATAAGCTTTATTCAAATAAACTTAATTATTAAGTACTTTTGATAGTGATAAGTACTAAGATAGATGTTTGTGCCAGGGGTACATAATGTAACATTATTGTTTTTTTTTATTTATTTTGGCAGCAAACAGTCATGTATAATAATAATTTTATTAACAAACAATTATATAGAATAGACGTACAGTGCCCAAAGGCAATTTTTACAAAACATTGTGTCTAAACGTGGACAATTTTTTTTTTAGCACACTATTATTGTATTGCAAAAAACATTGTTTATCAAGTAGGGCATAAGGTCCCGGTCAATTCAATATGTTACGTCTCATGTGTTGCCGTCTGTACCATGTTACATAAAGGTGTGGCACGTGACTGCCAAAAGTAACATAAAAACAGCTATGTAACATCATCATCAGCCCATTTCCACTGGTGGGGCACAGGTCTTCCTTATGGATTGAAAAGAGGATGGGTCATCCTTAACTTTTTTTTGTATGCCGAGGAAAAACGCATTTACGCGCTTCCCTTCCCGCAGGTGATCGGGAAGGGGGTATGTGGGACTCGCCAGGAGGGAACCGCGGCTTCGGCGATGCAGCTGCCTCCACGACTGCCCAGCCCAGTGGTTCGATGGGATCTCGGGAGGAGGGAATACCCACTAAAAAACCCCGGCACCTACCCTCTCGCCGCCAATGTCGCCAGCCAAAGGGGATTGCGGAAGTTAAGCAACGTTCGCAAGGGTCGGTCATGGGATGGGTGACCAAAAATTTATTATCTCGAGCTCCTCCGTGCTTCGGAAGGCACGTTAAGCCGTTGGTCCCGGCTGCATTTGCAGTCGTTAACACCCACCAATCCGCATTGGGCCCGCGTGGTGGGTTATGACCCGTCCTCCTTACCACCCATAAGGAAGGCCTGTGCCCCAGCAGTGGGGACATCAAAAATGGCTGATGGACAAAGGGGCTGTGGTGGGGGGCCGGTGTGGGCCATCCATAACCTACCACGAGGGTCCTCAACGCGGTACTCAATTCAACTCTCAGTGGTAAGGATTCCGGATGTAGTGCGCTTCCACCTTCGGTCTTATCGTCACTTAACATCAGGTGAAGTGAAGGCCAAACACTATCCCGTTGTGGATAAAAAGCGTAATTTATTATTAACGTCAAACTTATTTGCGTATTTATTATAACAATAATAATTAATGTTAATAAAAAGATGCAAAAAAAAAGAACTTTGTGTCATTAGTAATTTGACGACACTCAAGTGTTCATAAGTAGGTAAACAAACTGCAAGCTAAACATTACGATTAAGAATGGTATTAAAACGCTGATCGACAAATTACTGTCACAATGGTACCGCAACAATTGTATTCGCGGTATTAAAAGAGAGTGAAACGATGGTATTTTTATTCGTAAATTTAATCATGAGACCACCTGTATACTTACTGGTGACCACTTCCGTTAGGGTGTAAAGAGTTGGAGACAATTTTTGCTTGGATTTTAAAATTCCTGGTATTTCCTTAGTTGGTTCAACGGAACCTCATGGGTGGTAAGTAAATGGCTCATTAAATGTGTTTTTTAACAAAAACAAAACCGCAAACCCAAACTAAGCAAAGCTTGTAATATGGGTACTAGACAACTGATATACTACTTATATACTTTTTACATAGTAACACCCAGACCCGTCACATAAATTAAAATTCATCATTTCAATTTCTGCCCGGCCGGGAATCGGACCTCTTGCGTGGTAGGCGGCATGTTGACCACTGCACCACTCAGGTCGTCAGTTATTTCTCTATCCCTTGGAAACAGTACTTTTTCAGGATGAAAGTTACCTTATATCCTTCTCTGTACCCTTGAAAACGTGTATGCAAAATTTTATGATAATCGGTTGAATACCTAGTTAAGACATGAAGGCCTAAAACAAACAAACTGACTTTCGCATTTATAATATTAGGAAGGTTTCATCATCATCATATCAGCCGCAACACCCACTGCTGGGTATAGGCCTCCCCTAAGGATCTCCACGACGATCGGTCCTGCGCTGCCCGCATCCAGCGGCTTCCCGCGGCCTTCACCAGATCGTCGGTCCACCTTGTCGGGGGCCTATACCCACGGAGCGTCGTCCGGTGCGCGGTCGCCATTCCAGAACCTTTCCGCCCCAACGGCCATCGGTTCTTCTCGCTATGTGTCCCGCCCATTGCCACTTCAGCTGAGCAGGGAGAGGAAGGTTTAGGCACACGTTATGACTTTTGTTTTGACTTTGTGACATAAGCATCCGCTAGGGACATTTTTTTTAATTCCAGTAGGAAGTAGATTCCCCGCGGTCAAAGTTGCGTGTGAAAGCTAGTTTATACAATCGAATTGAGAACCTCTTCCTTTTTTTGAAGTCGGCTAAAAATCCATTGCAGTACAGGGTGGAGGTGTATTAAATAGAAAATGTAATAAGAAAATGTTTAGATTGTTTTTTTTATTTTTCTTTTTCAAGTTCCGGACAGAGGCTGCGCGGGAGTGTTGCCGTCGGTCGGCGACCCCGCGGCCTTGTGAGACCGATCTGCATACATAAACAAACGTCGTTTATATTAGTAATGCTTTGCTTTACATAATTATAAATATTGCTATGAAATAAATAAATAAATTGGTCATTCTTCAGACGTCTCTATGGGAGGGTTTTCTTTTAGTTTTTGGCGCCATTTTGTCGAGTTCGGTTCGGTCACTTCCCCTCCCTTAGCACGAACATATTTCGAGAAAAAAACGCGCGTAAAAGTACTCTATAGAGAAATTATGTATAGCCATTTGGCTTTTCAGCATTAGATGGCGCTGTAAAAATTTACTCTATCGAATGTTACGCGCGTTATTTTTTTCGATAGCTGTTGTGTGATAGCAAAATACCCACCCGATTCCAATATGTTTACCCACTTATATAGTACTGTAGCCCGCGGACATCTAAATCACCATTTAGATGTCCGCGGTTTAGCGATTAGTTATTGTTATAGAGTTTGCAATATTGTATACTAATACCGAAGTCTTAAAGATCGTAACACCAATAGTGAAACAATGCGGTAACATCGAAAGTAAATAACTAACATAAATGAAGATTTGAGATTTATCACTGTCTATGGTTACGGCGGGTTACGATCTTTAAGACTTCGGTTTTAGTATACAATATTGCAAACTCTATAACAATAACACAAAGGCAACCTTTTTGGTGATTTAGATGTCTGCGGGCTACAGTACTATTAGGTTCCCGAACCTCCGCGCTCCGCGAAACTGCAAAAAAAAAATTTATCCAGGAGCCTTTACTCTTATGGTCATTCTACTAAAATTAACGCTAGTAGAATGGAATATCAATGTATAGGCAATAATGGGGAATGACATAAGCTAATGCTCATCTCCTGTCAATCCCATACATTGTCATTCTATTCTCCTAGCGTTGATTTTAGTAGAATGGCCATTAGAGTATAATAATATAGCCTCCTGGATAAACATTTTTTTGCGGAGCGCGGAGGTTTGCGAACCTAAGTGGATACCCAACCTTAGAGCTTAGAGCATGTTATTGATTCCCACTGACTGACTACAAATACCTGATTAATAAAGCGGTAATAAATACAGCAATTATAATAAAATTTTAAAATTAAAAAAAAGAACTTAGATTTAAAAAACGAAGCTTTGTTTTTTCTCTAGGTTCTTTTTGGTTGGCAGATATAAGTGCGTTGCCCGTGAGGCCCTTAAACTCTCGGGCCTTAACCCCGGTGAAAGTAGCATTCGGGAACATCTTGCTTTTTAGTTCATTCACTTTAAGATGGCGTTGGGAGGCATGGAGAGGATTAAAATTAATTAATTATTGAAAATATTATTTTTTTGCTATTAAATTACTTGTTAATAATGAACAGCGTTTAACTAGGTTCATTTTATTTTTAAGCCCTGTGCAAATTAACTTTGACTTTTTGTATTGGAAAGAGAACTAAAGTAATAGAGTTTGACTGTGTTCATATAGTTTTTAAGATTTGTGCTTATTTATTAAATAAGTTATTATACTACTAATTATCCGAAGATACGAAAGTGCATAAAAAGGTGCTTGATGGACTCAAAGCTGTGTCTTTACTATTTATTTATTTATTATTACACACACACACACACACACACCTACATACAGCTTTAGCCTGAACCAGAAAAAATAACTATTCTAAAATAGTGTAGATAACATTTTCTTTAATTTATTTATTAATTACTAAAACACTTAAAGTTAGAACAACGTTTTCTAACATACCTACAGTTATAATATTTATTACAAGAACATTACTTAAACCTAACCTAAATTAAATTATTATAATAGGGCTAATTTTTCAATGCCTAGATAGAGCTTTATCCGTTTGATAGCGTATTATACTGCCAAATTGAAAATGCTTGTCATTCATTTGTCTGTCACTTTTATAAGATTTGGTTAATAATTTAAACTGACTGATATCTGTTATCTGGGGATTGAAAAATCAGCCCTTAATATATTAAATTTTCCAGCCTCTCCACAGTTTTCCCTGCGCCGAATATCCAAGGCTGTGGCAGTGGAAGAAAGCTTGGAAAGCGATAGTGGAATGCTCGACTCCTGCGCATCCCCCCACCACAGAGTGCGACCGACGCCTCCAGCCGTGATACTGCACTCGGACTTATTGGAACTTTTTGGAATCAACTTTTTTAAATCACTTGTTGGTTGAACCTTCTTTTAAAGTTTTTTTTTCTTTTTATGTTTTTCAAATGAGTAGCGGAAATGGCATTGAAACTTTTTAGATTCCTGTGTGTATGTTTTCTTGATAATTTCTTTGTTGTAAGTTTTTTTTTAGGTTGCTGTGCTATTTTTGGTGCATCAAATTCATCAATACAAAAATTCGAACACTCGAAGTGAATTTGAATTTTTTTTTAACAGCTATGTAGAGTAACTCTATCTGACTTCCATACATAATTTATAGTAAGCATAAGTAAGTATGCATTTATTTTACTAACAGTTTACAAAAACGTAGGTATATTTTTTACGTCCTATGATTATTGTCACTACAGAATAGGTACTTAAAGAATCCTTCAGATTGTTTTTTTATAATTATTTATAATTGGCCTGAAAGGATAAACATAAATAGAAGGAAACTATTTATCTGAAGTTCCGATTCAAGGATATTTTGAACTATTTCCTGAAATCATAATAGACTAATTACATGTAATTGAAATGTAAATTATCTGTTTATGTCAATCGCATGGTCACTTCTGATGTACTTATTTACTTTGTCAAATTGAAAGTAAAAAAAATGTGCGTCTTTTTTTAAAAAGTAATTTTCTTTTACTTTTGTCTCTTTGTCACCTAATGTGTTTGTCAAAATTATGAGAAATGTATCAGTTATAAATAAATGATGAATTGTGAAATAAAAAAATTAATTTGAAAATTCATTTCAGTTTTGATATCATAATTAAACTTTAACGTTTTCTTGAACCTGTCTGTTTGTTATTTTTTTTGAGGATAAAATAGGTCGTGATTCGTGATCTAATCAGGTAAGTAGGTATTTTTATTGTCACTTGGATAAAGGTGCGTACATCTGATTAAAGAATTGTCAAAAGATTTTCATTTCATCCTTTTTCAAGTTTTCCAAGTCTCTGTATTCTGTATCATTATGAAGGTGGCACCCTGAGCGAAACTGGCGCCCCGCAGTGAATTTTATTTAATATTATAATTCTAATACACAATTTTAATAATGTTTTACTTGGAATTTTTAGGGCCCACGGTCTTACTTGTATGATTAAACGGTATCGTTACATTCCCTCGTAGTCACTCTAGAAATAGATAGAAAAACTGCTAAAAGTGGCCGTTTTTGACACATTTGCTATCTACTTCTACGAATGACTACGCTACGAGGGCATGTAGTGATACCTTCTAAAAATATTAGACCATGGGCCCTAAAAACTCCACTTAAAACATTATTAAAATCTTTTTCTATTAATAACTTATTAAATTAAAACCTCTGAGGGCGCCACTTTCGGTCATACAACCGCCTTAATCTTAAAAGTACTTTCTCACAGAAGATCAATATTAATGAAGGATCATTACTGAGACGCGATCGAAAGGGTTCAGGTGAAAGTTTAACTTGATTTATGTAACAGGATATTCACTTTCAGTCGTACAACAATCATAGTTTAAAATGAAATAAGTAAAATAAAAATGTACTTTTTACCTATTGCCACAGTCTATTAAATATACACGCTGAAATTTTAATAATTTGGTTCCCGCAGTGGGGCGGTTCCACTCTTGCTTATAATCATGAGTGGAATCACCCCACTGCGTTCCCAAATGCATAAAATTTCACGCTGTATAAGACTGTGTTTTTGCTTTGTTTAAGGCTGGCTTTAAATCTGAGATGTGCTATGTAGCTAAGTTGTGAGAGAGGTTTTTTTATTCACAACGGGATAGTGCTTGGCCTTCATTGGATGTTAAGTGACGACGATAAGGCCGAAAGTGTAAGCGGACTACACCCGTAATCCTCACCATTGAGGAACTGGCTATCTTACCTCTCACTGCTGGCATACAATAATTTTCAAATTGTGTTAGGGCGTCAAACTTAGGTAAGATGGTGGTAGCTAGCCAAGCAGACTTGAAATAAGCCCTACCACCAACCAAACCGAGTACAAATTGTACCCCCCTTTTTTGGGACTGGAACCATCAATCCTTGATATTAATGGTATAGTATGAATTAATGAAATTTGTCCTTAGTAACTAAACTAATATACGACTCACATTGATCGTTCCCAGTATCCATACCAACAACGAAAAAACTCAATTGAAAATGATCTTTCAGTGCTAGTAAATAAAGTACACCCAACTGCAAGTCTGTCGGTATTCCATTACAATACTTTGCGGGTCGATCTCGTGGGACCTTTCCCAGGAGCAACTATCGATAAGTTTCTTTGGGTTATGCCAACCTGGTGTGTAAGTTATGTAAATTGTTAGATCGGTTTACTTAACTATATATTTTGTCGTTTAGTGATTATTTTAAATTATTCCCAAACATCGCAAGTATTCTACAAGATGCCTATAAAATGCAGTGTGTGTGCATTTACCCTGCGATTGCAGATGTTAAGAAACTTTCACTAATGTCAGCCATGGGATGGGTGGCAAAATGTACCTAAGTCCTTTTTCTTGGGTTACAGAAATACCGCCGGTAAAGTTTTACTTTATCATTGAAACGAAACCAAAATACGTAATAGCAAAAATCGAGGTAAAGAAAATAACTTGGGTGTCTCTTCAATTTGAACGTCGTAAAATATAAATAAGAGTAAAGCGATATAAATGGTTTGGACTAAGTGCCTTAACATTTGGACTAAGGGATTTTTAAGCTGGACCAAGGTTGAATAATTAATAAAATGAAAATATCTTAAATACACCAAGCAGCTGTGTTGATTGATAGTGCATAAAATCCCTAAAGGGCTCATGTATCAAGATGGCCCATCCACGCAGCAACAGTGTTGACTTTAAAATTGCTATTGATAATGATGTTGAAATAAAAAAAAAATATGTCTTGTTCAAACAAATCCTTCGTTCCCTTGGGAAATATAAATTAAATGGATCGTAGATCCCCAAACAGTTTTACTTTCGGTCAGACACCGATTAACATACATTTCAATACATTTGCATGTCTTATGAATGAGCCATGTGACTCGAGTTCGCACTTAGCAAATTGTATTAAAGGTAGTGTGTTAACACCTTAAGGCCTCAGTACCCTTATGCCAATATTGGGATGCATGCTTCATTTTCTTTAAAACCATTTTAGATTCATTAACTTATTTTTATCGCATTAACGTTTATAAAAAGAAAAAGTGAGCCGTTAAAATAGCACCAGTTTATTATTAAGTGATAAATATTTATGTGTAAGTAAGTTTGTAGAAACAGGCAAGATTTTTTTAGTAGTTTATGATACAAGGTTGGTAAGGAGGTTTTTAAAACGAGTTGACGTTTTATAAGCCCGAGCCGTAGGCGAGGGTTTATAATCGTCACGAGTTTTAAAAAACCTTAACAACCGTGTGCCATACTACGTTTTTCAATACATTTGCGAGAAAACATTATAGGTACTGCTGAAATTGTAATTTATTCATATAATAAAACTGTAAATTCTAACTATTTGTGCGCGAATTACGCAAAAACCGCTAAACGAATTTTGATGGATTTTTCACAATTTAGTAGATTGAGGTCCAACTTAAAATCTAAGCTATGTTTCATCAAATTCAGGTGGGTGGAACCAGGGAAACAGCTTGAACTCTCCGTAGTACTAGCTTCCATACACTAAAGGGGTCATTTTAAACTGGTTCCAATATTTTTCTACTGTCCACGCGGATGAAGTCGCGGGCGGAAGCTAGTAGAAATAAAAAAAAACGTTCGTAAACAAAAACGCACGGCGCCGGCGTGCGGTAAAATCAACTTTCCGCACGCTGTACTACTCCGTAAACAAAAACGCACGGCGTGCGGTAAAATCAACTTTCCGCACGCTCGACTGTCATCGTAAACTTACATTTTCGAGCAACTGTATTGAAAAAAATATTAATATAGCTCCATTAGACCGAGCTCCCACCCCACTGCATGAAACCTTACCTTACAAGGTAGAAGAGCAGACATGTGTTACAGTAATAGATAGTTACGGCACGTCTAGGGCTATCGATCTGCATCAATTTTATCTCTCCACCTGATGAGGTAAGTGACCTCATTTTTGGGCCTCATAAAACTTGGCTGATCTTGAAACCTGCCAGGGTAGGGGCTGGCAACCCATGCGGGTTTTGACCTCTGAATGTTTCTCTTTCGATGGGTAAACATTTCGATCTTCCACCTCATGATGTAATTTTCGGTCAAAATAGCTGTACGAAAACGAAAAAAAAATATGTTCTTCCAGGATATGCGATGGCAACCCACTAAAACTCATGTCTGCTCTTCCACCTTGTGAGGTAAGGTTTCATGCAGTGGGAGCTTGGTCTACAAGGAGTTTTATTAATAACTTTGAGCCTGTTTCACAATGTAAATATGAGTAGCTTAGTTGACAGCACATGATTTAACATATTTTGGCTACTCCTGAACTTACTTAATTACATTGTGAAAAAGCCCTGTCAGCCATTTAATTAAGCTACAATAGACTTTTTACATTTGAAAAAAAAAAAACAGAAATTGAAGTAATTAAAGAAATATCACGTGCTGGTCATAAAAAAAATGTGTATATGCGTATATGCGTTTTTTTATGTCAAACACTTAAAATATTAGTATCCCAAAACTGTAGGCAGATAATCATACTTTCATCTAGGTATAAGTAGCGATATGACGTTCTACGTGATACGGGTCATCAAACGCCCAAACCAGAGTTTTGCATTCTGAACGACTCACGCGCACCCCCCACCTCTACTTCACCTCTGGTGGACTTTCACTTTCAGTAGGGCATACGATTGTATCTGACACCATTCCATCTTTTAAACTCCTACCATTTTAAAACACAACCTTAGTTTAAAGTAATATGAACGTATTTTGTTTGAGCAGAATTTACTTGTTAGGACTTCGTCGCGTTTAAATTTATCGATGACAAAAGTCAAAAGTGGTGATAGGAGCATCAAGTGATCTTCGCTCTTCGGTTCGAAAGTTAAAGTTGAATTTTATTTAACAAATAAGTGAGTATATAACGTTATAATATGTGATTATGAGTAACGCAGTTCCGCTAAGAGAGATTTGGAGCCTTACGGATATACAAGTTGTGGCGTATTTTGAAATCAAATGACATGAACTTATGTGGTTGTTGTTTTTTAATTTTTCCATTATTGGGCAGGTAAAGTAATCTTTTCTATACAGCCAAGTTTTTCAGCACCAATATTTTCTTCAGTTTGCATTAGAATTCGGGTGTGCGACATCAGCACAGAATACATAATAGTACAAACATTAGCCATTTTTAAATGCTTTATACTCATCATGGGTAAATAAGGAGGATAGGCCGGGCCATAACCCACCACGCAAGCCTAATGCGGATTGGTGGGTGCAGCCAGGACCAACGGATAAGCGTGCCTTCCGGAGCACGGAGGAACTCGACTTTTGGTCACCCATCTCATGACCGACCCTTGCGATAGTTGCTAAACCTCCGCAATCACACGGGCAGGCGCATACTTGACAAAATCGCGCCAAATCTCTGTGTAGAGTTTAATATCAAATGATTAGGCTGAATGTTGCTCATGCTCAACCTCGATGCACAACATGTCATGTTAAAAAGTTTAAAAATAAAATTCTCTTTTCCGCCATCATCTGTTGTTTTATTTTGTCATTTTAAGGGTCCACTTTTTAATATCTGCTAAATGTGGACTATGGTTTTTTCAGGTTTTTTTCTCTAGATAAAGTCATATTATACAAACATGGAGTTGTTGATTTCGATTCGGTCAACTCGCAAATTGAGGTTAAGTTATACGAAAAATCATCTTTTGAGAGCCGTTTAAAAAGTTGTAGCTTTTACTTTACAAAGACGTGATCGTGTTTTGTCACTGTCAATTTTGACATTTTATTTGTGTTATAAGTACGATAATTTACGGTGTTTGTAGTTCGGTTGTTTTAGCAAAATATGTCAAGTTTAACAAAAATGTAGGTATGTATGCAAGATTACTAATAACAAATAACAATTTATCAATAGAAAATTAAAACGTTCATATTGACATTTAATAGTACATTATGAGACAAGTTAGCTTAGGTTGCTCATTGCACACAAGGCTGTGGGTTGCAGCCCGAGCCGCAGGCGAGGGCGTAACTCAGCCGAGTGTGCAATAAGCAAGAGCTCACGAGTTTCATACGACGTTTTTCAACACATTTGCGAGGAAAAAACAAAGTAATTTATCACACAGCAACAAATACGACAAAAACAAAATATGATAATTATGGGAAAAGGCGCGCATGTTTTTTTTTTTACACGCCTAACGCAAGAATATTTTGCGAACAAAGGGGTGAGGAGCATACAGCCTACTTCAAAATTATAATTTTAAGTGACAAAATGCAAATATTTTAATATTTTATAACAAAATATTGTGGATTATGAATAATTTGATAATAATATATAATTATTTGACTTAATTAAGGACTTACACATTTATTTATTCCAAAAATGTATATGAATTTTCAGCAGCATAGAACTTGCAGTGAGGTACTTATTTAACTTTGGGAATGCTCTGTTTATTCGCATAGAACTTGCAGTAAGGTACTAATTTAACTTTGTAGGGTTAATTCTATTACGAACTAGTGTTTTATATATTATTGCACGCGTTTATTATAGCTCGGTTTATGGCCCTAAAAGCGATGTATTAGGGCTCACTTTACGAGCAAGTGTGTTGAAAAAGTTTTTATTGTACCAAAATTGTTACATAACAGTTATTTAATGAAAACAAATTATACTTTGTATCTTAATCAGTTAACGTTAATTAATTAAACTTACTTAATTGTCACAATTAACTCGTAAGCTAATTATTTTAGGAAAGTTGAAAACAGAAATTAATTATTTACCTTAATAACGCTATTGCTACAATAAGAAAACAAACTGCAAAAGAAAGTCCCAAAAACAAAAAATCTAACAAAAAAATAACAATCTCAAATATTACTATTAAGCTATCTTGTTAAACTAAAATAAAAATAACATTCAATTGAATAAAACTTAAAACAAAAAATCTTAATAACACTTTTTGGGTTGCACAAAATATTGAATCGACAACAGAACTTAGTAAAAAAACCAAGCAACGAACTTCGCAAATTAAAAAAAACTGCATCAAAATTCGTTTAGGAACTACGATGCCACAAACAGACAAACACGCCTGTCTAACTTTTAACACCCCACTTTTTGGTTAAAAATGTATCGGATTGACAGAAGGAATAAAGTAGTAAATCCATGGATTGACATTAGCTAACCATAGACTTATTTTAGACTGTTTGTATGGTTTTGGTGGGTTTGAAGATTTAGGAAGTGCTAACTGAATACCTGACGTGTAAACTAGGTTGCTTCGGATGTTACGTCTCTCACTGGTATGACGTTTTAGAATGTCAAAATCATGCATTTTTACCTGACTGCAAAGAAAGGGTTATGTTTTTCGCGCATATCTTGTAAGTATGTTTGTATGATTGTATGTTTGTATGTGATATTCTTTATTACCTTTCAAACGGCTGAACGGATTTCTATGATTAAAATATTGTTAGATTTGTCTTGTCAGCCCAAGTGTTCTTAAGAAGGTGGCGCTATAAAAAAACCAACATGGCGGCTGTACGGTGCTATTATACGTAGTGAAAAAAATAATATTTTAGTATACTGTAATATGGGTGTTAAATTTATTACTTGGCGTGTTATCTAGAAGGGGAGTGCTAACTTAAATTCTTTCCACGCTAACTAGACATTAAAAATATACATAACATTTAATGTCATTTCTAAAAACCCTTTGTAAGTCTGTCTCCTAGAATGAGAAGTCTAGAAAAGTGTTATCTGTCAGATACCCTAGGTCATACCTCGTTAAATGTAACACTTACTTATCCGAGACAGCAAAAAAAGAAAAAGTGTTTCATGTGTTACGTCTCTTACAGGAAAAACCGATTAGCCAGTCTTAATCGATTTCTTACCGGTTATTTAATTCGGAACCGATGTTTATGTAATCGGTTCGAATGGTGTCAATGTAGCGTTGGATGTGACGTGTTTGAAGAAAAGTGGTGACCTAAATGAATGAGTCACTAGTAAGTGATAACGAGTGACTTCGCTACATAGGATCTTTAACAGGATGCGTTGGAAAGTAAAATACGTGAACAAGTTGCGTTCAAGTTATTGCAACATTTGGAGAAATATTTCAATGAGAAAGCTTTTCCTACCATTTTTGGGGTTTCAGGGATAATTTAGACATATCCTTCTCCAAATTCCTATCTGTCTCTATAAATATTCATAAGCGCTCCGTGGGTAGGTTGTCAACAAGCTGGAACGACGATCTGGTTAAGGTCGAAGGACGCCGCTGGATGCGGGCAGCGCAGGACCGATCGTTGTGGAGATCCTTGGAAGAGGCCCAGCAGTGAGTATCGTGCGGCTGATATGATGATGATGATGATGAAATATTAATTAAAATTGGGTCCAATGGTTGAGGTGTATAAAAGCAATGAATGCAATAACTGATCTAATGTGTAAATAAATCTACTGTGTAGATATCAGTATGGATAAGGAATTAATTTGATCCTTTTTGTATTTCTATCGAAGTGATTTTTGTCCTCTTTCCTCATTGAAAGTGCATCTGCAACTTCCTCTTCACAGTCTCTGTTTATTTTCCACATTACTCTTCTTCATCATCTCCATCGCCTTATGCATCAGTAATAAAGGTCATTATTGCTTGAATAAAAGCAAATACAGCATTATTAGTACCGCTGCCGGATCCAGGATGGGTTTTGCTTTCATTATCCGCTTTCGAAGAAAACGAAATTTTTTAATGAATGACCGTGACATCGTTTCGCGACTTGTGAATCAGCTCCGGCTTACACTTTTTTAGAATAACTGCACATTGCGTAATTTATTTTTATCCGCCTCATAAAGTTCTGGTGAGAGAATATTTTTTATAATACCACTTTATTTTGTTTTTCGTGGTACGGCAAATTTATTTTGTTGCATATAATGTAAAAGGCTAATCTGCATTATGTGAATTGGTGCTTGAGACTAAAAGCCTTATTTTAATTGTTATTTTTTGTTAAAAAATAAACTTTTATCTTCCAGTTCATCTTCTTTTTTATTTGTTTACCGCACAACAGTTTAAAAAAAATACACTAGTGAATTAAACAATAAGCTTAAGAGATACGGGAAGAACTATTTAATTTTTTCTGTATACTCGTAGGTATATCAATGTAAATCTTCTATGAATATAGTAAGTTTTAGTTTTTGTTTATGTGTTACTTGGTCGTTTTGGTTTAAACTTTACGTAACATACTTTGCAAGTAGACCAGACATTAAAGTAAGTTTTTGCTTTTATTCTTTTTGAGGCCACGTCTAAATAATTAAAATTGATTGAAAGAAATAAGGGTACTTGTAGGAAACTTAAATACAACTAGTTAATAGGACAAAATTAAGTAGGTACCTACTTAATGTATTTTTACAATATCATATTACTGTCTTCCCTACATCCTGAACGATTCGATTGGATTGGTGGGTGTTAACGACTGCAAAATGCAGCCAGGACCAACCGCTTAACGTGCCTTCCGAAGCACGGAGGAATTCAAGATAAAAAAAAATTGGTCACCCATCCCATGACCGACCGTAGCGTAAGTTGCTTTACCTCCGCAATCGCAGGGCCAGGCGCTAAACCACTGCGCCACCGAGTTCCTCAAAATTGAGATCCCTGAACGCTAAAAGCAACAAAATGACCCAAAAAACAACAATACCAAACCGACCCATAACCAGAACGGATATCCATTAAAAGCATTTAAAAATTAAACCAAAATCGTGAGGGGGGAGACAAAAAACAATCGTCGTTACATAACCGCTAGCGAATCGCAAATGTCGGTCAACTGGTTGTGCAATAGTGAAAGGTTGCATAAGTACCAGCTTAGTCTAAGACGAGATGAGGCGCTTGCGCCACTCCAAAGAGTAACGCGGAAGAACCGCAATGAGGAACAGTTTTGTGCCTACGAAATCAGAAGACATCAGAAAAAACGTACCTAGCCAAGCCCAACTAAACGCAGTGGCAAAGAGTTTTTCATTTCACTCACTCGAAAAGTGATGTCAGTGGGTGAAAAACTGTAGGGGGGGGGGGGGAAATAATTTTAAAAATAGAATTTGGTTATGTAGTTGGCCATAGAGCTTCCATAGAGTCACCACATCGGCAACAAAAAGTTTACATAATAAAAAAATATATATGGTTGGCTATTAGTATCCTCACAGTGGCGCCCTCACCTTAATTAAATTTATTGCTCGCAAAGTACATACTTTATCGAAAATTCAAACGTTGAGATTTAAGCTAAGGTTCTATAGTTTATTTACAAACAATAACCTAAGTAAAATATAGTTAGTTGTAGTAGTAGTAGGCAAAAGAGCAAAAAGTGGCTACTTTTAGCACTTTTGCCTACTACTACTACAATGAACTATACTTTAGATTGTTTATTATTTGTAAATAAACTATAGAACTTTAGCTTCAATCGCAACGTTTGAATTTTCGATACATTATGTACTTAGCGAGCAAAAAATTTAATTAAGATGAGGGCGCCATTTGCGGGTACTAATCACCTTAAAGTAAACAAAATGCTGCAGCTATGTTAGGGTGCGTTTTCACTACAGCGGAGCGGAATAGAGCGGTGCATCGTGATTGGTAAATTCAGACTCAGCCTAGACTGATGGTGTCTTGAAGAAATAAAAGTTCTTGGTGAGATTTTAAATTCAGATCTAAAACGTTACTCATCTAAAAGAAGATCCCAAGAACACAGACCCTAGCCGCCGTTCCGCTAAACTCTCCTTCGCGCCGCTGCCGCTGCCTGCACTCTGCATAGCGTGACATTTGACAACTCTGTATAAAATATACAAGGAGAAAAAAGCAGCCCTTACGAGTTTCTTGCCGGTTCTCCTCGTTACAAGGTCTCCCGCTTAGGGTTTGCGAACCGATGGCATAGCTTTTATGACATTCACAAGTGCTTCTAACAGCCTACACTGAATAAATTATTTCGAATTTTGCTATAAGTTAGTACATAACACTTTTCCAAATAATAGTATAGATAGAATTATGAAAATTTTATGACTCCAAAAAGATATTTAGTAAGAAACTTTATCGAAAATTTCAAAATAACTATCGCTTAGTTCGTGTGTAATCATTTTTTTTTAAATTGTAAGTAATATTACGTAAAATTATTTGAATTGTATATGAAACTACCGCGTACTTAAAAGATGGAATAGATAAGGCACAGGTATTGATTACATAAACTAATATTTTTATTTACGAAATATCGTTTGCGCGTTGGCAACCTTCCCCCTACTCAATTGGCCAACTTTCTATGCGTTTGAACGCTACGCTTACTATTAAAGCTTTAAAATAAGCAGTAGGTAAACTATAAAATTACGTGCTGTAAGCTTGTCAATTCCATACAATACACCAAAGTCTGAGTACATGTTCGCGTAAAATCATTCGATAGATAAATTTTGTATTGGAAATTTGTACAACGCCATCTATCGCCGATAAGCGAAATGAAATTTTCCATAGAGAATTGTCTATCGAGTAATTTTACGTGCGTTTTTTTTCTCGATAGCTGTTCGTGCTAAGGGTACAGTCCATGAGACTGAACAACTTTATAAAAAAAACAAAGGGGTCAATTACGTAAAAAAAATGACTTTTTATACAAATCAAAGAGATCACGTGATCAGTTTAGTAAGGGCTAACTAATTTTTTTTGGCGTATTTCGACACATGTTACATGGAGAATGTTGCTCAGTTTCATGGACTGAACACATCCTAAAAATTTGGAGAGTGAATAAAAAACACCCTGTTTTTAGCGTAGCGTTAAAACGTATAGAATGGAATGGCTCTAAAGGAGCAATGTTATTTATTTCTCTAAAAAAAGTTTTAATTTTCTATTTATGGTTTCCGAAAAACACACCTGATAACTATAACGTTAAAATGCTATAATTTCACGCACAGTTCTGCCTACTATCATTTCTTTACAGTTCCATCATCTCTCAGATCAAAAGGGGGGAGCAATGTAGGTTGCCGCCGAAGCCTTTGTTCCCCCCCTTTTGCCAATTTCCCACTACCACCAAACCGGTTCGCGTCGGTTCGCATTCGCAGATTTTATTATGCGAATTTGATATTTTGACAAGATATAGGTACTTTCGAGAGGGTATAATCTTTTTACTAGTAAGTAGGTGTATAGTCCAATAACTTTAAAAACTCCTTAGAAGGTACCTACTATAAAAAACGGTTATAATCGCCAAAAAGCCGAAATTTACGCGGTTTTTTCGATTTTTGACTTTGGCACTTTATTTGCGTTCGGCGCTCGAGGTCACAAACTTGGATTATTCATCGGGTTAACATCATAATCAAGTCTGCAAAAAATCAGAACTACCGGATTTAACGCAAGGTCCGATGTATAATTTTACTGGGTTAGTAGAAAAATTATCAACGATTTTAAAAAAGTTTAAACACTATACCGCTTACCATTTCTGGATCTGTTTAAATTTGCTGAACTAATGCTGATCAGATCAGTTGGGTGTGTATAGTGATCTGAATCTCCTCCATTTACTCCCTGGATGGCCATCATCAGATCACAGCACAGTACATCCCTGGCAGAAAACCAAGGTTTCAAAGTTACCTCGTCTGTATGAAAATAACACCTGTATCCCTAGACAAAGTTGATGAGTATATCAATTATTTATTTTCTGGTTAATGTAGCATTTATTTATACTTCTTATTGTATACTAACGAGGCATTTCCATTCCTAGTTAAAAGGTTGTATTTGCATTACCTATTTACTATAGCATTTATACGTATATTCAAAATCTTAATAAATCTATCAAAAATAAAAACTTTTTTTTTAGTCCAATCGGCATTTTTTTCATATTTTATAGAACCAAAACACTGTATACAAAAATTAACTATGTTTTACATAATTAACTTACGTAAAAACGCATATGGATTTTGAGATCAAGTTTTAATTGTACATGATACTGTGTCAGTGGGTGAGAGTCATTGTGCAACTGGTACGATTTAATACAGTTTTTTTTATAATGATCTTATGCAACTGCTTGAGATTGGAGAAAAATAACGCTCCGTAAGGCGGTCAAACTTTGTGCTAGTAAATGTCTTAACTGTTTTGTGCTATTAAGAAAAAGTTTTTCTTTGCTTAAAAGAAGACGATTTTTTTGTTGTTTCAAAATATAGTCATTTCAATAATTTTGCTAAGTCTCCCGAAGAACTCATACTCTTTTATTTGTTGTTGATTATTACTTCTTATACAAATACTTAATTATGTTTATCGTCAATTGATATTTTAATTTTTTTTTCAGAAACTCTCACAGAATCATTGATTTGAAAACTTATTTTTCCTTTAACATTTTACAATTCGAACTTTGATTATCTATACTGTGATCGAAGAATCCAAAGCATAACATTGGGTAATCACAAAAGTTTATATAACTAATTATTAATTACTAAAATATTAGATTAGATTAGAAATAGACATTTTTAAATAATAATCTTAAAAAATAAAATAAAAAGTCCCTTTCTCCTCAAAATGTTTTCATTACTTATACCTAGAATTTATATTTGTTGTATAATATGGTACAAAAAACAAGACAACCAAAAAGGATCAATTTGTTAAAAAGTTTATTTATTAATTCAGTAAAGTAAACCAAACACGCTGTTCAAACCAAATCAAACTTTTTTTTGTGCGTGAACGCGAGCTCGGTACCAGGCGAGCAGAAAACCGAGGCGTATTGGAAAGCGGCTTGAAGGACGCCAGGTACCGCACAACGCCGAATTTCACTGCGGCCGTCGCCCCCTCACCATTTCTAGTGCTCTGGTACTTTTGATTTCGATGTGACTTCATCTCTATTTTGATATATCTTTCTTTTTTTAGTAAATCTCCACTAAAATGATTATTATATTTAAAGACAGTGTCTTATGTAATCTGTCTGTAGAAGATAACAACTTGTCATTTAAGGAAAAGTTGCAGAGCATCAGCAATTATCAACTTAATTTGAAGAGAAATTAAAATGTTACTCGTGTTTCGACGAAAGAAACAATTAGGACACGAATAAATACTTAATTAAGCGCTAAAGATGATGTTCATCGTCATGAGGAGAATACTAAAATTTTCAGATTTCAGTATTCAATAAACTATGGGCTCTAAAAAATTAGCATGTCCAAAAATAAAAGAAACCCACATAAAAATAAGAACTTACTAGGCAGTAACAAAATATACGCGCTCTACTGTTTTTCGGATGGTTAATTAACACCAATGTAGGTATTTATGAAGATGCTATATCTATCCCTAAATTATATTCTTTCTTTCTTCATCATAAAGCTTATTTACTGATAGTTATATAATTTTTGGTATTTTTTTTATTTTTTAGTACCTCTTCAATGACTACGGGATCAAGTGACATATTTTATATGTAAAGTGTTTTTCAATACAAATAAAGTGAATTTTCCAAGGGAGAGTAGGAGAGGAAGATGAGGTCAACGATCTATGCTATTATGCGCATTACTCCAACGCAATATTACTACTGCCGAAGGGCAGGGGCTCTACTATTTGTTCTAAAACGCAATCGTATAGTAACAACGTATTTAGATTACTACTCTAAGAGAACTCATGGTAAGGACCATGAGCTGAGCTTAATCCAGCTAAAGCCTGTTGTTATTCATCGTTCTAGCTAGAATATAGAATTCTACATAATCCCAAGTTACAAAAACAGAAGTCGGTAAAAATAGGTAAGATTTTTGCCATTTATCGGCAAGCACTAGGTATTCTCTAGATTCTTTGAATCCTTCCCCGATTTCTTGAAAAATAAAACGTAGAAGTTAACTCGTCTAGTACCTAATTAACAAAAGGTGGACTTCGAAGGTTTAAACCAATAACTTACCTAAGTTATGAATGCTGATTTGTAAAAAGTGCATTCTCTTCTTCGTTATACATAAATCAATTTTATGAAAATCTTATATTCTAGATAATCCCAAGATGTTCTTGAAGAAAATATGCATTGTGCTTGACTGAGCTTGTTTTTAAAATCTAAACCTTTTAAATAAATAATGAAACTTTCATATCTAAAATAAATAATATACCTATACTTAGTGCAAAATATAGGAAAACACAAAATTAGAGTCACTTGGTCCTTTGGCGTTTGAAACTTTTACATTTTCTGTTTCTGTTACAAAAACAAAATAGATAAGATTTTTGCCATTTACAGGCAAGTAAGCACGAACTAGGATTTTATAGATCTTCGTTGAAATCCTTCCCGGATTTGAATAAAACGTAAAAGTTAACTAACTATAGTCTAGTACCTAAATAAGAAAAAGTAGACTTCGAAGGTTTGAATTATAACTGCTACAGCATTAACTAATTAGGTTGTCTTTGTAAAAAGGTCTAATGAAGATCTTATATAACCACATCTGCTTCTGTTGCAGGACAATCTGGAGAGCTGTTTTATCTACGTCGTCGGGTTATTATTATTGATATTCCCACGTAGACAATTTTTCAAAATGTCATTACATGTATACAAGGTTTTTATGGGTTCGCCTGCTGAGCATCATACTACTATTCCCTTTATAAAGGACAGGCCCTCAACACGTGTCTCTCCTATCTGTGCCCTACTTACCCACACATGGATGGTAGGTGTGTGTCGGTGCAACGCTCGTGCGCACACGGATTTTGGAGTAAACAGTGCGTTTGTGTGAGTGGCTCTATGATTCTGTGGGTTAGGGATGGGTGTTCCATTAATGATTGAGTTATTAATTATCGAATGACTAACCCAGCATGCGGTACAGGGACTAAGTAACGGATACAAGTAATAAGTACTTTTTTAAATTTGAGATTTTTGCATTCACAATCCTATTTTTTTTAATACTAAATGATATACTAGCAAAAATACGACTCGCACCAGATCAATTCTCAGACAGGAATCGAACCCGCGACCTTTGGATATCCGGTCCAATGCTCTGACCACTGAGCTACCGAGTGACTCGGTCCAATGCTGTCGCGGGTTCGATTCCCGTCCGAGAATTGATCTGGTGCGAGTCGTATTTTTTCTAGTGTATCATTTAGTATTGTAATAAGTACTTGTTTAAATAAAAAAAACAACCGAACTGAGAACCTTCTCCTTTTTTTGAAGTCGGTTAATAAAATGATTATCTGTGACTCTGGATATAATGCTTTTTTCACAGTTGCCTCTACAGGAATCGAACCCGGGATTAGTGCAGTAGGAGGGATTGCTTCCTTTGTCCGAACAACTGTTAGTTGTTAGTATTAGGATAATAAAAGTTTTTTGTCAGTTTGACGACAAAGAAGTAAGACAAAATATAGATCGATTAATTAACATAATGGGAATAATGAGTGTACTTGTAAATGTTGATATTACATAATTATACAATAATTTGTTACATACAATATTTAAAAAAATAGTTTAAAGTTTTTACAGGATAAACAACGTTTCAGAAATTATTTATACTCCAAAGTAAACACTTTGTAGTGGAAATCAGATCAACGACGCAGTGGTGCCTATTCAATTTTTTCAGATTTCGTAACATAATTATCTTAAAGAAACATTCGGAAAGAATTACTGAAAATTTATTTACGATACTCTGATCAACACAAAGTAATTATCTAGCTGGGCTTTTTTTTAACATTTTGACTGCAACAACAAAGCTTAACAATTAAGTGACAACCCTACGCGAGCCTACAAGGATGTGACGCATCGCGCATGTGTGCATCTGTGTAATTTTTGGAAGTTTTTCTTTGATAAGCTGCGCGTGTTTGCGTACGTATCTAGCCGCGTATTTATGATGCACGCACACTCGCACAATTTTGTTTGGCCGGGCAATCTGCAGGTACACTTATATTGTGATTTTAATTCAAATATTTATAAGCTACACACTTAACTGCTATTGGTAGAAGATAGTGCTTTTTACTTCAGCATATTTCAGCTTGAAAAAGAATGCTAATTTTCTCGTGAAAACTAAATGCAACAAAATTTTGAGTTATTAATGTTTTACTGGAAAAATATTATAGATAAAACTTATAGTATTTGCCTGCGAAGCTCATCAGTAAGTGTTGTTGCCCTTTTTAGCTCCGTATGTAGATTTTAACAAACTATTTTTCTTATAATATTAAATATTTTATAATTTTTCTTCCATGATATATTTTGGGGCTTAAATAGCTCAGTTTATTTATTTTTAATCAATTATAACATGTTTTATTTTACGTTTGCTAATACCTTGTTATTCGAATCGTCTCAGTTGGTCTGTCTGGAAAACTCATAGTTAGGACTATAGTTGGTCTGTCTGGAAAACTCATAGTCCTAACTATGAGTTTTCCAGACAGACCAACTGAAACCCTTGAGAATTGAGAATTGGGGCGTCAAAAATTATATGTTTTGTATAAGGTTTTATTGTTTGAATTACATAAAATATCAGTTGTAGGGCATATAAATTTACCAGACCGATAATTTATAATGAAATGTAAATCACTCGCAACAATAAACTTAGCAATAAAACAACTTTTTATAGTTCTTCACAGTAACAACAATTGGCTTTTCTATTCATATTGAAATGTAACTGAATAAAACATGAAATGATATCTTCTATGCGATAATGTATAAAAATAATGTTAAAATCTAATAATTATATGTGAATCTACGAGTAGTCAAAGGATTGATTGTAAAGCATTAAATATTCAACGTGTTACAAAACAACTCCTAAATGCCGTATATGGTAGATAAGGAAGGACTATCAAACTGAACAACTTTTAGTATGGGACCAACTTTAAAATAGCGAAAAATAAATCAGCTGTTTCATACATTTTGATATTTTTGTTAATAATTTTTCGTATAACGTCATCGCTGTTGCAGAGGAATCGAAAGGTTGAAATAAAAAAAAATTGCGAAATTAACTTCTAGTCTGTTGGTGTCTAACGTCATTATGTTAGGAATATAAAGGACCATTTATTTATTAAATGCTGGCGTGGCTTAGTGGACTATCTCATGGCCTATTATAGTGAAATATGTATTGTTTTATTTTTTTTATGGTTCTAATTTGAAAGTTATGTTAATTGGGTGAATCAACTTTTTAATGTAAGGAAAAAATCGGCCCATGTGTAAATTTTCATAAATTAAAACAAAACTAGATAACTCTTTTTAAAAAAATCTCTATTTTACGATATTTAGATTCATAGCCAATAAAACATACTTAGTTTTGTACAAAAATAATCAATAGTTTATAGAAAAACATCGGTGACCCAGGGGACAATTTTGTCCCCATGAAAATTAGGAGTTGTCTCCTGGGTCACCTATGTTTTTTTTAAATCACGTTAAAATTTTCATGTCTTTTAAGTTTTCTTATAAGATGATTAGCTATTATTTGCATCTACAGATTACTTCATATAAAAATGGTTTACGTAGATATTTTAAGAAATGTCACAAAACAACAAAAAGTTGATTCACCCAATTGCTACATAAAATATACCTATTTTTATAGTTATTTCATAGTACAAATATTTTATAAGACTCCTAGTGACCGAAAACATAAAAAAGACTAGGCAATAGGCATATTAGATTCAGGGAGAGAAGCGAAGAATCTAACAAACGATGTTAATTAAATTATCGTTCGTTTTCTTTCCAACCGATAGAAAGTGTGTAAACACACCTACGTCCTTGGAACTTTTCGTTTATGGTTCATTGGTCTCAAGAAAAAACAAAATATTTTTTTCTTCTGTGATGCACAAAAAAGCTCTGGCAAGTTTCTTGCTGGCTCTTCTCATACATCTCCCGCTAGGGCTTGCGTTACGCTTCTTTTATAGAAGAATACAATTACCGACAAACACTTGATTATTTGAGTATGGCAATGATACTCTAACAGGACATTGTAACGAGAAGAACCAGCAAGAAACCAGCGTAAGGTAATCGTATTCATTTGACAGTTCAAATCGTATTCCATCGGCTGCAATTTGTATGGGATGACATATATTATGATACAATATGAACTGTCAAATGAATACGATTGACTTTACGCAATCACCTAGCTTGTCAGAGCATTTTTATTTATTTATATACTTTTTATTGTATACACACAGAACAAACAATAACAATACAAACATTAAGGAGACATACAAATGGCGGCCTTATCACTAAAAGTACTTAATAATTAATAATTAAGTTTATTTGAATAAAGCTTATTTCACTTTCACTTTCAGTTTCAAAAAGCGAACAGGCAACCTTGGGATGGACAGGAATTTTTGGGCACCACAGACTTAAAATTAAATCTTTTGTCTTCTCTTGAGATTGAGACCAATGAACGATAAAATATCTCAACTTATTAATATTGAAAAGTGTATTTGTTTGTTACTCTTTCACTCTTAATACTCAACCTATCATCATGAAATTTTGTGTACACGTTGCCATGGGTACGGTAAACGACATAGGGTACAAAGGTACCCTACACATTGGGTCCAAAAAAACACATCCAAAAAAATGTACTGTTCTCTAGGGATAGAAAAATAATTGTCCACGCAAATGAAGTCGCGGGTGGTCGCTAATTATTCCCTTATATATATATTTTTTGTATTTTAGTTTCTACAACATATCAGGTAACACCCAACAAATCAGCGGGTTTGTCAGTTTCCCGCTAACCACGCGTCCTATTTAACTGAGCAGTTAAAAATAACCGGAGACATTCCTGCCAAAGATACCGAGCCGTTTGCCAAACGGGTAGCCCTGATACTATTGGGGATCTAACACCAGGCCCTTTAAGAGAAATGGTGGTCATAATCGGTCCCCACTGGTGAGGTTCAAGCCTTCTTTATACGTGTGCTTTTTTTGAACAGTGATCAAACTTTGTGTTGTAGCTTAGAACATCAAACTGAACAACTTTGTCTATGGGACCAACTTAATCAGAGCAAAAAAACAGCTGTTCCATACATTTTGGTCGAGGAGATATTAAGGTTTTCTATGGAACAGCAAATTTTTTTTGATCTGATTAAGTTGGTCCCATAGACAAAGTTGTTCAGTTTGATGGTCTAAGCCATACCACAAAGTTTGATCACTGTTCAAAAAACACACGTATAAAGAAGGCTTGTACCCAAGCTTGTATACCTTACCAGTGGGGACCGATTATGATCACCATTTCTCTTAAAGAATTCATTCATCATCATTTCTCATTCTATTGATCATTCTCATCATCATTCATCATTCAATTCTTAATCACCATTTTTAGTATTGTGTATATAAGGAGGTTGAGCCACACAGTAGGTGCTAATAATTAAACCAGGGGTCCTACCGGCTAACTTTTCGAACTTCTACTGCCGATCTTCAACTTAAAGAAGATAAATCGAATAAGGAATTTCGCATTGTACTATTTGCCGACGTTATTTGGTAGATATCGATGTTCGTGTAACATCATGAATTGGGGTTCACCATTTTGGCCTGGCTGGGGCTCGATTTATCTGTTTTAATTTGAAGCTCGGCAGACTTACGGAAGTTCGATGCGTTAGCCGGTACGGCCCCAGCCTGCCTAGCATGACCGATTTATATCGCGTGATATAGCGTTATAACACGTTCAACTGTCAAAAAGACAAAAGAATTTGACAGTTGAGTGTCGATAAAATGCTATATCACGCGATATAAATCGGTCATGCTAGGCAGGCAGGCCCTTAGGTCACATAAATATGACATTGGGTGCATTCTGCCAGACAAATCTCTGAGTCATCGATCGCCGTAGAGTAAATTTTAACCATGGAAAGTAATTTGTATGGAATGTTCAATATTTTACTTTCCATGGTGAAAATGTACTCTATGGCGTTCGATGACTCAGAGATTTGTCTGGCAGAATGCGCCCATTGACAATTTGGTGTACATGGCGTCAGCCAATTTGAAACTAGAACCTAGAACATAATCGTTTACTAGATTGACCCAGGCGGAGATCGAACCTGGGACCTCAAAGATGGCGGCACCTTGAAAACATTGCACAAACCATTTGACCACGGAGGTCGTCAATATTATTTATGATGTCATTAGTCTCTGAGCTTTTAGGGATTCGATTCCTGGCTGGGTGGTATATGCCCCAGCGCGCCGGTAGTATGACCACCAAAACATTATAATATGAAACGGCTTTACTGACATTAAATCATCCCAGTAGAGTAATAAGTGAAAGTGTGTCAAAAATTTTGGTCACCCATCCCATAACTGACCGCTGCGAAAGTAGCTTAACTTTCTTATATTATTTGCTAAACATAATTGTTGGCCGAACCACTACCACTATCGGGTTCCTCGTTTGTATATAGTTTTATATAAATTAATTATGTATGTTGGATTTAACTATGAGTTGTGTTGATCTCCCGGCCCGGTTATGCTGCGCGTACGCATCTGAAATTTGAAAATACTAGGGTTGGCGATGGAAGAAAATATCATTTTATTTTATGCAAAAAATATTTAGGTACCTTTTGAAGCTTTATGTGAGATGATTTAAAATATTTTGATGACTTGCAAAGAAAAAATAGGCCTGTCTTATATTAGCTGCTGGGGCACAGACCTACCTTATGGGTGATAAGGAGGATGGGCCATAACCCACCACGCGGGCCCAATGCGGATTGGTGGGTTTTAACGACTGCAAATGCAGCCTGGACCCACGGCTTAACGTGCCTTCCGAAGCAAGGAGGAGCTCGATATAATAAATTTTGGTCACCAATCCCATGACCGACCCTTGCGATGCGAACTTGCTTAACTTCCGCAATCGCTGGGCAAAGCGTTAAAACACTGCGCCACCGAGCTCCTCGATTAGCGCTTGTAAAATCGAATCGCCACCTCATTGAAATTAGGTTTGCGATTATATAGATTTTACAAGCGGTTGTAGATAAAAAGCGCTAAATGACTAAAATCACCTATACTACCTGCCTATCGCCTGCCAAGTGGCTCCATGTAAATACCTCATAATCATAACATCTGACCCTGATTCTATTTCACACCCCTACAAGCTTCTATCTATCGATTTTGCAGGCATGGGAGAGCGATGCCGAATAACTACAGTGCGAGGCAAACATCTTGAAATCGGGTGGGGATTGCACAGAACGCGTATATTGGGTATGCGTAGCAGTGAGGTACGCGGGCAGCGGGAGAGGGGCGAGCGCTATTGGTCGCTCACAAGTGCACATGCGCGAACTTATCCCCACTCCGTCGAAAAAAGAGCCAAGATGATTGCCTCGTACTGTATAGGTATATAATAGATTTATGAGTATGCTTTTCCAGATCCGTCCAGTAGTTTCAGCTGTACAATAAATGATGAATCAGTCTGTCAGAACATATTTTTTTTCCATATTTTTTGGCTTCGACATTTTTTCAGGCTTTTTATGTAATTGATTAAGATGGAATAAATACACTCTTTCGGATATCAAAACGTAAGCTGTGTATCAGTGACGAGGGGTGAAATTATAAGCCGTTCTACAAAAATGTTATGATCTGCATAGTGGATCGGTGGGGCGGGCTTACTAAAAGGTAAGAATCGGCTTGTTTGGATCGTTCGCCACTGCTAAGCACCTATCGATAGGATTTCAAATGTAATTTTTAGAAAGTTGGCCGAGCTACCACCCCTGACCAACAGTGCAAGTGCAGTGTGTATTTATATCGGCCTGGATTCTAAAGTGGGATGCGTTTGTGGGGCGCCACGCGGCCCTCGCCTCCTCAACACTCGTGCTCGCCTAGTACTTCTATATCATATTCCATATATTAAGGGCTAATTAAATTAACGTAATAACAATAATAACTAGAAACTGGACTGGTACACAATGAATATGATGAATTTGACAACCATGAAATAACGCGGAAATAGATTTCTTCCTCAAAAAAAACAATCTTCTGCCCTTTTATTTGGTAGCACACACCATACAACAAATACTACGTTTCCTGGTAGGTACTATTTACTTTACGTGTCTGACCTGAAATATTATAACAGGAATGTTTACTGCTAATTCAGATATTTAGTAACAACGAATCATAAACGATTTACATCAGATGATCGCATCTACTCTCAAGTTCAGTTATAGTTAGGTTTTTTCAGTATTGTTTCGCATCAGCCATCGCGTGTCTTAAGGAGGAAAAAAACTATAAAGCCCTATTGTTTCAGGATGAGTTATTCTTGTCATTAATCGACAAGGCCCTCTGGCTTCCTGGTTAGGTAACTGATGCTTCCTACCTAAAAGCACAGCATTTGATTGACAGTGTGGTAGGCCACATAATATACAGGTCATTACAGGCATAATTATACAGGGTTATTTGTAAAATAAAAATAATCTCTCAGTAGATTAGTAACATCATAAACAACAAAATTTTTTTAAAGACTTTTCCAAAAAACAGACAAAAACAACGGCTCGACAAAACAACAATGGGCTCTGTGAAAAAAACGTAGGTATTGTCAGAATATGCACCTAAATTATTATTATTATTACCTACATAGGAGTTTTTCATAAAATCAATCGTCAAAAATAACCCTTATTTTATTTTTAGTTTGATTTGTTAAACAATTACAAAAATAATAGCTTACCAGTGGAAATGAACCAAGAGAGGTTAACATGCGATCCTAACAATAACTAACAATTATTAATTGGTTTAAATTAACTTGGAAGGAAGAACCTTAACTGAACACTCCGTGGTAGTACTTTATTGGTGTTTAGCATATTTGAAATATTGATAAGATATTTTTTTTAGTTTTAGGTAATTTCAGAAACTTTTATCCCACCAAAAACATTTTCATGTATAATCTTGCCAAGACCTCACACTATCAAAAAGTTATTAGTACCCTTAGCACGAACAGCTATCGAGAAAAAGAACGCGCGTAAAATTACTCGATAGACAATTCTCTATGGAAAATTTCATTTCGCTTATCGGCGATAGATGGCGCTGTACAAATTTCCAATACAAAATGTATCTATCGAATGATTTAACGGGAGTTATTTTTTTCGATAGCTGTTCGTGCTAAGGGGACCTCATGTAGAGCCAAGCTTCTAACCCTACGCGCCCTACAAGCCCTAACTTCAAAAACTATACACCTTAGTCAAAATATGTGGCTTGGCCGTTCGTTACTACAAGAACTATTGTTTTTCAGAAAGGTTTCCATGTAGCGAAATGGCCAAGCCACATATTTTGAAGTTAGGGCTTGTAGAGTTAGGGCAGTAACTTTTATTATTTGACACGAAGAAAATGAAGGTATATAAGGTGGTACCAAATGATCTAATGATACTTAAACAGGTGATAGTGTTGCTTAAACTGAATAACTTTCTCCAAGGAACATAGGTCGAAAAACGTTTTTTTTTTTCGCCTTTCCATAGTAAGTCGGTCAGCTGACCAATACATTTTGTATGGGAGTATGATTTTTTTTTTTCGTTTTTCGACCTATGTTCCTTGGAGAAAGTTATTCAGTTTAAGCAACACTATCACCTGTTTAAGTATCATTAGATCATTTGGTACCACCTTATATAAGAGACTTAACTTTGGATTAAATTTTATTAGATGAAGCATTTAGTGTAGCCCAATATTTACTCTTAGATAAAAAAAAATGTGATACGCGAATTAATTTTATCATAATACTAACATCAAATTATTATAATGATTCATAGTGTATATAATTATTTGCTTTATTTTTTTCCGTGAAAATTTCAGAACGCGCATTCCATTTTTGCAGCGCAGGTGTAAGCAAAATACTGCAATGTCAGCAAAATAAGGAATGCTACAATTCCGGTACACTTGATACTTACTTACCTACCATTGAGTTTTTTTCCATAGCTTCATCTCTTTCTGTCACTCACCTAACTATTGTATTTAGCATTTTGTTTTGCAGTGTGTGTATTTTTTTTTTTTCAAAAGTGAGTTATTTCATCGCGATAAATATAATAATTTTAACAAAATGCAAAAAAGATTCTTCGTATTCAATATGGTTTGACTAAACTTAACATGTTCATTTTCATACAATTTTTATTTTATTTTAATGATTGGATTTTTTTTAACTTTTGACTTAAAAAAAACTACTTATACTATGGCGAGGCCAGTTCACGAACTCTTTCACTATGTCTTTAGAATAAGGTTGAATATTGCATAACTTTAATTGACGCTTCGCCAGAAATTTGACGAATTTTAGTACATTTTTATTGATTTCTGAAATACTGGATCATTTATTAAAAATGTACTCGGTTATTGTGTTAGATCGATAAAAAAGCTATCCTTTTTGCAAAAAAAATCATATCACTGTCGTTAAAAATTACGAAATCTGACGATTTGAAATTTATTTTTATAAGTTTTTATGGTGTTATTCAGGATTTTTTTACAGAGTAACCATGCCATTTTTCAATATTCTGTTCGGTTAATTTGCTTCTTTGTTTCTTTTTCAGTCTACAGTAATTTTTGTGAAGTAGAATTTTACATCAGTTCTTCACATTGGATGTTCAAAAATCAGACTTTTCATCGGATCGTGAACTGGCCTCGCCTTAATTACCACGCGTCAATGTGATCACATTATAATATAACAGACTCGTCTCTCCGTGGTCGAGTTGCGTCTACACCAGCTTTCATGGTATTGCCATAATATGTGAGGTCTCGTGTTCAAAATCCGTTTCATTTAGCAAAAGAACTTCTTTAATATTGTCTCATTTCTGGGTGTTTGTGGTACCGTCGTCGCTTGCCATAACATTGATTTCCATAGCACTAGTGTAGGCTATTTGATTTTTATACTCGTATTTCACAGGTTCCGGTTAGGTTCTTAATATTACCTGACAGATAACTTACTTAGTAGATATTTTATTCCATTTGTCAACTGAAACAGATACATACTAGAAGGAAAAGTATTTAAGAGGCCGGTCCACGTTTTGCCGCTCTTTCGCTCGCATATTTCATGTCTACTCAAGATTCCATTTGTCAACTGAAACAGATACATACTAGAAGGAAAAGTATTTAAGAGGCCGTCCACGTTTTGCCGCTCTTTCGCTCGCATATTTCATGTCTACTCAAGATTCCATTTGTCAACTGAAACAGATACATACTAGAAGGAAAAGTATTTAAGAGGCCGTCCACGTTTTGCCGCTCTTTCGCTCGCATATTTCATGTCTACTCAAGTTTTTTTAACCTGAGTTCGTAATTAAAAAATATGTTTCGGCCACTTTTTGCAATATAAAGATTACGGACATTTTACCATAATATATTTCAGTTTTGTGTTGCTGAAGTGCAAAAGTTGTCGTTTCTAACAGTCATATTGCAAAAAGTGGCCAAAATATTTTTTTTAAATTACGCACTCCGATTTAAGAAAACTTGAGTAAACATGAAATATGCTAGAGAAGGAACGGCCAAACGTGGACGGCCTCTTAAGAAAATTATGTATTGTATAAAAACCACAACTTTTTACTTTCATTTTAGGAAGTGAAAATAACAGATGTTTTAATAGCGTATGTCAGCCAAGGTTGACGAGGTAGACAATGCTGGTATTTTGGTCCGGTCAGTTTGCCAAATGTTGTCGTCAGGTGAGAGGCAAACATTTGGTCAAATGTTTGTGATACCTTTGGAAAACAAACATTTTGTCAAGTGACTCATAGTTTATAATGTACCGGCCGAATACTTAATTGCTTCTTCAGCTGGCAAGAGGAGCGGCTGCCATTGGCGCAACCCTCAAGAGGGCTCACTTTGCTGACCCATGGCTAGAAAAAAGTCTATAAGTCTTGGGGTGCAAAATTCATATCTTGCCAGGGGCGCTCATAATCCTAGAAATAAGTCTTGGGGCGCAAAATTCAAATCTTGCCAGGGGCGCTCATGGTTATAGATATAAGTCTTGGGGCGCAAAATTCAAATCTTGCCAGGGGCGCTCATGATCCTAGATATAAGACTTGGGGTGCAAAATTCAAATCTTGCTAGGGGCGCTCATAATCCTAGAAATAAGTCTTGGGGCGCAAAATTCAAATCTCGTCAGGGGCGCTCATAATCCTAGAAATAAGTTTTGGGGCGCAAAATTCAAATCTTACCAGGGGCGCTCTTGATCCTAGAAATAAGTCTTGAGGCGTAAAATTCAAATCTTGCCAGGGGCGCTCATGATTATAGATATAAGTCTTGGGGCGCAAAATTCAAATCTTGTTAAGGGCGCTCATGATCCTAGATAAAAGTCTTGGGGTGCAAAATTCAAATCTTGCTAGGGGCGCTCATAATCCTAGAAATAAGTCTTGGGGCGCAAAATTCAAATCTCGTCAGGGGCGCTCATAATCCTAGAAATAAGTTTTGGGGCGCAAAATTCAAATCTTACCAGGGGCGCTCTTGATCCTAGAAATAAGTCTTGAGGCGTAAAATTCAAATCTTGCCAGGGGCGCTCATAATCCTAGTAATAAGTCTTGGGGTGCAAAATTCAAATCTTGCCAGGGGCGCTCATAATCCTAGTAATAAGTCTTGGGGTGCAAAATTCAAATCTTGCCAGGGGCGCTCATAATCCTAGAAATAAGTCTTGGGGTGCAAAATTCAAATCTTGCCAAGGGCGCTCATGACCATAGTTGGGCTTCTTAGCTAAAATCTTTGGTTGAGGTCTCCTTAACTTTAAGAAGACTGTCAGTTTCATAGAGTTTCTGTCAAATCTGACTGGCCATCATGAATTTAAGATGGCCTTAACATTAGAGGTCATTTGAGTAGGTATTTCATAACATAGACACTAAAAAGAACCTAAATAAAATTAGCGGGTCTTTTTTAATTAATTTGTATAACTATGGCTTTATCTATGGAATAGCTCCATACTTTCAGCACGTTTTTTTTTCTACATAATTCATACGATGCGCGCTTGTTCCAAATTCAAAATATTTTTATTCACTCGGTGAATAAAACAGCGTTTTATTCACTCCTATCGTTGAATTAAACGCACTTTTTTGAGTGGCGATGGTAAAAACATAATTTTTGTGACGTAGACAAAATTTCTCTCGAGATCGTCAGGCTAAAGGAACAATTAGTGACACTTTTAAATGTAATAATAGAAGAAATACTGTCCACTTACGAGTATTATTACATAGTTAGGGTGTGGAAAGAAAACGAATATTTATATTAAATAAGTATATATTAAATTTAATTGCACCTATAACATCAAATTCGTGGTTTTTGTAACCACTTTACACTAACATTATTGTCAGAGTTTTAAAGGCCTCGGTACACGGAGCTGGGAAAGTAAACGTGTAGACAAAGTATATACAAAAAATAAGCATGAAACTGACATTTTTCATGATATATTATATTTCAAAAACATTACTCAGTCTTTATACATTATAATCTTCATCATTAATTAAATCTTTGACGAATTTTCTTTTCCTATAATGAGTAATGTTTTTCAATAAAATGTATACACAAACGATGGAGCGTTACATTACTTCTTTGGCTCAGAAAAATGAAAGATTTGATCTCGCAGCACCATCTGGATGATGTAAAAGAAAACAATGTAAGTAATAGGAATCATAAAATAAATCAACAAAAAAATACAAATACAAGAGATAGAATCAAAGAAAGACCGTTTTAGTTAAGTAACCGTCTAAACATATACATTGGTAAAAAATTGTATACAAGTTATGTTTTTTTTTTTCTTAAAATGTTTCTATTGTACAAACGCAGGTAATAAATGGGACGGAGTATAAGTTTAAATATATCTTTATCATTTATCATAATATGTTTTTCTACATACCAGCGATCATATAAAATGGAAATTCTAAAAATATTTATTTCTATAAATTGTTTTAAATAGTGACAGTTATTTATTATGTAGTTAGGCTTATACATTAGTCTGTGTTCACAGTGGTGGGTATGCAGCGAACTTGTGCATTTGTAAAAGACTCATGAATGCTCGCGCGCATTCGCGGCACGTATTCGCCGCATACAGTCAGTGTGTACGTGCTCTTATTATCATTACGTCAAGCTGGTCTGCAGATATATACTATTATTATGTAAATATTATTTCACGTAGGATTCGTTCTGGTAACTATATGTTTCATTACCCGTTTTGCTTAGAAATTCAACCCTTAAATATATTTTCGTTAAAAACTCTTTACACTTTTTCAGGGTTGTGTGTCAATGCGGTTAGTTTTTTCATGTTCATCATTATACAGGGTTATTAAAACACAAACAACCTCTCAGAAGAAGATAACCAACATCATAAACAACAACATTCGTTCTACCACTTTTCCGAAAACAAACAAAATAAAATCTACTTTCAATAGAAATGTCCGAACAGCTGATCGAGTGTTTTAGCGATCGAACAGCTGATTTTTTGGGAAAGTTGTAGAACAAATTTGATTGTGTATGATGTTAGTAATCTACTCCTGGAAGGTTGTTGTTTTTTACAAATGACCCTGTATATTTATGTTATTATGTAAAAGCAGCCTTTAAACCCGTGCTTGTAGCTACGTTAAACCATAATTATTATAAAATTTACATCATTACTTTATAAATAACTCCTTGTACTTCGCTTCGGCGCCATACTATCATGATTTTATCATTTTAATTTAAAACTCAACACTAAACCTTATAATATACATAGACGAAAAAATACTTAACAAAATTTAAAGGTACTTCATTAGGAATAAAGATTTTAGAACTCAACAATAAAAAAACAAAGATTTAAACTTAGTCGCTTAGCGTTAGATTTAAGAATAGACTTTTATTTACATATTAAATTAGAGATAAAACAAAAATATAAGTTTTCCTCAACACAATAACATTGGAAGACAGACATTCAAATAATTTAACTTAAAAAAGAAAAACAGTGTTTAAATTTAGTCACCGACAATTCTGTCGATTTTTTAATTAAGTAGTATTATCTATGACATTGCATATATTCATATGACAACATTTTTAAGTGCAAGGAGTTACAATTAACAAAGAAAATATTACCTAAAACATTCAATTAATGATCCAAAATTATATACAACCAATTTACATCATTATAATAAGTTTAAACTATATTACACAACTAATTATAAAACCCAAAACACAAGTCCTGGGGCCTAATCGCGCTAATTTTCAACGATAAAACCAAAGCTAAATCGTTACCGTTTCAGTTTTGTTTACAGGATAATACTCGCTTTAGTTTTGTTAAAATTGTTGAATACTCTGCCTAAGGAGTCTAGGATTACAATCTGGGACAATTTAAGTTGAAATTATAAAGCTAAACCAAAGATTTTTACGTAAATATAACCTTAATGACAACGTAACGTTTTTGCTTTTATCGTTCAGAATTACCGCGATTGTGCTCCTGATTTTCATGACATTATCAGTCGAACTTAATGAAACAAATGAAATTAATGGCTGATTGTTTTTTTTTCATATTTTTCTCGGTGTTACTAGCGTGACTAGTCACCGATAATTTTGTCCAAAAAGGTTTGTAAGTATTCGAAATTAATTTCAATCATCCTACGAGTAAATAAAAAAGGGCAACAATTTCCATTTTGTATTATTTGAAGCAATAATTGTAGATTAAAAAAAGATATTAGTACAAAATAAGTTAATTTTCTGTATTTCTAAATTCATGAATATTGTCAAGATGATTGAAGCTTAATTCCAAAGTAAGTGCCTAACTTAATTATCAGTGATTTCTTATACCACGAACAAGTGACGATCAAAGAAGTATACCTACCTTAATGGATTTTACCACAGTGCGATTTTATTAAATTATAGTAATAGAAATACTTTCATAGGTACTGTTATAAATATAGAATTAATTTTGACACTGATTTATGTCACCATGTCGTCATCACAAAATTGTGTTTTGGTGCATAAGACCTCAAGAAACTAAGAACTTTAGTATCAATACGTGCCAATTTTTGTGTTCATATAGGAATGGCAACTTACTAAATATTTATGGGTTTATATTAATGTAACAAAGTATTATAAAGTGTCATATTTTGAGGTCGACCGTAGGGACTTCTACCAACCTTTATAAGTGACATTGAAATCACGAATAACTAAGTCACTTTTTTCTGATGAAATGAGTGTTATTATCAATTAGCAGCCTTTACAGTTAAACTAAGAATTTATCCCACTAATAATAAAGAGCCTTTTCGAGACAACAATGGCAGTGACCGTATGAACTTGCGGTGGATCTTGGTCGTTTAATTGAGATCGCTTCTTCGACCAAAATCCACTATTTAGATAAAAATTATGTCTACGAGATTTAATATTGACGATGAATGAAATATCCAGAGATATCAAAGTTACACCCTGATTTGGAAATAGGTATTCAAAAGTCATTCCTTTTTTCTGAAAATAAAATTATTTAAATACATATTCCCATTCAAGAGCAAAATGGCATTCTCGTCAGTATTAAATCTTAAAATTATAACTATCCGTGTATATTTATATAAAAAGTAAACATTAGAATCACAATGAAGTAATTTCGCTAACTATTGTTACTTCAGCAGACACTATGCACTTATCACACTTAGTCGTAGACCTCAAGTTAAGGTCAACTGTGGAACCCTTTTGGTCCCAATGATGTCACTCCGATATTATGTCTCCATCTGGAACAAATAAAAAAAATTAGAATATTGCCATGGCGTAATGATTGGGTGTTATAAGTGGGCGGGACAAATAGAAGAAGAACCGATGGCCGTTGGGGTGGAAAGGTTTTGGAATGGCGACCGCGCACCGGACGACGCTCCGTGGGTAGGCCCCCGACAAGGTAGACCGACGTGAGGGTGAAGGTCGCGGAAAGCCGCTGGATGCGGCCAGCGAAGGACCGATCCTTGGGGGAGGCCTATACCACCGCTTTATAATACTGTGCCTCCGGCAGTAGGTGTCATTCGGCTGATATGATGATAATGATGATGCATGATTACTACGAAAGTAACTTGGCCATCTTGGCAGGGCAACGATGAGGAGGAGTGCGAACATCGCAGGCGAGCCGCACCCAACGTAACACACTATACATTAGGTGCGGCTCCTTAGTACGTAATAGGAGTTAGTCTTATTTTAGTGCTACTATATAAAAAGTTAGTCATAATGTTAGTGCTACTATACAAAAAGTTAGTCATAATGTTAGTACTACTATACGAAAAGTTATTACACTATGACATTGCTAGGATTTATCTAACAAAACTTGATTCCTTTTTCATAAACACGATGCCACACGCATCGTTTACCGCCTCATCGTGCCGCATCGTTTTTTAAAAGGAATTTTACCGCCTCTGTGGTCTATTGGTTTGCCCGCACGTGTAAGACGCGTACTCGTTTTGGTTGGTGTTAGGGCTTATTTCAAGTCCGCCTGGCTACCAACATCTTACCTAAGTCAGACGCCATTACAACAATTTAAAAATGATGTGTTCCGGAAGCTAGAGGTACGATTGCCAGTTCCTCAGTGGTGAGGATTTTGGGTGTAGTGCGCTTACAGTTTTGGAGTACCTGAAAGAAACGCTGGGCAACATCCTCCCACAAGAGATGCCTATGTCCTGCAGTCGACTACAAGTATAACGGGATGTCATGATGATGATAAATGAAACTACGGCATATTATGATAAGTCGATACGCAGGTTTCAGAACTTTGAAATGTCTATGCCGTAGGATTTTTTGCATACCATCAAAGGGGAAGCAATCAATAGAAACTGCTCCAAAAAAAAAACCATCCATACGTACAAGAAAATGCATGATCCACAAATTAGGTTGCAAACATGAAAGATACAGGTTTTCCGGTCCTGATATCCTGATGTACGCCAAGATTCTTGAACCACAGAACATGAAACTTCCAACTCAACCTATTTAGCCTAACCATGCTTAACGCAAAGAAAACAGAAAAAAAGAAACTGTTCCAAATTGAAACCACCGCCAATTCATGGTCCACAGTGCAACCACGGTTTGTAGACCACCGAGATCGGTTGCGTCACTGCGGAAGCTCTGCGACCGACTTTCACAGGTTATGCAACGCCAAAATCAGTTACGTAACAGACCCAGAGACCTGATGTCCCACTGAGTTACGTCACAACTATAATTTTTGACGGCTGAAGTTGAATGTTAGTAGAAAGTGGAACGTGCGAAATGTCACTGTAATTACAACTATTCACGGTCTAAAGTTCATTGGATTTGGTTTAGCATGTTTTTGGGAATTGTGTTAAGGTTCTTGGTGATATAAAGATGCTTCCTTGTTACAACCGAATTAATGTCAATCATTTTGCAAAGGCCTTTGAGATTGTGCAATATAAACAGTATTATTGAATATTTTTAGAGCTGGCCTAGACATAACAATGACCTAGAAACACTCCTGCTCAAACAAATTTCAAGACAAATTTTATGTCTTTTTGAGCTCACTATATCCTACAATATTCCACAGACTAAACACAAGAAAAAGACTTAAATACTTTTTTTTACGTTCAGCTATGCATCATGCTGCATCATGTAGTGTAGATTTTTATGAAAAATCATACTCGTAACTTATAATAATAACATCTAGAAGCCGTGTCCTCGTATGCAAAGTGAGGCAACTAATACTAAGCCAGAATGGCTTAGTTTTCAGATTTATATCCTTCATACGTTACCTAATCGTAACTAAAATTCAATAATACATAATATAGTAACTAATCTAATAAATGTAAGAAAATTAAAACTGTTTTGTACTTATTCGGTATGATTATGTTATAATGGAGAATAAAAATCTGTAAACGGGTCCTTTTCGGCTGTTTTAGTTGCCTCACTTTTGACAGTGCGCTTTGTAAAGGACTATCGTTCTAGGCTTCGAGCATCGCGGCAACGCGTCATGCTCTTAGGTTCTAGGTGTTAGACTCGTAAAATATTAATTTGGTGTATGCCCTATGCCTGATTTCTATACAAACTTGTCAATTTAAGTAGTACAACTTTAAAATTTTCCAACACGCTCAGATGATTAAGAGTGGTGCGTGATAGTCTGATATCCGTATGAACAATTTTTTTATACAAATGCTAGTGATTACGTTTTCGTATGCAATGGAATTAGAAATTACCTGAAAATCCGTTAATTGCGAAAAATTTGATCCCTTGTTCCTTGAAGATAACCATGGCCAGATAACTGGTTATATGTAAAGATTTTTTCCTCCAACATAACTAGTTATCTCTGAATAGATTTTCTTTACAAATAACTATTTATTTGAACGGTTATCTTGGAGGAAAATCTTTTCCTAAGAATAACTAGTTATCTCACAGGATTTTGTTTTCCTTGCAGTTTCATGCAATAGATGGTGAAACTTGCACCCGTAGTATGGTGTTTTGCATCACTACGTTCTTGGTAAGAAGACTAAATTAGAGGCAGACTGTGACATTCAGAGGAGGACGTCGTCCCCCGGAGGAAAACCACGTTGATCGAGTGCAGACTGCGTTACTCAGAGGAACTGCAGAAGGCAAGCGCGTTTCATCGTAGGTTGCATCATCGACCACCAGGCGTGATGGCTGTCAAGCACTAGACTATCAACATTAAAAAAAACTTGGAAGATGTTTGTTTCTTTCCAATCCTCTTTCCTGACTTCGAGAAAGAAACTCCATACTTTATGCTGTAGTCCCAAATCGAAACTTAATATTTTTTATTGTTTGGTTTGCATAAAACTGCATTCATAATTTGTTGAATAAGACTTTTTGGTAACATTTTGACGTCATCATCACTGTGCATGCTTGCATAATAAGGTTCAAGTCTGTGCTATTTTGACAGTTGTTAAGTAGTTAGTTAAAACAACTGTCACTCTTTAGATTTTTTTATTTCTTACACAGCACTAAAGTAAGAGATGTTACAATTCCATTGAAAAAATACTTTACAAAAATAAATCCTTTATTCTTCAATTGGTATAGGTACCAGCCAAGTTGCACTTCAATTTTTAGATATAGGTACACTACCCATAAAATGTCAAAACGCATTTTCCTTTAAATAATAGGCCAAATTGTTTTAAAAAAAAAGACTCTATTCTCTTCTAATATAGTCGGTTCTCTGTTGTGCGTGTGCGCACGTTAAATTAGGCCAGGTCACCAAACTTTCCGGGATGAGATAGTACATAGCATAGAGCGTTGATTCTATGGTAATTTACTGATTTTAAAGTTGACAGCTTTTAACAGTTTGGAAACGATTTAGAGCTTGTTTCACAATCGTAAAGTAAGTTTAGAGAGGCTAGCTTGACATATAAAAATATGTATTGTTTTATATTACAGCTGTCAAATCCTCTGTCAAGTAAGCTACTCAGATCAGAACTTACTTTTTGATTATGAAACAGACCCTTACAGTCCATTTACAGTTATTTTACCTCTGACAGATGATGTTTCTTCATAGTGAAAAAAATCAATCGTAATTTCGTGAAGATGCTAGTTGTTCTATTGATTTATCGATATCAAATCATAAATAGTCTGTTTACAGTAAACAACTTTTGATAATTATCATAAGTTTTTGAAACAATTTTTTTTTAAATCGTTATTTAAAAATAAGTATGTCATCTTATTAAATTAAATTGTCAAAAGTTGTTAACTAGTAACAATTATTTCGTAATCTATGTATACGAGTAGAAAGCCTTGTTGAATTTTAAACTTACTTAAATTCATTTAAGTATAAAATTCTAATATAAAATTAAAAATTTCAAAATATTCATATTTCAATAAAGAGTTGGTCAAAAATAAAGATTAACTATCTTTTTATACCAATAAATCAAAGTACCTGTAAAAGGGAAAATAACTGTGAACGGACTGTAGATATAGAAAGAGTATTTTACACAGTTTTGACCTAAAATATAAAGAAAGCTATGAATGTTATAAGTTTTACTGAGCATCCATTCCAATAATAATAATTTGGATCGTTCCATTCACATGCAGTTATGAATTCAGAATGACGTTACAATGCAATCGTCATAATTGTCGATAATGATTTAGTTGAATACGAAATGTGAATTTTAGTTACATTTCAACTGCCTTTGTGTTTAGTGAAACGAAGCTTCCGTCCGCGACTTTATTTTGGCTCCCATATTGATGCAGAATAAAAAACAAGTCTGACAATTAGTGATACTTGGTATTTAAAGAAATCAAATCTTTAAAAAGATTGAGTTACTGTTTAATTTTTTGATCAATGAATTTTCGAACAAGAAGTCAATGAAATAACTATTTTTTTTAAAGAACTAGAACAAAATGTTAAAATCATGTTAAAATTGTCTTAGAGACAATATAATATTTAGTTTCTATACTTTTTTTATTTTTTTTGACACATTACAGTCATTACATGAACTTGGGTTAATACAATAATGGTTCCTTATTAAATAGACAAAACAGTACCAAATATACTAGTCCAGTTGTTAGGTAATTTTGCCTGGAAATAATTCAAGGAATTTTGATTTTTTGTGCATCAGATACCACTAAAGGCTGTTAATAATATATTAATTTGCAACCTTGAAAACTATATGGAAGTAAGAAAAAAAAAAATTTTGATCGAGCCCTTGTATTTTTGATAATATCTGAACTTTGAAAAAAAACTTAAAAAGAATCAGTAAATGTAAGGAAAGCAAAGGGAACATGCAACAACTTGTTATACTGGTATATATTTCGATACAATCTAATTAAAGAGTGAAGTAATAGAGTAGTTGACTACTGCACTAAACAGAGAAAATATTAATTTTACTAGAAAATGAGAGTAACTTTCATGTTTGCTGAAAAGTGCAACCTGATAATGCTGCGCTAATGCAATTTGTGGTTAATGAAGTTTATTGAATTACATATTTATCATGACTTGGCGTTTAAACGTATCTATAGATACATAATTACCTAAAATATATTTTAGGTAATTATGTATTTTTTGTGCCACCTAAGTAATTGCAATGGCATGTGATAGCACACACTTTTTCTAATTTCAAACATTTTATTTTGTGAGAAATAAAATTACAATAACATGGATAATATTTGGCCTATTTCTTAGTAATCCGTCTCAGAAAGTATCTGAATATTTATCACACCAATATTGCATCTGTACATTTATTGGCAACCCAGATAATTATAATAACATTATTGGCACGACATGGTTCTATACTATTCAGCTAATTTTGAAACGGACTGCTTGCTTCACGGGACATAAAATTCCCCATAAAAAACAAAAGACAATCGGCGATTGATAATAAAAAAAAGAACGTGATCTCGCCCGTAATTTCCTATGCGTTATCATTCGGAACTTGTGATCTTTTTCGAAAACAAATTTCTCCTTTATCGGCCTTAAAATACGGTCTATTATCAAATATGTTTTGTCTACGCGGGAGATCTAGTAGATGCGAGTGCATTGCCCATGGCGTTTCGGGTACCGACCCAGCCGCGGGGTCGTTCACACCGGTGCAGTGTGATTTTTTTATGATCGCTCTCTCCTAGTTTGTCCACGTTCAGATTTTGAATACTATGTGTTTTTAATATTCCTTATTTTATTTCCTAATTTTTGTGCCAATGACAGCCCACGTTAAAGTTTTACATGCGCTAGGATGCACTAAATAGGCCTTTCGGGGCGTTAGGACCAAGGTGCTAAAATAACCAAGGTGCTGAAATGACCAAAGTGATAAAATGACCAAGTTGCTGAAATGACCAAGTTGCTAAAGGTTGACTTGCCCCCAGATCCAATAATCAAGAATCTTATATTCATATTTTGCCAATAATCCACAGATAGGTAGATATAATTAAACCTAATCCAAATTAGTTACTATGCTTAGCAACTGTCGTTAGTTTTTTATTAATATCAACCATTACATAACAACTATCTGGATTAGGCCTACGTTGAGGTCATAGTACGAAAAAGTAAGGCAGTTCAATATAAGCCCTGCTATAAGAGCTCATAGTACCTAAGGCCCCCTGGCTCTTGGTAAGCATGGTCTAAGAAATCAAGGCCTGGCATTCCGAGAGTAACACTAGCTTACGTCACAATCAGTTGCGCGACTTTATGGTAACAAACAAAGAATGACGGATTATTTGCTTTACTTAACACTCATTACAAAATTATTATAGTGCATTTTAATTGCGATTTGATAAAGATGAATGAACGTTATTTTCAATACCGATAGCGAAGATGACGTTAGCTTGTGTATGTGTAGACCACGTCACTTCCTCTTTCCTGGCGTAGTATAATTATTGTTGTACAATGGTAATATTTGCAAAAATAGTGAGGGATAACAAAAAAGTAATGTTTATCATCCAGAAGTTAATCTTTCAGTACCCTTAGCACGAATAGCTATCGAGAAAAAAAACGCGCGTAAAATTACTCGATAGACAATTCTCTACGGAAAATTTAAATTCGCTTATCGGCGATAGATGGCGCTGTACAAATTTCTAAAACAAAATTTATCTATGAAATGATTTTACGCGCGTTTTTTTTCGATAGCTGTTCGTGCTAAGGGCACAGAACTTTGTAATATCGTCGGCGGGCTGTGAATAGCTCGTAAGTCGCAAATTTAGTGAAAAACTCTATTTGTTGTTTTTCGTGAAAAAACCTCGTAATACAGTCATGTCTACATCGAAGAAACTCAGATTCGATAAGTAGTGAGTGCCATCTATTGATGTAAATGAGAACTTCGTGAAAAGGAAAACGTTTGAAAAGTTTTGGGATAAATCAACCATTTTTTGTGAGATAACAAAATAATGCATTTACTCAAAACAAAGCAGTCAACTACAGTTAAATAACAGAGTTAACTTAATGTAAATTAATAAATTTTATAATTTAATAATTAAAATTGCAAAAAAAATGCAATAATTTGAATACAAAACTTTATGAAGTTGGTTTTCTAACATATTAAGTATTTCTGTGCAAAATAACTCAAACCAAAACATTTAACAGAGCTCAAATACAAAATTGTACTTCGCTAATTTTATTATTAAAACTGCAAGTCAAATGCAATTTGATTAAAGAAAAAAACCTTTGATAAACTAAAATAAAAATTCATCAGTTTATTTAAATAAATGTCAGCGATATGCGTACGCGCACCGCGATGTAAACAAATTCAAATGCAACATGAATTTAGGAAAGAAAGTTTCTTCGGAGATGGCACTTGTGCCATAAAAGGTAATGTGAGCTTATAAAGGGACATAAAAGATACTAAAAATAAGATTAACTTAATTGAAATAGGACATGTTGATATAAAGGTGTTTAAAACGGGCTTTTTAAAATGGATACTGAATTGTTTATGATTGGAACACTAGTACTTACTACTTTAGAGGTGAAAAGTTCAGTTTTTCCGCCATTGCTTAGTTTTAAATATCTTTTCCAACAGCAAGATTCAAACCCTGAACAATCTTGTCCAACAGAAAGATTTAAACCTGATTCTGCAATCTAACTCACTAGCCATTTTATCAATTGAATCATCATTTGGATATAAATTGTCTACAGAATAGTTTACAGAAACACAAAAGTTACCTCAGCTAATTTTAATATTCACAAGCATAATTCCAAGTTATTTTTTCCAAAGGCTAAACAAAATGTACTAACTAAAACTTCATTAGAAACATCAATGAATTCAACCAGTCTAGTATAACTATTACGTTGTATGACATTCGTGTACATTGCGTGTTTCCTACATCCAGATCGGTGACGTAACGCAATCCCGAATGTGGGTTAAATTAATAAAAAAAACTCCGCCCCGCCCACCGCGTGCAGTGAAAGTGCGTGCGCGCAGCGACTGTCACTCGGCCACCGACCGCGGCCACGCGCGGTCGCCGACCGGTGCCGGTCGTGTTTTGGATAATTAAATGCTAAATGGCATAGTCTCCTCAAAAACTTTTTTCTTATAACAAAACGGTTACCTTTTATTAAAAAAAACTACTTAATTTCCTCAAAATAGTTTTCTTATCGAATATAATTATTTTCAAAATTTAATCTTGTCACTTACCGGAAATGCCTAATGACTTGCAAAGTCTTAGAAAAGTAATATTTACGAAGTTTTCTTTAAATAGTAGCTAATTAAATTTTACTCAAATAGATTTTTTTGAATATAATAATCGCTTTGAAGAGGATAGTGTTAGATTACGGGAAGTTTTAAAATCTAGTTTATGAAAATGACATTGTATATTTTTTTCAACAGACTGTACTGAAATGAACATATTTTTTTTTTCCACGTAGAATGATCACAAATTATCATTTTCTTTCTTGCAATCATGATAAAATTATTATAAGTGAATGAAGGTGGTATTACGCCGTCCGGCAAAAAATATCATAAAGATTTAAAGTATTTAATTTATTTGAAAAAAGATTTAATTTATTATATATTTCTTGATTTTCGTTAATTTTGGTTTTGATTTGCCCTTTTTTTTTGTTGTATTTTCATACAAGGGGGGGAACTGTTACAAAAGTAATAGAATATTAAAATAAACATTAATTATATAAAAATAGGACCACATTAAAGGTTATACTATTACGCGAATCGTTCGCAAATTCGCCATCTTTGTTTGACAAAGAGATTCGTCTAAGAATAGATTTCAACGCATTCGCGAATTTTATGCTCATATGTATGTATGGCGCACTATGAAATAATATTTTCGATCACTTTTTTGCTTTTTTATAAATCATTGAATAAAGTTTAAAATGTTTGCATTCACAATGTTATTTTTATACAATACTAAATAATATAATAGAAAAATTCGACTCGTTACCAGGATTGTCTCAGACGGGAATCGAACCCGCGACCTTTGGAAGTCTGGTCCAATGCTCCTACCAACTGAGCTACTGAATGACTAGAAGTAGTCGCGGGTTCGATTCGACCTGAGACAATCATGGTGATGAGTCGAATTTTATGGAATTTATGGATTCTTTTTATGGATTCTGTTATATAGGTTTACGTAATTGATGTTATTTTGCGTTATATTTTTTTTATGACGATTTTTTTAATATGCCTATCTAAAGGTATTTTTAATCTCTAATCAAGCATCAATAGTTTAAAAAGACAGTTTTTTTTCCAAATCTCGTATAAGAAACTGATTTTGATCATAAATTACGTATGTTTACATTTACAGAATAACCTACCACTTTCATAGCAAATCATAGATTAAAAAATAACATCACATAAGTGTAAATGAATCATGTTACCTATGAATCACTTTATTATAAGTACCGTGTAATGATAACATTCTTTCCCATCCTGTTAAATTCAATAAATAAAAAAGATAAGATCGGAGAAATCATTTTTTTATAATGAAACGGAACGTATTTTCCTAACTTTTAGACCCGATTTCACCATTAAAAATAAACGCGATTTATGCGTTAAACGGGTTTAAGGGCTGTCACTAATAATAGCGAAGAAAAATGCTTGTCCATCAGCCATTTTTGATGTCCCCACTGTTGGGGCACAGGCCTTCCTTATGGGTGGTAAGGAGGAGAAAAATGCTTACAAAAATTAAATTAAATGGGTAATTATATAGGTAATTACATTAAAAATAATAAAGAATTCCTCGTAAAAATATTTTATCTAATTGGATCAATGAACTGGTGAATTCGATTTGAAATAAACGGTGATCACACTCTATATTTTTATCGAGTTTGATCTCCGCTTCGCTGTTAGGATAGATTATGAAAAAGTTGTTTTTTTAAACAATTGTGAAATTGGCCCTTAGACGTTTATTTATGTCAAATAAAATTAACACACAAAATGAAATTAAAAATGCTCATTACTTGTAGGGCATATATTTTTCAATATTAATCCAAGTTCCGGATAATGTTTGTGTACTGAAAATCAATAGTTTTTTTTGGATTTTTATAGAAAATAATAATTAATAAATTATGTAATATTTTGTTATACGGGTCCAATAAAATATGAAGATTTTTTTTTATATTAAACTTCTAATGATATTGTTTTATTAAATTGCAATAATTTTTATGTTCTATTATTAAACAGTTTGCCAGACATACTCCAACCATAAACTATCTAGATAACTATTTCATGTTTTTTTCCTCGTCTATAAGTTGACTCAATACTTCTGATAATAAACCCAGATAAAAATTTAATGTTAAAGTTGTAAAGAGATATTTTTTATAGCAATACAAGTAATATATTTTGATTAAACTTGCAGTTCAACATATGCAAAAGATTAATATAAATGTATTTTAGCAAAACTATGACTGCTTTCGTGTTAAGCGGCTGTTTTTGGCAATTTTCATGATTTTTTATTAAAGCAAGTGACTGTTTTTGATATTTTGAAACCCTACACATAGCTGTTAATCTTAATATAGTGCGTACAATATTTATTTGGTTCATAGTATGCAGATTTCGAATCCAGGCAGGCTTTATGTAAAGAGCAAAGTGATGGGTATAGAGTAATAAAAAATAATATTTATAAAAAAAGAAATAAACATACATACCTAATTTTTAAATAAATAATAATCTCATGGAGGTTTGCTTATTTTGGGACTAACGAAGTACCTAATAAGTGAGGAGCTCGATCGCGCAGTGGTTTAGCGCTTGGCCCTGCGATTGCGGAGATTAAGCATCTGTCGCGAGGGTCGGTCATGGGATGGGTGAACAAAAATGTATTATCTCGAGTTCCTCCGTGCTTCGGTTAAGCGCGTTAAGCTATTAGTCCCGACTGCATTGACAGTCGTTCACACCCACCAATCCGCATTGGGCCCGCGTGGTGGGTTTTGGCCCATTACAACCTTGTATGTACCATATTTAGCAAATAAATGAATTATGAATTTCGTTTTAGTATTTAGCTGCTTTGTAATTTAACTAGCTAACTAATAAAATTTAAGAGATGGCGCTGATTCCAACATTTTAAAATTCTTAAGGTAAAATTGATAATCATAAAAGTTATTGTAATGCTACGGCTCCACCTGCGTCTTAACGCATAGCTTAAAACTTTAATCTAGGCGTTACGCAGATGTGGCCAAGACTTAACGGTGTTAATTTACAAACGACAGTACTAAATTTACTTAACGCCTTAGCTAAAGCGTAGTTGCTCATTACCACTAACGTTAACGCAGGTGGAGCAGTAGCTAAAGTGATACAAAGTTCACAGGGTCCACCAGTAATAAATAAATCCTTTTTTCCATGATTTGAATCCAAAGACGACTTAAGATTAATATACTCAAAAAACTTCCCAATCAAACTATCGCCGATATCAGATACGTTTGTTTGTTTGTTCAAGCGTGATAACATATTGGTGTCAGCACTATCGGGTACTATAGTGGCCTAAATAACTATGTGAACCAAGTGTTACGTTAAGTATGGTGAATATATCTACTCAAAAGGAAATAGGGACCATATGGTTTTCAATTCAAACGAGGTAATTTCTGAATGGTGTTTAAATAATAATTCAATTCGATTTTATTTAAATTTGATATTGTTCGAAAGCTGTTATTAGTCAACTTGCGGACTTACCTGTTAGTGCGTATTTTTGTATGAAACTCCAATTTCTTTCTATTCTAACTGACACACGGCGAATAGAAAAAATTATAGCATAGGCACGTAAAATTACTTAGAAGGCGTCCATAAATTACTTGAGGTGTTTTTTTTAAATTTTCTGTATTGAAAACATTTACCAATAATAAATAAAGTCATATAATAACTTTAAAAAAGTTTAAAGGTGATACAGCCTGTCTGAGTTTCAAAATGCGAAAACACTCGTAATAGTCTATTCAAATACAATCTATAAATTAATGTTATTGCATAAGTCTTTGATAATGCTTTCAAAAATAAGTCTGAAAGGTTTCTTGCAAGTTCACCTTTAAAACATAGACGTAACGAATCAAAAATATCCCTGAAGTGGAAATGCCGCGAGCCGCGTGACAAACCAACGTGACACTTACCAAACTTATCACGCTGCAAAAACGTGAAAATGAAAAAAAAACCGACCTCCCTTGAAAACAAAAACACGTGTAATTATGAGAAATTACTGGAAAAGTAATCCAACTTCGAGAAACTTAGAGAAAAAATACATAGAAGTGCCAACTTTGGTGAATAAGTTTCGCAATGTAGAAGGCATGCCATCTCTTTCTAACACATAGGAGGTTGTATCTATCTTCTCGCGTTTTATACAACGAACATTTTCGCCGCGTGCGTTAGATAGAACTTTTCTTGTAGCAACTGCTTAATAAAACAGAAATTTAGTTCACGAAAGAAAAATCTTCCATACTCAGAAAAATATGTCAAACTAGGTAGGTAATTGATGGATTTGCAATCTCATTAAGAGGATTGTCAAGTAAGCGGTCTCCATACAAACGGCGATAACGTTTCCCACTCTCTAAATCTTAACCTACAGCAATGAATTTTTGGTATGTTTTTGAAATGCCTAAATACTAGGGCTGTACGTTTTGATTTTTTAAATATCTATAATAGATTTCGAAATATTTGCATTTTAGTGATTTTATACAAAACACAGAAGTGCCAATATTTCGAAATCTATTATAGATATTTAAAAAACGTACAGCCCAAGTATTTAGGCATTTCAAAAACATACCAAAAATTCATTGCTGTAGGTTAAGATTTAGAGAGTGGGAAACGTTATCGCCGTTTGTATGGAGACCGCTTGCTTGACAATCCTCTTAATAATTAGGACATGAACTGGTTAATAATCGGGAAAAACCGATTCTTTTATACCGACTTCCAAAAAAGGAGGAGGTTCTCTGTTCGTCTGCTATATATATATATATATTTTTTTTTTGGTGAATGTCCACCGATTACTCGAAGACGGCAGAACCGATTAAAATTATTCAAACGTTATAACATTAGGTAAACTCCCAAGTTGGTCCCATTTTTTTAAATTTTGAAATCGGTTCAGTACCCTTAGCACGAACAGCTATCGAGAAAAATAACGCACGTAAAATTACTCGATAGACAATTCTCTATGGAAAATTTCATTTCGCTTATGGGCGATAGATGGCGTTGTACAAATTTCCAATACAAAATTTAACTATCGAATGCTTTTCGATAGCTGTTCGTGCTAAGGGTACAGTACTTTTCAAGTAATCTTGAAAAAAAGCACGAAAATAGTATGATTTTGTGTGAACTACCTCGATGATCAGTCGTATAACTTCTCTGTTTATGAACTGAATAAGATAATTATTTTTTTGTTGGAAAAGGGATATCTTAAGTGTAGTTCGTAAACCGACTTAAAAAAGAGGTTCTCAGTTTGACCCGTATTAAGTTTCTCCGCGATTAACTCACGTTTGGCTGAGCCGATTTTTAATCCTTTAAGAATCAATTGTTTATTCAGTTCTCAAGCTTACGCGCTCACTAGACATGAAATAAAACACTTTTAACGGATACTAGCGCGGTTTTATTGAATGAATTAGCGCTAGAATGCTCCGCGAGGCTATCGAAATAAATAAATATCCTAATTTCAATAGAGATGATGGTTGGAAAATTCCACCAGCCTGGGACCCCATCATTCACAAGCTAAAGCCCCAAACACACACTGTAAGATCTAATGATACGGTTAGTTCCTTTTGCAAATAAATTAATTAATATAAAAGACGGAGGTCGGCCTTCCTCTCCAAGGTTTCTTTCGCCATTTCTTTCTTGGAGGGGCCTCCCAATTTTTTGAAATGGTAGTATTTTCAGAAGATTCTCTCTTTTTAACATATAAAATTAACTTCTCAAGCTTACGCGCTCACTAGACATGAAATAAAACACTTTTAACGGATACTAGCGCGGTTTTATTGAAAGTACTTTGGTAATTAGTTGGTATTTGGTTTGATTTTTGATTTTCCCGACGTTTCGGCACCTTTGCAGCTGCCGTGGTCACGGCGCTAGACTAGTATCCGTTAAAAGTGTTTTATTTCATATAAAATTAAATTAAAACCAAACCAAAACTTAAACTAATTAAAAATTTCATAAATTTTAATTTCTGAACGTTCTAAAAAATTCATCGCTTGAGGGTATGCTCACAAGTAGCTTCAGTCCCCCGTGACCACGGCAGCTGCAAAGGTGCCGAAACGTCGGGAAAATCAAAAATCAAACCAAATACCAACTAATTACCAAAGTACTTTCAATAAAACCGCGCTAGTATCCGTTAAAAGTGTTTTATTTCAAATCAATTGTTTTTAAGAGAATCAGAAATTTTCGATTTCTGATTCTCTTAAAAATTCCTAATCCTATTGCTTAGTTAGACGCCTAGACGGCATCTTAATTTATGATACTGTGCACGCCATAAGATCATCTTATGGCGTGCACAGTATCATAACAACATTCGATTTAATTACGCTATAATATATGGTATTTCAGTTCAGCGGCTACTTTAATTGTTATTTTTATGTTGATAGATGGCGCTATTCAACTAGGTAGGTTTTTTTAAATTTTTCCTAGCAGCTGAGTATACCACTTAATTTTTAAACACTTGACACTGGCAAAAATTACTCCCTGAAGAGGAGTATATTGCCATAACAGCGTCAAAAATTGGCATTGACTCCTTTCATCCTTTGCTTTTTTCTTAAAAAGTTACGTACGTTGAACAACGACATCTAGCCGTCTTTTAGGTACTACTTTTTTTTTAAACTGCCTTTTGAAAACCGCTCATTGGTCATTATTCGATATTTTGGCATAAAATTGGTGTACAGTTACGAGCAATAAAATGTACACACCGTAGAACTTTGTCACATTACGTTTTGAATAACCTTTTTTTTCTATGCCGAGGAAAAACGCATTTACGCGCTGAGGTATAACATTATCACACTGATATTGATTGAGTGTGACATAGTTCTAAAGTGTGTACATTTTATTGCTCGTGGCTATACAATGTACAACTGAAGTGAATAACTTCAGCAGAACCCGAAGCACGAACATCTATCGGGTAAAAAACGCGCGTAAAATTACTCGATAGAGTAATTTGTCTATGGGAAATTTCTTTTCCGTTTTCGGCGGTAGATGGCGCTGTACAAATTTCCTATACAAAATAGCTCTATCAAATTTTTTTCACGCGCGTTTTTTTTTCTCGATAGATGTTCGTGCTACGGGTACTGTACCCTTAGCACGAACAGCTATCGAGAAAAAATAACGCGCGTAAAACTACTCTATAGAGAATTATCTATGGAAATTTTTATTTCGCTATTCGGCGGTAGATGGCGTTCGTTGTACAAAATTCCAATACAAAATTGCACTGTGTTCGTGATAAGGGTACAGTACCCTTAGCACGAACAGCTATCGAAAAAAATTACGCGCGTGAAAACATTCGATAGAGCAATTTTGTATGGGAAATTTGTACAGCGCCAATGCCATCTACCGCCAAATTTATAGCGAAATAATTTTTTTCATAGATACTTACTCTATTTGGTCTGGTTCCAATATGCGATAGATTGAAATGACGCTGGTTGGCCGGCGGTCTAAACAGCAAAGTAGAACAGCAAAGCAAAGAAAAGAAACAGAAAGAAAGAAATACTCGAGTACCTACTACACGATGTTTCAAAAACGTGACTTGTAGTGTTAGGGTACATTGCGTTTTTATTTCCTAAAGAAAGAACTAAGAAACTAACTCTTATTAAAGTTAGGGAGTTGGCAACCGAAAACTTTTTTGTTTTCGTAAAACACTTTGAAAAGTCGACAGATGTATAAAGAAGACTGCAACAAAATATAATGTAGATAGAAAAACCGTTCAGAAAAAATAACGGTTTTCCGTGAACGCACCTAGACATAGGTACTATGCGAACAATGTACAACAGAAGTGCCTAACTTAGCACGAACAGCAATCAAGATAAAAAAAACACTCAAAAATTCGATTGAGTCATTTTGTATGGAAAATTTGTTTACCGCCATCTATCGAAGAAAAGCGAATTGAAATTTTCCATAGACAGTTACTCTGTCGAGTATTTTTTTATCTCGATAGATGTTTATTTTGCATTTCGGCGGTAGATGGCGCTGTACAAATTTCTCATACAAAATTATTCTATCGAATGCTTTTTCTGCGCGTTATTTTTTTTCAATGTTCGTGCTATACTTGTATGTACCCGTACCGTAGAACGAACAGCTATCGAGAAAAAAAACTCTCGTACATGTACTCAATAGATTAATTATCTATGGAAAATTTAACTTTGCTTTTCGGCGGTAGATGGCGCTGTACAAACATCTCATACAAAATTACTACATCGATTATTCTTTTACGCGCATTATTGTTTTCGATAGGTGTTCGTGTTACGGGTACTGTACCCTTACCACGAACAGCTATCGAGAAAAAAAACGCGAGTAAAAGTCCTCTCTCTATGGAAAATTTAATTTCGCTTTTCGGCGGTAGATGACGCCGTCCAAATTTCTCATACAAAATTACGACATCGATTTTTTTTCCGCGCGTTATTTTTTTCTATAGGTGCTCGTGCTAAGGGTACTGATCGTGACGAGTTTACAAAGACCCTACTGTACCCTTAGCACGAACAGCTATCGAGAAAAAAACGCGCGTAATATAGCGTCGATGGAGTAACAATTGTCTATGGGAAATCTGTACACAGCCATATATTGCAGAAATGCGAAATGATTTTTCCATAGATAAACTCCATCGAGTACTTTTACCTACCAAGTACCAATAATCTTATAATAAAGATTCTTGACTTTTCCGCGCATTTTTTTCTTGATAGCTGTTCGTGCTAAGGATACTGTACCCTTAGCACGAACAGCTATCGAAAAAAATAACGCGCTTAAAATCATTCGATAGATAAATTTTGTATTGGAAATTTGTACAGCGCCATCTATCGCCGATAAGCGAAATGAAATTTTCCATAGAGAATTGTCTATCGAGTAATTTTACGCGCGTTTTTTTTCTCGACAGCTGTTCGTGCTAAGGGTACTGTTATCGTATCGTAAATTTATCTATAACGATACCTACTAAATCCATTGATGATATTTTTGCACGTTGAATGAATTGCGTAAGTCTGACCTTGAGTTGAGAAGCATAATAATAGTAAATGGAAGTCAATAACCCCGTACAAGTTTACTGACACAATGAACGGCTTAAAAATGTTTTCATTTATTTTGAGAAACGAGTTTTTTATCGTCGTTCGAGTAATATTAAGGTAAGTTATATCACCGTACAAATAAGTGTCTACGGAACTGAACAATATTATGTGGAATCATTGAAATAGTGAAGCTGAGACTTTTATTCTAGTAGTGACTACCTCGGCAGAACGTACTGAAGTAAACTGACATGATATTATACCTACTTGGTGCCAAATGCCAAACAATATCACTGAACCCTATCAGACTTAATGCTCCATTGCCCCCGGGGGCAGTTTAATATTTTATTAATTTTCTTTTTTATTCCGTTCTGACCCATTTTTATATAGTACCCATAGCCCCCAAAATCTATTTAAATATTTTTTTATGTTTTATATTTAAACTGACCCAGGGGTCTATGGAGCATATCCAACACTTAAAACTGGCAAAAGTATTTCTTGAAGAGGAGTGAATTGCCAAAGCAAAAATAAATCCGTTTAAAGTGTATGTTTTAATGTTTAGACGTTTAGATGTTTGTTAGTCAATCACGCAAAAACTGTGAAACAGATTTGTATGAAATTTGATGCACAGATAATTCAAAGCCTCGATTAACATAATGACCATCAGCCATTTTTAATGTCCCCACTGCTAGGGCATAGGCCTTCCTTATGGGTGGATAAAGAGGGTGGGCCATAACTCACCAAGCGGGCCCAATGCGGACTGGTGGGTATTAACGACTACAAATTAACCCGGGACCAACAGCTAACGTGCCTACCAAAGTACGGAAGAGCTCAAGATAATAAATTTTTAGTCACCCATCCCATGACCGACCCTTGCGAAAGTTGCTTAACCTTGATTGGGCAAGGCGCGCCTATACAACTGCGCCATCGAGCTCCTAACATTTATTGATTGATTAACATATATTATATTATGAGGATGATCCATATAAACTTCGCGAACACGACGCGGGCGGAAGCTAGTTATATTAAGTTAGGTACTTTTTTATAACATATTGTTTATGCGGGCATTGCAGGAGCGATCGTTGTGGAGTTACTTTTGGGAAGGACCATGCCCACACAGTACATTATATAAGTTTTGAAAAAACTTATATATGTACTGTGATGCCCAGCTGTGGGCGTGCGGCTGAAATGATGAAGGCACGGTAAAGAAAACATTTGATTACCGTGATATAGGAGCCAGCGTAGCCACAGAATACATAATAGTACAATTAGTGTAGCCTAAGATACAGAATAGTACATTATGATACAAGTTAGCTTAGGTTGCTCATTGCACACAAGGCTGTTAATTGCAGCCCGAGCCGCAGGCGAGGGCGTAACTCAGCCGAGTGTGCAATAAGCAAAAGCTCACGAGCTTCATACGACGTTTTTCAACACATTTGCGAGGGAAAAACAAAGAAATTTACCACACAGCAACAAATACGACAAAAACAAAATATGATAATTATAGGAAAAGGCGCGCAGGTTTTTTTTTTGTTTTTTTTTCACACGCTCAATGCAAGAATATTTTGCGAACAAAGGGGTGAGGAGCATACAGCCTACTACTAATACTTCAAAATTATAATTTTAAGTGACAAAATGCAAATATTTTAATATTTTATAACAAAATATTGTGATTTATGAATAATTTGATAATAATATATATTTATTTGACTTAATTAAGGACTTACACATTTATTTATTCCAAAAATGTTTATGAAATTTCAGCAGCTTAAAACCTCTTTGTTGTCAAAAAAAAATAACTGTATTACCCGGCTAAATTGGGAATGCTCTGTTTACTCGCATAGAACTTGCAGTAAGGTACTAATTTAACTTTGTAGGGTTAATTCTATTACGAACTAGTGTTTTATATATATTATTGCACGCGTTTGTTATATCTCGGTTTATGGCCCTAAAAGCGATGTATTAGGGCTCACTTTACGAGCAAGTGTGTTGAAAAAGTTTTAGCTATCATTAATGTTAATTAGTATTAATTATCTTTTTTCTACATTATTTTTTGTGACCGATAAATCAAGTAAATATAAATGTTACCGGCAATGTGTATAATTCGGCATTGTATACAATGCCTGCTGGTTCACCGGCAATGTGTAAAATTATTATATTTCTAGCCCCGTCGAGCCCGCCTCGAGCCCCCCTTGAGCCCCCTCGAGCCCCCTCTCGACCCCCACGAGCCCCCTCGAGCCCCCCCTTGAGCCCCCTCGACCTTCCTCGAGCCCCCCACGAGCCCCCTCGAGCCCCCTCGAGCCCCCCAAGAGCCCTAGGCATTGTATACAATGCCTGCATTTCATACATTGCCGGTGACATAAATACTGTGTGAAATCTTTGCTTAAAAATGTGTAGCTATTTGACGTTGTAGGGCCCCTTAAGCGACCTCAGAGGCGAACGTAGTGAAATTATACCCGATTTAATAATTTTGACGATTGAATTATACATTTCGATGTCAGTGCGCAGTTTGATCCTTGGTCAGTGTATTTTCTAATTTCAAATTGGCCGACACAACGCAATGGACTGTTAAGGGGGCGTACAACGCTAGAAGATTTTTTTATAGTTATAATTATTGAAAACTATCGTTTTAATTTATTACTAGTGGCTTTGTGAGTTGTAGACCTAGCCTAATTGTAATGTTTTTGAAAATTTTTCGACGCTCACCGCTTAACATTTATTTACCCACTTTTAAACTGATTGTAGTACTTAATATTTGATCGTTTTAGTTAACTTACAATTTTTACTAATTAATCAAATGTGACATACTTAGTATTATTTAATATCAGTCCTTCCGGTGACTTATCGCCAACTGAATGGTAATGAACGAGTTTTGTTACTGGGTTTGGTACTGACTAGTGTTGCCTATCTTATATTCTGTGGTTTCAGTGTGCCAAAAAATTAAGAAAAAATAAAAATTTCGAGGTTCATAAATCATAATTTCTTTGTGCACATAATAGAAAAAGCCTAACTACACCGTTATTTTTTAAGTAAGTATATCTGAAAATGAAAAGGGGATTTCAGACCACGTGAATGAACAACTTTTACAATCGCGAAAAAAAATCAGCTGTTCCATACATTATAGTCGAGTCGATGTTGTACTTTTCTATGGAACAGCTGATTTTTATTCGCGATTTCGTGGTTGGCCCCATAGTAAAAGTTTTTCATTCACGTGGTCTGAACAACCCTTTTCATTTTTAGATATACCTACTTAAAAAATAATGGTGTAAACAACGTGTTACAAAAAACCCCTATATCGAAATATAGTAGAAGTGAGTCCCTATCTACTATATTTTCCGAGTTATGTCCATCAGCCATTTTTGATGTCCCCACTGCTGGGGCACAGGCCTTCCTTATGGGTGGTAAGGAGGATGGGCCATAACCCACCACGCGGGCCCAATGCGGATTGGTGGGTGTTAACGACTGCAAATGCAGCCGGGACCAACGGCTTAACGTGCCTTCCGAAGCACGGAGGAGCTCGAGATAATAAATTTTTGGTCACCCATCCCATGACCGACCCTTGCGAACGTTGCTTAACTTCCGCAATCGCTGGGCCAGGCGCTAAGTCACTGCGCCACCGAGCTACACACTTTTTTTCCGAGTTAGGGACCATCAAACTGAAAAACTTTTACTATGGGACCAACTTTAAAATCGCGAAAAAAAAAAACTGTTTCATAAATAAATACATTTGATTTTTTTTCGCTATTTTAAAATCGAACCAACCAACATAGTAACTAATTATCCTATAAATAGATCTTTTATTAAAGAAATCTCTACGTATAAATGCCAAACACATTTACAAAGACTAGTAAATGATAGTAAAGTTATCGCGAAAAATCTTGTAAAAAAAAGTAGACGAAAAGTCTTCGTCAAGATCATAGGTCAAATGTAATTTTCACTTTAACGGTGAAAACATGAGTTTTCACCGTCATAGTTAAATACGTTTTTGTATGCAGATTTAAAATTTACAATTATAAAATAAAAATTTGTCGTGTTGACGAGTAGGTACTGATTTCCCCAAACACTTTCCAAATTGCCTCCTGATTGCAATGACGACATTATGCATAATGGCGTCAGGAAAAATAACTTTTTAATTTTTTGCTTTGGGAAATGTTTTTTTGAATTTGAGATTTTAGCATTCACAGTGCTATTTTTGTTCTATACTAAATAATATACTGGAAAAAACTCGGTAGCTCAGTGGTGAGAGCATTGGATCGGACTTCCAAAGGTCGCGGATTTGATTCCTGTCTAAGAATATGATAGCTGGTGCGAGTCGATTTTTTTTTAGTATATTATTTAGTATTGGGAAATATACTAAAAAGGAGTTTTTCATTTTATGAATTTGAAAGAAGAAGAACGTATTAAAAGTACCTATATACGTACATATTATACTCACGCCTGTTTCCCATGGGGGTAGGCAGAGACTATGGATCGCCACCTGCTACGATCCTTGCACACTTCGTTCGCTTCATTAACATCCAACCTACGCTAACCGAAATGATAAATATAAATAAAAAGGGACAAGGGCCATAACGTACCACACTGGCCCAGTGCGGAATGGTGGGGGTGTAAAATAAATAGGATCTTCTATTGCATTACTTCTTTGCATGTGAAGATCTCATTTGGAAGGCGAAACGAAATATTTAGTAGTTGACTCATAGATTCCTAGGCATACCAGACACTTAATTATTGGCAACTATACTGATATAAACATAGTTCAATCAATATTATGCAACTACAACTAAATAGTCTCTTAATCATTGTTCAAAAATAACATTACTCTTCTTACTATGGGACTAACTCGGAAATCACGAAAGCTGTTTCATTCAAAAATTAATAACGAAAATATCAAAATGTATGAAACAGCTTGTTTTTCGCTATTTTAGAGTTAGTCCCATTAAAAGTTGTCCAGTTTGATGGTCCCTATCTACCGTATTCAGCATTACTTGTATTTTTGTAACATGTTGTATTTTTTTCGTTAATAACACTAGTTTTGTTTCGAAGATTCAACAACCGCACGCGCAGTTGTAGCATTCTCGACGGGCGATCGTTTGACACACATTCTGGTTGCGCAACCCGCGCCTGGCACCGCCGCGGTCAACCCTAGTTCTGCTTGCCGATTCGGTTAAGTGATGTTGATAAATTTCCTTCGTTGCTCCGTAATGATGTGCTTATGGTTCTAATTGTGTCCCTTTTTTAAATAGATGTTACTTATGACGAATATGGTATGTGATAGAACAATTTTGTTATTTTGGTCCTCTAGTAGTCTTAGATATTTTTTTTTATATCAAGATTTATCTACAGTAAATAAACTAACCCGTGATGCAATCCTTTGGTGTTTTACAAACTATTAGTAATTCTGTGGTAATCGGGAAGATGTTTCAATTGAATGTCGAGGTAATTAATGAAATAACACGAGTTGCAGCGTAACAGTAGGATATACTAGAAAAATTTCAACGATGCCACTAGTGACTCAGTAGCTCAGTTGGAAGAGCATTGGGCTGGACTTCCAACGGTCGCGAGTTCGATTCCCGCCTAAGAATATTATGATCATGTGCGAGTCGATTTTTTTCGATAGTCGAGATGAACATAATTGATAATCAAGTCATGTAATTACCAACTTACGTGTAAATCAAATATTTTTAACATCTTCATTTTCTACATCTTCCCTTCAGTAGTCCAAAAGTAAAACTCAAAATAAACCTTTTTTTTATTAACTTAATGCATTAAACATCCTACATAACGCCGTCCAAAAACACAAAAGGCATATTAACTACAAAAAAAGTGAAAGCCAGTCCACTACACGCCTGTTGATTCATCGTATCGCGACTGTGGTATCGCCGTAGGCAGGCGGACTGTCCTTGCGTGGATATGCTAATAGATTTAAATTAGTAAGGTTTGGACGAGTATTAACTTTGATTTTATCAGTTAGAGATTTTTGTCGCAGGTTCAGTTAAGAGATTTTTGTCGCAGGGGGCCTATTACGAAAATAACATACGCAATTGCGTAACGCAGTCACTTGGTCACGATAGTCGTCCGCAGTTCGTCGGTTGTGGCTATTAAACACATTTTCAATTTGGCTATCGTAGCCCAAAGACTATTGAACGAATGATGTCGAATATGCTAGAGGAAAACTGTCAAACTTACGCAAATCACTTTGCAGTATCGCATACGTAAGTGCTTTGTAATAGGAAACAATCATAACGAAGCACGGACGCAGCTGCGTGTATCGCGTAAAACTTTTCGTAATAGACCCCCAGGTTTTTAAAACGGTTGTATGACCGAAAGTGGCGCCTTCAGAGGTTTTTATTTAATAACTTATTAAAAGAAAAAGGTTTAAATAATGTTTAACGAGGAGTTTTTAGGGCCTATGGTCTAGTATTTTTAAAAGGTATCACTACATGCCCTCGTAGTCATTCGTAGAAGTAGATAGCAAATGTGTCAAAAACGGCCACTTTTAGCAGTTTTGCTATCTACTTCTAGCAGTGACTACGAAGGAATGTAACGATACCGTCTAAAAATAATACTGTGGGCCCTAAAAATTCCACGTAAAACATTATTAAAATTGTGTATTAGAATTATTAAATAAAATTTACCGCGGCGCCACTTTCGCTCGGGGTGTCACCTTAAGGGGATTTATTGCAGTGAAATTTCGATAACGTGCGCTACGCTGGATTCTAGATTTTAAAGTGTGGGAGTTGATAAAATAGTTACGTTTTAGTAAAACTTTTTCTTGTGAGTTTCAAATGTTTTTCCTTTCTGACCCGTGGAACACTAAAGTAGTTCACGCTAGGTGTTCCACGGTTAACTTTCTGCACAGGGGTGCAGAAAGGTAAACCAGGGGGTTCACCTAGGTGTTCCACAATTAACTTTCTGTACCCCTTAGTTCACCCAGGTGTTCCACGTTACTACCAATATTTACAAATGATTGCTAATTTTGCCAGTATTTGATCCACTCTGTATGATCGAAAAATGCCAATAAATTTCTCAAGAAATATTTGACAATATTTGCTTTGAAAGGCACTTTAGGCCCGGTTGCGTTTGCAATCGTTAACACCAATCCGCATTGGGCCCTCATGATGCATTATAGCTTGACCATCAGTCATTTTTAATGTCCCCACTGCTGGGGCACAGGCTTTCCTTATGGGTGGATAAGGAGGATGGCCCATAACCCATAACCCACTCGGGCACAATGTGGATTGGTAGGTGTTAACGACAAATGCAGCCGGGATCAACAGCTTAACGTGCCTTCGGAAGCACGGAGAAGCTTGAGATAGTAAATTATTGGTCACCCATCCCATGACCGACCCTTGCGAAAGTTGCTTCTATGGATGGGCCAGGCGCTAAACCACTGCGCGATTGCCATTTTACTACACAAAGACAGTTTTTGCAGCCAAAATACCAATATAGGTAAATGAGCCAGTAACTCTGCCTTCATGTAAACAAAACTAGCCACATTTATAGGCTAGTAAGCGAGAACAAGCTGTTCCAAGCCAGGGGCGAGGGGGGGCTTTATTAGAACCTCTTAAAACTTGCCAGGTTTATCAATTGCTATAGTTACATCTCTTTCTTGCTGTATAGCAAATAAAAGAGACGAACTGATAGCTATTCAGAAAACTAGCAAGTTTTAAGAGGTTGTAATAGGGGGCAGGACAGACAGCCAGGGTGGTACTGACTAGCTGGCTCACTGAAACTGGTTTGGCATCCTGGCTTCAAGAACTATTTTCAGGTAATCTTTGTACGGAAGGCCTGTGCCCCAGTGAGAACTGGTGACATCAAAATGGCGGCCTATTCTCGTTGTCCCCGAAAAAAGTTTATTTTTCATACTTTTCCCCGATATCACCCAGTACTTAGGGGACCACCAAATTGGCTGATGATCATAATAAAGTTACCTATTTATTTTGTTATGTTATTTTGTTAATTGCACCACATAATGAAACTTATCTATGCAATACCTATGACTACCTGCCTGATTATGCAGAGCAAAGACTTATTATCAGTATAGACGATCAGATCAATAACCCTTTTTCTAGGGCCAATGTATGCAATATAGAGATTATTAAACTGCTATCATATAAATGGAAAGCATGGAACAATTGCAATAGTGAATCAACTTTTACATCGGTTACTAATGGGATGGGTGACAATTTTTTTACTTAAACCAATATTTTTGATACTATCCGAAGTTAAGCAAACCAACATAAAACTTGCAAAGACAACGACGACCGCTATCTTAAAATACCTTGCTTAAATCGGTGTCAAATTAAATTTTAGAAAACTTAGGTATCCCAAATATTTTGAGCCTAAACCATTGTTCCTTATGAGAACAAACATAAAATAGTTAAAATCAACAAGTTAAGCCGACGGAAGCCATTAAGTAGGGCACGAGCGGCGAAAATTTCGTGGTTCGCAAATGAAGAGGATCTTTGTAACAACACAGTTAAAGCCGAAATTCGAACGACCGTGTCGGCCGGTGAAAACGAAAGTTGCAACCAGACGTTTTGCACAAACGAATTTGAATACTGAATTCTCGATTTAAAGAGTTATGAGGACTTCTGGCTACTTATGAACTCCTGGTACCGACTTTAACGGAATACCTACATCTGTGTCTAGGTTTTTCATAAAGAAAAAACTTTAAGAAACTGATAATGAATACACTTTTCAATGCCTAAATAGAGCTTTATCCGTTTGATAGCGTATTATACTGCCAAATTGAAAATGCTTGTCATTCATTCAGTCACATTTTTGAATGACTTTTATTAGATTTGGTTATTATTTAAACTGACTGATATCTGTTATCTGAGGATTGAAAAAGAAAAATATTAAAACTTTTGCCATTGTATACTTTTGAAATTTTTCATTTACATCATCAGTTTTAAAAATGTCATCTGTAATTTGTCGTGCAGTAATCGGGGATCTTAAAATAACAAAATATTTTGGTGAAATATCAATTCTACTGTTTTTCTGAAAACTCGTCCGCACCCCAACGTTTTAAATATTGATAATGAATATGAAAAAAAGTGTTTGAGTATAATTATGTTTTTTGTTACCTTAATCATTCACAAGAACAATATAGTAACTACCTACCGCTGTCTTGCATTATTGATGAAGCTGTGCAAATTTTTATAAGATCTGACCTATTTTGAAAAATATTCAGCATCGTAACAACGATACGTGTGAATCTATTTAACTCTTGTTAAGGTATTTCACGCAGTTCTTAATAAAAAAAAACGAAAAAAAAAAAACTAATTTATGCACATTTTTTTCTGAGAAATGCTCACATCTTTACTGTCAACGTGACCAAAAGCACGAATCACGTTGTTACACCACTCAGTGTACCCTATTACAACGGACTAAAGTTCAGAATAAGGAAGAATCGTACGCGACTTGAAACCAAATCCAGATTACCCAATACCCAGATTAGAATTTAAAGAGTTAAATAATAATAAATCTTGATCAATGATTAATAACGGGTACGGAGCTGAATGAAAACTTAACTGTTCCAACACTATTTTCATAAGCTTATGTAAGCTTTTATAGCATGCGTAATATCACGATAATATTATGAAAAGTCACGTGGGTTAGTTTTACAGTAATATTGATTTTTATACTAACAATAACGTTACATAAAACGTTAATAACAAACATCCTACACGTGGCCGAAAGAAAACGTTCTCAAAAAAGAAAGCCGAATCGACAATGAATGTTCCAACTGATAATTTTATTGCCAGCGTATTTAACACGTTGAAGACACTTTCCCAAAAATTACACCATTAAGGGTCGGCATAAGAAATGATTCGATGACATTAATTAGGATAATCATCGCTGAATCATCTACGACCGTAAATACATCAAGAATATTTTCCAATGCACGTCTCAAACACTTGCGTAACATGCCATAAAAGTTTTCTTTAAAGCCGTTCGGTTTACGACTTGTGCTAGCTACAGTTTAACACGATACACACACTTACCTATGGTCAGAGTGTGTGATCCGGGCCGTGAGGTGCACCGAGCTGCAGCATCGAGCGACACAGTTCCGTAATCTCCGGGTGGTTCAGATTTATCAGATGCACATACATTTGTTTATGAAGGCTCAATTCCCCAGTCACCGCCTCAAGCCTCTTTAGGAGAGCATCTTTTTCTCTTAAAAGTGTCTTCACTTTTTCCTCCACTTCTCTCGAGCGCACTTTAGCCTTTTCGCGAGACTTTCGCACTGCAATATTGTTGCGTTCACGTCGCCTTCTATATTCGTCTGTACCTTTATCTAAAAGTTTACCGGAGGATCTCCTCGACGGTGGCTGCTGCTTGTGCTTCAGTAACGGGGGTAGAAGGGGAGCCCCTAACGGTGGTAAGGGTGTGAAACCTCCACCGTAGGGACCGCTCACCCCTACCGGTGGCTGAGGATTGTACTGGCCTGTGTATTGCGCACATGAAACTGATCGTCTGAAATCATGAGGTTCTGGAGGCTCCTCCTTTATTGGAGGCTGTTGCTCGTGACCATTATTCGACTGGACAGGCGCATAAGACGCTCCTGAATGCACAGGCTGAGGCATATAAGCCAGCGTCGTCCGAGCAAAGCTCTGTCTAGGCTGCGGAGAACGCCCTCCTGGGAGTATCTCCTGGAAGAGAGCCATCGTCTCCTCCCCTCGGAACTGGTCCTCGATGAGGTGTTGTAAGTCAAGGCTGATCTCCTGTCCATTGAGCTCGTCTAAGTCTGGGGGTGGGAAGGGTGCACGTTTCTCCTCCACTGCCTTCTTCAAGTCGGGTTGCGGCGGCGGCGGCGCCGCGGCGGCCGCATCATACATCTGGGGGGACTCCATACCACCGCTCGGGCCTATCACGGGCCCTGCGGCGCCGGTGGCCCGAGCCTCCACTTCAAAGCACTGAGACGCCGTCACAAGTACACATGCACCGTGGTGAAATCCTTAGGGTTGTTAACTCGCGTTCGTCACGTGTTTTTGGGTTAAACGAGAGCTGTGCGCGCGTGCGTGCGTCGCGGCGGTCGGACGCGGACTGCCAGGCGCGCGCGCCGCTGTCGCAAGGTTGCCGGAAGGAACCGCTGAAAGTTGCCGAGTAAAAGTCAGGGGTGATCATAATTTTTTTTGCCGTGCGTTTTGTTTCGCCGTATCAATAGCGCTGAAAGCTTTTAGGATATTTTTGGATTTTCCCATTGCGTAATTAAGTTTGAAAAGGAAAGTGAGTTTTCGACTGTTTATTAAACAAACGAATGAATTGGTCATTTTCTAACAAAAATATGTGTCTATAAATAACTTTTTTCTACAGTTTTTTCTACCTTTCACACTTTATTGGTTTTAAAAGTTAAGTTTGTAAGATGTTTTAGTTTTTAGAATTCAAAACATGCAAATATTAACGTTGATATTTAAAAAGTTGTTATTGAACTCAATAAAAACCATAGTAAATTTTTCGTATATTTAATTTCAACTAAGTGTTAAGATGGATGACATATTTTTGAAGTGTAAAATATAGCTATAATTACCTACTTAAATATTTCTAATACGTAAGTACCATGATGAACTAATGCTCCCTTTTTTTATTCTATTAAATTATACTTTTTTTGGTTCACTATTAGGTCTGTAATGTTTTAAGCCGAAAAGTTCAATCAAGATCAATGTGGATAGGATACATTTAAGTTATTTATATTAATCAAAAAGTAACAGAAAATTTTAAGAGATAATAGCTTTAGTTTATGTAGGTACGGATTTTTTTAAATAGCTTTTTAAAAATTAATTGTCTGTCTTGGAATATAAATCAATTAACATTATAGTGATGATTATTGCATTGCATTGCATTATTGTCTTGCACTCATCCATGACAATCAATGGGTTACTTTTTCAGACAGGTATTGTAATTTCGCCAATACGTGCGTTAAAAATACTTAATAAGTATATAGTGTCACTTATAAAACATGTGGCCATGAGAACCAAAATCATTATGTTATTCGATTTATTTTATGAAGAATAAGTAACAATACTTAATGGCTTTTAGGGCGGAATGGTTCAGGACATGCGTGAATCAGTAAATTAAGAAAGGGAACATGTAACATTTATAGATTATGATACAAATACAAATACTTTATTTGCCATTAAAATATTGAATTATTTATGACAAGACAGACATAAAAGTCAAGAAACTTAATTACGTCAGTATAAATAGTTTAACAATTATAGAGCACCTTTTTACATGAAGGTAAGAAAGGTAATAAGTAATTTTTAGATATGCGTAAATCAGTAAATTAAGAAAGGGAACATACATGTAACATTTATGGATTATGATTATTTATGACAAGACAGATATAAAAGTCAAGAAACGTAATTAAGTCAGTATAAATAGTTTAACAATTATAGAGCACCTTTTACATGAAGGTAAGAAAGGTAATAAGTAATTTTTAGAAAATAATTTTTGTGTCTCCTGAAAAATTGGCATGCCATGACAATGTTCCCTATGCGGGCAGCGCAGAACCAATCGTTGTGGTCGTGGAGATCTTTGGGGGAGGCCTATACCCAGCAGTGGGCCTTTCGCACGGCTATTAGTTCCTTTAGTTTGTTAAATTGATCGTAATTTCGCTATTGATGAGTCAATTAGTAAATGCCTTACTTAATAATTAGATTTTTCTAAGAAAAATAATAAACTTGGTTGGTGATTTGTTAAAAAGTTCTTGGACTATCCGTATTCGTCTAACTAGCTAATGTTTTGCGCAAATGATTCCATTTAACTTTCTATTTGGACAAATAAATAAACAATTATTTCATGCAATTCAATTTACATATTCACAAATGGACTAAATGTGGAATGGGTGTTTTATTTCTTCTAATAATGTGATAAAATCACTTATTTTACGTGTGATTTTTTAAATATTTAATATTATCAGATACCTGCCCACTTACGAGTATTAAGTTCCCAATAACCCAACATATTTATTTCTGAAAAATACTTAAATCTTAGTTTGTTTGTTTGTTGCCCATAGGCAACAGCGTCGTTTAACCAGTTACCAACAAAATTGGTGTGCGCGTGTGTTGCCCCTGTATGAACTAAACGTATGTAGTGACGGCCGGCGTGGCGTGCCAGCGATTTTAGCATTAGGTGTGGTTAAGCGGCGCTGTTACCGATGGTACAATAATTACACACCTGTAACAATAAAAGTGTTTATACTACACCTGCTCGGAAAGTACCTTGATACTTTATCAAATTTACGGTAGAAAGTACGCCATTGCATATCGAACAAATATGCGGGGAGAAAACGCATCTGAGCGGGAGAGAAAAGTGAATGAAAATCCATTTCTTACGTGGTTTTTCTTTTTTAATTTTGGGTAAGACTATGCGCCGGTAACCTAAATATCAAAAGCCAAAAAAATTTTTCAGTGAGTTTTTATCTCTAAGTTCGCAAAATGACACTGGCCACTAGCTGTGTGTCGGATGGTGTCGGGCTGGCAGTGCGACCCTGCGGCGACAGGATAAACAATTTGAAAAAAGAACATGTGAAAATTGCAGACGCCATTGGCGCCATTTTCAATTTGTGTGTTGTTTGAGGATTCAGTTTTCGTAAAAAGTAAAATAAAACTATCAAAATGATAAGTAGTGATAGTGATGATGAAGATTTTTTAACTCCGCCGCAGTTAATGGAAACAGCAAAAATACTGATTGATAACCTTTTACCACAGAAATCAATTAAAAAATATAATAAAACTTTATGACGATTTTGGATTAATGGAAAAAGTGTTACATTAAGCTTCACTAACTGCAACAATTTCAATATAAATTTCAATTAGTAGTAGATTTTTTTTTTATTTTTAGTAGATTTAGTTTTTATTTTCCTCGTAGGTGTAGTATAAAGCACTATGTATCACTCGAGAGAAAGTGCGATTCCCGATCTCAGGTGTTTTCAATTTCAAACGACACCCTCGACGGTAATCGGTCTCTTTCTCCTCTCGGTGAAACAATGTACTATTTTGACCGAGCGAGCGCGAAGCGTCTCTGCTTCAGCTTGGGCAAAAATTGTTTCGTATGTCCTTTTCCTTCCGGATGTTCTTCCAGCTGTCCGTTTGTTCTCCTCTACAGGGTCGCATTTCTCAACCGATTCTCGTGAAATTTCGTGAGCAGGTTCGATAATTATTACAGATTTTTTCAGTAGAACCAGTTTTTCGAAATTTTTCGAAACGGCGGAGATATGTGAATTCATTGAATGTGAAGCCATTTCGAAAAATGATCAAAAAATGCAACAAAACTTTTTTGTTAGCGGTGTAAAAGCAAATTTTGTTTTTTTTTATTTTTAGAAGACTCAAAAGTTCATCAATCAAAACATTTCTGGCCAATATTGGAATAAATCATAGATATAGTATATGAATAAATAAGGTTGTGACTTTGTGGCATAACCTAGGACTGCGTATATTATTTGCACAGTATAGATACTTATTAGTTGAAAAAACTAATATCTATTCTGTGTTTTTTTTGTTTTTGAAAACATACCATTTGAACCATGCCTTACCACAAAACACTATTTATTACGTGTTTAACTAAAACACTGTTTAACACGTTAGCTGCGGCACCAATTTTTGCATACTTTCCGTTCCTGCGGCACGAGGTATAATCGGCCCGTACCGTGACCAGACGTTAGGGCGACACGCGGTCTATTAGACCCCACCTCCTTTTACAGACTAAAATCCATTTTCTGGCGCGAAATCAAAGATAAATGAGAATTTTGGTCCTTATTGATATAGACAGTGAATTGATGAACCCTAATCCACCGTCGCCCCGGGATCTGATGGCTAGTTTAGGAATTATTAGCAAAACAAAATATGGGATCTTATACACCTCGTAACGCACTGAAATAGGGCAAATTTTCGCTGAGATTAGTGATGGGAAAAATAATATCGACGTTTTTAAACTGTCTTAACTACGCAACGACTTGACCGATCAAACTTCAACTACAACTTCAACTATCTATCTATCGCGACAAACGGACAGACAGCGAAGTCTTAGTAATAGAGGGTCCTGTTTTTATCCTTTCGATACGGAACCCTAAAAATCTTTAATATTTATATACCTACTTTCAAAACCTAGACAAAGAACTACTGAAATATTAATTATATTACTTACCTGTTTTGTCAACGGCTGCTTTGCGTTTCTTGTGGAGTTTTTCACAACCTACAAAAATATCAATTAAGTGTTAAGTCCTAATAATAATAACATTATTATCACGATATAGAATAATAGGTAATTCTAGATATGTTGCAAAGTATTAGGTACGTCAATAATCGTTATTACCAATAATATCTTTAGGTATAATATACTTAAGTAATAATATCTTACACTTACTTTAGGTACATAGCTACCAAGATAAGAAAAAACTAGGTACTTACTGAAGATTTTTTCATTAAAAACTTACCTGTTTTGGCTCTGTTTCTGAGTTTTTTAAAATTAACTTCTTCCGACATCGTTTAGACATGTTCGGCGCTGTAAAAGGACGTGCTCTCCAATCGACGTGATGCACAACACTGGTCGCGGGAAGCTCGCGTTGGGTGCGGTACGAGGTCAGGGGGGATATGGGACGTTTTAGCCTCGTTCCGCACTGCATTAAAATTATATTAATTCAGTGCGGCACGAGGCCTAAGACATCCGGTACCAAGGTAGGTACACCACCGAGTACGGAACCATTAGCGCATCTCAAATATATATTTATCTCTTTCCTACACTGGACCAAACCAAAGCTATGCCATTCGCACGACAGAGAAACTCACGTTTTTCCTTGCCGCACCACAGGGAAGTTGCATCAAGGGTGATTTAGGCCTCGCTTCGCACTTAACGTGTTAAATGTGATGCTGTCACTTTTTTGACAATATTGTTTGAAAGAGACGGCATCACATTTAAACAGTGTTTTTACTAAACAGTGTTTTAAAATCTTTTGTGGAAAGGCCGTATACTTTTAACGCAAGGTCTACAGCTCACATAAAGGTAGGTTTTTAAGGTATTTGAACACAGACTATACAAAAAGTACTTATTTGAAAAAAGCTAACCTATCAAAGGAAAAGGCTCCACAAAGCCACACCTCCAAATTGTGTGCAATGCCTTACTATCTGACACGTGACAAGTTATCTTACACCAGCGGGACCAGCGTACTATCATCACGAATGCCGTATCAATATCGATACGATATGATTACAGTTGCAGAGATGTGGCATGCGTGTACGTGCGATATCTATTAATTTACGAAAATTTACACACGTTAAAAAATACGTCACATGTTTGAGCTCACGTAGTTAGCCGTATGTAATTAAATAAAAAAGCATAGTCGATTAATTTATAGTTGTACTTAAACCTGATGATAATTAATAGCATCTTTGAACACTTAAATTAAAAACACAAAAGTCAATTATTGTGTTTTTACGGCTAGGTTTTCATTTGTCATTTTTAGTGAAGCTACTGTCATGTCATAGAACACCACATAATATATTTCGAACCGTAAGCAGACTTTCATCAGACTGTTAAAACTATTTTGTTTACAAAAAGCCAAAGACAAAATTTATGCATTTTTGTAGACACAACATAGTGCAAATGTACATGACATAAAAATTCTGAACTATAGACAGTGGAAGCTATAACGTATAGATTTTAAAAACAAAGACGTTGGCACTTTTACTTTGTTATCATATTATTAAGTTCTTTTGGTCTTAGGAATAAGTATTATGCCGTATTGTTTTGCACCTGGGTGTAATTCCATGTTTCAAGAAGAGGAACTTGCTTGCTGTCAGATGTTTGTTTTACCCAAAATGTCAAACTCCGCCATCATTGTGACGTCACACTTCCACGGTCTGTTTTAATACTATTTAAAATCTATCATAAGGCAGGTTGAAGATTGCAGTGTTAAAACAATTTCATCGGAAAATGATTTTCTGGTTGTGAGGGTATTGACAATCAGCCACTTTTTTCTATTTTATTTATTAAGAAAACAAACGGTCATAATACAATTATTTTGCAATGTTAAATGGATCCAAAAGAAGACATATAGTTCCATTAAAGTATACAGAAAAAGTAGTTAGTAACAAAACTTTTTGAAATCCAAAAGTTATTCAAAGCAAACAAAAAAAATGTGTACTTATTAAATGTTAGTAAGTTTAAATTGATTAAAACCTTATTCATAAAAACAAGGTTTATAAAGTGTTTTGTTAACAAGATTTATAAAGTGTTTTATTGTCCCCACTGCTGGGGCACAGGCCTTCCTTATGGTTGGATATGGATAAGGAGGATGGGCCATAATAACCCAGCACGCGGGCCCAATGCGGATTAGTGGGTATTAACGACTGAAAATGCAGCCGGGACCAAAGCTTAAGTGTCTTCCGAACCACGTAAGCGCTCAAGATAACATTTTTAGTCACCCATCCCACGACCGACCCTTGCGAAAGTTGCTTAGCCTCTGCAATCGCTGCGCGTCCAAGTGTTAAACCACTGCGCCATCGAGCTCCTCAAGTGAGAGTATTAGTTGTACTAACGTAAGTGTAATCTGTGGCCTTTACGAGGGTCTTAAGTGATATTCTTTTATTCCACTCTGCACTGTAGCATTAAAAAAGTATAATATTTTAGGCGTACCTAAGTGTAAAATTATTAATAAATCAAATGTAGGTACCTACCTATTTATCTATGAAACTTTATCTAAGAAAATTTTTAAGTGGATTGTATTTTTTTTTATAATAATTTATTTACATTTTTAGTTGCACGTGTTATGAACGACCTAATATCGAGAACCGTGAATCTGCTAAGCATTGCAAATGTGTGCGCATTAGTAATTTGATCATCAAGGTAGTAGTTTCTGAAACTTTTGGTTTGACGTAGCCCCATTATACATGGGTATCTACGGTTGGTTACGTATAATTGGCGTTTTAATATCAAAGCTTGATGAAGCCTGTAAAAAAAGCTATGCAGGTAAGTATACTTAACAATATATTTTTACATCTCAGACTATAAAATCAGATTTGAATTTTCAGTCTTTTAATTTAGATTCAGTTTTGATTGATTCATTATTTGGCCTTTTAATCATTGTCAGCTGATAGGGCTATTGCGGAAGTCAATATGGATATCGTGTCTGTATCCATTACGTCAATGTCCCTTTTGTACTTGTGTGAGAAGAACAGAAATCTTATAAAAATGAGCATAATATGCATGCATATTATAATTGCACAAGTGGGACAACCAAGTCAGACGTAATAACCTAATAACATTATTATTATGATGTACTCTTATACTTTGCGTTCGTCCGGAAAACCGGGTTAAAAACAAAACTATTGCTTAGCTTTACGTTTGATGTCTCGAAGCCTCATATTACTAAGCAAATTGGTTGGTGGCAGAGCTTATTTCAAGTCCGCCTGGCTAGCTACCACCTTTCCTAAGTCTGACGCCATTACAACAATTGAATCGCATATTGCAGAAAGGGCCTTAGTCCATTCAATTTTACCTTAGGGAATTAAGTATTTTTTTTTAAATTTTATCATAAACAAACTTTGGTGGACTTGTATTAACACATAATAACATTAAGTACAAAAGTAAATAATATATTATGTGTTAATACAAGTCCACCAAAGTTTGTTTATGATAAAATAAAAAAAAAATTACTTAATTCCCTAAAGTAAACTTGAATGGACTAAGGCCCTTTCTGCAATATGCGATTCAATTTAAAAATCGTTATTTTCCGGCAGTCAGAGGTAAGATAGCCAGTTCCTCAGTAATGAGGATTCCGGATGTAGTGCGCTTTCATCTTCGGCTTTATCGTCATTTAACATCAGGTGAGGTGAAGGAAGGCCAAGCATAATCCCGTTAAGCATAAAAAAACTTTGATTAAACTGGGCAGAGGTTTAAACACTTTGAGAAACTCTAATCTAGACAATGAATGAACATTTTCATGCAATATGGAAAGTACAATGTGATATTCATAAATGAAAGACAAAGTATTGCCACCATTTTGTGCGTTAAATATCTTCATCAGATTTGTCATTTTATCTTAGCGGTTGCGTTACGTACTTTATTAAATCGGGCACCCATCCTCATCGTGACCAAAGTCAACATCGCTTAACACTCCCATTCGCCTCGCAACGGCCATCTTCTCTTCTCACTATATGTACCGGCCACTGTCACATCATCTAAATAAGTGACTGCCTACCTTCTCATTTTGAAACGGTCACCCATCTTTACTTTGACCATAGTAAACATCGCTTAACACTTCCATCGGCCAGCATCATCGTGGTTGCGTCTGGTAGTGCACGGTGACTGGGTTAGCGGTGCGGCGTGGTTACAAAACAATAACACTCGTAACAAAATGGTCACCCATCCTTACTTTGACCATAGTAAACATCGCTTAACACTTCCATCGGCCAGCATCATCGTGGTTGCGTCTGGTAGTGCACGGTGACTGGGTTAGCGGTGCGGCGTGGTTACAAAACAATAACACTCGTAACAAAATGGTCACCCATCCTTACTTTGACCATAGTAAACATCGCTTAACACTCCCATCGGCCAGCATCATCGTGGTTGCGTCTGGTAGTGCACGGTGACTGGGTTAGCGGTGCGGCGTGGTTACAAAACAATAACACTCGTAACAAAATGGTCACCCATCCTTACTTTGACCATAGTAAACATCGCTTAACACTCCCATCGGCCAGCATCATCGTGGTTGCGTCTGGTAGTGCACGGTGACTGGGTTAGCGGCGCGGCGTGGTTGCAAAACAATAACACTCGTAACAAAATGGTCACCCATCCTTACTTTGACCATAGTAAACATCGCTTAACACTTCCATCGGCCAGCATCATCGTGGTTGCGTCTGGTAGTGCACGGTGACTGGGTTAGCGGTGCGGCGTGGTTACAAAACAATAACACTCGTAACAAAATGGTTACCCATCCTTACTTTGACCATAGTAAACATCGCTTAACACTCCCATCGGCCAGCATCATCGTGGTTGCGTCTTGTAGTGCACGGTGACTGGGTTAGAAGCGCGGCCTTGTTTGCAAAACAATAACACTCGTAACAAAATGGTCACCCATCCTTACTTTGACCATTAGTAAACATCGCTTAACACTCCCATCGGCCAGCATCATCGTGGTTGCGTCTGGTAGTGCACGGTGACTGGGTTAGAAGCGCGGCCTTGTTTGCAAAACAATAACACTCGTAACAAAATGGTCACCCATCCTTACTTTGACCATTAGTAAACATCGCTTAACACTTCCATCGGCCAGCATCATCGTGGTTGCGTCTGGTAGTGCACGGTGACTGGGTTAGCGGCGCGGTTGCGTCACAACCACTTTCTGCGCCGTTGTTCGCCTACTTACCCACTCACTGAATCGTAAGTCCGTTGTGGATTGGTCGTTGCTTACATATTTATATTAAAAAAGAATTTAAAAAAAGATTTTATGAAGCTTTATAATTGTACAGAAAAATGTCAGGAAAATTTGAAGTGGATTTTAGCTACAAATAAAAATTAAATTATACTTTTGCGACTTATTCAAAAACTTTTTGCACTAATTTTAAATAATATTATAGCTTTTCAAGACCTCCGTGGTCGAGTGGTGTACACTGTGCACCGGTTTACAAAGTGTCGCCATCTCCGAGGTCCCGGGATCTATTCCCGGCTGGGTCAATCTAGAAAATGAACTTTTCTATAGTGACTCAAGTCTGGATGTTTGTAGTATTCCACCGTTTGTCCCTGATTTCCATAATACAAGTGCTTTAGCTACTTACTGAGCATAATTTGTTATGTTGTTTACTTTGGAATCAGAGCAATGTCTGTGATGTTATCTAATATTGATTTATAGTTTTTATTTTTAATTACACCTACTAGTTGTTATATTCATAAATGAACTGCTTGAAAATAAAATTTCAAAATGAAGCTGTTCTCTGTACTTGTGGATTTTTTTCTGCTCATTAGGTACTTTTCAAATTATGAGCTAACAAAACAAATAAATATTTTTACAATAGTTTTTCCTCATATTTTCCCTATAAAGTATTATGAATAATCAAATGGTATGAGGTACAGCTTGGCCATAAAGAGTTGAAACTAAATAAAATGGAACGAAATTTTTTCAGTACCTACAAAATATAGTCAGTGTTGCCAAATTATTCGTGATTTTGACGTGTTCACAAAGAAAGTGGCGCCCTCAATTTTTGTCAACTCTTTATGGTCAAGCTGTGAAATATTTAATTTTTATTTTCAACGGCCAATTCTCATCAAGCCGACAACTCAGCCAGTGCAGCTTGCGTCATCGAACCACTCACTACCCCTCCACTGGCTAGACTTTAGGAAATAGTAATAAGTAGGTATGGAACGCTAGCTAGCCAGTGGAAGTGTCTTAATTCTTCCTAAATAGCGCTAGTTACTAATCATTCCTTTTTGGTTCTGTCAATACAGTACAATTTATGAGGAGCTCGATGGCGCAGTGGTTTAACGCCTGACCCAGCGATTGCGGAGGTTAAGAAACTATCGCAAGGGTCGGTCATGGGATTGCGTACGTCAGACGCATGCAGAGGAGGGTATGTCAGACTAATTAGTTGGCATCTCCGAAAGCACAAAGCCGAGGAGGAGAAAAAAAGGGTCGGTCATGGGGTGGGTGACCAATAATGTATTATCTTGAGCTTCTCTGTGCTTTGGAAGGCACGTTAAGCCGTTGGTCCCGGCTGCATTTGCAGTCGTTAACACCAATCCGCGTTGGGCCCTGTGGTGGGTTATGGCCCATCCTCTTCATCCATCCATAAGGAAGGCCTGTGCCCAGCAGTGGGGACAATAAAAATGGCTGATGGACATAATACAGTACCCGTAGCACAAGCTTCCGAAAAAAAACGCTCGTAAATCGATAAAGTAATTGTGTATGGAAAATTTGTACAGCGCCATCTACCATATTCCAGAGAGATTCCATAGAGAATTACTCTATCGAGTATTTCTACACGCGTTTTTTTCTCGATAGTTGTTCGTTAAGGTTACAGGAGGTTTAGAGTTCGTGAGCAGGGACCTAAGCTATTCCTTCAGAAACTTGTTCAGGTTCTTAGGGATCGAGTGAACACACTAAAAACCTTAGCGGGCGTCTTGAGTCGATTCCCCTCCGGCTCACCTCTTAGATGCCAGGGTTTTAAGTGTGTTCACTTTCTAAGTAAGTACCACGAACACTTTGTTTCTGAAGGAATCGCTGAGATCTCTGCTCACACAATATACACCTCTTTTTGAATCATTGATGACTGGACTATTTTTAGGTAAAGTGGAATATTGTAATAATATTTATTGCTATAGCAAAGGTACTCCTATGTCTCAGTGATAAACGCAGAAAATTGATGACTAGTTAGTTGCTCCAGTACCGCTATCGTAGTGTAATACGTTATGTACCTAAGGCTCGCCTGCGAGGTAACGTAGCGGTGGGGGTACCCCCTTTTTATTGACGACCTATGTGGTGCAGTGGTCAACATGCCGCCTACCACGCAAGAGGTCCCGGGTTCGATTCCCGGCCGGGCAGAAATTGAAATGATGAATTTTAATTTCTGTGACGGGTCTGGGTGTTAATGAACTATTAATAAGTGCTCATATTTCATAGCACATCCCACTTTAAGATAGCTGCTTATCGACGATAATTGCATGTTAGTCACTTAACGCTCATGTAGGCGGTGTTTGATATTAAGTTAACAACAAAAACTTAAATCACTTCAGTGATGTTGGCAAACATTGGCTACACTAAAAACTTAGCTTAAGTGAAATTTAAATTATAATATAACATCCTTTTAAGGATATGTCTCAAGTCAACATGCAACGTGTTATAAAAAATATCCCTAAAGTCGAATATGGTAGATAGGGACCATCATACTGAACAACTTTTACTATGGGACCAACTCTGAAATTGCGAAAAAAATCTGCTGTTTCTATGTACTGTGGACGATAATGTTGCCAAAAACTGCAGGACGACGATGTTGCCATCATACTTGGCAGGTAAGTATGTTGGAGGTAGTGTTGGACCATTTCCATCAGAAAACGCTGCTTCCCATTTTGGTTCTGGTACATGAATGTGTTCGATGGACCTGTAAGTAAAGGACTGACTGATGCTATTCGATGGTGGACACCGCCACTTATCTAATTTGTATGTATGTTATGTAGGTGTGTTACTTCTGTACCGATAGAACACGTCGCGGTCGCCTCTATACAGCGAGGTACTAGGGCGTCATGAGCCGATAGACGTTACGCAATCGGCCTACTCTCACTTTCGTTACTGAGGCCGCGAGCTTTGTGTTATTACCATCAAAGAGTTATTCTAGCCTAGTACTTTTGATCGAACGTGACTAATAATAAATAGTTTTACTATGCTTATTTTCATTTAACACAGACCATACAACAAGTACTTTAGTGTCATTTAACTATTTTAAGTGTAAAACTGAAAATCTTCCTAAATAAAATAAATTAATGTAGGTAAGTAATTAATGTAAGTACCAATTCATAATTTTGTCAAATATTTTTTTTTTTCAAAATACAAAATCACTTGTCCGTCAAAATTTCAAAATATATTTCGATTATGTATTTTTTTTAATTTAGCACTTGGCAACTCAATAGTTTTCTTGCATGTCCATACTTCAAGATTTCCCTTTCGAACGAGCATTTGATGCATTTGGTCATGAAAGTAGGCTTTGGTGGCTATAACAATGAAGTTATATAATTTTATCAAAACATTCCCTTTAATACCTAGTCATTGTTGTTGGTTGGCCTAATTTTAAGCATGAAATAACTTGAAACTTCCCTTTTTTATTGTATTCCAAAGTTATTGATGAGATTATTATTATAATAACCGATTGAAAACTTTATTATGACAAAATAAATATAACTTTCTAGATTTTTTTTCATTATTTTTTAAATTTTAATACTTATTTGAAGAAATACGTAATCACTACCATTTCAAGATAAATTAAAAATATGGGACCATTCCTGTGGAGACAACCATACCTTGGTTTATAGTACAGAATCATTAGGAAATCATCTGCCAGGTAATTTAATTGAAACTTGATCAGTAACTTGTAATCGTGCTACTTGCTGAACGTTCTACGTCACAAATAGAAATCACCCAAAACAGTTTCTGAAATATATTCAAAACTTTATGTCACGAGGCCTTTTCAAACTTTACGATTTTTCTAACATTAAAAAACCAATGGGTGTACTTCCTATACGGGCTATGAATCTTAATACAATAGTGGTAGGTGTCAAATTGGCATAAACTTCAACAGCACATAGTATCGCTGGACGATTTAGCGAAAGTGTGTCAGGCGTGGGTTTGAGGTAGGGATGGTATTCCCCAACTGGAAACAACAAGACAACAAAGAAAATAACTATAAAGATTTCGTTTTTGATATTGATATTATTGATAACACCTAAGTAATTTCTTAAATAAGTAAATAAGTTATGTAAAACCTATACTTAAATAAGTAACTAAGTTATGTGCCAAATATTCAAAAGAACCATGTAAGGATATTAATTTTACATTAACACGATTTGTTTTTTACACGACTGCCCAAAAAAGGAATGTATTGTGTTCAGAGTCTTAAGTATGTATGTTTATTTTGTATATAGGTATGCGAGTTTTTTTATTCCACCATAATTTTCTTCAATTATTACAATTATGGGTATCAAATGAAAGGACTTAATGAGCACATTACAAAAGTAAGTACCTACCTATAATCAGGGACCGGATTAAGCGCTTAAAAAGCCCTTCGTGCTTTTGGGTTTTGAGTATTTACAGAATGAAAATAAAAATAAAGAATAAATTGATTCTTTGATAGGGAAGCCCTATTCGATATGCATACATAATAATCATAGCATCATGAGAATACGAGATATCGTAAATCAAAATCGAAAGGGTTCCGGTCTCTGCCTATAATTTGTTACTGAAATGTATGAAATAAAAATAATATTGTCAAATTAAACGACTTTTACACCTTTCGTGGGTCGTGGTCACGAGATGACTGACTGCATGGTCAATCGGTAAAAAAAACCCTTTAAAACAACAGACAATGTGAACGCCTAAGGAAAGGATTTGTCTATTTTTTTTTTGCGCGTAAAAATACGACTTGACTCATCAAAGTGTTACTTTATTTGTTTTTCTTGCTAATCGAGTTCTAATTAAACAGACAGTATATGATTAACATATAAACACGCATTTTCTATTAGGCAATTTGACCTGTGAGCCATTGTGAACGACCTTGGGGCTCATGACCCAATAAAGACGTTGTTCGACTAGGACAAGGGTCTAAAAATAGGCCCAAATAAGTTAGGATTTTTTTAAGGACAGATATTTATCCACCCGAGAGCCGTACACTCTTAGTGTCCATCAGCCATTTTTGATGTCCCCACTGCTGGGGCACAGGGCTTCCTTATGGATGGTTAGGAGGATGGGCCATAACCCACCACGCGGGCCCAATGTGGATTGGTGGGTGTTACGGACTGCAAATGCAGCCGGGACCAACGGTTTAACGTGCCTTCCGAAGCACGGAGGAGCTCGAGATAATAAAATTTTGGTCACCCATCCCATGACCGACCCTTGCGAACGTTGCTTAACTTCCGCAATCGCTGGGCCAGACGCTAAACCACTCTTATTATCCTTCTGAAAAGGTTCTAAACTTTTTTAGAAAGTAAAAAAAAAACCTTCATAATAATTATGATGAACAAGCTCTATATCTGAAAATATTTTAAAGTAGGTTTAAATACTACTTACAGCACTATACGCAGAGTCTTTTATCCATCTATTATTATTCAGTATACTTATACTATAACTTGCGATAAATAACTCTGTCTTTGAACTGAATAATTTTGATAAATATTAGAATCAAATTATGCTAAGACGGAACGAGCGAAGAAAAAACTCACAAGACCCACCTAAAGAGAAATCATTCATTTACTCGTATCTATAAATAAGTAAGTAAAGTAACTTGAATAAATCATAATTAGACTATCATTATGTCATTACATTAACATAATTATTAGTTTTGAAATTGTGATGTTCTCTACTCATTAATTTTGTATCATTATTATAACATTTTCGTATTAGTCTGACGTAGTGACTCGTGGTATAAATATAATTCTTACCTAGTTCAAATAAAAACATCACACAAATTATAACAGCCGTGCGGACGCTAGTAGTTTTTTTGTCAGCCAAAACAGTGTAAGCCAAAAGCTTTCATACTTAGATGTTAATAACTCATGTTTTCGACAATTATGCAAAATATCAAAACTACATAATCTACTTATATTTTTCACATATTGTATCTCTACAAACAATGTTATAAAGAAAGGAATAGTCTGCAATTTTTTATATGCATGTGAATACTCATAACTCTAAATAAAACACACACACACACACACATGGGGAATGCGACCTAAAATTCGTTAACTAAAAGATGCAAACAATCTTTAAAAGTTTTGATACCAGAGACGGATTTTATATAGATGCAAGTAATTTATGCATTCGGTTTCAACTTAATAGGTAGTGAAAAAATACTGGTAAACTCAATGAACTAGAAAAGATATTATTATACTAAAATCTAAACGGCTTAAAAACTGATGCTATCTCTGTTTTCCTTTCTGCAAAAGGAACAGCATTAACTTTTTAACAAGACCCAATTAATTTTCTTAATCCTTACTTTAAAACTTTTTTAGAATAAAGGGCAAAGAGATAATACCTAAATGTGTACGAATAGGCATATATTTTGATTTTACTTTAAATTAAATAACAAAGCAGAAAGACTGATTGAGAAATAAAAAATTAAAAATATTTTCAACTTAAATTTAGGTACACAAAGTTACTCCCACACACGCTCAAACATCACAACTTTTTAATATTTAAATTATGTACATTATTTAGATGTGTATCTCCCTAGAGTCCCTAGCGCCGGCCCTGCGTCTTTCTATTGCCGTCTGGTGTGACCTATTTAAGGGATTGCAACATAGGGCCGCTACGCTGTCAATGTGTGCATAGCGCGTACACGCATGTACGCTAGGGTTGTCATACAAGCCCTTACTAAAGAAAAAAAAGCAAAAGGTGAACAAAAGAAAATCACGTTCAAAAAGAATATTCATGTAAAAATTAGTTTTTTATAGTGGTAAAATTTTGAAAATATTTATCACGGCTTTAATGGTTCTAAATGTTCTAAATAGTAACATCTATTTTGACCAACTTTTTTCCTTTTTAGTTTCTTGATAAAAATTCAAAGTATAAAAACTGATTTCACCTACATAGTTACTAAAATTGTTAAAAAACTACATTAAGTAAAAGTGGATTGAACCCGCTTCATCGTCAGATCCATGGATAATAAATAAAGTTATAGTAGGTTTTAAATATTATCTATAGCCAGCAAAGTGTATGTTTTTTATTGACGACTTGCGTGGTGCAGTGGTCAACATGCCGTCTACTACGCAAGAAGTACTGGGTTCGATTCCAGGCCGGGTAGAAATTGAAATGATAAATTTTAATATCTGTGACTATGTATAACTTCTGTTGACTAAATTAGGCTAAAGATGCCAATGTTAATGTCATAAATATAGGTAGGTGCCTTTTTTGCACTTTCGCTAAAACTCAATAAGTGACAACCCTAACGCAAATGCGCATTTAGATTAAGCGGGCGCAGGCGCAGACGCCACGCGTTTTTCACTATCTTTACGTTTATAATTGATTATTTTATTGATATTTGATGTCTAGTTTGATCTAATGCAGTTATTGAGGGCCTTATAGCCGTCCTAGCGCCGCCAATTCATTTATTTTTATTATACGTAAACTAGGTCAATATTTAAAAAAGGAAACAACCATGCCCTCTTAAATAGGGATGTTGACTAATGAATAAAATAACGAAATACTAATAAAAATCGTAAACATATTAAACTTTTAGAGTAGCTTGTATACCTCTTGGTTTTATATATTGCATATTATTTGTTTTATGACCCTTCAAAGTTGGGTGGACAAGTCCATTTAAAAAGTATACAATTTATTAAAATAAATGATACCTTTAATTAGTCCGTAAAATGTATAGCAAATTTGTCGATGAAACCATTTTGATAAACACAATATTTAATATAGCTGCTGAACAAATTTCCTATGCGTTGCTTACAAACTAGCACGGCGTGACGTCATAACGTGCAAGCCATTAGTATGGAGCGTTTTTGATCGAGTCCATTTGTGTGCATTTCACACTGTGATATCTCGGGCAGTTTTCATGCTAGCGAATTAATTCTTTTACCAATGTTTCTTTTTTTGAGAGGTAATTTATGTAACATAAAATAAAAAAAATAGTCAACATCCCTATTGTCTCTAATATTTTTTTAATAACTCTTCAACAGTTTTCATTCTTTCTTTAAGTTTTAAAATCCGTTTAAACCAAAGTGTCCACTGTCGTTTCGATTTCATTTTAAAACTAGTACAAAGAATGAAGTATACTATATGAAAGTCAATTTTAGAGAGCATAATAATTATGGTTGTTTCCTTTTTTATATTTACTTGGTTTAGGATAGGAGTAATAAAATAAATATATTGGCGGTGCTAGTGGACCAATATAAGTGCATTAATTGAGTAAAATATGTTTTTTTTTCAAAATTTATAAGTTTTATTGGAAATATTATAGGTAAGGACGGTTATGGAAATATTATAGGACAGTTAATTGATCTGCACAGAAAATCATTCGTTAGCATCCATCACATACCTACTTAGCTGTTTTGAATTATACTGAAGTGTCTCATTTATTATAACTAGGTACTAATTAAACATATAACCGGCAAGGGCGAGTCGGACTTGTGCACGAAGGGTTCCGTAAAAATAATCACGTTGTATGGGAGCTCAACTTAAATTTTTATTTTTTTTCTGATTTTAGTATTTGTTGTTATAGCGGCAACAGAAATACCAACCATCTAGCTATCACGGTTCATGAGATACAGCCTGGTGACAGGACAGACAGACAGTGGAATCTTATTAATAGGGTCCCGTTTTTACCCTTTGGGTACGGAACCCTAAAAATACTACTAGGTACTGATAAAATATCAATTAATTTCCATTTATAAATAATTTTTACATAATTATTATTTATATGACAGCATAATAGATCGCTAGCTCTAGGTATGTCGTAATATGACTCAAGCTTATAAGTTATAATAACTTATTATAACAATTATTGTGGAAAATAATAAGGTTGTTATAAAAACGATTAAAAACCAGCTAAGTATAACAATTAAGACTGCCCCTCCTGCTCTCGAGTGGAATTGAGTGGGTCGAGTTCACATCAGGATCGAATACACGTCAAAACTCTCTCTCTAACTCGGGCCTTACACTACCACCAATCCGCATTGGGCCCCCGTGGTGGGTTATGGCCCAGCAGCTGCAGTGGGATGAATTAATCGACTTTCTTGACAATCTCTTTTCTACCTATTCGTGATTCTACACGATCAATAGAAATATCTTATGTGCAATGTGCTAATTGTGCCAATAAGTTTATGGGTGTTTTACGATAACACGTAGGGTGAATATGCCTATTACCAGCCCCCCTAAGATTTTTCAACTTTGAATCTCTGTTGCTGCCAGAATTACAGTCTTAAAATTATTGTTGATACAGTCTTAGGTAGCTTGATTGATCTTTATTACGAATATAGTACTTAGTTTTACGTAGTTTTGAGGGAAAAAATAGAGAATCGTTTAAATGCACGACGGGCGAAAAACCCTGATTCCAGCCGCCTTTGCCCTAATATCAGCCGCTTTGTTCCCTAATTCCAGCCGGGTACAGGATGTTCCGAAAATAAACAACCATGTTTGTATGAGATTAAAGAATATTCATTTGGTAACTCTAATAATGATAATAAAATACTAGAGGCTTTAAAATTATGGTTCCCATAACAAGTCATTGAAACTTATACCTCTCCTGTAGATATTAATCAACTTAGAATATATAAATATATTGAATATTGCGTAATAAAAAATAACTTTGGTTTAATATACATATAATCAACAAGTTTTCCAAGAAGTGAAATTCGATATACATTTTTTTTTGAATTTCTTTTCTGTTTCTAGGATTGATTATTATGATGATAATAAGTATGATTTTGATTTTTATGTTTTTTTTACATCTAATATAAAAAAAAAAACAAAATAATTAAAATCATATTTGAGAACACTCTGTATATTGCCGTAAAGTTTTGATGACCGGCTGATGTTAGGTTCATATGTATTTCCTAATATCAGCCCCTAATTTGCGGAACAAATAACTTAGGAATCAAACATTATTCACCCGGCTGTATTTAGGTGCAGGGTTAGTAATTCTAGTGAATAGCACTACAAATTCCAACCTAAAGACGAGCAAATTAAGATGAGATTGATTTCTTAAACGAAAGTTAAATACCCAACATCAGCAACCGGCTGATAATAGAAAGTTATGGAAAATCACATAGTCAAACTCCAGCCCCCCTAATTTTTTCGAAATTAGTAAATTTAATTACAAACTAGTAATCTTAAAACGATATCTAACTAATCTATTACTAGTATCAAACCTTAAAACCATAAAAAATAGCATCTTGCCCTTGTAAACACACTTCCCAAAGTTCGCATCGATCGATGTTTTAGGCTGTTTTTCAAACATAGTCACCTCTACTCGGTCTCGGTGATCATTATTGCTCGTTGTGTGAATTGTAGGTGACATGATACTGATTTCCAACGTCGAGGATTAACTAGGGATGTGGTTTCATTGAACAGTTTCCGATTTTTATTGCTTTTTAATAAAATCAAAGCAAAAACGTATTGGGGGCTGGAATTAGGGGGGGGGCTGGAGTTAGGCATATCCACCCTAGTAACTTTTTTGATAAATGTTCCAAACTGTAAGACATCTGTTAAAAAAGTTGCTATGACAAAGTACTAAAGTGTTAAACGACTTTCGTTGTTGACTGTACCTATGCATTGTACCATTATTCGGCTTTAGGACAATGATATTAAATCATTGCTTTAGGAGTAATGAGATCTAGCTGCAAAGCTATCAAAAATAACAGAACTATAGGTACTCGAATGTTTACAAAAATACAATTTAAATGTTTTTAACCTGACTAGGTTAACATATTCAAATAAATGTACTTGCCTACCTACCTATTTGTTAAGTTAGTCGTCTAGTGCACTGACCTACTCCAATAAATAACGAATAATATCTATTCGTAAGTATATTTGTCCTGAGGGCCTATTAAAATGGCCATTCTACTAAAATAACGCTAGTGGAATAGAATGACAATGTATGGGACTGGCATCAGGAGCTACTCGTAAGAGTCATTCCCATACAATTTGTAATTCTATTCTACTACCTACCGTTAATTTTAGTAGTTAGTAGTTTTTATCGAAGTTGGTAGGTAGGTAGTAGGTACTCTATAAGTAAGTACCTACCTAATTTGTTTATGAGAAATTTAATATCGCTTTTCGGCGATAGATGGCACTGTGCAAGTTTCCCATACAAAATTACAATAATAATTATTTACACTCCCGCACGGACGTAGTTAGTGGCGCTACTGGCTCTGTACTAATTTCCATACAATTTTAGGCGCGTTATTTTTCTCGATAGCTTTTTGTTATTTCTTAGTAAATAGGTAATTTAAATATTTATGGTGTGAGAAAAAACTTAAAATTTTGTAGGTAGGTTTTTCCTGTTAAATGTTTGTAGCGACATCTTGCGTCTGGTAGAAAAAATAATCAGTTCCTATGTCCAGTATGTGCTTTTATGCATTGTAATAGTTATGCTTCTTGTCAAAAGATGGCATAGCGCTATAAATTTTATTTTGTTTTCTGAAAAGCGAAAAGATAATAATAATAATAATATTTTTATTAATACTTTATTCCCTAGCCACAATTAACAAATTAGTATAATACAGCAGGGCCCTTAGTAAATTACAACGAGTTTGGTGTTCATTGCATCGCCAATTTGAATCTTGAAAATTAACTACTTACAGACACCGCAATGTATTTACCGTAGTAGTAAAAGAATAATTATTAATGTGAAGTTTTTTATGAAATAGCCCCCAGCTCATTTGACACAAACAAAAAATAAAAGTACTAGTAACAACCTACCTATTAAATGTTATGTAAAAAAACCATGTTTCCGCCCGGGATCGAACCGGGGGCCTTCTGCGTGTTAGGCAGATGTGATAACCGCTACACCACGGAAACCGATGAAGGAAGTGGCTAAAGTTTTAAAGAAAATGCACGTAGGTTCAAGAGTCGTTGACTGTATTACATTGAGTTCTGGGGCTGTCCCATACGTCCCATCTCTAGTATAATAATGTACTCTATGCGTCCCATGTCACCCCGTGCCTAGGGTTGCCAACCGTACTATAATATATAGTATTGTACTATATTTCGGGTCTGCGTACTATATACTGTTGAAGAATTATATAGTACGCAAAAATACTATATTTTTAACATCGAACGCTAAGAAACAAATCTTTAATTTTTTAAAATTTGTGATCGTGCATTTTGACCGATTCTGATTCTGAAAGCATCTGTCTTATTGCATCAATGTCAAATTCAAAAGCTTCAAACGATAGTTTTGTCATTGGTTGGTCTACTCTATTTTTGTTTTGAGATTTTGTTGGTAATCATCTGCAAAATATAACATTATTCTTTCTTTGAGAAATATAACTCAAGACTTAGATAAATTAGTTGTGGAAAGTGGTAGCGATAACGAAAGTTCGTCAAGTTCAATTCAAGTGCGATTAAAAATCGAAAGATACAAAAAATACTCCAAAATTATCCAAAACTTGTTAAAAAATGCAAAAACTGAAAAAAAATAGTTTTTATGAAAATAAATACTTAAGTAAAAAGTAATATTTGCCTATTAAATACTATATTTTTTTTAAGTGTAAGTACTATATTTTTTATAGCTTAATTTGAAAAATACTATATTTTGCCACAGACATGTTGGCAACCCGTGCCCCGTAACTTGTTGCATTTTTTTCTGTTTTTAGGGTTCCGTACCCAAAGTAGTTATCACAGAATATTATTTCGATAAAAAAATAAGCTAGAGACATAGTAGAATCAAATTCTACTATGCTAGAGACGATACGAACGTGTCGCATGGATTCGGTATAGCGAGATTTTCTTTTTTGTAACATATTTTTGTATTGCGGTACCCACGGGCGGGGCATATACCTACATTTTAATATTTTGCGTGACCATATCTTATTACTTAAGTACCTCTGGGAGATATTAATTCTTTGTAGATAGCAGGTAAGACCTACCATATTAAAAGTTACTACAAATCTATTCAATGATATCGCTTACTGTTCAAGAAGATAATATGACTGATATTAAAACGAACAACTACTTACATGTGGGAGATAAATAATTTAAGTTAACAAAAATACTGAGTGAGCAACTATTATACCTATTATAATACCATGTAGGTAACTAATACTATAACTGATTTAATCATCTCGATTAGTTAATAGTCGCCTTTTTAAATAAAATTACCTATGCCAAATTTTAAATGTTATTAAGTATACTCTTTATTGCACTGATAAAAACAGTTACACAAAAATAAATTGAGATATGTACACAAAGGAGGACTTATCTCTAAAAGAGATCTCTTCCAGCCAACCTGAGAACGTTTTGTGTGCCCTAAAGTTGTCAAATAGAAATTTGGTCGCCCGTTCTAAATAACTTAGTTACTCAATTTGTATTTTAAAGTCACCCATTTTCAGAATTTGTAGTCGCCATCAGTCCGTCGCCCACTTAGTATTTTCAGTACGCTATATTCAGTATTTTTGATACCTACTAAAAATGGGAAATATAAGTAGCCTTTTATATTGTGTACCTACTGATGGTCCTTTCCACAGTGCGTTCCATAGGTACCATAAGAATAAATTATTTATTCTTATGTCCATACTCTGACTGAACTGGGGCACTGGGGCCTTATTTGTGCGGTCTTTTTTCATCGCATGCGGTTTATTGTCACAATTTGCTACTTAGGTACCTACATCGTTTTTTTACGCGCGTTTCTTTTCTCGGTTGTTCGTGCTACTGATTGGTTATTTCTGCAGTGCGTTCCATACTAACTGCTCGAACACATGAATAGAACGCCACACTTCACAAATTGCAGTCGGTGCAGTCCGCGCATCGATTAGCAAACGACCAATAAATTGTTTATAATTGAACCCTCGTTTAGCATTGTTTATGCCCCATTGAGGTCACGTTTAGGGTTCCGCATATACAGGAATAGACATAGCAAGTAAACATTTTGCTATAACAGATAAAAGAACGAGAAAAATTATACAACATTTACAACCTTTGTTGATAACTTATCACTAGGGCCCGGAGTAATATGTAAATACATATTTCTAATTAAAATGTTTTTCTTTCTTACTTATATTTTCTACATAAATTATGATATTTAGATCGAGAAAATTGAATTATTATTTTCCATATTTTTCCATACTTCACAAAAAATATCAATTTATCCATATTTTCATTTCACGTTAGATTAAGCTACATCTTGGAAAAAACAAAGGATTTCATATCCTAAAAAAAATAACAGCATGCTGTGCGGGACATTTAGAAGGCAACATAGATGATATGCCATACACTCTTGCAGGACATTTTGCAAATTTAAATATGCTCCAGTCGCATCCTGTGATGTTGAATGATCATACGGCCAGTCGTCCAAACAGACAGAATTTTAATTTTGAAAATTAAATTTGAAAAACGAAAGAAACAGAAGCTGAGTAAAATTGTATTTTTTTCCTTTTTCACAATAAACAGTAGTAATTTTTAAAATATTGTTATTTTTAAACACATTTTTTTCATATTTCAGTTTTTTAGTCCATATTATATTTACATGATTATGATTTTTTATTAATCCGGGCCCTACTTATCACCATAGGTTGTAAATGTTGTTTAAGTCATTAGTAAAGGAGTAAACTACATGAATCTTGCCCATTGCCGTAAACTAGGTTATTGTTTGTAGAAAACCAACAACCTCCCAAGAGTAGATTACTAACATCATAAACAACAACATTTAATTTTGTTTTACGACTTTTCCAAAAACAGTCAAGAAAAAACCTACTTTTCATACAAAACTTTATCAACTGTTCGGACATTTGTATGGAATGTCGATAAATCAATTTAAAAAAATACAATTAAGTATCGGAACCATTATGCTCCAAATAGCTTATAGCTTAGAGTCTAAGCTATATAATACACCAGTAAGTATAGTATTAATAGATCTGTATACTTATTAAAATTTTAGTAAATAATTATTTATGGTATGGTAGGTAATATCCATGTCATTGACATTCAAAAACATTCAATCGATAGATTAGTTTTTTGTTACGGCTCTGACAGGTTCTATGCGCATTTGGTACTTGCTCAGTAATTTTTTTGCCACTTAGAATAACAGGTAGGTAGGTATATTGAATTCGAACTATAAATACCTAGAAATCAGCAATGTTTGGCAAAAAAAAAATTTTACTGTTTTTCAAATTGTGCAAATTTAATAATATAGTAGATCCAGGATCACACTAATAATTAGATAAACCACTCAAATATAGGTATACATTTGATGCTTTCTTGGCATTTAATTAGAAAAAACAATAAATTGTATGGCGGTATTTAAAAATAATTAACACTTTTTGATGTATTGTATGGCGGTATTTAAAGATAATTAACACTTTTTGATGTATTGTATGGCGGTATTTAAAGATAATTAACACCTTTTGACGTAATGCCATATTATTGTGTCACTGAAAGATTCTACGGATCTGTAAATCTGTCCTATGAGTTGAACCACGATTCGATGATTTTGGCTCAAATAAAAATGTAATTGTACCTACCTAACATTTTATTTCCTGTTATTATTTGCAATCAGTTGAACTTTTAGCAAATGTGCTGGTTCATGTAAGTAATTGTCACTGGTGCACTCTCCACTCAGAGTTTCTCCCCTAACCCCTCTTCAGGTCCTTCGAGCATTAGGTACTTTAGTTGAAGTAAGTACATAATAATATGTCTTTTCTTTTAAGCCTACGAAGTCTACGACTGGTCTGGTAGTTCCCTAGTGCATTGGGATGTTTTTCAAGGCGATTACAGTATCTTTCAGTGTTACTTTGAATTTCTTCCATTACTGTGTTCATTCCCAGATGTTTATGTATCTTTTAAATGGACACCTTTTTTAATTTAGTTATATTATACTGGTGTTTCCTGAACACGTAAAAAATTGTTTTTTATTTGTTTGTTTTTTGTAAAAAACGAAACAAAACAACAAAAGGTTCAATTACTTACAGCCTAGTCTCTGACCCTCTAAAAGGGATAACCAATCTTACATCTCCATAATCAGTTTATGATTGACCTACACACGCGACAGCTCTAGCCACAAGTCGAGCAATAAATCGACCAATATACGCCACAAATCCGGATGGCAAACGATGATTTGTGTCAATTTGTTCTAAGACCATCGTGGGAATATTATATTCTTTATACTGTGAATAATTTTTAGACCAACAAAATATTTACCAAAAAGCACAATCGAATTAATTTTCGCCAGTTACGGTTTGATTGTAGTATCTAACCTAACGTTAATATTTCTTTTAATTCTTCCAAAAGAAAACCTTTTTCTTGTTCCTTTAATAGGCTTGTTTCCATTAAGAATAAATATAATGGATAGGGGTTTATAATGATTAATTATATTATGGAAAAAATAACAAACAATTTTAATTATTAAAAGCGTTAAAGATTAATAATATTTTTTAAAAATAAATTTCGTAAAATGCAACCTTTAGTCACGTGACAGTGAACACCAATCAGAAAGCGTTACGTCACGCCGTGCGAAACTCCAATCTTGTCTTTGACGTTTCGAGTATCACTACCGGAGGCGCGTTCCAAACCTACACTCCGAGTGCAACCTAACCACAACCGAACGCAAGTTTTAGCCACTTTTTCCGTATTTCTCCATTGTTTGGAACATATATAAATAACTGGTGTGGCGTTTTTATAGTCGTGCTATCACACTGGGGCACTATACAGTACTGATAATATGAGAAATTCATTTTTAAACGATAAAAACTAGCTATAACGTACGAAGACACGATCGCTCTTTTGTTTGTTTTGCACGGCGTGACGTCATTCAAGACGCCATGACAGTCTTGTGCGTTTTGGAACCAAATTAAAATTGTTTTTTTAAAACGCGAAATTTATAATGTAAACGCTCGATTAAAAATAAATAAACCTTTTTTTTCGATAAAATGCCTAATAAGCTAAAATATTAAGCAGTTATTGAAATTTTGTCAACTAGCCTATTGGGTTGGTAAACTTTTCCAAAACTGTTGTGAATTATATATTTTCTGGTAGCCTTTGGCTTTGGAGTCAGGAATAACCAATTGCGGAATTTTTTTATAAAACTTCATTTTAATTTAAATAAAAATTTAAATTTTTAATTTACAGCATAGTACAATAAATCACTATTCCGGCTGTATGCGTAGGTAATGCCTTTGCTCCAAAGACTTCTATGTTGTTGCTCAAAGCAAAAAAAAAGCAAAGGTTTGGCATTAGCAATGTGAACTATAGTTGTCATGTCAGTCACAGTCAGCTAATATAAATAAAATAACTCTTTTGTGAGTAAGTTTGTAGATATACATGTAGGATGTGCGAGAGACGTGGAATGGAACGGAAGGAAGAGTAACAGTGAAAAAAGGAAGATTATAGAGATAGATGAATGACGTATACAAAAGACGTAAGACGTTTTAGATTTTACTATTATTTATTTGTTGTGCATGAAATACAGCATTCGCAGACAAGCAGCTCTTTCATTGGTACTATATACATACATTTACGTGATCATCACAAAAGTGTAAAGCTTTTTGAGGACATTATTCCTGTTTAATCCTCTGCACCACGTCTCTTTCAAAGTCATGGTAATTGTAAAAAAAAAAATCTGCGGATGAACACGTCTATATTTCAAACAAAACGGAACAAAGCAGTAGAGGTAGTACATCGGCGTAATAAGCTGGATTATGGATTTCTTCAAGCTGATTCATTTCCAATAACTGAACAAGAAAAACACTAGAAAATCACAATAATAAGCTGATAAACAAACAACAACATATAGGTCGTGATTATGATTACTCTTTGTCACTGTCTGTCAAATCTGTCAATTAGTTTTGTTAATCAGTAAATGCAAAGGAACTTCGTGTTGTTGAGCCGTACGTTTGATATTTTATCGCGATTATAATATAAAAAATATGTTTGGTTAACAAGGTAAAATAAAAAAATCATAATATTATTTTCTTTATTCTGCAAACTTGTGCTATTAAAAAAAAAAAAAACAATTCTCTTCGAAAAAGTTTACCAACCCCATTGTTTATTTGAGTTTAGTTGTAATATAAGATCTTGACATCATTTATGAATCTTAATCTTAATATTTGTTAATTTTGTATTATTCTATTCTATTGTATTTAGATTATTATCTAATGCGTTGCACTAATCCAAAATGCCATTAGTTACAATGGGGTTGGTAAACTTTTTCGAAGAGAATTGTTTTATATTTTTTTTTGATAGCACAAGTTTGAAGAATAAAGAAAATAATATTATGATTTTTTTATTTTACTTTGTTAACCAAATATATTTTTTATATTATTATCTCGATAAAATATCAAACGTACAGCTGAACACGAAGTTCCTTTGCATTTACTGATTAAAAAAACTGATTGACAGATTTGACAGACAGTGACAAAGAGTATAATCATAATCACGACCTAATGTTGTTGTTTGTTTAACAGCTTATTACTGTGATTTCTTAGTGTTTTTCTTGTTCAGTTATTGGAAATCTTCTTCTTATCGAATGAGGAATAGTGGCCACCTCTGGTGTTAGAGTTTATCAAGCCGCCTATAAGGCCTCTAACTTGGCTTAACGACTGTTATCAGATGACAACAGCCGGGACCGACGGTTTAAGGTGCCCTCCGAAGCACGGAAGCGCTCCGTTGTAATGCCACTTGACGGTCACCCATCCGACATCTGGCCGGACTGAGCTTTGCTTAACAAACGTGATCGAGAACGATCCGTCTGTCAAGTTCCGCCATGAGAGTTATTGGAAATGAATCAACTTGAAGAAATCCATAATCCAGCTCATTATAATTTTTTTACAATTAGGTACCATGCCTTTGAAAGAGACGTGGTGCAGAGGATAAAACAGGAATTGTCCTCAAAGAGCTTTATACGTTTGTGATGATCACGTAAATGTATGTATATCTACAAACTTACTCACAAAAGAGTTATTTTATTTATTTTAGCTGAATGACTGACATGACAACTACAGTTGACATTGCTAATGCCAAACCTTTGCTTTTTTGTTTTGAGCAACAACATAGAAGTCTTCGGAGCAAAAGCATTACCTACGCATACAGCCGTAATAGTGATTTATTGTACTATGCTGTAAACTAAAAATTAAAATTTGTATTTAAATTAAAATGAAGTATTATAAAAATTCCGCAATTTGTTATTCCTGACTCCAAAGCCAAAAGCTACCAGAAAATAAATATTTCACAATAGTTTTGGAAAAGTTGACCAACCCAATTCAATTCAAGCCCACAGTCTACGTTCAATCTTGCGTCTTCATTAACTCAATTGAATGTCTATTCTACTTATATCAGCCAAATATAACAACAATAAGTGGGTGTACTGGAAATAATAATGTTTTCAACCTTGTGTTAAAAGACCAAATATTTATAAATCGATTCTTCTTGTCCGATAATCGACTTCTTGAATTGGTAGAGCAAAAAAGTTGACGGCTCAAATATGAATAATTTTAAGTTCATTTGAATAAATATTACTTATTTTGATTGATTACCGGTGTTAATGATATTCTCGTACAAACCAGGAGAACTTGTTGCTAATGCATCATACTAATTTATGCCTCCGGCGAACAGTGAGCTTCCCAAACGTGATACCAAAATGATTTGCAATTTGAGTGATTTTATTCGGATTAAGACAGTGGAGCTCGGTGGCGCAGTGGTTTAGCGCCTGGCGCAGCGATTGCGGAAGTTAAGCAACGTTCGCAAGGGTCGGTCATGGGATGGGTGACCAAAAATTATTATCTCGAGCTCCTCCGTGCTTCGGAAGGCACGTTAAGCCGTTGGTCTCGGCTGCATTTGCAGTCGTTAACACCCACCAATCCGCAATGGGCCCGCGTGGTGGGTTATGGCCCGTCCTCCTTACCACCCATAAGGGTGGCCTGTGCCCCAGCAGTTGGGACATGAAAAATGGCTGATGGACAAGACAGTATTTGTCAAGGGATCTATTATACAACATTATTCCTTGTTTATTCGAAAGCCGAAACACGGGTCGCATATTTTCATTTTTAGAATTAGTATAAAAAAATATAATGGTAAGTACCTTAAAAACTCAGGAAGTTACGAGCTTTTTGTGTTGTGCGCGCTAGACATTTTAGTAGGGCGTGCGTTAATTATGGTTTTGTAAATATTATTTAGTCAAATATAACATGATAATAAAAAATATTGCAATCAATTCTTTTACTGATTCTGAACAAACAGTTTTCAGGTTTCGTATTTGTATACTACAATAAAAATAACCTTGTATAAAATCCAAAATACCAAACCAAATAAAAATCAATGCTATTTTTTTGGTTTTGTATGAAAAAATGTAATTGGCATTTATTTTCAATTGGGTTCGTATTACTGTCTTAATCCGAATAACATCATAAGAACAGTTTAATGTGCTCAAATTGCAAATAATTTTGGTATTAGGCACCTTTGTATGGGAAGCTCACTGTTCGCCGAACTTCATCAGAATTCACGTATGTCTATATCCACACAGAACCGTCATACTGACCAACAAAATATTAAATAAATAAATAAATATTTAACTACATCACATGTACATATTGCTAAATTCAAAGCAAAGTAGCTAAAGCACTTGTGTCATTGAAATCAGAGACAAGGTGCTACAAACACCCAGACCTGAGCCAATTCATACAAATTTGTTTTCTTAAAATTGAGCCCGTGACCTCGGAAATGGCGGAGATACCATGAAAACCGATGTGCAAGTAGAGTTACCAGACGTCAGGATTTATCCTGACATGTCAGGATTGTTAGTCCCTGTCAGGATTACGGCCGGAGTTGGGGTAACAGTCGACTAGGTGCATTTGCATTAAATAATAAACACAACTAAAACTTAGCATAATGTCAGGAGTTTTAGTAGAATTTAGGATTTTATAGGTAGGTATACTATCTGCACGCCTATTACTTAAAAATAATCGTGAGTTAATGGTGTCACGGAGTGGGACGAACATCGTCCGCTTATCGCGATTGTTTTTATGTACCTAATAGGCCTGATGGTCACCCTTATTGTATGTGTAAGCCACTAGACCACGGAGGTCGTTAAATTTACGAGTTTGCTCAAGACAAATTATGACAAACTTGACTTTGATTTAACTTACTAACGAGTTTTTATGAGAATAATAAGATTTAAAACATTTCATCTTCAGCGTTTTTTTAAATTGTTTTCATGATAAGAACAATGAAATCATTTAACTAATTGGGACCAATTCAGTGTTTTAATTGTGTGTTATTAGCAGATCAACAAAAAACGAGTTGCTGTGCTATTTTCGTCACAAAAAATTCGAACTACTAATTATTTTATTTGCTTCTTCATTCATAATAATAGGTCATGGACTAAAGTTAAATGTTTATGGACAAATAGTGATATTTAAGAATTATAGGTTAAATACATTCTCCATTCAAAGACCAATGATACTTGTAACAGATATCACTGTGATATGTAGCAGGTACAGGCACGCATGATCACCCTTCTACAAGGCCACTACGCACCACTGCGCGTGCGTCAATCCATTTGTCAATTTATACAATCGAATGTTATCACAGCAATATTATAGAAGTATAGTATTATAGAGAGAGCTATAATTGGTATTTTCTTGTTTTTGGTTGAATTAGAAATGAGGAGATCCGTAGGAGCACTAAAGTAATCGACATCACCAGTGATGTTACCTACCATCACTCAAAAGACATTGGGCGAGACCAAGAAGTTTAAGTTCAAAAGTGTCATAGAACTTGAACTTCTTTTGCAAGACACGGGCAAGAAGAACCAATGAGGATCAACGAGATGTAGAGTTACAGTCACATCAAAATCAATTATTTTAGTGTAAGAATTATTGAAATTGGACCAAAAATTTCCTGTCGCATTCTCAAAAACGCTCCCTCGCTGTTGACGTCATCAGCCACGTTCGCCGCTAAGCGGCGCGGCGGGTGTTTGTTCGGGCGATCGTGGCATGCCACGATCGCGTGACGTCATCGCATGCCGGCCGCGTTTTTTAAACTCACTTTTTAAAACTTCAATAATTTTGTCATTACTTAATGAATTTAAGAAATTTAAACAGAGATTTAGTCAGTTGTTGATATTGTATTTGATGTAATATACAAAATTGATATATTCAATTGTCGTGTTGATCCTCATTGCCGTTTCGACGGAGAATTTCTGGATTTGTTATTTGTGAATCTGACGATGATTCGTAGGTATTTGAACTCCGACAAGGTGGAGTGACGATCTGGTGAAGGTCTCAGAAAGATGCTGAAAGTGAGTGCAGGAACAATCGTCGTGGAAACCTTTGACAGAGGCCTATATCCAGCAGAACCGACGTGTGGATCACAATGCTGATAATATTTTTAAAAAGAAAAAACAACCAGCCAAGTGCGCGTCGGACTCGCGCACGAAGGGCTCTGTACCAAAAAACGGCAAAAAATCACATTTGTCGTATGGGAGCCCCACTTAAAAATATATTTTATTCCGTTTTTAGTATTTGTTGCAACAGAAATACATCATCTGTGACAATTTCAACTGTCTAGCTATCAAGGTTCATGAGATACAGCTTGCTAACAGGCAGACAGACAGACGTACAGTGAAGTCTTAGTAATAGGGTCTCGTTTTTATCCTTTGGGTACAGAACAGAACCCTAAAAAAGGAGGGAACTGATACAATACATTAGATAATTAAGTGTCAATCGTGATATTTGTGATGTTTCCATGATAAAATAAAGCCAAATCGTTGCCTACTATTATAGTTAGCTGAGATAGGTACTATAAACTCAAAAGACGTATTTCAGTAAAAAGCTTCGATCATGTAATAAGTTTTGGTCCAAAGCTCCAATATTGTTAAAGCTCCAAGAGATAGGTAACTAGGTATTATTTTTTGTAACCTCCACTCGTTCTTCAGCATTGGATTTAGACAGACTTACAAAGAGACAAACAAGGAAATAGTTTTCCTTTTAAAATACGGTAACATAAAAATCAAGTAGGTTAGGTAATCATAATAAATAATTTATATCACAGATCGGAAATATAAAGGAAGCTATAAAAATGAGTGAGAATCAATTATAATCTTTGTAAGTAGGTAATTGGTTTATCACAGTCAAGTCGAAATATATTATTATTTTATGTTAAGAACTCTATCTTTTATTTTACTATCTTTCTATCGATTATTATTATTTATCTCACTTTAAAATCTTAGCACTAATATCGATTCCAAACTTGTTTTCATGATAATTTATATTATCAATATTAATAATTATACTGTTTGTACTTAATCAAATCTATCATAGGTACTTCTATATTTTTAATAAAAATCGCTTGCATATGTCGATTTTATAATATTCCTTTGTAGAATATCATCACATAGTACGAACAGCTACCGAAAAAAATAAGGCACGTAAAAAAACATTCAATAGAGTAATTTTGTATGGGAAATTTGTACAGCGCCATCTACCGCCAAAAAGCGAAATGAATTTTGCGTTTTGTTATATGTTTGTGCTAAGGTTACTGTTTTTTATAAGAAAACGTAGCCTACTTAGGTGATGAATGTTACCTCATAGTCATTTAGCATCATCATCATGACGACTTTCCGTATAACGTCAAGTACACATATTAAGCAACGATTTCACCAGTATTCGTTTATTTATCGGCCCCAAAAAAATAATGTATATAGACGTAGATTATAGTACCGACCTACCTACCTCCTTTTTTAAGTAGGGGGAATGCGGTTATGCATCCTGAAGGTATGTGGGACTCGCCGCCAAGGCCCTACCCACTAAACCCCCAACTGCTTCCCGCACCACCTAACACGCAGGACCTACGGGACCGTGATATCACGCACCGTGTGATTCTGGTGTTGACGCTCCAACAAGCCCGGCACTTTTTTTTTTAATTTATTTATTACTTAAAAACATAGGAAAAATAATACAATTATCTTTCGCCAAACTGCATAACAGTTTGTCGGCGAAATATAAAACTATGCTCTAGTTCTTAACAAAAGACATACAATATAGGTGTTGGAGTTAATTTAAAGTAACCTAACAAGAAACATTAAACAGAGTGCATATAGATAAGCTACTTATTAATATAAATCTGAGAAAGCATTCTTTAAATATTTTTTTATAGAATACTTGGACTTTAAATTATTGTTGATTAAACCGAGTTTATTAACTTGGAGGACCACCGACGCGGCACTCGTCCTCTGACAAGGACTAGAGAGGAATGAAGTGCGCGTAGCGTCTCCTCCTTCTTCCCGGTAGTCTCCGTCGGAGCGGGTCTGCGTCCGCGTCCGCCTCTCGGTCCTTCTCTGCGGCCTCCTTCTGTGACATCACGTCCTCACAGAAGAAGACCTAACTACCTCCTACTAAGTTATGTGATTGATAGAAACATGATAGCTAAAGCTTTTCTCGATAGGAAATAGGTAACGTAATCACTTTCAATGCTGCGCTGTGCCAGCCTAATAAACCTATTATCCTGAAACGAGAAAAATTCTGAAATAAGAAAACCGTCTCTCTAGTTTGTGATAAATTAGTTTTCCAAAATACCTATTAATTATTTTATTAGTGAGTACTTAATCAATTTAAACCAATAATAACTGTTTTTAACCGACTTCCAAAAAAGGAGGAGGTTCTTTGTTCGTCTGTATTTTTTTTGTGTATGTCCACCGATTACTCGAATACGGCTGGACCGATTGAAATGATTCAAACGTTATTTCATTAGGTAAACTCCCAAGTTGGTCCCATTTTTTTAAATTTGAAAATCGGTTCAGTACTTTTCAAGTAATCATGAAAAAACGCACGAAAATTGTATAATTTTGTGTGAACTTCCTCGATGATCAGTCGTATAACTTCTTTGTTTATGAACTGAATAAGATAATTATTTTTTTGTAGAAAGAGGGATATCTTAAGTGTAGGTTCTTTAACCGACTTAAGAAAGGAGGTTCTCAGTTTGACCCGTATGTATGTTTCTCCGCGATTATCTTACGTTTGGCTGAACCGATTTTTCTACATATTATAATATACCTTACCTACAAGGTACCTACACTAAAAATAAATAAAATAAAAATACCTAGTTTAAAAAAAAAGAAAAAACCGACTTCAAAAACCTACCTCTAAAAAGCAAGAAATAATATTCGTAATAATAAAAATACGTCTTTTGATGTCGGGTGGGGCTTTTAGAATAAAAAAAAGGAATCCGTAGGTGCTCCAGCTAGCCCCATCACCCGACTTCAATAGACGTATTTTTATTATTACGAATATTATTTCTTGCTTTTTAGAGGTAGGTTTTTTGAAGTCGGTTTTTTTAGAGGTAGGATTTTTTGAAGTCGGTTTTTTGTTTTTTAAACAAATTTTTATTTTTTAATATAAGGAAATTGGCGTGTTAAGAAAACTATAAGTAATAAGGATTTTTTTACTATTGATAGTTGTCTATGATGGTCAATAAGTATTCGATATAAATCAAGCAATTGATAAATATTTTAAATCATAGAAGTGACGAGGTTTTCTATTTGTGAGAAAAAAATCGCTAATTTCATAGTTAGAGACCCAATAATTTCGACTATGAATTCCATCAGCGTTGTACAGTCAGCAATGAAAGTCGCATGACGCTTTGGTACTTTGTCATGGCAACTTTTTTGGAAGATATCTCACGGTTTGAAACATTAAGGTGCGTTCCCACCTGTGCGTGCTACCACGCACCGCAACGAACCGCGCGAGGACGAACACGGGCGCACAGGAACAAACTCAAACGCACCGCGGCGAACGCGTCGTTTCCCACGGTGTGTGGTGCGCTCTCGTGCGTCTCCAGACGCACAGGTGGGAACGCACCTTTAGTCAAAAAAAGTTACCATGCCAAAGTACTAAAGTGTTAAACAACTTTCGTTGCTGGCCGTACCCCCCTTAGAAGTTGGTGAAATTTCACTCTGCCGTTTTCCACTAGCCGAAAAAAGAGACAAATATAATTAGAGATAAGTAATCAAATGATAAATAAGTAATTAAAGCGATGTTATTGATTGATAGCAGTATTATAATCCGACTTGGTGGTAATTTAAAATTAATATTATTTTAATTAAATGACTCATGAATAGGTACTTGATTTACATAAAATATTATTATAATGTAAATCACGAAATGTAAGACAGAAAATATATTTTCCTTTTAACTGTAAATAGAATCCTTACTATTATTAATAATGCGAAAGTCAGTTTGTTTGTTTGTTTGTGTCCATCAGCCATTTTTGATTTCCCCACTGCTGGGGCACAGGCCATCCTTATGAGTGGTAAGGAGGATGGGCCATAACCCGCCACGCGGGCCCAATGCGGATTGGTGGGTGTTAACGACTGCTAATGCAGCCGGGACCAACGGCTTAACGTGCCTTCCGAAGCACGGAGGAGCTCGAGATAATACATTTTTGGTCACCCATCCCATGACCGACCCTTGCGAACGTTGCTTAACTTCCGCAATCGCTGGGCTAGGCGCTAAACCACTGCGCCACCGAGCTCCACAACCAGGTATTCCCAAACTTTTTGGGCAAGAGACCCCTTTTGCAAAATAAACTGATATCTCTATCCCCATATAGTGTAGCGATTGATTGGAACATGGGCAGGACTTGGTTACCTTTTGACGCAAATATAAATGAAGGGAGGATGATGAACTAACATCTTTATCTGTCTAATGTAAAACAGTTGCAAAATAAAAATCAACAACTCCTAAGACCGAATTTCGGGCAAATCTCCTATTGTAAGTTTACATCCATATAAATCTGTCATAGATTAAAATTAAAATCAGTTAGTTAACACGCGTCCTGACCTTCTTCCTAAAAAGGTAGTATCGAACCTGTCACCCAAGTGATATTGATGCGAGGTGACGGTGGAGTTCCCTCCATTGCTCTTTCATTATTACCCAAGTGATTTAAGAAGGTATGAACCAGATACAAACGTTAGGCGAAGAGACGTCATTATGTGAAACAGTCGGATTTTACTGTGGCGTATGCAGCAGTGTTGCTCGCTTGATCTCAAAGGACTATTACAGTCAGTTTGGAATAGGATTTGAGTCGATACTTATAAGAAAAAAATACACGAAAATATGGAAGAATTCCCAAGCAAGCAGATAAACAAAAAAAATGAATAGCGAGAAAAAGATTCTATCATCAGAAAGAATCTCGTCTCGATAAAGATCTCGTCTCGACCTAGTAAATAATTGATCACTTACCGAACTTAATGAAATGTCAATGCTAAAGTGATTTGCTTAACATTTACAAATAGGTAACTTAGAAAAATCTAAATGACCACTTTAACAAGCCTTTTAAAATAATTGAAAAATATTTATTAAAAAAAACTAAAAGTATATTGATTTTTATCTTCCAAAGTTGGTTATCAAGTCTGGTATTACTCATATGCGTATGCGCTGAATTATAGTACATTTAGTACGTAACCACTTCGGTTGTAAGTGGACGTGTGTAAAATATTAATTTAACTATCTTCATTCATGTTCGATACATTTAGCGTATAAGTGGTAACTATAGTAAATGATAACAGTAAATATTTAAGTGCAACAGTTCAAAATATTTAAACAAGACCATAACAAAGAAAGTTGTTCCAATTCTTGAAATTAGGAAAATCCATTTTGTAAACTCAATAAAAAAAGTATTTCGTAAACTTAAAACAAAATGTGACTGTGATTAAAAAGTGTTAAGTTAAATAAACAATTATGTTCGAAGTGAAGTGTTTTTTTCTATTATTAAAAAAATAAAAGTGATAAAATAATATGACTTCCTGGACTAAGGAGCTCGATGAGGCTGCGATTCTGGCCACGAAGAGAGGGTATTGGCATGTGATCCTTTTTTACATGCTCTGTGGACTGGCAGCTATACCGACCTCTTTTTTGGTCTTTTCTCAGGTAATAAACCTTTTTATAAATTACTGTAAGTTCACTAACTTTTTACATGCTCTGTGGACTGGCAGCTATACCGATCTCTTTTTTGGTCTTTTCTCAGGTAATAAACCTTTTTATAAATTACTGTAAGTTCACTAACTTTTTACATGCTCTGTGGACTGGCAGCTATACCGACCTCTTTTTTGGTCTTTTCTCAGGTAATAAACCTTTTTATAAATTACTGTAAGTTCACTAACTTTTTACATGCTCTGTGGACTGGCAGCTATACCGACCTCTTTTTTGGTCTTTTCTCAGGTAATAAACCTTTTTATAAATTACTGTAAGTTCACTAACTTTTTACATGCTCTGTGGACTGGCAGCTATACCGACCTCTTTTTTGGTCTTTTCTCAGGTAATAAACCTTTTTATAAATTACTGTATGTTCACTAACTTTTTACATGCTCTGTGGACTGGCAGCTATACCGACCTCTTTTTTGGTCTTTTCTCAGGTAATAAACCTTTTTATAAATTACTGTAAGTTCACTAACTTTTTACATGCTCTGTGGACTGGCAGCTATACCGACCTCTTTTTTGGTCTTTTCTCAGGTAATAAACCTTTTTATAAATTACTGTAAGTTCACTAACTTTTTACATGCTCTGTGGACTGGCAGCTATACCGACCTCTTTTTTGGTCTTTTCTCAGGTAATAAACCTTTTTATAAATTACTGTATGTTCACTAACTTTTTACATGCTCTGTGGACTGACAGCAATAACTTTAAATTCACTGACAGCTAATAGATCTTTACCTATGAAACTGCCGATTTGTATGGAGAATTTTCAAGAAGTTGCATTTTCATAGCAAAGCATTTTCTTTGTTCATTTAACAACCATGAACGCTCATGTAACAAAACTTTTATGTGTGTACTAATGTTTGAACACTATGCTAGCTTATTTAGTTTACGATAAGCGAAAAAAAATGAGTTTTGGCTAAGTTACAATCCCCTCACCACCCTTTTTGCTCACAAAAAAGAGTCTTTCAATATCTTTTTTTAACTTTATTTTTACTGATTAGTTTATTTTATTAGTTGATTAGTTTACATTTTAGTTGACTATCATGGTCATAATTCAATATAATATCAAGATATTGATTAATATTTTAAATCATATAAGTAATTATTTTTTCTGTATGTGACAAAATATCTCTCTTTGTTGGTCTTTTCTCAGGTAAAAAAACTGTAGAGTTTGAGGAAAATGCAAGATGGACCACAGAAAAATACTCAAGTTTTTCCTGTTATTATTATTATTATTATTTATTAAGTTCAAGTTACAAGGACTCATTTTTGTTAGTAACAAAGTTTTTACTTAACCTATGTTAGTAAAATCATATTTCATAATAATAATGGTGCCACCGTCCGCACGCGAATCACCGACGCACCACCCCGGCAGATGTTACGCAGCAATGATTCACGTACGGGCAGTCCAGCCTGCTTGCAATCATGCTCAGGATGCTGTTGGCGCTGCCCCTCACCCTGCGCACCAGGGAGGCGCATCCTGTAAGACGAGTCTTTTATTTTGCTATCAATCTTACATACCAGACTAACTATTGTGTAATCATACTAACAGTATGAATGTTTATAATGTTTATTACCTCTTCGTGCAAAAATTACTTGACGGATTTTGATGAAACATAACTTAATATAAATCCCAGTTGTATTTTCTAAGTACACGCGGAGGAAGCGATATTTTGTTTTAATTTAAGTTATGCCAGTTTTTCGTGCATGTTGAAGTAATACCAATATTTCAATCTCTTTATTTATCGTAGAAGATGTCAGAGAATAATTTGTTTTGTCTGAACGAAAAGGCTGGATTTTATCGAAGATTAAAATATATTTTCAGCTAGTGACTCATAATAATAATTATCAATCGTGATTGTTTTATTTTTACATTTTTGATTTGATTACATTTATCAGTGTATCAGATCGAGGGCCTGTCTTCGTTTTGAGAACGTAAACACTCGTGGGTTTTGATTTATTTTCTTGATAAAATATTTTGATAAAGTTTTGAGTATGTCGATAAACTTATATTTATATTTTATTAGCCGACTGAGCTTTTTTCCGAAAAGATAAAACACAATCAGGTGATGTGCATTTGTTTTTTTTATAAAACTTTACCTCATGTAGGTCGGTCACACTCGTGACCGACAAACCTGATTTTTCAGTTTTACTGTTTCCCTCATCACCAGTCTTTATTAAGGAGAGCACCCACCAGAACTGCGCCTGCCAAAGTTTGGAGAAGGACTGTCTCTTACTGAGTAAATACGACATGTGCTCGAAAAGGACCTTTTTTCATTAAAGAGGGGTGTATGACTGTCATATCAAAACACAATAGCACAGAATAATTTAAAGAAGTTATTTTAAGTACATATTTTTTGGGTCATCCATCTGATGACTGGCCCTATAGCAATAGTTGCTTAATCTCTACAATCCGGGCTGAATCGATCTCCTTTCTTCATTCAGTTAGTTAAGATTTATTTAAACTTTTTTTCGCAATTTCAATTCAAAATTAAAGTCTAAATGAAACTGTGTAAGAATCACGATGAGTTTTGACAAAACCTAACACAAAATGTTGTTATATTATAAATATCGATGAGAAGATTTATGCTCCACTGCCTGGGGCAGTTTTATTATTTTTAATTAGGTAGGTACCTAATATTCACTTCTCAAGCTTACGCGCTCACTTGACATGATATAAAACACTTTTAACGGATACTAGCGCGGTTTTATTGAAAGTACTTTGGTACAGGGAACGTAGATTCATTCCTAGAATGCTCCGCGAGGCTATCGAAATAAATAAATATCCTAATTTCAATAGAGATGATGGTTGGAAAATTCCACCAGCTTGGGACCCCATCATTCACAAGCTAAAGCCCCAAACACACACTGTAAGATCTAATGATATGGTTAGTTCCTTTTGCAAATAAATTAATTAATATAAAAGACGGAGGTCGGCCTTCCTCTCCAAGTTTTCTTTCGCCATTTCTTTCTTGGAGGGGCCTCCCAATTTTTTGAAATGGTAGTAGTTTCAGTAGATTCTCTCTTTTTAACATATAAAATTAAATTAAAACCAAACCAAAACTTAAACTAATTAAAATTTGATAAATTTTAATTTCTGAACGTTCTAAAAAATTCATCGCTTGAGGGTAGGCTCACAAGTAGCTTCAGTCCCCCGTGACCACGGCAGCTGCAAAGGTGCCGAAACGTCGGGAAAATCAAAAATCAAACCTAATACCAACTAATTACCAAAGTACTTTCAATAAAACCGCGCTAGTATCCGTTAAAAGTGTTTTATTTCAGGTACCTAATACTTTTAGAATATTTTTAATATTTTTTAAAGAGACAAAAAGGGAGGGCTTTGCAAGTTGGCGACAATGCATTTTTTTTTGACACCGAACTTTTTTAAAGACCAATTTTTTTTAAGTATATCCTTGCTCTAAACTACGCAGTGCTTACTGATTCTCAAGTACGTACTAATAAATTAAAAATAGCCACAAATCTAGTACACTTAACTATTTACATTCCATTGGTCACGTTTTGTAAAGTGAATCCGATGAAAAGTGAATCCTTTGAAGTGATGTTCAGTGATGCAAATTATGTTTGTCATAGAAACGTCTGAATGAGATCATGACTTAGCTAACTGTTAAAAGCATAGAGGGCTCCGTCTCTTATGCTTTTGAGGCCGTTTTAACTTATTAAATTTTTATTGAATTTGATAAAAAAAATATCTCTTTTATAAAAATCCATATTTTATTATTATTATGGACTGTACCTCTAGCAATAACAGCTATCGAAAACATTACGCGTGTAAAGACATTCGATAATGATTTTTTATGGGAAAGTACAGCGCTGCGTCATTTACCGACGAAAAGCGAAATTAAATTTCCCATAGATAGGTAATTATTTTTCTTGATAGATGTTTCTGCTAAGGATACGCGCATTCCACCTTTCACCTCGTGAAAAGTAACAAGGAGGACGAAGACAGAGCACGTGCAATCAGTAACGAGTTGTATTCTTTAAGAAATACAGACACAGGGAGGCTATTCCTCATCTTATTTTTTAACCGAAAATGGCACTTATTGTAATTATTGTGGAGGAAATTTTATTTTATACTTAAATTGAAACTATGCGCGAAGCTAGATAAATACCTTTGGTGCCTCCTTAAATGCATCCTTAACTATTTTCAACTGCTATGAAAGAACCAGAGGAACTAGGAAACATCTGCATTGTGTAATGATTTCATTCTTCTTCATTTGATAAGAACAGCAACATTCACCAGTTTAATACAAGAAATAAAGATCAACTTGCCGTTCCAAGATTTAGGCTTGCAAAAACGAGAGGTTCATTTATGGGGAAAGGCATAGCCTTTATTAAGAAAGTTCCACAACAAGTGATTGATCTTCCTTTGCATGAATTTAAAAACCAATTGTTAAAAAAACGCTCATGGATAAAGGTTATTATAAAGTTGACGATTATCTTAAAGATCAAAATGCGTGGAAATGATGTAGGTAACACATAACTTGCTAATATAAGTACTTTATTGAAGTAATATAATAAGTCTATGTTGTTGCCAATAATTCTGTCACCCTTTTGTAATTATGTTACCCTGGTAACGATATATTTAAGTTTGTAAATATCGTTACTTATGGCTGTTACAGCTGATAAGTTTCTTGCGCCCGTTCTTCTTGTCAGCTAAAAAAGTCTGGAACGGGTGGTAGGAAAATATAGACGATTTAAAAGTACTTAACAATTAAGTTTATTTGAATAAAGCTTATTTCACTTTCACTTTCACTTTCACTTCTTCGACGGTCACATACAGGTCAAATACGGGCAGCCCAAAAAGCCGCAACCGCAACAGCTCGCTCGTACCTCGTTCGTGCAGGTTGTCGGGCACGCAGATTTCATTAAATTGATTACTTAAATCAATTTGTTTTACGTCAGATTTGTAGGAAAATAAGGAGACCATTTTGCAAGTAGAACCTACTATAAAATACCTTACCTCTATCTAGCTTTGTTCCGGTCTCCTATCATAATTGCAATGATACAGGTATTTCAATTCACCATGAACCTATTTTTAACTTTCAGGTCTTCACCAACGCCACACCAGAACATTGGTGCGCTCCACCGCCCGAGCTCGAAGGCTTGGATCTACCTGAAGACTTGTTCCGTTCTCTCCTGGTTCCTAAAGACAATGACGTCTACCAATCTTGCCAAGCTTACTCCGTGGACCCTAAGGCACTGTATTCTGCTCTGAATGACTACATTGATGAGAGATCTGAATTGATCAGAGAAGGTGGATCTTTAAGGATGGTGACGATTAGCAAACTGGTACCAGCAGTAGGAGAAGTGGAAAGGGAGAAACAGGTAAATAATACAAAATTTCTCTATGTATGATGGGGTTCGCGAAATCGTTGGTAGATTTTGAAAAGTTATTGAGATTGTCAACATGTAAAAAATGAAAGCAAACTGAATGAATATTCCGTCATAAAAAGGAAAAGAAAGCAATGGTCAGCTTTTTCTTATCCATTTTGTTTTCCATTCCAGATCTCAAGAGTAACGGAGGCTATTCTTTCAGTGAGGAGTAAGGAGCCTGCACCATGTGCCCACGGCTGGAGATTCAGCACAGAGCATTATACAAAGACTTTGGTTACAGAAGTAAGTTTTGTTTATCATAGTTTTAACCACCTCTGCGGTCTAGTGGTTTGACCACCCGTATAAAACGCAGGGGTCCTGGGTTCGATTCCCAGAGGGGTTACAATTTGTACTCGGTTTGATTGGTGGTAGGGCTTATTTCAAGTCCGCCTGGCTAGCTACCACCATCTTACCTAAGCCTGACGCTATAAAAATAATTCAAAACAAAAATTGATGTGTTCCGGCAGCTAGAGGTAAGATAGCCAGTTTCTCAATGATGAGGATTCCGGGTGTAGTGCGCTTCCATCTTCGGCCTTATCGTCACTCACGATGGTAATCAGGTGAGGTGAAAGCCAAGTACTACCCAGTCGTGCATAAAAAAATAGTGATCAATTTTCATTAAATATTCCGCGAAAATAGAAAGGACTCCGCGCTCGGAAGGTAAATTTAGATTTGGAGTCCCGCTGATCAAAACAATGCCCAGATTGGGAAGAGCCGCTTTCTTTCAATTTCCTCCTCCAAGATTAAAGAAGAGCTGATGTAATCTATATCACCTATAAAATGTTATATAACTTTAATATGAATGGATGCTTTTTTTTAACGTAATTTTGCAAATACTCTTTCTGGCTTTTACACCTAACCACCTTGTACAGTATGTTCAAAGGTTTGGCTAAAAGTACTAGTCGTTCACACCCACGTATAAACATGTTTTATGTTTTCAGTTCTCCCTCGTTTGCGACCAAGATTGGATGTCCAGAACCGGTAACACGCTTTTTTGGGTCGGCTCCATATTTGGAAATCTAGTTTTTGGGTGGATGTCAGACAGGTTTGTATATTTTTCAATTAAGCAATATACAATGGAGATTCATCTAAAGATAAATTACCTAGTCCAAGCATGATTGCGTTTCAAATTGTGACATGAATGACGAAAAGAAATTATGCTATTAAAGTTGCCTAGCTGCGAAATTTGGTTTACCCTATTGCTACCATACCATTTCACAAGTAGTGCAACTTGATAGTTGGGGGCAATCTTGTTTCGTTAAGAAAATCAATTGAAGGTGAGTAGGTATAGCTGTTCGATCTCACGATGTCTGTTCGGCTATGAATGTTTAATGCGTGAACTTGCACATTGTTTTAGTGTGTATCTGCATGCTTTCGTATTACGCACACTAAAATAATGTGCATGTGCACTCGTTAGGAGTGCACATGCACATTATTTTAGTGTTCATAGCCATAGCCGAACGGACTTCGTGAGATCAAAATTAATACAAATCATTTCATTATGTTCTAGGTATGGCCGCCGACCCACGATATTGTTGATGATCCTGCTTGAAGTTCCACTGGCTATAGTAGCATCATTCCCCAGCACTTACTGGTCATACGCAGCGATCAGAGTGGCGGGTGGACTGTTCTTCCCAGCATTGTATCAGCAACCGTTTATATTGGCTCTGGAGTTGATGCCACCTAAAAAAAGGCCCCAGACCGGTTGGTATTACGCGTTCTAAGGTATCAATGTAGAAAGTTGACAAATCTTAATGTCGCCACTGATGGGGCACAGGTATTCCTTATGAATGTATAAAGAGATTAGGCCATAATCCACTTCATCCTCGTGAATGGATTGGAGGGTGTTATCGACTGCAAATGCAGCCGGGACCAACGGTTTAAAATGCCTTCCGAAGCACGGAGGAGTTTGGGATAAAATATTTTCAGATGCGCAATTGCGCATCCGATGACCGTCCCTAGAGAAAGTTGCTAAACGAAGAAACAATTAGTAGGTACCCGCAGCACGAACAGCTCTATCGAGAATAAAAACGCGCGTAAAAAATCGATAGAGTAATATTGTATGGGAAATTTGTACAGCGCCATCTACCACCGAAAAGCGAAATGAAATTTCCCATAGCATAGAGACTCTATTGAGTACTTTTACGCGCGGTTTTTTTCTCTATAGATGTTTGTGTTACGTTTACTGAGGTTGAATAATGCTATGCCATTGCGCCATTGAACTCCTCAGATAAATAAACATGTTTATAAGTAGGTATATTTGCATCATTACCACACATACTTACACTCGAATAAATTATCGCATAACTAGTTGCAACACGTGTCCCGCAGCAATGCAAAGGGCAAAACTAATCGAATGAAAGTTTATTTTGGAAAATAAATAAGGTTTATCAGGTGTTTTTTTTTTTCATAAATAAAAAGGTTAAATTGCAATCCGATAAAGTTAGTTAAATGGGAGAATCTCCAGATGGGTCATGCATGGGCAATGGGCATAGCCCCTCGCATAGGCGAGCAATTATGTTTGAATTTTCATAATCGCTGAGAATTGATCTTTCATTTCTAAGAACCTCCCTTCTAGTTCTGAGGGCTTATTACAAAACAGAATCACGATAGTCGGACGCAATTCGTCGTACAATTTACTTGATATTATCAGCGTTTTACCTAACAATAAAACGCTTATTAACTACTTACCTCATTCGAAGCCTAAATAATGAGAGTGGCAACCCTGTTTTTCTATTCTGTGGCGGATATAGTGTGTCAATTGACTAAAATTCACCCCCCTTCCTGTGTCGTAGCCGGTTTTAGTTTTCAAATTCTCCACCAGGTGGCGAAGTTGTGCTGTTTAGCACGAAGCCATTTTTGAGTCATTGGCTCGAATTATCCAGGCAGATATAGAAGTAGGCTTCGAATGAGGTAAGTAGTTAATAAGCGTTTTATTGTTAGGTAAAACGCTGATATTAACTTACTGTACCGTCATTCGAAGCCTAAATAATGAGAGCTGTTTGATATCGCCTGGTGGAGAAACTTAGATAATATGTGAAGGCCAAAAGAATATCATTAACTCGCATGGAAACATAGGGAACTATGTAAAGGATGTAAATAAGAAGATTGTGTACTGAGCAGAATCATATTTTATTTAATATTTAGAACCTTTAAAATTAAAATAAAAAATCAATGCAAAAACAGAACAATAACCTTTTATATAATTGAATGATTGTTTAATTGTATTTTTATCCTGTTCTCTTGAAAAGACAGCTACGACAATGTTTATTAAATTGGCTAGTCTTCTTGAGTGAGTCAGAGTTTTGTTGGTTGTACCTATTTTTTATTTAATTTAGCACATTTTCTTATCAATATATAGAGCTATACAACAGTTTTTAATTTCAGCTTTATATTAAGTATGATTGTAAGATTTAATAGAAGTTCTAGTTATTAGTCGCTAATAATCAAGAAGGGATACTGAGCTTAATTAATGTATATTAAGGTAAGATTACCAACGATTTTTCTAAATAAATCAATAAAATAATTAAATGAAAAATAAGTAAGTGTACATCAACAAATTAATTGATTATTTTGTTATTAATTGGCTATGGGTGAAAACATAGCAGATACCACATTTGTTTGATTCCGATAAGGTTTAATTTCTCGGCAATAATATTTCTTGAAAGTGTCCTGGGAGCGCCAATTACCTCGAGCTAGGATTTCATCTAGTGGGCAGTTCGAGATCCAGTTTTTGGAGGCTACTGCAGGTCTTACGCTTCCGGCGCTTGCTTTGATGTCAGCCTCATTCAGGAGGCGCTTCACCCAGCCTGCAATAACAGTACGGGAGGCAGGTTTTGGTTCGCGACATGTCGTGATGAATAGGTTATTGATACTGAATTGGGCTCGCCTTACCTCAGACAATTGTATCACTCGCTTCACCCAATATACTGGATCAATTGCAGTTTGCTCGGTGTTACTAGTTAGTCGCCAGCCAGACTGCCGAACATCAGAATTATCTGTCTTTGACCCAAACTTGGGCCAAAAGATAATCATGTTATCTGAAATAGAACAGTGATTATTATCTACTGCTAAGAGTGTTAGATCGTGGACTCGGCGTCCTGAACAAAGCAACAGTAAGGCAGCAGCTCTTTTAGAACACTGATATAAATTATTAGGATCAGAATTTGTATTTAACAACCAATCTATTAGCTTGTCAACATCCCAGATAGGAGGTTTAATAATATCTTTGGGCCTTTGATTTGATATAGAAGTTAAAGCTTTTTTAACTAAAATATTCGAACTCAGTCTCTCAGAAAAATCAGGATTACAAAGTGTAGATATTGCAGATTTGTATACTAAAATAGTACTGTATGCAAGTTTTTGTTTTTGGAATAAATCAATTAAAAAACGGGCTAATTGAGAGCCATCAGGGTTATAAGGAGTATTAATATTATTACCTGAGCACCATTGCAACCATTTGCGCCATGCATGTTGGTAAGTTTTAAGAGAGGAGTCTCGCCAGCCAGATTTCAGTAGTTCTTTTTGCTCTGGGGTCCAATCTGTCAGCTTCGATGTCCACCCCCACATTTCCAGACTTGCAGGGTCATCTCGTGGACTTTCGGCGGAGGTAGCCCGGTTGTTGTGTCCACTAAAACTTGGTGAAGGCGGTGTATTGTAAACGGAGGTGCTAGGGATCGATTCCTGAGATCCGGTTTCCAAAATACCTTTTCCCACATTGGAACTACAATCAGGAACACGCCCTTCGCTGTGTTCAGGTGAGTTAGGACTTTTGGGACGAGGAATGGCGGAGGGAACACCCATGCAAGGGGATAGTCCCAAGGCTGGCTGAAGGCGTCGTGAAATTCCGCATTCAAATCGTTCTGATCCAAACTCACGTACCGTGACACTACATGTGCTGTCTTGGACGCCATCAGGTCTATGTAGGGTGTGCCCCATTTGTTGAAAATTACTTGGGTTATTTCCGGTAATAGGTGCCATTCCGGAGGAAGTTGAATTCGTGACAAGCGATCTGCTTCGCTGTTTAATGTCCCTGGCAGATGATAAACGACCAGATTTATATGATAAAAGTCTAGAATAGTGAGAATTTCGCGTGTCAGTTTCATTAATAGTTGGGATTTTGAACCCCCTTCTTTTTTCAGATATGACACTACTGTTTTGTTGTCGCTCTGAAGCAAAATCGTGGAATTGACTAGGTAAAGACATTGATCTCTCAGAGCGTAAAGCACAGCGAGCATTTCTTTCACATTCGAATGCAGTCTTGTTTCTTGGGGGGACCATATGCCACAAAGTTCTCGGTCGTCGACTCGGGCTCCCCACGCTATTCCCGATGCATCGGTCGTCAGAAAGTGACTGGCTGGTAATTGGTGAAGCCGAGAATGAGCATTCTTGTTCTTTATCCACCAGTTTAGTTCGTATATGACCTCTTTTGGGACTCTTAAGCGGCGAGAGGAATGCATTTTCAAAAGATGGTTGCAAAAGCGAAGAAGTTCTCTTTGATTCAATCGACCGCGAGGCACCACGAAACTTGCGAAGTTTATGAGACCTATTATGCTTTGAATTTCCTTCAAATGGGCCGTTTGTCTGGACAAGATCGGTTTTGCCTTTGCTTTTATGGACAAACACTTTTTGACAGGGAGCCATTTCAGTCCCAACCAAGGGTCCCAGCAGATTCCTAGGAACTCTATTGACTTTTGGGGGGTAAGGATTGATTTTTTGACATTTAATTGCCAACCCAGATCTTCTAGTAGTTTCACCGTGTACCGAATTTGATCTGTCAACACTTCCTTGTTTTGGTTGGCTATTAAAAAGTCGTCCAAATATGTCACGATCCTTATTCCTTGTTCCCTTAGAGTCTGCGCGACCCAGTTGCTCAACATTGCAAAAACATGTGGTGCAGTTGCAAGGCCAAAGGGGAGGCACGTCATTTGCAACAATTTTCGATCGAATATCAGCCTCAAGAACCTCCTGTGAGCCGGAGCCACCGGTACGTGAAAATAAGCATTTGATAAGTCTATTTTTGCAAGGTAATCGTATGGCTGTAAGAAATTTGGTATTCTTTGCATATTTATCAGCCGGAATTTGGATAGAATCACATACTCGTTGAGCGTGCGAAGGTTGAATATTGGTCTCATGCTTCCATCGCTTTTGGGCGTCAAAAACATGGGAGACACAAAACTGGGGGAGATAGGTGCATGTTCCAATACACCCGTTTTTATCAAAGCAGTTATGGCATCCTCCATTTGAGGTGTACTTTGGGTCTGGCGCTTGTGAGCTAATGACTGAGGCATGCAAAGAGGAGGTTTGTGCTTGAATGGGATTCTGTAACCCTTGATTATTTTTAAGATTGGCTCTGGAGCATGACATTTCTCCCACACATGTGCATAATGCGCTAGGCGACCCGCTTTGAACGTGTCTGAGTCAGAACTTTCGCTTGGAGCGAAAATTTTTATTATTCAGCTTTGATTGACTTTTACCAACATTGTCATCAAGGTTAGACCGTTGATTGTTTCTGCTAGAATCGGGTCTTGGTTTATAATGGTTTTGCGCAAACCTTCTGTTTAAGTGAACCGGATAATTATTTCCCTGCGTGGGATTTGTGGGATAATAGTTGGTAAATGACGGACCACCAGGTGGTGGGACATAATAGGGTTGATACCCATATGAATACACGTTTTGCATGGGCTGGCTCTGCGGGAACCTGCCATATGGTCCCTTTGGACCTTGAAATTGAAAACCCTGCGCGGGTGTCTTTGTGTTTGACGGTCCAGCTTGCGCAGCTGTCCAACTCGATTTCTGAGATGTATTACGAATAGGCCAAAAAGCTTTGCTCACACCACCGGCTTTTTCGATTGCATTAGAAAAAGCATCTTTGTTAAATAAAAAAGAACTTGTGGGTGGAATATTACGTAACTTGGATCGCAAGAATTTATCTTTCACAGATCTTAATATAGAATCTCGTCTTTGTTCGATTGTATCCGCCCTGTGGCCGCATGCAAGTTGCAATAAGTGGTTTGATATTTTATTGTAACTACCCTCAATAAAAATCTCATTTAATTTATCTTTAATTGTTGATGGAGATAAATCTTTCGGGTGAGCTGAAGCCCAGCTGAGAAGTGCTTCGAAACCAGCCTGCGCGGCGTCTTTTTGATTCATCAAAGCTTGCGTTATTGCGGCGTAACTACGTTCCGTAACACAAAAATTTGTAAACCTATCAAATGGTTTAATTTCGTCATTGCATTCAAGTTCCACAAACCCGGGGGTAGTAGAATATGTTTTTTGAACTTCCGAGTAACGTACGTCACGCCACTCGGGATTATCAAAATGTTGAACTTTTTGCAATAAATCTAGATGAACTTTAGATGATTTAGGAAGAGGCGGTTCCTTTAAAACCGTGTTGATAGAAAAGTTAACACTAGAATCAATTTCTACAGACTTAGACTCATCATTGCACTCGTTATCGGAAAATAATTCATTACTAACGTTAAGACTGACCTCATCGTCACTATTCACAGGTAAAGGCACAGGGTACGGGTAATTATAAAAAGCTGATTGGGGAAGCATGCCACGAGATAACAAATTTTCAATATTATTAACTTGCTCCGTGAGCTTGCGCAGCTCATCCGATTTTTCGGATTTTTTAGATCGCTTAGCATTATTTGGTTCAGATTGGACAACGGCCCTTCTTTTCTTTGGCGCGTGCAATTTTGCAGGCGCCGACTGAGGTGCATTGGATTCCTCAGAAGAATTTGACGATGAAGAATCATCATCTGAACTTTTTGAATTCATTTCAAACTAAAAAACAAATAGTAAAACCGTCATACAAAGATTATTCAAAATAATAATAACACCGTTATAAAAAGATTATTATAATAGTACTTACGTTTCTTGATGATTACGTTGTATCGACACACTTTTATTCGCGACTACAAGTTCGCGAGATGTCCGCACAGATAGAAAAACGAATCACCAATGACTCAAAAATGGCTTCGTGCTAAACAGCACAACTTCGCCACCTGGTGGAGAATTTGAAAACTAAAACCGGCTACGACACAGGAAGGGGGGTGAATTTTAGTCAATTGACACACTATATCCGCCACAGAATAGAAAAACAGGGTTGCCACTCTCATTATTTAGGCTTCGAATGACGGTACAGTAAGTTAATGAACCTTATTTGTGAGTCAATAGTGACACGGTGTACTACGAATATCGTACGCTTATCGTGAGGCTTTTTTTAATAGGCGCTCTGGAGTTGCTGTTTTGTATTTTTAATTTCAATAAACTTACTTTACTTGTTTTCAGGTATCGTAGTAGGAATGTTGTTTGCAAGCGGAATGTGTCTGCTGGCATTATTGGCTTTTGCGATAAGAGACTGGTTTTATTTATCACTTGCAACAAGCCTGCCGTTTATTTTTCTAATTGGGTAAGTTACCTAATTTTCTGTTGAAATTAATATTACAGCAATACAACCATAATATTTAAAGAATCCTCTTTCTAGAAGTGCTTTTTGTTGTTATTTGATTTTACCGCACGCCGGCGCCGTGCGTTTTTGTTTACGACCGTTTTTTTTTATTTCTACTAGCTTCCGCCCGCGACTTTATCCGCGTGGACAGTAGAAAAATATAGTAACCAGTTTAAATGACCCCTTTAGTGTATGAAAGCTAGTACTACTGAGAGTTCAAGCTGTTTCTCTGGTTCCACCCACCTGAGTTTGATGAAACATAGCTTAGATTTTAAGTTGGTCTTCAATCTACTAAATTGTAAAAAATCCATCAAAATTAGTTTAGCGGTTTTTGCGTAATTCGCGCACAAATATTTAGAATTTAAAGTTTTATTATATGTATAGATTGCAATTTCAGTAGTACCTATAATGTTTTCTTTCTTCCTTTCAAATGTATTGAAAAACGTAGTATGGCACACGGTTGTTATGGTTTTTTAAACTCGTGACGATTATAAACCCTCGCCTGCGGCTCGGGCTTATAAAACGTCAACTCGTTTTAAAAACCTCCTTACCAACCTTGTATCATAAACTACTATTACGGCATACTTCGATAAGGCATAATAATAAAAATATTGTCTCAGAGAAGCCACATCTATATTGATTGGCCTTAGTAATTTTATTTTGATCATCGCTCTTTCATCCCTCCCAAAAGCTTCCATCATAGTGTAAGAGAGATTCCAACGGCCGATTGTTGATCAGTTCCATACACATTTTGAAACCGTTGCATTAATTGCTTTAGATATGATTACTCCAGAAAACCTCTAATGAAACAGGTGTTTTGAAAAGACACTTCGTGTTATCTGTATTTTTTAATAACTTGACCTATTTTATTTCCAGCTACTACTGGCTTATACCAGAATCGCCTAGATGGCTTGTGAGTCGCGGCCGCATAGCCGAAGCGGAGAAGGTTTATAGGAATTTAGCGAAAAAGAACAGAATAGAACTACCTCGTGGATTTCTATTGGAGCTTCACGTGAGTGACATTGCTTTTTACCCGACTGCAAGGAAAGGGTTATGTTTTACGCGCGTATCTTGTGTGTATGTTTATATTATGTAATATTCTTTATTTCTAATTGTCACACGACCCACCAATTTGGGTTAGGGCCCATCTTCTACTTTTTTAGAATTTATTCGCATGGAGTGAATCATGAAGCACAAAATTTTACGTTCAGACACTGGATGAAAGCATAATTATTATTATACTAACCCAATTAATAAAGATGTATTGAATTATGATTTTATTTAAATATTATGTTAAAAAGCTCTCATATTTACAGAAAAAAATTAAAGACGATGAAGCAGAAGCAGAAATAACAATGCTGACCAATATGAATGGGCATGTTACTGACTTCTCTGAAGTACCAGAAAAAGATGAATACGACAGAAGAATAAGCAATATGCTAACTTTCAAACCAGACCTTAGCAAAATTAACGAATTAGAAGAAAGCAAAGGAGAACATCTAGAAAGAATAATAGCACTTGAAGTTGCTGAGATAGTAAATAAGAAAGCTCGGTTAAAGGTAGAGAGAGAAAATTTTAACGATGAGTCAAAAGGAGAAGGCCATAACGAAGAATCTCAATTAAATTTTGATGCAATTCAAAAGTCAACACAAACTGATCCTTATGCGAAATCTCCAGGAAGTACATTAAGAAGGAAATCAATATTATTAATGAATAAAATATTTATGAATAATGATGGTGAAGAAGATTTAATGGAAAATAAAAGAATGGATGATCAAAATTCGGAAGGGGATTGCAAAGCATCTCCTTTAGATGTATTTAGATATCCAAATATTCGAAAGAAATTCTTTCTTTTGACCTTTAATTGGGTAGCACTAGGTGTTGTATATAATAGCTTAAGTTACAATACGCCTAATTTAGGAGTTGATGATTACTTAGCTTTCTTTATAGGTAAGACATTCATATAAATTTATTTAAAAAGAGAGTAATTTCACATTCTTTGTAGTTTCTTCTAATTCAAAATCGTTATTACGAACACCAAATACTTTTTTATTTCATCAAATCGCTTCACAGAGGAGCTGGCTAAGAAAATCACGTAAGAGTACCTATTAATAATAAACACAACTGACAACGGTAACAATTTCGGCTTGGGATAAACGATGAGCTAAAACCAAAACTCATAAAATCAAACAATGAAATGTAATTTGTTCATATAACCTTTCAATAATCAGTGGTAAATTATTTTTCCAGGGGGAGCGGTAGAGCTTCCGTCATATTTCATGGCGTGGCGGTGTATGGACCGGTATGGTCGGAGATGGGTGCTCTGTAGTTTCATGAACATTGGAGGCTTGGCCTGCCTTAGTTGTATATTTGTCTCAGAATGTAAGTAAAACAGATTTGTCACAAGCAAGTTATATTCTTTGTATTAAATCAGACTTTAAATCTGTCCTAAAAAAAATGATCTTCAAGATACTGGTAATGTCATTATTCATTATAACATTGTATTTATTTTAAGAAAACTGCGTGATTGTATACAGGGTCAATTTGTATTTACCATCCAAATTTTGAGAATGTGTTCTGTCTACAAAACTGAACAACTTTATCTAAGGAACACATGGCCAAATATGTAAAAAAAATCGACTATCCATACAAATCAAAGAGATCACGTGATCAATTTAGTATGGGATGACCAAAATTTTGTGGCGAAATTCGACACAAATGTTTCTTAGAGAAAGTTGTTTAGTTTCATGGACTGGACTCATCCTTGAAATTTGGATGGTAAGACCCGATATATTATCCACAGTAATACTAAGTTTGTATAATTTGGTAATTGGTAATATCAACACTATTTATTTATCAATTCTCATTTCTTTCTCATTCATCTGTGATTTCCAAATTGATTTATATATTTTTCTTTGCAGCCTGGCCTTGGATCACAGTCTTCTTGGCGATGCTTGGCAGATTGTTCATCGCAGCATCCTTTGCAGTATTTTATGTTCAAATCGGTGAATTGTTGCCGACTGTACTAAGAGCACAAGCTATGGGTGCTTCCTCATTTATATCAGGATTAGGGCTTTTAGCATGCCCTTATATTGTTTTTTTGGTAAGTTTAATTAAGGGACCCATATTATTTGTTAACATGGCTATTATGGAACACTACCGCTTTTACAATTGTTTAGATCCAATTTAAAACCTTTTTAACCGACTTCATTTTTCTATATTGTTGGGCTGGGTCGGAATTGAACCCACTCAAAGATGGCGACATAATAAAAACTGGTGTGCAAGCCACTAAACCAAGAAAGTCATCGTTATCATCAATGTAACTTGATTTCTTACAGTTTGCTTTAAATACTAAGATGCCATCATTGCATAATCAGTAATGTCTTTTAAAATATCATCAGCTAAACTTGGATGTCCTAATTTGACCACTTCTTTACAGGCAACGTATGCCAGAGCGCTACCTCTTATAGTGATGGGTATCCTCAGTGTCTTAGCTGGTGTCACATCACTATTCCTACCAGAAACACTAAATCAGCCACTTCCACAAACTTTGGAAGATGGCGAAATGTTTGGAAGAGATTTCAAATTATTGAGCTGTGTGGAGAGACCAAGAAAAAACAGTTCCATCGTTATAGATTTATAGTGTTACTAGTGTTTGCCCACGACTATTTCTGTGCGGTATAAAGACTACCTGTGTGCTAAGTTTCATCAAAACCCAAGGAACTTGAAAGAGTATGAAAAGAAGATAGTAAGAAGAACTAAAGAAAATTAAAGTATTTTTAATGGAAAAACTCTAAAACTATTAAAGGTAAAGGGAGTATACATACGGGGTTGAATATAAAATTAGCACGACGTGACTCGCTAATTGTAGGCATATAACTTAGTTTCCCAGGATTTACACAATATATTTTAGCATGTTCCGACAACTAACGGCAATAGGGATGATGACTAATGAATAAAATAACGAAAACTAATAAAAATCGTAAACATATTAAACTTTTAGAGTAGCTTGTATACCTCTTGGTTTTATATATTGCATATTATTTATTATATGACCCTTCAAAGTTGGGTGGACAAGTCCATTTAAAAAGTATAAAATTTATTAAAATAAATGATACCTCTAATTAGTCCGTAAAATGTATAGCAAATTTGTCTAAGAAACTATTTTGATAAACACAATATTTAATATAGCTGCCGAACAAATTTCCTACGCGTTGCATACAAACTTCTCAGGCGTGACGTCATAACTAGGAAGCCATTAGTATGGAGCGTTTTTGGGCGAGTCCATTTGTGTGCATTTCACACTGTGATATCTCGGGCAGTTTTCATGCTAGCGAATTAATTCTTTTACCAATGTTTCTTTTTTTGAGAGGTAATTTATGTAACATAAAATAAAAAAAGTTGTCATCATCCCTATTGTTCACTATGAACTATGTAATCAAAGCAAAATTATCTCATTAAATGCAATATGTTGCCGAATACAACTTTAGTGTGTACTATGTGTGAATACGTCAAAAAAATATGAACGTTAGGTTAGTACACAAACGTGGAATGCGTAATATTTAAAAAATCATATTTTCAGTAAGAAGGTAGTTGTCAAAATGTGCTTGTATAGTGATTTATCGCGTATTTAACTGTCAAAAGACAAAGGATTTTGCCAGTTGAGTGTCGTAAAACGCTAAGATATCACGCAATATTATACAACGCACAAAATAACCCCTAATGCTGAATATGGTAGGGACCATCAAACTGAACCACTTTTACTATGGGTTTAACTCTGAAATCGTGAAAAAACAACTGTTTCATACATTTTGATATTTCCGATATAATATTGTTGTATGAATTTTCGCGATTTCAGAGTTGCGCGCGATTACATATCTAGAACAAAAATAATACAGACGGGTAAATTGATTTAATTTAATGTTGTTACGTAAAATTAATAGATAAGCACTTATTAGCAGATGTAATAAAAATAATGATAAGAATAAAAGGCAGTTAATTTAATGTTAATTATTATTTAATTTATGACAGTACTAAAATTGTTTTTGAGTTCAATGAATTTGGTGATGAATGGAAATGTGATGATGATGTCGCGAGTAGTATTATTGTATGAATTTTAGCGTAAGTATGACAAGAGAACATGTAAATATAATATTAAAAAAAAATACTTCAGGCGGTACCTATGTACAATGTTTAGTTTCTTTAGTTAGTGAATTAAACAGTATTTTTGTAGTAGTCATAAAAGTTTAAAGAGAAATTATACTTTATGTAACTAAACTAGTCTAAAAACTTTTATCAGAAATAAAACACTGTTTACAATTTTTTTTTTTATCAAATTATAATACTTTTCTTTGTGTATTTCCGGCTCGAAAAACGAAAAATCTACATTCCCATACTCCCTTTGAGGCCAAACTTCCGCTACCTATCAATTATTGGCAGTATATTAAGTAACTAAGTAAGTATTAGGTAAGTAAGTATTATATTAAGTAAGTATTAGTTTAATTAAAACAAGCGTGCAATGGAGAGAGCCATGCTCGGCGTTTCCCTGCGTGATCGAATCAGAAACGAAGAGATCCGCAAGAGAACTAAAGTAACCGACATCGCTCGAAGGATTGCTCAGCTGAAGTGGCAATGGGCGGGACACATAGCGAGAAGAACCGATGGCCGTTGGGCCGGAAAGGTTCTGGAATGGCGACCACGCACCGGACGGCGCTCCGTGGGTAGGCCCCCGACAAGGTGGACCGACGATCTGGTGAAGGTCGCGGGAAGCCGCTGGATGCGGGCAGCGCAGGACCGATCGTCGTGGAGATCCTTAGGGGAGGCCTATACCCAGCAGTGGGTGTCGTGCGGCTGATATGATGATGATGATGAATTAAAACAAATGTTGAAATACCAGTTAGTTTATTACACACTTTTTTGCCTACAAAACATGCCTTAAAAGGAGCTAGAATTTAATACAATTTTAAGTAGTAAACTTATTAACTATCGCAGTCTCTGATGCCTCACCATTTTGTATTTTAAGTGAGCGTACGCAATGCCACAGGGCGCTCACTAAGGTACTAAACCTGTATACTCAGGGTTGATTTTTCAATCCTCAGATAACAGATATCAGTCAGCTGTTATAAAAGTCATTCAAAAATGTGACACAAATGAATGACAAGCATTTTCAATTTGGCAGTATAATACGCTATTAAACGGATAAAGCTCTATCTAGGCATTAAAAACAAAAAATGGCGGCGCGGCGCTCCTATTTTGCCTCTTGCTAACAACATAATTCTTTCCTACCTACACACTCATATCATTTCTCCTTTGAACTAATTATGCACTCTATTTTTTTAGTGTGAGTAATACGCGAGAGCGTGCAGACGCACACTAAAACAATGTGTATGTGCACGCCTAACACATTCATAGCAAAAGGATCTTCGTGAGATAGAACAACTATACTTAATCAAGTTACTTAATATAATTGGTTAATGCATTGGGCCGGAATCCTAAGGGTTGCGGGTTCGAGTCCCGTCTGAGCTGCTACGGGTGAGTCGACTTTTTTCTAATATTTTTTCAGTTATATTAAGTAACTTAATATATAAAAATACTTAATGTATCAATATACTTAATCAATTGATTGACAAATAAACTTTATTTAGCATAGGTAAATAAAATTCTCAAACCGATTTTATTAATCATTAGACAAAATGTAATTAAAACCAAACAAAAAGAATATCAAAATATTCTAAGGTGACAACGCGGCGTGAAAGCGACCTAATATTTCCTTGAAAGCGACTTTAACTTTACTTTAGGCATCCCTTTCCTTGATACGATTTTAAATTCTACTTAAACTATCATTAATTGCAATATTGCAACTGAATAGGTAGACACAACTGCGCTTATTTTAAGAATTAGTTTCCCGTCCACGGTGATTACTCCAAACGGGCAAAATTTTGCGAACTCATTCTTGTTGATAAGTAAAATATTTTTGAACATATTTTTCTTCTTGTCTGTAAAAAATAGGAAAAGATTACAGATATACATCATAAAATTATGTAAATGTTTGTATGGCTTAAATTTAGCTGATAATGTTTCTATAATAGAAGTTAATAGAAAAATTGTGAAAAATGTTTTACCTGGACGTGCATTTGCAAGTTGTCTAGAGCAAACTTCATTAACTGTAATTATGCTTGAATAAAAGTTTTCACACTCCGAGCTCAGAATAGTAAGGCAAAAGAAGTGTTTACAAAGGTCAACGCTATTTTTGAACATAAGAAATATAAATCCATGCTAAAAAGAACAGATAGTTTACCGTTAATATTTATTCATTTCATATACTTATCGATAAAATCAAAATATTTAACAAAGAAAGCCTATGATAATATAAAAGAGGTAAGCGACAAAAGAAACTAAGGCCCATATTATTTATAAACCGGTCTCAACGTTTAGAGCTATCTTGACATCATTACCTGAGATGCTGTTCCTATAAAAAGGCCATCTCAGGTATGATCTCAAGATGGCTCTCAACGATGAGAGCGGTTTATAAATATGGGCCTGGGGGTGTAATTTAAATTTTGTAAGTAAGTACCTTTATTTTTACCAACTAACAAAATCAAGCTGCGTTCAAACGATAACACACGCACGACCCGACCTCAACCCGAACTCAACTCAAACTCACCTCAACCGCAGCCCACCTTGAAATACATCGCTTGCAATTTTGAGTCTTATGACACATTAGTAAGCTCCTGCGTAATGTTCAGGTGAGTTTGAGGTGAGTTCGGGTTAAGTTTGAGTTGAGTATGAGTTGAGTTCGGGTTGAGGTCGGGTCGTGCGTTATCGTCTGAACGTAGCCTTACGCTTGTGGTTACGATAACCGCCATTTTGCCGGCAATTGGTTGTCGAATTCAGTCCCGCAGTTGTATTGAGCGACATTTAACTCTACTGTACTATGCGAGCCAAATAAGAATAGTACTGTCAAAACCATAGCCATATTTGTTTGCGTTTCGCTTCCACTTCAGGGTGTAGGATGTGCAAAAAAAGAACAAAGATCAAGATTGCTGTTTGACAGTACCTACTATTCTTATGCTTAAACATGTGACATTGACAAAAGTTTACAAGCAATCAAACAAGCAATAATAATTACCGGATATTGTTTTATATTGTCGTTATTTTTATTTGCCTCAGCCAATTCAATTACACGGAGCAAAACAGTGGCCACAGTATACATCACGTAAAAGATAACCTAAAAACAAATAGATTAAACTTAAAATAAATTTTCGTTTAAATTTTTGATAATATTTACAACAAAAATGCCCACCTTTACTTTATACACGTCTTTGTAGATAGAAAAAGATTTAATTATATTCAAATAAACGTTATAAACCGTATCACCTTCCAAACCAATATCTACATTGGAACCAGAGTTAGTTTTAGAAATCCATGCCTTCAGGTTGAAATTAATTGACTTTATTGTAAAGTAAGCAGAAATAATATAAAATTCAAAACCAACCGTTGGTATAAATGTTAAACCAGCAAATAAGAAATGGGAATTGAACTCAAAGATTATAAAAGAGGAGGACGAAAGTAAAATGAACCAAGATACCAAAGTTGTAGCGATGGCTTTGTGCCAGAACTTATATGATTTGAATTTGCTAATGGGGGACAATTGATTACTTACGATGTGAATTTCCGAAACTAAGTTGACTTTTTTCACAAACATAAAAATTAACATAAAATTTATTACAAGACCGATGAGTCTCAATATTGTTAGACTGTTCAGACAAGCATTTAATATCATGGGGGTATCTAACGCGAATTTTATAAACAACCCAAGAATATTTAAAATCAGTAAAGAGAAATTCACAATGGAAAATATCACACAATTTCTTCGCATAAGAATTTTAATTGATCCATTTTTAATCAAGTATTTTGGAGCAAATAAGAGAGTTTCTAGTAAATTCAAAGCACTTATTGCTTCTTTAAGTCTGTTGTCTATTGTTATTACATTTGATCCTTCACCATCATTATCAGTATTAGAAGACATTTCAAATTTTTTGATCGATTGAAGAAAAAAGAACAGTTAAGTCTTGGAACCACCAACTTGTAAGCAAGGTACCTACTGATAAATTATTTGAAAGAAAGGCTTTTTATAATGGTATTTTCATCATAGGTCGACATTTAATAATTATCCTATAAACTATTTTTACCTTCAAAAGAATCTAAATTGAGAATGTCGATCATGTAAAGTGGTCGTAGCACAGAAAAGATATAAGTAGGTGATAGTACGAATAAATTATGATTATAACCAAATTAATTGTGTTTGTCGACTTTTCTAGTTCACCTTGATAAGTTTTATATTAAGTATTATATTGCTCATAATTAATAGTTTGCGCCCATTCTTTTTATCAGTTAAAAAAGTCTAGAATGTAGGAAAATAGATTTGTACCGGATTCGTCATGTTCCTAACTCGTCGTATTCCAGATTCGCCTTATTCATAATAGACGATTTAAAAGCGCTTAATTACTAAGTTTAATTGAATGACTTTGACTTTAATATCGCTTCTTCTTTATATCATTTTCCTAATGTTTGTTTTTTGATCACTTATCTTTCCAATAAAACTGTTCCACTTTACCACCTAATGGCAAGTTATTAACTAATGGAAACAGTGTTTCATTAACTTGATGGAAACTCGATCTACCTATATCACTAAATAACCCATCAGAAATTAACCTGAATTTCATTAAAAAAAATTGCTATCCGCGGCTCTATCGGCTAAAAACAATGTTCATGTAAGCTTTGATTTGACAGATGGATATGATACATTGCTATTATTTTGGCACAAATAAACTGGAGTAGGTCCAGACCAGTCCAGACCTACAATATTCTTAGATTATGCTCTTATGGAATTATAAAAGAACTGATATCACTATGTGCTTATAAGTATGTACCTAAGGCTTTTTTCTAATAACTACTTCCCTTTCTTTAATTGTTTTTCTATGATGTTTATCTTTCAAAAAAACACTCCACTTTCACACGTTAGCGCTGTCAATAATGTAATTAAATTACTGGAAATGAAGTCTAGAAACGAAGTAGTAGAGTATAGGTATACTATACAATATATACTCATACTATAAAAGCTACATAGGTATGTAACTTTTTATCTATCCAATGTGTTTTCGACAGTCATGGTCGACGAAGACTTTTTTTCAATCATCAGACCTATTTATTTACTCAATAATATTTTATGTGCAATAAAATATATTAAATCAAACAGTGTTATTACGAATATTGGCATAAAAGTTGCTATCTTTGACTTGCTTATGTTGAATTTTATACTTTTTTTGTTATGTTACATTTTGAATTCAATGAAAATCAATAGTTTTCTGTTGCTAGTCTACTCCATTAATTATGTTGGCTTTGTGTTTAATCACGCCGTTTTGTTTTCTGCAAATTTCAGTAATAGATTCCTCAACGTTCGCCTTTTTAATAAACTGGGTTGTTTGAATCAAATTCTCTATGAAGGCAAGCACTCGAGAACATTAAAAACTTTTAATTGGATACTATGTTCCTTTTATGTAACGAATTATTTTATTTTTGTGACTCTGAAATATTTTTTCGACCCACTGTGGACTTGGGCAAAAGTTTTATTCTTTTTCATCGCAATAAATTTTGATGTTGAAATGATTTCTATTACGTTTATTGCAAAGTTTTTGACTTTAAAAATCAATAAATGGTTAGAAGTAGTGACTAATGAAAATGATAGAAGTCAAAATAATGAAATCTGCATTGATAGCGATGATGATAATATGTCTTTTTTTGAAACCGTATTTAAAGATTTACTAGAATGCAAAAATCTATTAGAAAAATGTTCTGGAGCTGCGGTGAGTGAATACTTACAAAAAAAAGGAAATTGTTTTTAATCAATTGTCTATGAAATAGTTTATTTATTTAACGAATTATTTTTTTCAGATATTGACGCATTTAATGGCTACATTTTACAATTCATTATGTTACTGTCTTGTAGTTTTAATTTGGCTCCGAGTAAGTACATAACTGCTCTATAAATATTTTTCTTTATGCACACAAGCTTGTGAACTTACCTTTAACCAGTTTTGATGTTTCAATTTATGTCTCATCGTTATAAAATTGTTGATGAAGTTTTATGTTTTATGTTACAGGATCCACTTTCAATCTCGACTATATCTCACTTCTATGGTGTTGCGATGAAGTTTTATGTTTTATGTTACAGGATCCACTTTCAATCTCGACTATATCTCACTTCTATGGTGTTGCGATGTGGACTTGTAGGAGTTTAGCGTTAGAAACAATAATGTGCATATACTGCGATGATTTGTACCAATCTATCAGGAATGTTCAAGTTGAAATCACTAAGTTTAGTACGAGTGAATCCCGTGAGTTGGTTTTTCAGTTAGCTTAATGTCAGAAACTCAGTCTACAAAAGCAAGATCAGCATCAGTTTTTTCTTTATTAATCTTTTAATGCACGTGAAATATGCAAAAGTTTTATAAAAGTTTTCCGAGATCTCAAGCACGTGCTCTCAAGAGTAGACCAAGTCTTATTTAGGCCCATCGCACACGGATCTTGCACGTTGTCGTCTCGTAACTTCAAGTCGCAACGAGTACGAGACATGCAGTGATCTACAGACGAATCGTAGACGTAGATATTGTTCCAGAATATAATGAAGAGCTTCGTTGAAGGAAATTCATCACCAAAGCATCTTAGTAATTATTTGGCAAATTACTTTTTGAAACCTCGTAGTTCTCTGCCGTGGCAATGGCATGCAGTGTATTTTTTACTATAATAATAAAAATATTAATATCCTGTTACCTACAGCTGACTAGTTAATTTTTGACAATATTTTTGCCGATCAAGCTTTATCCGTTAATCCTTCCTTTTATTTATTTCCCTATAGAAAGTCTTTTCTATGATTGCTTTTTTACTCCAGTACACTACATCCAGCTATCGTATTGAAAATAAAAATCTCATATAAAATCGCTGCAACACCGCTTGGTATGCGGATTTATTTGAACATATACTTGCTCGTATTGCTCTCGTTCGACTAGCGGATTACGATACGCTTACGCTACGACGCCGTGTGCGAAGGGCGTTACTTTAGTTTGCTGACACTGAGTTGATGGCAGTCTGTCACTAGTAAAATTACCCTTTCAGTCGATGATAAAATAATTTAAACTTTACTTCCAGGCAATTGGAGAAGGTTTTCCAATAACATTCTTCGCTCCATCCAAACTGACAGTGAAATCAGCGTCTACGGACTATTCACTATAAACACAGTGTTACTTCTAAGCTTTAGTTATCTAATCGCTACTTACGTGATTGTCATAATGCAATTTACTATTAATTAGGAAAATTATCCTTGTTGATTCTCTAATACTTTATTCAGCTTTGCTAGAAAGTCTCACAGTTAACTTTATTGAATCATTTATATCAACTTCTTCGTTAACCCTGTCAAATTTAAAATGAGGGATTTTCCATGTGTAATTTAGAAACAAAAAAATATAACTATTTGCCTCACTAGATGGCGTTGATGGAAAAGTGAATTGTGTTTTCTTTTTCCTACGTTTTTCTACAGTTGACACTTGCCTGTTTATCAACGCCATCTATCGAGCCTTCAGCTTTTTGTCATTTTGAAAATCCCTCACTATTTTGACTACGTTTCTCATTTCATTACGATTGATGTTGTTTTCATGATTCTGGATTAGATTTAATCAATTTAAATTGCATAAAGGATAATGATATTACATATGAATAATTTGCAAACAATCGAAAAAATAAACATTAACTATTTAGGTCACATACAGACCGTAATTTTGATTAAACATGATTGTATTTTGGAAATGTTATCACCTACATCTGAAAAAAGTTTATAATTTACACTTTTTCTTATTATCTGCTAAATGAGTATATTAGGAAGCCTGAAGTGGGACGGTAGAAAAAATGGCAAATCATTTTTATTGTATTTTAAATTTTTGTCTTGTTTTTTAGCTGCAATGTGTGGAAAAAGATTGTTTGAAATTATAAAATAGAATAGAATAGAATAATTATTTATTTTACAAAATTATTTATTTTATTTTATTTTATTATTTATTTTATTTTTTAAAATAATACAACTGTTTTGTGTAAGAGTATTTTTATTAACTGCACTAATATTAATTGAATTCCAAAGAGAGAGTTTAAGGTTTAGATCATCAATATTGCAACCTAAACTTAACTCACATTTACTTATCTTAGAATAATAACACCTAGAACGATAGTTCTCTACAAATCGCACTGTCAAAAGTGAGGCAGGCATCTAAAACAGACAAAATGGCCCCCGTTTTCAGATTTTTATTCTCCATTATTACCTAATCATACCGAATAAGTACAAAACAGTTTCAATTTTCCTACATTTATTAGATGAGTTACAATATTATTGGATTTTAGTTACGATTAGGTAACGTATGAAGGATATAAATCTATAAACTAAGCCATTCTGGCTTATTATTAGTTGCGTCACTTTGCATACGAGAACACGGCTTCTAGGTGTTACAAACTTTCAAATTTATAATATTAGTAGGAAGTAGGATAAGTAGGATATAGTAGGATTTGTTCATACGCTCAATATGCACACATCCTAGAAACACACACACCCAGACACACGCACACACACACACACACACATGTTCTCGATCTAACAAAAGGTGACGGCTGAAAATCGGTGTTTTTGCTGTCAGGCAAATGTGATGCACCAAGCCTAGACCTTACTTGCTGCTGCACACACGTGCATTCCCTCCTCTCACTGTTTTGTTATCTTTTTTTTCTCTCATAGCTACTTATCGCAAATATATTTTATTAATCGTTCTTTTTAAGTCATTTTTGTATTGATGAATGTATGTGTGTGTCGGAGTAAATATTAGTACCTACATTATGAGACAAGTTAGCTTAGGTTGCTCATTGAACACAAGGCTGTGGGTTGCAGCCCGAGCCGCAGGCGAGGGCATAACTCAGCCGAGTGTGCAATAAGCAAGAGCTCACGAGTTTCATACGACGTTTTTCAACACATTTGCGAGGAAAAAACAAAGTAATTTATCACACAGCAACAAATATGGCAAAAACAAAATATGATAATTATGGGAAAAGGCGCGCATGTTTTTTTTTTCACACGCCCAACGCAAAAATATTTTGCGAACAAAGGGGTGAGGAGCATACAGCCACTACTAATACTTCAAAATTATAATTATAAGTGACAAAATGCAAATATTTTAATATTTTATAACAAAATATTGTGAATTATGAATAATTTGATAATAATAATATATTTATTGGACTTAATTAAGGACTTACACATTTATTTATTCCAAAAATGTTTATGAAATTTCAGCAGCTTAAAACCTCTTTGTTGTCAAAAAAAAATAACTGTATTACCCGGCTAAATTGGGAATGCTCTGTTTACTCGCATAGAACTTGCAGTAAGGTACTAATTTAACTTTGTAGGGTTAATTCTATTACGAACTAGTGTTTTATATATATTATTGCACGCGTTTGTTATATCTCGGTTTATGGCCCTAAAAGCGATGTATTAGGGCTCACTTTACGAGCAAGTGTGTTGAAAAACTTTTTATCTATCTATCTATTAAAACCGAAAAATAACAATTGTGGAGTTTTCTATGAGTGCAAGAAGCGTACAGTGCATCTACACAAAGAGATGCGTTTAATGCCCTAAATTCTGTAGCTTGCGTACTTCTTGAATTTTTAGCAATTTTCTTTCTCCATCTGTAACATAAAAAACATCATTTGTAAGAAAAATCTCTACAGTGTTATATACGAAAGAAATTAAAGTTTCACAACACTAAACGTTACGTTAGCTAGTACATTACAAATAGAGAAACTGTTAAAAGTGAGAAATTTTATCGAACTCAACCATATTCGATGTATAGGGGCACATCTCATGGGCACACAAACCCTAGTGGTTTTGCTAATGAGTAATGTACACTTGAATTATGTATCGATGTATGTCTTGAACAATAAATAAAATAAAAATTAGTCATAGTCAAAACCTTAAAGTTTCGTACCTATTCGATTTTTAAAAAGGGAAAGAAATGTACATTCTTCACGGTATTAAAATCTGTAAAATTGCAACGGCGTAGGTTGTGATGACAGCACAAATCTTGATAACCAACTTGCTATCCACAGTGAAAAATCCAAAGGGGCAAAATTTTTTGAATTCAATCTTGTTGATACGTAAGATTTTCTTGAAATTATATCTCTTCTCTCCTGTAATAAAAATAATGTTTATTTAAAATAAAATGTATTTATTTCTATCTACATCTGAAACAAAGTAACAAAGTAAATTTATTATAAGCAAGTTGAATAAACGAGTACCTAAGTAGTAAATTATTATAATAAGAGAACCCAAACTAAGCCCAGGCAAACGCGCAGCTCAAAGACAAACCAATTACTTCTCTCAAAAGTCTCAAGCTACCATTGAAAACAATTAGTTTAAATGCTTTATTAATTCCATAATCCTTACAAATATTATAAATTCAAAGAAAGTAACACAGATCAAAGTTACAGTACAGACTGTCAAAAAAGATGTTAATTTTAACTTTTTTCAGACAGTGTCTGATAGACAATAGTACTGAGTCTTACCTGGAATTAAGTGCGTCACTTGCTTAGAGCAAATTAAGTTCACGTTTTTAATCTTTGAATAAAACCTTTCACATTCTGAACTCAAAAGAATTAGATAAAATACATATTTGAGGTTGTCGAATACATTTTTAGCCACATGGAGTACGAATTTATGCTGAAACAATCAATTGGTTTTTTTATTATTATTTTGCATTAAGTAATTTTAAAATGAGGAGAAACTCAAAAGAATTAGGTTATTTTATTTAATCAAGCGTAATGAATAATATAGCCTAAGAACCTGTGACAGCCTGGCAAACATCCATACAAATTTTTGTTGACATATTTTTATGCGTATGAAAAGTATGAAAAATATGTTACAGTATAGTGCTTAAATTCCTTAATAGATTGACGTTAAGTAGGTATACGATTGTCACAAGTCTAGAAATAAAGATATTCCTGTCAGCGGTGTCTTACAATATAACTAGCTACCACATGATAATACGTACCAATGTTATATCCGATGTCTGGCTTCTTGGGTAAGCCACAATCTTGAAAACCTCAGTAAATTCAACAACGTGGAACATAGCACAAATAACTGTATTAACCACGTAATAGAAAACCTATCAACAAATATCAAATAAGTTTTCGTAATACTAAATAATATACCTACTAGAAAAATCACTACTCGCACCAGCCTTTCTATTGTCTAATTTCAAAATCTATCGCAATCACTTTCAAGATGTAATACATTGATGCTTCTTTTTGGCATAAATAAAAACTTACCAAAGAAATGCAACAATGTGCCACATCCATCTGTCAAATGAAAGCGATTGCGATAGATTTTGAAATTAGACAATAAGCCCCCTGATCAATTCAGACGGGAACTGAACCCGCGACCTTTGGATGTCCGGTCCAATGCTCTGACCGCTGAGCTACCGATTCACTATCACTAGTAGCATCGTCGAATTTCTTCTAGTTTATCCCACTCTCGAACTAGCGTTATTTCACCAATTTGAGGAATTACCTCGACATTCAATTAAAATATCATTCCAGATATTTTGATAAGTGATTAAGATGAAATAGCGATATAATTATGATTTTTAAATTTGAGATTTTTGCATTCTCAATGCTATTTATATACAATACTAAATAATATACTAGAAAAAATACGACTCGCACAAGATCAAAAAAATGGATAGCCATTTCATCTTACTCAATTTTACTGTCAAAATATCTAGAAAGATATTGGTGAAGTAACGCTGGCTTGCACCGTAAGGGTGGGATATATACTAGAAGAAATTCGACGATGCCATTAGTAACTCGGAAGCTCAGCGGTCAGAGTATTGGACAGGACAGGGTCGCGGGTTCGATTCCCGTCCGAGAATTGATCTGGTGCGAGTCGTATTTTGTCTAGTAAATAGTATTGTATAAAATTAACACTGTGAATGCAACAATCTCAAAAAAAAAGTTTTCGTAAGTTTAGATTGAAACTAATGAATCGACAAATGTTATTTACCAGTAAAAAAATTACGATATCGTCATCTTATTAAAAAAAAATTTTTGATCACAATTATATCAATAAAAAAATTATGACATTATCAAAAATGAAATACCTACTATAATTATTTTTTACTCACCTGTATTTCATATACATTCCGAAAATCAGAATAGGATTTCAAAATATTCAAATATATGTCAAAAAATAGTAAGCGATCATCCGAAACACAGCAATTAAATTCGTTGGTGGTCGAAATAATAATTTTGGAAATCCAAGTCTCAAGATTGTAATTGATTATTTTTAAAGAATAATACGCACTCATGATATATAAGTAAAAAAGAATGGTTGGAGTTAAAATAAACCAATTGGCCAAGAAGAACAAATTAAAATCAAAACTTGCCCAAGTATATAATGCATACAAGGTGTCTACAAATATTAAGACCAAGGCATTGGCTTTGTTCCAGAATTTCAAAGCATTAATATTAATTTTTGAGAGCTGATTACTGACAATGTGAATGTCAAAGACTAAATTGACTTTCTTTACGAAATTCAAAATAACAATGAAATGCAAAATAAACCCGACGATTGTAAATAATCTCACAACATATAAAGAAATGCGTACTAAGAGAGGAACATTAACTCTTCCTGAAGAAAATGAAATTATTTTAAAAATATTTAAAATTAAGAACAAAGTATTCCCAACAAAACATAAAATAAAATTTCTCCTGTTAGCAATTTTAATGGATCCATCTTTAATAAAATATTTTGGTGAAAGTAATGTTGCTTCTACTAAATTTATCGATTGTACTGTTTGTTTGAACTCGTTATTTGAAGTTATAAAACATAAATTTTCATTATTAGTAACAAACGACATTGCTTTTATGAAATCAATGGTAGAACGAACGTTAGGAAATTTAGAGCTATAGGCGGAAGAGACGTCATAGGAACAAACCATCTACGACAAAGTACGGTGTCAAATGAAAATGAAAAAATATTTATTGCAACAATCACAATTTACAGATAAATATAGCCCTGACTTCCAAAATATATTATCGATGATAATTCATCAATGTCAGAAAGCTTTTTGATGATTAAATTCTTCGGTCATTAATATCTGTCGATATTGCACACTGACCTGAATTTTTTTTTATATAAGGAAGTCAGTGATATTGCATGACGACGTCATTCATGACACACCACAAACTCAGCCAAAACGTAGCCATGGCTGACTTTGCATTTGGTGACGCGTGATCTGTCGTACGGGAATGTGCTCCATAAAAATTGTAAAAAATGGGTAGTATTTAATCGGGTAACAATAAATTCCCATTTTGGGTATCAAAAATACTAAATAAAGCGTGCTGAAATACTAAGTGGGCGACGGACTAAGGGCGACTACAAAATTTTGAAAATGGGTGACCTTAAAATACAAATTGAGTAGATAACTAGTTATTCAGAACGGGCGACCAAATTACTATTTGGGCGAAAACCTTAGGGCACACAAAACATTTAAAATTTGGCATATATTTTATTTAGAAAAGGTAACTATTATCGTAATCGAGATGACAAAAACACCATGTTGGGCAGCTTAAATTAGTTATATAGTTACCTACTTGGTATAAGTGGTCCACTCAGTATTTTTGCGACTCATTTAGAATTTTCACTGCTTACTAAAAATTATTTATCTCCCACATGTAGTCGCCCGTTTTACGTATTTTTTGTAATCCACAATTAGTTGCCCGTTTAGTTATTTTGTCGCCCAAAAATAAACCGCTGCCAGGTTTAGTACTTAAGTATCCCATTAACAGTCGCCTTTAATTATTTCCAGTCACCCAATTAATTAATTCCCGTAAAAAACATCTCAATTCGGTTCGATTTCTAATATTTTCTTAAGATCAATGCAAAAACTAGCTTGAAATACACTTTAGTTAATTAAATTTCAAAAGGATCATGCCGGATTCTGAAAAAAGGAAATAAAAAATGGTTTCATAATAAATATTGAGCGTAATCAGGGATCGAAAGTGTTTGTCTAGTCTATAGAGTATTATAACCGACCTTCGTGCTTAGCATTTGTGGACTATGAGAAGGCATTAAATTCTATCAAAGCTGTTTTAGAATCCCCGCAACGATGCCAAGTCGATTGGCGATACATTCAATTTCAAACAACACAGATCGTTAACAAAAAAAGTCGTCACGATAAAGTTATACACTGTCATTTTGTAGTCGTTTTGATTAACATAAGGGAGTGTTCATGTTTTTTTGGAAAAAAAGGAATTGAAACTTCCAATTTTTTCCAAAGAAACATGGTCGAAAAATGACAAAAAAAATTGGTCATATTAGTATGGGAAAGTATCTTTTTTGTCGTTTTTCGACCCAAGTTTCTTTGGAAAAATTGATTAGTTTTTATTGGTAGAACACTCTCTGAAATAAAACACTTTTAACGGATACTAGCGCGGTTTTATTGAAAGTACTTTGGTAATTAGTTGGTATTTGGTTTGATTTTTTATTTTCCCGACGTTTCGGCACCTTTGCAGCTGCCGTGGTCACGGGGGACTGAAGCTACTTGTGAGCCTACCCTCAAGCGATGAATTTTATAACGTTCAGAAATTAAAATTTTATCAAATTTAATTAGTTTAATTTTGGTTTAGTTTTAATTTAATTTTATATGTTAAAAAGAGAGAATCTACTGAAACTACTACCATTTCAAAAAATTGGGAGGCCCCTCCAAGAAAGAAATGGCGAAAGAAAACTTGGAGAGGAAGGCCGACCTCCGTCTTTTATATTAATTAATTTATTTGCAAAAGGAACTAACCGTATCATTAGATCTTACAGTGTGTGTTTGGGGCTTTAGCTTGTGAATGATGGGGTCCCAAGCTGGTGGAATTTTCCAACCATCATCTCTATTGAAATTAGGATATTTATTTATTTCGATAGCCTCGCGGAGCATTCAAGGAATGTTTTATTTCATGTCTAGTGAGCGCGTAAGCTTGAGAAGTGAATAGAACACTCTCTGTTAAAAAAAACAACTACAAAATGATGTTGTATCATACGTTTATTAGACAACACTAAAACGTTACGTTAGCTAGTACGTTACAAATAGAGAAAATTTAATGGTGAGACATTTAATTGAACTCGACTATATTTAATTCGATGTATTAGTCACAGTCAAAATCTTAGAGTTTCGTACCTATTAGATTTTAAAGAGAGAAAGAAATGTACATTCTTCACGGTATTAAAATCTGTAAAATTGCTACGGCGTAGGTTGTGATGACAGCACAAATCTTAATAACCAACTTGCTATCCACAGTAAAAAATCCAAACGGGCAAAACTTTTTGAATTCAACCTTGTTGATACGTAAGATTTTCTTGAAATTATGTCTCTTCTGTCCTGTAATAAAAATATTGTTCATTTAAAATAAAATGTACTTATTTCCATTTTCATCTGAAACATAGTAAAATCTTCATTACGCACAATTTAGCTAAGTTTAATGAACAAGACAAGTTCCGATTTTTTTTAATAATGAGGGACCCAGTCCAGGCAAACACGTAACTCAAAGGAAAAGTAATAACTTTTCTCAAAAATCTCAAACTACCACAGAAGCCAATTACTCAACTACCAGAGACGCCAATTAAATTTAAAGCTTTATTATTTCCATATTCCTTACTTATATTATAAATGCGAAAGTCAGTGTTTGTTTGTTACGCCCCCACTACTTAACCGATCATCATGAAATTTTGCATTAATAGGTACACGTCTCGAGGGGTACCTACACATAAAATACCTTTCATCCAGAGAATAATAACTATTGTCAAGGAATAGAGAAATAACTCTCCACGCAGACAAATTCGCGGGCGGTCGGTAGTAATAGCAAGGTCTATCCCCACATATCCGGGCCGTGCCCAGGCCGTGCCGTGTCCGTGGCCCAAGCTATGTTTTGCGTCTCTATGTTCTACATATAGGACCAGCGTATTTTGAAATCCGGATCCTGAGCAAAGCCGCCGATGACAGAACATTTATTTGTTTCACATACAGAATCTCAGCACAACCAACGTTACTTGGGGCCCTGACACGCCACGGTATGCCCGAATATGTATAGATAGACCTGACGACATGACACTTCTTCATCATCTTCAGCATAACGTCAGACTTTGTTAGTAAGCCTCCTTTGCATGAAATAAAACACTTTTAACGGATACTAGCGCGGTTTTATTGAAAGTACTTTGGTAATTAGTTGGTATTTGGTCTGATTTTTGATTTTCCCGACGTTTCGGCACCTTTGCAGCTGCCGTGGTCACGGGGGACTGAAGCTACTTGTGAGCCTACCCTCAAGCGATGAATTTTTTAGAACGTTCAGAAATTAAAATTTATCAAATTTAATTAGTTTAATTTTTGGTTTGGTTTTAATTTAATTTTATATGTTAAAAAGAGAGAATCTACTGAAACTACTACCATTTCAAAAAATTGGGAGGCCCCTCCAAGAAAGAAATGGCGAAAGAAAACTTGGAGAGGAAAGGCCGACCTCCGTCTTTTATATTAATTAATTTATTTGCAAAAGGAACTAACCGTATCATTAGATCTTACAGTGTGTGTTTGGGGCTTTAGCTTGTGAATGATGGGGTCCCAAGCTGGTGGAATTTTCCAACCATCATCTCTATTGAAATTAGGATATTTATTTATTTCGATAGCCTCGCGGAGCATTCAAGGAATGTTTTATTTCATGTCTAGTGAGCGCGTAAGCTTGAGAAGTGAATAGAACACTCTCTGTTAAAAAAAACAACTACAAAATGATGTTGTATCATACGTTTATTAGACAACACTAAAACGTTACGTTAGCTAGTACGTTACAAATAGAGAAAATTTAATGGTGAGACATTTAATTGAACTCGACTATATTTAATTCGATGTATTAGTCACAGTCAAAATCTTAGAGTTTCGTACCTATTAGATTTTAAAGAGAGAAAGAAATGTACATTCTTCACGGTATTAAAATCTGTAAAATTGCTACGGCGTAGGTTGTGATGACAGCACAAATCTTAATAACCAACTTGCTATCCACAGTAAAAAATCCAAACGGGCAAAACTTTTTGAATTCAACCTTGTTGATACGTAAGATTTTCTTGAAATTATGTCTCTTCTGTCCTGTAATAAAAATATTGTTCATTTAAAATAAAATGTACTTATTTCCATTTTCATCTGAAACATAGTAAAATCTTCATTACGCACAATTTAGCTAAGTTTAATGAACAAGACAAGTTCCGATTTTTTTTAATAATGAGGGCCCCATACCCAGTGAGTCCAGGCAAACACGTAACTCAAAGGAAAAGTAATAACTTTTCTCAAAAATCTCAAACTACCACAGAAGCCAATTACTCAACTACCAGAGACGCCAATTAAATTTAAAGCTTTATTATTTCCATATTCCTTACTTATATTATAAATGCGAAAGTCAGTGTTTGTTTGTTACGCCCCCACTACTTAACCGATCATCATGAAATTTTGCATTAATAGGTACACGTCTCGAGGGGTACCTACACATAAAATACCTTTCATCCAGAGAATAATAACTATTGTCAAGGAATAGAGAAATAACTCTCCACGCAGACAAATTCGCGGGCGGTCGGTAGTAATAGCAAGGTCTATCCCCACATATCCGGGCCGTGCCCAGGCCGTGCCGTGTCCGTGGCCCAAGCTATGTTTTGCGTCTCTATGTTCTACATATAGGACCAGCGTATTTTGAAATCCGGATCCTGAGCAAAGCCGCCGATGACAGAACATTTATTTGTTTCACATACAGAATCTCAGCACAACCAACGTTACTTGGGGCCCTGACACGCCACGGTATGCCCGAATATGTATAGATAGACCTGACGACATGACACTTCTTCATCATCTTCAGCATAACGTCAGACTTTGTTAGTAAGCCTCCTTTGCATGAAATAAAACACTTTTAACGGATACTAGCGCGGTTTTATTGAAAGTACTTTGGTAATTAGTTGGTATTTGGTCTGATTTTTGATTTTCCCGACGTTTCGGCACCTTTGCAGCTGCCGTGGTCACGGGGGACTGAAGCTACTTGTGAGCCTACCCTCAAGCGATGAATTTTTTAGAACGTTCAGAAATTAAAATTTATCAAATTTAATTAGTTTAATTTTTGGTTTGGTTTTAATTTAATTTTATATGTTAAAAAGAGAGAATCTACTGAAACTACTACCATTTCAAAAAATTGGGAGGCCCCTCCAAGAAAGAAATGGCGAAAGAAAACTTGGAGAGGAAAGGCCGACCTCCGTCTTTTATATTAATTAATTTATTTGCAAAAGGAACTAACCGTATCATTAGATCTTACAGTGTGTGTTTGGGGCTTTAGCTTGTGAATGATGGGGTCCCAAGCTGGTGGAATTTTCCAACCATCATCTCTATTGAAATTAGGATATTTATTTATTTCGATAGCCTCGCGGAGCATTCTAGGAATGAATCTACGTTCCCTAGCAAGGATTTGGGGTTTGTCAAATCTAATATAATGGTTGGGCCCCTCAAAGGCGTGTTCACTCACTGCAGACTTGTTATCGCGCCTATGTTTCATGTCAGCTACATGTTCTTTAACCCGGGTCCCTATGCTTCTCTTTGTTTGCCCGATGTTAAAGAACATGTAGCTGACATGAAACATAGGCGCGATAACAAGTCTGCAGTGAGTGAACACGCCTTTGAGGGGCCCAACCATTATATTAGATTTGACAAACCCCAAATCCTTGCTAGGGAACGTAGATTCATTCCTAGAATGCTCCGCGAGGCTATCGAAATAAATAAATATCCTAATTTCAATAGAGATGATGGTTGGAAAATTCCACCAGCTTGGGACCCCATCATTCACAAGCTAAAGCCCCAAACACACACTGTAAGATCTAATGATACGGTTAGTTCCTTTTGCAAATTAATTAATTAATATAAAAGACGGAGGTCGGCCTTTCCTCTCCAAGTTTTCTTTCGCCATTTCTTTCTTGGAGGGGCCTCCCAATTTTTTGAAATGGTAGTAGTTTCAGTAGATTCTCTCTTTTTAACATATAAAATTAATTTAAAACCAAACCAAAAATTAAACTAATTAAATTTGATAAATTTTAATTTCTGAACGTTCTAAAAAATTCATCGCTTGAGGGTAGGCTCACAAGTAGCTTCAGTCCCCCGTGACCACGGCAGCTGCAAAGGTGCCGAAACGTCGGGAAAATCAAAAATCAGACCAAATACCAACTAATTACCAAAGTACTTTCAATAAAACCGCGCTAGTATCCGTTAAAAGTGTTTTATTTCATGTCTAGTGAGCGCGTAAGCTTGAGAAGTGAATAAGCCTCCTTTGCCTGCCCTTTCTTCCGGTCTTGTGCTAATTGCAACCAGATATCCAGACAAGATACATCATCATATCAGCCTCACGACACCAACTGCTGGGTATAGGCCTTCCCAATCTCTACGACGATCGGTCTTGCGCTGCCCGCATCCAACGGCGCACCGCGACTCGGTCCACCTTGTCGGGGGCCTACCCACGGAGCGTCGTCCGGTGCGCGGTCGCCACTCCAGAAACTTTCCACCCCAACGGCCATCAGTTCTTCTCGCTACACGACACATGGAGCATTAAAATAATTGACGTCTCTGAGAGCAGTACTGTAGTCTTACTATCCTTACTAATATTATAAATGCGAAGATCCGTTTATTTGTTTGTTTTCTTCACGTGTTAACTACTGAACCGATCATCATGAAATTTTAATTCCACGTTGTCGGGGGTACAGAAAAGGACATAGAGTACCTTTCATCCCGAAAAAATAATATTGTTTCGGAGGGATAGCAAAAAACTTTCCACGCACTCGAAGTCGCGGGCGACCGCTAGTTTATAATAAAAAAATATTTCGTAGGTTATAGAGCTTGACAAGTTTATGCTGCTTTGATAGTCATGAACACAGACTATCAATAGGGATGTTGACTATTTTTTTTATTTTATGTTACATAAATTACCTCTCAAAAAAGAAACATTGGTAAAAGAATTAATTCGCTAGCATGAAAACTGCCCGAGATATCACAGTGTGAAATGCGCACAAATGGACTCGATCAAAAACGCTCCATACTAATGGCTTGCACGTTATGACGTCACGCCGTGCTAGTTTGTATGCAACGCGTAAGAAATTTGTTCGGCAGCTATATTAAATATTGTTTTTATCAAAAATAGTTTCTTAGACAAATTTTCTATACATTTTACGGACTAATTAAAGGTATCATTTATTTTAATAAATTTTATACTTTTTAAATGGACTTGTCCACCCAACTTTGAAGGGTCATAAAACAAATAATATGCAATATATAAAACCAAGAGGTATACAAGCTACTCTAAAAGTTTAATATGTTTACGATTTTTATTAGTATTTCGTTATTTTATTCATTAGTCAACATCCCTATTCTTATTGACTGATTTTCCCATGGACTATTGCATACCTACATAGGCTTAGAAGATTTAAAAATATGTAATTGTGATGGAGAAGGGTTTTCAAAAGAAAATAACAGATCAAAGTTACAGTACAGAAACAAAAAAAACAAAATATGTTAATTTTAACTTTTTTCAAATAGTGTCGGATAGGACAATACATATGGCTGATCTTACCTGGAATCAAGTGCGTCACTTGCTTGGAGCAAACTGAGTTCACATTTTTAATCTTTGAATAAAACCTTTCACATTCCGAACTCAAAAGAATTAGATATAATACATATTTGAGGTTGTCGATTAAATTTTTTGCCACATAGAGATGGAAATTACGCTGAAACAAACAATTGGAAATTAGCTTCTATTATTGTTTTGCATCAAGTAATTCGAAAATGTGGATGAAATGAATTACGTTATACATAGGTTATGTGTATTGTATAAGTTAACTCATTAAGTTATCAAATGGATTTTGATGCTTTACAAAGCAATCTTTAATGACCTCAATCCCAAATGTGTTGTTATAGTACATACAATTAATTAAATAATTCTCTGGAATGCTAAAGCCTGTCCATAAGATACTTAGTTTATTTTATTAGATGAAAAACTTCAGTGAAAAAAAAATCACTGTCATCTACTTTTGAATAGAATAAGAATAGAATAGAATATTATTTACAATTATTATAATTATTTTAATATAATACGTACCAATGTTACATCCGGTGTCTGGCTACTTGTGTAAGTCAGTGTCTTGAAAACCTCAGTCAATTCAATGACGTGAAACATAGCACAAATAACTGTATTAACCACGTAAAAGAAAACCTATCAACAAAGATAAATAAGTTTTCGCAAGTAGATTGTAACGAATCGACGTTAATTTCATACCATCAATATCAGCCGAATAATTAAGTACAAGTGTAAAATGCAATTGACTATGTCCATCAGCCATTTTTAATGTCCCCACTGCTGGGGCACAGGCCTTCCTTATGGGTGGTAAGGAGGACGGGCTATGGTCCGTCACGCGGGTTGGTGGGTGTTAACGACTGCAAGTGCAGCCGGGACCAACGGCTTAACATGCCTTTCGAAGCACGGAGGAGCTCGAGATAATAAGTTTTTGGTCACCTATCCCATGACCGACCCTTGCGAACGTTGCTTAACGTCCGCAATCGCTGAGCTAGACGCTAAACCACTGCGCCACCGAGCTCCTCCAATGACTATATCGTCATCTTAATGAAAAAACTTTTTGATCACAAAGATATATCATCACAATTTCTAAAAAGAAATACTATTTTTATTGTTAACTTACCTGTATTTCATATACATTCCGAAAATCAGAATAGGATTTCATAATATTCAAATATATGTCAAAGAATAGTAAGCGATCATCCGAAACACAGCAATTAAATTCGTTGGTGGTCGAAATAATAATTTTAGAAATCCAAGCCTCAAGATTGTAATTGATTGTTTTTAAAGAATAATGCGCACTCATGATATATAAGTCAAAAAGAATGGTTGGAGTTAAAATAAACAAATTGGCCAAGAAGATCAAATTAAAATTAAAACTTGCCCAAGTATATAATACATACAAGGTATCTACAAATATTAAGACCAAGGCATTGGCTTTGTTCCAGAATTTCAAAGCGTTAATATCAATTTTTGAGAGCTGATTACTGACAATGTGAATATCAAAGACTAAATTGACTTTCTTTACGAAATTCAAAATAACAATGAAATGCAAAGTTAAACCGACGATTCTAAATACAGATACAACATCTAAAGAAACGCGTAATAAGATAGGAGCATTACCTTTTCCTGAGGTAAATGAAATGAGTTGAAAAATATTTAAAATTAAGAACAAAGTATTTCCAACAAAACATAAAATTAAATTTTTCCTGTTAGCAACTTTAATGGATCCATTCTTAATAAAATATTTTGGTGAAAGTAATGTTGCTTCTACTAAATTTATCGATTGTACTGTTTGTTTGAACTCGTTATTTGAAGTTATAAAACATACATTTTCATGATTAGTAACAAACGACATTTCTTTGTTCGACAATTGATGGTAGAAAGAACGTTACGAAAATTAGACCTTTAGTCAGATGAGACGTCATAGGATATTATTTACATTATGGAATAAACAATCTACGACAAAGTAATTAAGTAATTTATGTCATAAAGGTTTTGTAATTAAATTAGATAGGTACTCTATAATTTTCCTAATTACATTAAAAGAAGTTCACGGTACTGCGTAAAATGAAAGCATTTCTATACTTAATGGTATTAAAAACAAATACTTTTAAAGAAATAGGGACACGTAAAAGATCTGATATTCTTATGTAGTTATTCTATCGCACGCGCCTTATTCCATTTTATTCCATTGAATTCCTTATTCCAGTGGTCATTACCAACTAACAGTTGTTAGTTTTATTTAAAGAGGGAGGTTTTGTTGGATAGGTCTTTCAAAAATATTGTAGGTTGGGTCTGATGATGATGAGGAGGCGGAAGGAGGCCACAGAAACTATTTAATAAAACCATACAACCCCGTCGAGTTTCTGAGCTCTGTAAACCAAATTGTCAAGACAATTGACAAAATGATCACGTTATTAATAACATTGTATTTATTTAACTACTTAATATTATTGTCATTATGACAACGTGCTCAGGTTTATCAGCAAATAAAAGAAAACATCAAATAACATTATAACACAAAGATCTGATGTACTATTACAGGACCCAAAGTTTGCTCTAAAGATCAGTAAAGTAGGTAGTGTGATTAATTTACTGTTGACAAGTGTCTCGTAACATACACACGACCACATATAAGACTATCTTAAACTAACATTCTACATATTATTATAAATCTTAACATGTAGGTTCTAAGGCTTAAAATCGATAAAAGCAATTCGAAAATCTGTGCTTACCCGATGTTCCTGCTGACTGTACATTCACAAGATACATTTAATTAGAATCAAGCGCTAGAGAATGTCTGTCGTCTTTACAAAAAAACAGTTGAGTTTAGTCTCGATAAATTTTAACTGAATGTGGTTCTTAACACAGTAAATAATTTTATAAGAAAGTTTACTATGGCGAAGTATTACTTTTTTTTCAATGAAGGTAGTAAAATTAATCAGCTGATATGTGCTGTGTTAAGTAAGTACGCCTTTGTTTTTATCGAACACGGGCTTATATTCCATTGATTCACTATTAATTAATTAACATTTTTAACTGAAGCGAATACCAGAAATGTATGTACCTCTGATTAGGCAGTTCCTCTTCAGTCAGTGATGTTGGTTAAAAGTTTTGCTTCTTTATACGACACTCCACAAAAAAACCAGCTCGACACCTAAAACAGTAAGTGACTATCATTCTGGCTGCCTATTTGTTTCTAAAATATCACCATTCACCGATATCATGAGAACCACAGAACAAGAAAAAAAAATTGGTCTGTGATGAGAACCGTAATATTGTAATTAATCTTAATAGATCAACGGAATATTGTGATATGGATATAAAATTTACAATTTACAGCATTTATTTTCGTTATGATTATACAATTTCTCAATCACTATTTTCTGATAAATTTATTGTAAAACATAACGAGATGTACTGTAATATTAACGGCTCTTACAATAGGCTAGCTGTTGACAAAATTTCAATAACTGCTTAATATTTTAGCTTATTAGGCATTTTATCGAAAAAAAAAAGGTTTATTTATTTTTAATCGAGCGTTTACATTACAGATTTCGCGTTTTAAAAAACCAATTTTAATTTGGTTCCAAAACGCACAAGACTGTCATGGCGTCTTGAATGACGTCACGCCGTGCGAAACAAACCAAAGAGCGATCGTGTCTTCGTACGTTATAGCTAGTTTTTATCGTTTAAAAATGAATTTCTCATATTATAAGTACTGTATAGTGCCCCAGTGTGATAGCACGACTATAAAAACGCCAAACCAGTTATTTATATATGTTCCAAACAATGGAGAAATACGGAAAAAGTGGCTAAAACTTGCGTTCGGTTGTGGTTAGGTTGCACTCGGAGTGTAGGTTTGGAACGCGCCTCCGGTAGTGATACTCGAAACGTCAAAGACAAGAGGTGGAATTGCGTAAGGTAATCGTATTCATTTGACAGTTCATATCGTATTCCATCGGCTGCAATTTGTATGGGATGACATATATTATGATACGATCAACTGTCAAATTAATACGATTGACTTTACGCAATCGCCTAGCTGATTGGAGTTTCGCACGGCGTGACGTAACGCTTTCTGATTGGTGTTCACTGTCACGTGACTAAAGGTTTCATTTTACGAAATTTATTTTTTAAAAATATTATTAATCTTTAACGCTTTTAATAATTAAAATTGTTTGTTATTTTCTCCATAATATAATTAATCATTATAAACCCCTATCCATTATATTTATTCTTAATGGAAACAAGCCTATTTTCCGGTGACAAAGCTTTGTTAATATAACTATAGTGCTCGCCTGGATTATGAAAAGATTTTAAGCCTTGTGAAATATCGGTTCAATTAATCAGAAATTTTCTCATTCTCTTGTCGAAAATCATAGTTGAATAATAAGCATTTACAAGTTTCAACACCCTTCCTTTTCTCTCAATTATCAATTCCTAGCTAATTTACTTAAATAATTCTAGATAAGATTATAATAGACGTAAGTACCTAATTTGCTTTCTTATGTGAACTATTTATTCTTACAAACTCATGATTTTTATCAGAACATCTTCAAATGGTTCTGAATTAATATAACGTAATAAATAAAATGGCAAATATGATACTACCTTTATAGTACTCAGGTGTTAGAAAATCCACAGAAATAGGTGTACGACGTACGTATGTTATGTGTGATTGCCTTGTTACCACAATATTTAGTAATATTTACGACCTTATCATAATAACTCAAAAGACTTCTTTCCTCAGTCAACCTTCCTCTGTTTGCTTACGGTGCTAGTATCGGATGGATGTCACCGATGACTCTTCTCCTACAATCAAAGGATTCGCCAACTGGTAGACCACTCACAGATTCTGAAGTAAGTGCTAACAGTTAAAAACTACAAGACTTTGTATAGCTGGTACCGAAGATCGATTGGAAATGAGCCGGGCTGAAGCCTAACCAAAATAACCAGTATGGCTGCTGTCCGGCTCTAATCTAACTCCAGTCAAGCTCGGGACAATCTGCGGTCGAGCTCTGATGCCATCTACATGAAGTCTTATTTCGACTTGGGTTTGTGTGTCCGTAAATTGACTGTGGATTTAATTTCTTTTTTCAGATCTCGTGGATGGCATCAGCAGCATACATTGTCTGTTGTCCATCTGATATTGGTATGGCATTTCTCGGTGATAGGATTGGGCGAAAATATTCACTATTATTTATCACATCCACATTAGCCGTAAGTACTTTAATAGACATGTCTTGTTCAGTAGTAGTAGTTGTTATTAAATTAAGGGTCTCAGAATCCATTAACAAAACTTTTCACGAATTGGTTAGAAAATGTACCCACTAATCTTTTCTTCATTTCATGGGTAGATAACAAAATATCCTAAAGAAACTGAATAAGATTTCAAATTCAAAATTAGTTAAAATTGTAAGCAGATAAAATATTTATATTTCCTGTTTCAGGCCTGCTGGATAGTAAAATTATCATCTTTAGAAATATCAGCATTCATTGTAGCAAGAGTTTTAGTTGGCATAAACATGGCAGGATGTTTTGTCATCTGTCCAATATATACGAAGGAAATCAGTCAGGACTCTATCAGAGGGTTCTTGGGATCAATGGCAAGTAATTTCTGTGTCAAATTTTAATATACGCTTATTATTAAGATAAGTCCTAAAAAATCATCAAAATGTAATACAGATTCTACAAATGCAATTCATTGATAAAACTATTTATTTAAAAATGAAGAGCGACTGAATCATCAAAGCTGAAAATTTTCAAAAATGTTTATTTTCTGATGTCTACAAAGAATAAGGAAGCATATTTCGAAATTCAACCCCTAGAGGGGAGAATATGGGGTTCAAACTTTGTATATAAAAAAAAATGGGCATTTCAACTTAAAACTTCGTAGGAGTACTTCATAAAAGAGATAAACATACACGTATTTCATGAATTTCCGAAAGTCAACCCCTTAGAGGGTTAATGGGGTAAAAAACCTAAAAATCGATATGGATGTCGTTATTGAGCTTTTGTAGAATGTTGTTTGTCAAAAAAATCTGCCTCTAAAAAAAGCAAGAAATAATATACAAATCATTAGATACGCATTATCATTGTTATAATAAAACACGTCTATTAAAGTCGGGTGGGGCTGGAGTACCTACATCTTCCTCTTTTTTATTCTAAAAGCCCCACCCGACTTCAATTGACGTGTTTTATTATAACAATGATAATGCGTATCTAATGATTTGTATATTATTTCTTGCTTTTTTTAGAGGCAGGTTTTTTGAAGTCGGTTTTTTTGTTTTTTAAACAATTTTTTTATTTTTAGTGTAAGTACCTTCTGTATTAGGTAGTGTAGATATATTATTTAGGTAGAAAAATCGGCTCAGCCAAACGTGAGATAATCGCGGAGAAACATACATACAAACTGAATACCTCCTTTTTTGAAGTCGGTTAAAAAGACTACACAAAGGTATCCCTTCCCCAACAAAAAAAATCATCTAATTCGGTTCAAAAATAACAAAATTGTCAAGTTAGTTGATTTAATATCATAGTATTTTCAGGATTACTTGTAAACTACTGAACCGATTTAAAAAAAAATTAAATGGGACCATCTCGCAAGAAAACTCAATCGAACAAAAAAGAATTATCTAAATCGGTCCATAAATGTCGAAGATACGCGCGAACAACGATAAAAAAAAAACATACAATCGAATTGAGAACCTCCTCCTTTTGATGAAGTCGGTTAAAAATGGCATTAATTTTGAAGTCCAACACTGTAGACATGATTCAACCCCTAAAAGAGTAGGTAAAATGGGGGTTCAAAATTGTGTGTGGAAAAAATAAAAAATATCAAATCTTTCCAAATAGATGTTAAACTTCGTAGAATTAAGCTTCTGAAAACAAATAAGCAAACAAGTATTTCGTGGTATTCCGAAATGGGGGTCTAAATTTTGTATGGAATGATAATACGGGAACGGGAACTGTATAGGGATATGCTACTAATATTATAAATGACTTTGAACTAAATTATTAATATTATGCAAGCTTATCGGTTTTTTATTGGATACATATTTTAACTATGAGTGTGCAGCGGAATTGCACACGTTGTACTTATATATTAGTTCACTGTGTCACCAGTTTTGGTGACGGTGAAAAACTCACACTAAGCGGTTTGCCTCAAATTTTATCATCCCTTCCACTAGGGAGTGGATCTCCTTGGCTGAGTCTGTGTTTCCTGATAGATACAATCTGGGGGCCTTCAAGTCGCGAGTGAATAGGTTACTTCTAGGCAAGTGCGATTAATCGTAGATCGCATCATCGCTTACCACGTAGGCGATAGGGGGCAAGCGCTTGACTGTATCTAATATAAAAACATAGGATACTGTTCATCCCGGTCAAAGGTTCCTTAGAGATTTTCCGAATGTTCATGTTCACGTTGAACGATTAACGACATGTCAAAATTATATTAAATAAAAAAAATATTACAATAAACTATATCGGGATTTACACCATGTACCTGTTTTATTTTAATAACGTTAATAACCATGGAAATTTAAAACAATAAAAAAATACTTTTACCAAACTTAGATACTTATCGAAAAGTCTGAAATTCCAATTCCACTAGTTTACAATTTTATTTTATTCGAATAGTAAAATTAACTTTCACAGGGGGTCCTATTTCAAACTACTGGAAACCTCTTCGCATACATCCTGGGAGATGTGCTCAGCTACAACACGTTCCTATGGGCATGTCTGGCGGTACCCACGTTGCACCTCATCCTATTCATGACGATGCCAGAGTCACCGTCCTTCCTTTTGAAACGAGGCAATCTAGAAGTAAGTTTTGAATACAGAGATCTATTAAAAAATGACCTCCTTAAATATTGAATTTGAAACTAATGTAGTTTCTGGCACATATTTATCTATCTGCAATAATTTTTTCATTTTTTTTTGGCTCTTTTATTTTGGTACTACTTTTGGCTTTCCCGTAGTATAGCCAAGTACCTAACTCTTTGGCGTCAAGTCTCACAGATAAGAGAAAGCAATAACTTTAAATTCATAATAATGAATTTGGTCAAGTCTATACTAATGACAGATGATGATTTGTTTATTGGCCGCTATTTTTTACTCAAGTATCTATTGTACACAACATAAAAAGTACTTTATAATACCATAAGTAGATTTTCTTAACATTTTAGGAAGCAACGAGAGTCTTAGCCTGGCTTCGTTGCAGAGACGAGAATGATATTGCTGTGAAAAATGAAATAGAAGACTTAAAGAGGGAACAGGAGAAAGATATGGAGGGAAGTAAATTTCTACTCAAAGATATTTGTGAGTATTTCCTTCCTACCTACTTTATGACCAACCCAATAAAAATATTGTCTACACTAAATACCTATCAGAAAGAGATCTCTCGTCGAATCCAACTCGGGTGGGCAGCATTCGGGAAGCTTCGAAAAATCTTTGCGTCCGACTTACCTCAGTGTCTCAAGACGAAAGCCTATGAACAGTGTGTGTTGCCAGTGATGACTTACGGCAGTGAAACGTGGTCGCTAACTATGGGTCTCATAAGGAGGCTCAAGGTCACCCAGCGTGCAATGGAGAGAGCCATGCTCGGCGTTTCCCTGCGTGATCGAATCAGAAACGAAGAGAATCCGCAAGAGAACTAAAGTAACCGACATCGCTCGAAGGATTGCTCAGCTGAAGTGGCAATGGGCGGGACACATAGCGAGAAGAACCGATGGCCGTTGGGGCGGAAAGGTTCTGGAATGGTGACCGCGCACCGGACGGCGCTCCGTGGGTAGGCCCCCGACAAGGTGGACCCACGATCTGGTGAAGGTCGCGGGAAGCCGCTGGATGCGGGCAGCGCAGGACCGATCGTCGTGGAGATCCTTAGGGGAGGCCTATACCCAGCAGTGGGTGTCGTGCGGCTGATATGATAATGATGATGATGAAATATTTAGCTGTTTATGTGTTGGTGAACTTCAGCCTTAAGAGCGTAATATTTGAAGACAATCAAGGTCGATGCGTCCAATTGGTTCAATTGCTTTATTGATGATTGTACGCTGACTGTAGATAATGAAAACATAAATTATGGTACAGCAAATTAATTGTTTGAAAAAAAAGAACCACAATTGGTTTATCTATAAAAAAATGCTGTACCTATAATGTAACGGCTAGGGCACTGAGGTTTTAACATAGACTTAGAAAAATTTTCGCTACGCTCAAGTAGACGGACTATGGTGCGAGTCAGAAACCGATTCTTACGGCTTATGCGATGTGTGAGAAAGAGTTAAAAACAAAATGACAGCAGAACCTGGCTTGACTTCATTTATCGTCTTTTATCATCTTGTCAAAAAGCGTCCACTTGATTATTTTGTGATTTTGATCGCGATCGGGTCGATTTGACTCTTAAAACTATATAAATCAATAATTCTGTATTGAATTGTAATGTTTCTTACGACAATATCCCAAATTAACACTCATTTCACAAGTAAATATGATTGTACAATTACCATTTTCATATTGCTTATTTTAGTTGAATATATTCCCAAACAAACTAAGTGATACACTAATATCATGCTATTATCCGTCTATTTTCTAAATAAAAGTTGATTTCTAAACATTATGTGTTAGATAAAAAGATATTATGTCCGTGAACTTGAGAAAATACGACGTTGAGATTGATCAAAAATTATCGATATCGATACTCATGTCGATGATTTCCAATATGACTTTGTTTGTCTTTGTGAACACTGATAGTTTTATTTAAAGCTGCTTTTAACTCTATAACCGTACTCTGGGGTACAAATAAAAAAAATAAAAATCGTTTGCTATAAGACGCTTTATTCTGCTCGTGGGTGTATCACGAGTGGCAGCGAGACGCGTGGATACCCCCCGCTGGTTGTCAGTTTTGTTGAAGAGTAGACGTGGTACACCAGCACCCCAGGGTACAATCAACGTAAGTATTTTATTACGATTTTTTTTGTTATTTATATTTTTAGCGCATTTATATTGTTTTTTTGGTACCTACGAATATTATGATAGGTGGTGTGATAACCGTATGTAAATCATTTTATACAAAAAGTAGCGAACTGAAGTAGGTTAATTTATTTTTTTAACAGAATAGATATTTATTTTGAATTATTTTTTCCTTTTATTTACTGAATTGTTTTTTGTCTTCAGCTCTGAAATCTGGAAGGTATTATTTATGTTATGCCCAAAGTCGGAAGATCGTAAATCTCGCAGACAGTGCTAGTGATTTTTTTATTTGAAATGACCACAAAAGCAAAATATGCCCAAAATGTTTTGTTACTCCTAATTATTAGCTTAAATTACTATTAGTGAAACTGAAATTAACGTTTAAGAAACTTAGGTATGTTGATTTTTAATAAAAGTTTCTAATCCTTTCGTTAATTCATTTTTTATTGGGGTACAGCCGTACCCCAGGGTACCATTAATTTAATTTTAATATGGGTACGGTTCTTCTAGGGTTAACCGATAGTTTTCAAATAGTAAATTATACTTACTTAAGTACCAATTTAACAATATTTCCAGATTTCCTGTAAATCTATAGTGATTAACTAAGTTAAACTGGATAAAATTAATTAGGCTGGGAGCCTCAAAGGAGACCTTATGAAATTATTAAAATAAAATTGTTCTCTTCAGAGGATAATAATGACACCTAAATGTTTCATTGAAGTTATACTACTACTTTATTACAATGATTAAATCTTGTTTGTGTTTTATTTATCAGAGCTATACATTATGGTTATCGATAACCCAAAATGGACTTGAGCGCATCTCTAAAATTCACGCACACGTCTAAAAATTTACAAACACTAGCTCATGTCACTTTTGGTGTCGTCGCCAAGCGAACTCTGTCCGTCTATTCGAGTGGAATATTAAGTTTATGGGTTTTAAGGGAACCACAGAGCTAGTAGGGGTTTCACCCGATAGTCCCAGTGCGATCAAAAATATCGAGATCTAGTTCGAATCGATTAAACGTCAAAACGGTACTATGGAAACCATGGAAACCGTTATCAGTGTACCAAAATCAAGGAAATTATAAGTACTTCGTACAATTTCCTTGACCAAAATAACATATTTTTGACATTTATTCGATCCTGATGTGAACACAGAGGAAATAATCACTACGTTTTAAGAGACGGGACTAGGTAATGGCAAAATGGAATCAATTTAGTCTAAATCTAGTGCCACCTTTTCAGCACAAAAGTCAAAATTGCGTCAAATAACAGAAGTGCCAACATGGCGAACCGAATAGTGCTGCACACACGCGTTCTCAGCGTTTATCGATAATTATGTGTGGCATTGTGGTACGATTTATCGATAAAAATAAAAAATAAACATTTTCATCACAATAATACATTTATTGACATAAAAATTCAAAAATATATATTTGAATGAAAAACGAATTTTCAATGAGCGGTTTTGAAAAGGCAGTTTAATAAAAAGTAGTACCTAAAAAACGGCTAGATGACGTTGTTCAACTAAATACGTAACTTTTTAAGAAAAAAGCAAAGGATGAAAGGAGTCAATGCCAATTTTTGACGTTGTTATGGCTATCTACTCCTCTTCAGAGAGTAATTTCTGCCAGTATCAAGTGTTGAATATTTAAGTGGTATACTCAGCTGCTAGGATTTTTTTTAAAAAACCTACCTAGTTGAATAGCGCCATCTATCAACATAAAATAAACTTAAATTCTCAGCTGTCAGAAAACCGCTTATTGCAGAAAAAAAGATATTATTAGGAAATGCTAAGATTAGTACATTTAGCTAAGTTTCGGTTTCTGTTACTTAAATCTAGTTTCGGCCATAGTTTTGGTTTCGGCCAAATATCGACCGAATCTTTCGGCCGCGCGGATGTGAACTTGATCCCGTCAATTCCAGTCGAGATTAGGGGGGGGGGGGGCAGAAGACAAAACAATGTTGGCAACTGCAACCCGAGTTAAAGGACACCGTCCTTTTTGACACTGTTATACCCACAGAGGAAATAATCACTATACCATTTACATAACATCTTTGGTTAGACAAAAAACTTGTAATTTGCATAAACAACACTGTATTTAGTCTAATACTTATACTAGCTGCCGTAATTTAATCAGTTAAACAGGTAGGTATTATTATTTAAATTGTTCTACTTTGGAAAGTCAAATGATAAGATTATATTCAGTAAGAAATTGTTCAAATATTGAAACAACAACTAGTTTGTGGATCTAAAGAAAATCATTTACGCACGTTTGCAATTTGGTCACACTTGAATATTTTTTCCTTTTCTTTAACTTTTTTATTTCATTGTAATTTTTTTTCTGACAAATGCGATAGGTATCTGACCAAAAGTCCGTTTTCATCAGAAAAAAACGGCCTATATTTTTATCTAACATTACTGGTCACTGACAAAAGTGTCCTAGGATATACCGACCTATAATTGGCTGCAAATGATCAAGATTCTTTCATACTTTTCTGTAACTAAACTGGGTTAAACTAAGACTTTAATGGATCGTGGAAGCTATTTCGCTGAAACACTTCTTATAATAGAATAGAAAAAAAAATATTTGCAGGAAACTCTCAATTAATCTTTTATTCTTATTACAGGGTCAGACCGCATTCTTCGGCGAGCGTTCATCATAGCCTTAGTGGTGACGCAAGCCAGAGAAGTTTGCGGTGCCATTCCTGTCCTCGGCTTCGCTGGCGACATCTTCGCTATGGCCTCTAAGGGAACCAGTTTGATGTTGACGCCTAACCAGCAAGCGATGATGCTGGGCGCTGTGCAAGTTATGGGGTCTTTGCTGGCGTCGAGTGTGGTTGAAAAGGCTGGGAGGAAAGTGAGTAGTTAAAGCTGAAGCTTTGATAGGTTAATTAGTTTTAATTAACTAATCTTAGCAATTTCCCCCACTCACGAGCCCGGGCCGAGCGGCGCTGTATAAAAGGCGGCGTCACCTGCGGCACGGCCTCACTCTGCGCGCGGCGTTTGGATGCGACAGACGTTTCTTTGTGGCGTTATAGTGCTCTCTCATATTTCATTTAGTGTTAAATATTTTCGTATTGATTAAAGTTAGTGTTTGATTAAAATTAGTTCATGATTAAAGTTAGTAAGAATTAAATTAAAGTGTTAGGTTGTTGTAGACCGTTCTTTTTTTAAAATCATTTTCACTTATGGTTTGTAAAACTAATAATAATATTTATTTTATAGAAATCAAAAACAATAAAACAGCATCACAGTTGATTGAGGACATTGTGTCCACTTATGTACACAATTTTCAATTTCTTTAAACATCGTGTGGAACCAAATCTTTATTTGGTTCATGTTGCTTTGATATTCGTGACAGTTTTAAACTTCAAATTGGACTTACAGAAAATCCTATATTTCCCTATTCTTCACTGCCCTGCCCCCCTACTCAAATGGCCATTCTACTAAAATTAACGCTAGAAGAATAAGATTACAAGGTATGGAAACGACATAAGCTAACGCTTAGCTCCCATCAATCCCATATATTGTCATTCTATTCTACTAGCGTTAATTTTAGTAGAATTGCCATTTGAGTAGGCCCTCTGATCTCCTGTCTAAAAATAATGTGCTGCTTGGATCAATGTCGTTACTTTTATTTTCACTTAGTATCATCATCATCATATCAGCCGCACGACACCCACTGCTGGGTATAGGCCTCCCCTAAGGATCTCCACGACGATCGGTCCTGCGCTGCCCGCATCCAGCGGCTTCCCGCGACCTTCACCAGATCGTCGGTCCACCTTGTCGGGGGCCTACCCACGGAGCGCCGTCCGGTGCGCGGTCGCCATTCCAGAACCTTTCCGCCCCAACGGCCATCGGTTCTTCTCGCTATGTGTCCCGCCCATTGCCACTTCAGCTGAGCAATCCTTCGAGCGATGTCGGTTACTTTAGTTCTCTTGCAGATCTCTCTTCGTTTCTGATTCGATCACGCAGGGAAACGCCGAGCATGGCTCTCTCCATTGCACGCTGGGTGACCTTGAGCCTTCTTATGAGACCCATAGTATCATCATGATCGACTTAAATAATATTTAAATTACATCTATCTCTTAATGTTATTCCTAGATGCTCCTGTTCGTCACTTCGCTGATCTCCGGGCTAAGTATGGGCTGCCTCGCGACGTGGTTCTTAGTCAGAAGTCTGGACATATTCACACCTGCTTGGATCCCCGTCGTGACTCTGTGTGTGTCCATCTTCTGTGACGCGTCTGGTTTGCAGCCAATCTCAATGGTGTTGACTGGGGAGATTGTGTCTTTCAAGGTAATTGTGATTTTGTTTTAAAACTTCTATCAATTCATAAAATGCGGAATACGGAAACAGTTTGTGTATGTAGTTTGATCAGTTATCTAGTCTAGGCTACCATTAGGTATACAAACAAACTGATCTAGAAATTTTTCAATAAAGTTAATAAGCAATTTTTTGACAATTTTTTTCCAGTATCGCGGTACCGTGATGGCTACCACAATGGCCATAGCTTCGTTCTCCGCCTTCTTGCAAATGCTGTTTTTCAAACCATTAGCCACAGCTATAGGAGCACATGTGGCCTTTTACTTCTTCGCAGCCATATGCGTCTCAGCAGCTATATACGTATTGATATTTATACCAGAAACACGAAATAAGACGCTGGATCAAATCTATGACGCTTTGAAGACGAAGAAAGAGAAATTAAAAGAAAAAGAATTGACAAAATCTGAGTATTGATAAAAATAAAATATTTATTTAGTATGTTTTTTTTTTTTTTTTTTTTTCTTCATTTATTTTAGGGACTTTTGTAAATTTATTTACATGTCAGTCCCATCGTGACTGTTGTCTTAATTAATTTAACAATTGGACGTTAAGCTTGCCGCCACAAATTTGTAAATCAACAAGGCTTCCTTCGATGAGGGTTTTGATAGAAAGCTCTGAAATTTGCCCACATCGGCATTATTAATTCTCAAAACTGCAGCTAGCCTATTTCTCTCAACCCGATTCTTGACACATTCCGCCAACAAATGTAGTACATCTTCTACTTTTCCACACACAGTACAGTTAGGTGAGTTTACTTTTTTCATTAGGAAACCAAACTTGTTTAGCGGAATGTGTCCAGATCGTAGTCTGTGAGCAATGACTACCAATTTCCTACTTAAGTGTATGTCGTTAAACCACGGTACATGAGGAGGTTCGGATTGCATGGTCTTATACCAGATGCCTGTTGATGTTGATCTCTCATCAAAATATGTCTTCCACTCTTTATGGCAATCTTTTTTAAAGATCCGATTATATTCAGTGAAGCTCGGTGCAACTTGAAGTGGTTGCCCTCCAGCTACACCGAGCTTCGCTAAAGAATCAGCCTCCTCGTTACCACTTAGGCCTACATGCGATGGAACCCACTGCAATCTGAGCGTCCTGTTGTTCTGAGTTAACTCTAAAATTAGTTTTAGTGCAGCATACGCTGTAGATGCACCTCTGCTGCCAGAGGTGCATCCAGCTATATGTTGTAGAGCACTTTTGCTATCAGTTAGTATTACCACATGTCTGTATGAAAGGTTTTTGATATAATGAAGTGCTTCTAAGATTGCAGTAAGTTCCACCGACATAATAGATAGGAAATTTGGTCTTATATTAAAATGTCTACCATGGCCACACCCTGAGTCATAGAAGGCTGCCCCTGAGCCCTGAGCACACTTAGATCCGTCAGTGTAAACCTTGTGCCAAGCTCTGTATTTCATTTCCAATTCAATTAGTACATTACTTCTCAAAGAGTTAGGATCAGTTCTCTTCTTTGGTGCTGTAATACAATCTAAATTAGTTTTAACAATTTGGTTTATATTAATATTAGAAATCCATACGGGTAAGGTGAACATTTGTAATGGGTAAGATGTGTGAATACTTTCATTTTTAGTTCTGTTAAAAGCTTTTACTAGTAAAGGTGATTTTTTATTTTGCCAGTATCTATTATTATTACATAGTGTGCTCAGGTTCTCTAGGGATTTTACGGTTGGATTATCTGACCACGATTTAGCCTTCAAGCAATATTTGTATGCCAAATACTGTCGTCTGACAGCCAAAGGCGGTAGACAGATCTCGCTCTCCATTGCCTGTATAGGTGTACTTCTAATAAAGCCTCCTATCACTCTTAGCGCCTGGTTCTGTACCTTGTCCAACTTAGAAACGTGAGTCTTCGCGCTGCTATCGTATAAAAAGCTGCCATAATCTATGCGACTCCTAATGACCGCCATGTAAATTCTGCGGAGTTGTTTTGGATGTATTCCCCACGAAGATCCTGCTAAAACTTTCAGTATGTTTAAGAATTTTTGGCTTTTTTCACGTGTTTCATTTATGTGCTTAGCCCATAGCAGCTTTCTATCCAGCCACATGCCCAAGTATTTGACGTTGTTCTCACATTCTAACCTCCTCCCGTTCATTGTTAGATTAACTAAACATTGCCTATGCCCTCTACTAAAAACACAAGTTTTTGATTTAGCAGGAGATAACTGCAAACCGATATTTTCCAAAAAGTTTGTTATTGTCTCTAATGCCCCTTGCAGTCTTTCTTCGCTAAATTGTAGTTTATCGGTAGAGTACAGCACGAAGTCATCAGCATACTGTAGCAACGTGACATTCTGGATTGCTTGAAAAATTTTGTGCGTTACTATGTTAAAAAGCAATGGCGAAATAGGATCTCCCTGCGCCAGGCCTCTCATTGTCCATCTACATAGGTCAGTCTCGCTCCTTCCTATATCCCCTTTAATTGTAAGGTGTCTTTCAGAAAGAAAAGAGTGAATGTAAGCACACATTTCAGCACCTGCACCTATTTCATCCATTGTACCAGAGACAGTCTCAACTAACACGTTGTTATAGGCGTTATCAATATCCAGGAAGCAGGCTGAAGTGTGTACACCATTAGAGAAACCAATGAATATTTGTGAAATTAAACGAACTAGAGGGTCCATGCAAGACTGACCTCTTCTAAAACCAGTAGTATTTCTAGTAAGGAAATTATTTTTTTCGACGTACCATTCCAGCCTTTTCGTGAGCATAAGATGAAAAGTTTTGCACAAGCATGATATTAAAGATATAGGCCTTAGTTTGGTTTCATTGTTAGGAACGTTTGCTTTCGGTATTGGTAGTATTAAGATATTGCGCCATTGATGTGGAATAGTCCCTGTAGAGTAGATATCATTGTAAATATTGAGTAAGTATTTCTTTGCGGAGTCGGGCAAATTATAAATCATTGAATATGAAATGTTATCCTCGCCCGGCGCAGTATCCGATTTTTTAAGGCAGTTATTTAATTCGTGTTTGGAAAATGAAGAGGAAAGCTGAGTATTTATTGAGCGAAATACTGGAACCTTTACTGGGACAGAATCAGGCGCTAGGTTACACAAAAGTTCTTTTTTCTTGTCTAAGTCTACAGTGTTGTTTCTCCCTTTACAGCCCTTCAACCATCGCATACGTTTCCACATTTCATGGCTAGATGTTACGTCGTCTATTGAGTCACAAAACATTTTCCAGTTATTATTCCTGGCTTGTCGTATGAAACGGCTACTTTCCTCGATTTTTTTATTTAAATTATCAAAATTTTCTGGGGTAGGATTACGTCTAAATTGGCTTAAGGCGAGTCTTCGTCTAGCTACCGACTCGGAAATGACTGGGTTCCAATAGCTTTTTGGGATAAAGTTGGTAGCTGGGTTATTGCAGCTTTTAGAACATGGTATAGTTTCGGAGGCCACAGTATTCATTAAGTTAACGAATTTGTTGTAGTTATCCTGTAAGCCACTTTCCTCAATAGGATTTGTGAATGCTTCATCTAATAGATTTCGATATTTGTTCCAATCTGCATATTTGTATTTACGTTTTTTAGTGACATATGTATTTGGACGATAATTAAGGCGCATATTAATTAAAAGGTGATCACTGCCAAAGGTTTCGTTCGCTACCTCCCACTGTACTTTCATAGCAATATCTGACGATGCAAAGGAGATATCAGGTGAAGATTTTTGAATATTACCGTCGACTAATTTGATTCTAGTAGGACTACCATCATTAAGGCTAATGTAACCGTATTCCAGAGCTGAATCTAAAAGCTGTATACCTCTTGAATCATTTTTATACGACCAGTTTGAGTGATGTCCGTTGAAGTCCCCAGCGATGATCGTCCTATTAGAAAATTTACTAAAAATGCAGTCCCAATCTGATTGTGACGTTCGTACGGTTGAAGGGCAGTAGATGGAGACTATATTTTGTAAGTCATTACAATTTAACACCTTAATATGTAATGTTTGGATACCAGAATTACGAACATATATAGGACATTCTAAAGTTCTAAGAGATTTATGAACTATAATGGAAACACCTCCATAAGAGTCTAATCTATCATCCCTATATATATTATAATTACTTATGTTCAATGATGATTCTGGTGCAAGCCATGTTTCGCTTAGAATGGCAACATGTATCTTTTGTTGATTTAAGTAACAGTCAAAATCTGTTAATTTAGGCCTTAGGCTTTGAGAGTTCCACTGGACTATATTTAAGTTGCTAGTCCCTTGATTTGTGTTAGTCATTGATGAAATAACTAAGAATAGTTTTGACCCACTTACCTTCCTTCAGCAAATCAATTAAAAAAAGCTTACACTCGTCTATTAGCACCTGAACCACCATTGAAATTTTATTCTCTAGACTTCTATTTGCTAAAATGACGCGTTTTAGCTTCCTGAGTAAAAACTTGAACCTCTGCCCAGTAACGCATTCTTTATCTTCCTCCACGTCTGCGCTGCTTTCGGTAGACATTGTATCTTTTTGTATTGTCGATTCACATTGATTATTTTTCTCCGTTTTTTTAATTTTCTTTTTTTTGTTGTGTCGTTTAGTTGTTTGGGATTGTGTCAATAGTTCATGTTCGTGCTCACTTTGTGTATTCTCGTCTTCATGTTCTAATGCCATTGTATTCGTCAGAAGTGCATTTTTATAAGGGGTTGAAGGATCGTTCGAAACAATGTTTTCATTTTGGAGAGATGTTGAAGCTGTGATTGTTGTCTGACTGAAATTTTGATTTATTTTTGTTGACTGTCTTTGGTTTAGGTACTTTGTTAATGCTTGTTTGTATGTGAAGTTTTCGCTGAACATTATGTCACGGATATCTTTCTCTTTAAGGAATGCAGGGCAAGACTTGTTTAAAGCCATGTGGGGGCCATTACAATTACTACATTTGAAATCTTCTGTCTCGCAATTTGCATGACCTCCTCCGCACTTTGGGCATTTAATTTTTTTTGTTGGACAAAAGCGAATGAGGTGTCCGAACTTCCAACATCCTGAACACTGGGTTACTGGAAATCTATAGGGGCTGACCTTGAACCTACAACCATACCCAATAACGTATGGAGGTAAGGTGGGCCCTTTAAAACAGAGGCGCACTGTTTCGCTAGTTATCCATTCACCAGCTGCTAATCTTTTCATTCGTTTAGCAGAAATTATCTCCAAATTACATTCCAAAGTAGACAAAATTTCCTCTTCCTTTAATTCCAGGTCCACATCTTTTATTACGCCATACGAAAATGAGTTTTCGTATGTTAGTTGACATCTATAGTCCAATTCCTTCATTTTTTTATTTGATAATAAGTTCTCAGCATCTTTTTTATTGTCAAATGTTAATAGTATTCTGTACGAGCTTTTATATTTAATATTGATTACATTTGATATATTTTCTTCTTTCAATAGTTTAGCGAAACCGAACTGTTTAGGTAGGGCTTCTTTTCCGGTAACACAGACTTCGTACTTACTACTTTCTCCCGTACAAGTTTGTTGTTTGCTCTGTGAAAAGCTCGTAGCCAACCGCTTGGGGTTTCTTTTTTGTACCGTTATAAATTCTCCTTCACCGTCATCTACAATTTCTCCGCTTTCTCCACTCTCTTGTCTTCTCCTCTTCTCGGCCGCTCTTTGGAGTTCAAGGCCATTATTATCCCACTCATAATCTTCATTTACTTGTTGCTCACTCTCTTCGTTTCTCCCTAACTGCTTACCACCACTAATCGCATCTATACCATCACAGCTACTTTTTTCACTCATTGTAAATTATCGAAGGTAGTCGCAAAAAAAAACACCTCATCACGCGTAGCGACTCTTCGGGACGTGTGCTCGCTCCGCGCAACGACGCGCAACTGGATTTAGTATGTAAAGTGGAGATTTATTTCTTACTAAGATTGGGTTACATGATGCACTTATGATATGGAAATCAGAGACAACGGACGGTAACATAATCACTCAGACCTGAGACAATAAATTGAAAAGTTTTTATTCAAAAATTTAACCAACCGGGGATCGAACCCAGGACCTTAAAGGTGGAAATCCCACAGAAAATTCTAACATACAATTTACGTATGTAAGTAAAATGTGGTATGACTAATAAGTAGATCAAGGTGGAGAGCTATCTAAAGATCATAGTTGAGATACACTTCTTATAGTAACAGCATCTCAGGCTCTGATATATTCTCATGATAGCTCTCAACGCTGAGAGCGGTTTATAAATACGGGCCTAAAACAACATACATTGAGGATTTGATGTAATATTCTTTCAAATTCTGTATAGATGTGTAGTGTAAGAGGCTAGGTGCTTCTATAAAAATCGGAAAATAAATCTATTTATAAAAATGCAAACTGCAATATAACTACTATATAAGTGGCAAGTTGACTCGCAAGGTGTAGCGGCAACGCAGCCTCCACGGTGATCATACTGCATCCCATCATCTTTTGGAACAGCTTCGTCACTCGATGTAAGTTCTTGAATAGACGTCTACCTGTAACTATATTTTCACGGTCTTTTATCGGTCCTACTCTGACTCATATTTGAATCTTGAATTGAAAATAAACATTTCTAGGTAAATATAATTATAAATGGCCATAACATCTTTCATACTCAAGTGTCGTGAAAGGTGACTTCTGTTTAGTAGTAACTACCTATATTTAACAATTCGGTGGACCAGAAAAGGGCAGCAGCATTTACTGAAGAAATGGTCAAAATTGTGCTCTGCCAAGCGTCAACCTACAATACATGTTGGAAAAAAAAAGAAACGCAGGTTTACTTATTTTTTTAAATAATGGAATGTTTCCTTTCAGTAAAGTTTACCATCATTAATATTTAGGGTGTTTACCCTCTAAACCGCCTTTGTTCCACCCTGTGTAATAGGCTGTTATGATGATGATGATTTGACGCATGACAGATAGTAGGTACCTAAATCAAGAAAACAGAACCTCACTTTAGTGTCACTTTAGTGTTAGAAAATTTATCGGTCGATAATGCCTTCTTCCTTTTTCCTACATATACCCATATGAGAATTGAACCCAGGTCTCAGAATTCTCTGGACTTAACTCAAGTAAAAAAGATGTAAACATACTTTTTAAACCAGGTCCACCCATCATTGTTATATTAACAACATCAGCTTCTTCAACGACTCTATAAAATGCTTCACAGTTTGAGGCTAGTATGGTTATAAGAACCAAACCTTTACATATCAAGGCTCCGAAAATTAAAACCATCCACTGAAATAAATTCAAAGCGTATATTAAAAAAAATACGAAAACAACAAACTGGCTACTTTTGTTTTAAAACCATTTACAGTACAAAAATCAAAAGTAATTTATATTTATATTTATATTTATTTAAACAAACATCTTAAAAGTATTAGCTTGTTCTTGTTGTTGTTGTTGTTGTTGTTAGCTTGTTATTTGTTGTTGATGTTAACTTAGATGTAATGTAGGATTATGATATAATAGAGAGATCTAAAATTAAACGAATTGGCGGTTCTAGTGCTAGTAAGCCAAATTGACTATCTAGAAGTTTTTTTTAATTTATTATGAATTATGTAGAAGTACCTTGTAGATGAGTTGATAATTGAATTCTATGAGCATTGCAACATAAATTAATGAATGTCCAAATACTTCCACAATTTTGTAGAAAACCTGAAAAATCAATGAAATTGGAGTAAAATGATTGTGACTTTTTCTTTATTTATTAATTATTAATGAAGAATAGGTAAGTACTTTACGTAATAATTAGTTTAATTATACGACAATTAGAAAAAATCTCACCTGATTATGAATGATCTTTTTATACAAAACAAACGCTTCCATAATACTATTGTAGGCCTCTGAAATTTCATTACATTCTTCCGCTGTTAGTTTATTCATCATGTTTTTGCGTGCCCCAATTAATTTGATCCATTCGCACAATTGAAGTCTTAAAAATTTGACAATCCTAATCGCATACACTATATCCAAATCAAAATATATCAATGATAACAATGGCATAGAATGTGAAAAGCTTAGAATAATGCCGTGAACCATTGCTATCAAAATATTTATAGTTACAATCCCTGTTACATTCACCCAATTTTCTGCAGCTGCAGCCTTAAAATTCACAGTGTCAATAATTTTACTAGTTTTATGGATTATCAAAATGAGCATAAAGTTATTATTTCTGTTTAAAACGTTTGCCAAGAAAAATAAAATATAACCAATGGAAGTAAGAATGAAATAAATGATTAGGTTTAGGAAAACTGATCCATAATCAGTAAATGCGCCTGCTGCAACACTAAACAAATAAACGAAATTCAAAGAAATCAAAATTATTGTAGTAAAAAACGAAAAGATTTCGTAAGCTCGATGATTTTGACGTATCGCGTTTTTTCTTATTGTAAACTTTGATTGTATTAATATATTTTGCAAAATATACATCGGTAAAATCACTCTTTGGATGTTGTGGTCAAGGTATGTCGATAGATTAGCCATCATAATATTTTTTATGTTAAGACTGCCCTGAGCTGAGTAGGTAAGTCACTAAATTAGAATGCAATAGGCTACATATTTTCTAAAGTATAGTGTTGTCGACAAAAATTAATGGATTGGTGCCATAAATTATTCACACGTATCCAATGTTGGCTTACGTTGGCTTGGACGAAATCTAAATTGAACTTTAAACCAAAGTATTAGAGCATGTTATGTACAAAATTGTTCATGTTTTAATGAAAAAATAATACTTTGTTGGGTTTCTAATCATGATGACATATTGACAACCAAATGAATGAGTTGAGAATTTTCCATAAATAGAGACCTTGAAAGAACCAAATGAAAAAAGATCTAGTCACACTGATACAAATGGTTTCGGTTAACGATCTTCCCTTGAATAACTTACGTCAAAAAATATATTTTTGTCAACAGAATATTAGCAAACAACTGTGTAGTTACAATACTAATAATATACTAGTTCCAAAGATCGCGGGTTCGATCCCTGCTTGAGACAATTCTGGTGACCAGCCGATTTTTTCCTTGTATATTATTTTATTTAGTATTGTTTATAAATAGCACTGTGGATGCTAAAATTTCAAATTTATAAACTTTGTTGTTAGAAAAAGAAAAAAAAACACAAAGGAATTTGCTTCCGAAAACACGACAAAATATAAAATGAAATACATAACGTTAATGTCATAATGATTGTGATCCTGTCCATTTCTTTCAAGACGTTTCACTGAATCATGCTCATTCTCATGATATATTTTTTTTCGATTAGTGTGACTACATCTGAATTAAATACAAACAAGGAGAAATGTTTACCCAATCAATTTGATTGTAAATGAGTGTCGCACAAGTTGATAGAGCTTTCCACAGCCGTTAAGATAACAACCACGATGACCGAGTTTCTTAGTATCATCAAACCAATATATTGGTTCAATACCTTTGTATTCTCTAGAAAATTTAAATTGATCAACAACACAATACAGTCTATTGGATACAAATATCTATTGTGCAATGTTTTGTCCCATATCATTATTACCTTAGTATACTACAATGTCATCTTATCTGTGAGGTTCGATGGAACCGTGATTATATTTTATTCATTTTATTATATTGCATATGTGTTTAATACAACCTTGTTATTTTTGTCAAATTTCTTCAATAGACATGCCAATGTCCACTTAATGTTAATATTGATGGACTTAAACAAAATGTCGAGTATTGTAAGGCGTTTTAGATTTTCAAAATTGATAGCATGGTGTTTATGTGCAATACAATGTACGTTAAGTATTGCAGTTTTGATAACAAAACTTTGGTTAGATCCTAATTTTCATGTGATTAGAGGCTTACTTTTATTTGTTTTGGTTTTATTTGACATTGAACTAATTTACATCATCACTATAGTGAGGTTTTTAACTATGAATATTGACGAATGGGTTAAAACCATAAGTGACGGGACTGATAGAATGATGATATACGAAGAAGATGAAAATAAACTTACATCAGACTTGAAGCTTATAATTTTGAATATAGTCTACGCTGTCAAATTGCTGGAAAAATCTTCAAGAATTACGGTTACTAAATTTTAATTAAAAATATTTTTACAAGCTTTATTTTTTATCAGTATAATATAATTGTTTTCTTATTGCTTCAGATTACGGTTCATTTTGCGACAACGTTCCTAAACTCTTTAAACTACATTTGGGTGCTCCTATTTTGGCTCAAATATGGCAAGTCCTACAAATATATTTATTAATGTTTTCATTAAAAGCAATTCAAATATTATTATTGGTTTCAGAAAGCTACGAATCAATGATATCACATGCTTATGCCTTCTTAATAATGACTCTTAAAGGGTTGTTGATAGAGACGATTTTATGTGTTTCATGTGACGGTCTTTATCGTAGCATGTCAAGAGCTCAAGTAACTCTAATTTCTAAATCTGGTAAAGAAAATTCTGGTATGTATATTTCCTTTAACTCAACTATCACAAGAAGAGAACTTAAAGCCAAATTCTTAGGATCTCCCCTAGGTAGATTAATGGCTTTAGTAATCGTTTACGGGGAATATATAAATGCACATTAAAAATAATGTAACACACTTTAAAAGGTTTAGCTTCAAAATTTATTGAATGAACTAAAAAAATAATGGTTGCCACTATAAATATGCTAAGCTTTAAAATTAATACTTTGCACTAGACATTAGTTAGATATGAAATTATAGATCTATTATTAGTAACAAGACACTCAACGAAGCCAAAGTCCACGCATTCTGCGGTTCCGCCCATCATCAGGATCATTTTTGTCTTTTGGACTATACCTGGGAAACCAATAGCTACGATGTTATTTTATTTTATTTCTTTTATTTTATTTTATTTTTCTTTGGCACAGTTACAAGATACAAACCAAGCAGTACAAATAAAAATAATTCAAAAACAAAACAAAAGTGTAAATTTGTACCTCAATTACAACCATGCACAACATGCAAATATAGTTTTCATAAAAAGTGCGGCTAACTAGGTAGTTCTAATTAATTATTTTAATACAAAAACGAAATAAAATTTTCACAAAAGTTCCTACAAAAAAAAAACAAATTAAAGAAATTAATCTTCAATTTGTGCAAGTGCTCCAATGTTCTCTGGATCTTTTATTGTTTTTACAAATGTGTTAGGACTTTGGTAGAATATATCAAGCTGTTTACATAACAAATTATAAAGTCTACAGAAGCGCACAAGTGGGTTGTTACGTGATACATTATTTCTTGTAAATGGTACAACAAATAGATGCTGCTTTCGATTAGACCTACTAGTGACCTTCAACGAAACATGGCTTAAAATATCAGTTTCCATTTTTGAATTAACTATTTTGTACAATGTTAGAAGGTCACTGATTTGACGTCTAACGTAAAGCGAGTCCAATTATTTTTTTTCTTAGCCCCAATTTTGAAGTAAGACCTCGGATAAACCGCTTCTGAACTGCCTCTATCCTATTAATATGATTGGCATAAATTGGCGACCATATAACGCTGCAGTACTCCAGCAAACTTCTCACTAAGCTAGTATATAGAAGTATAAAACTTTGAGTTTGCTTAAAAGGTTTTGTAAGGCGATATATGAAACCCATCATTCGTTTTGCCTTTAGAATAATCGAGTCGTAATGCACTCTAAAGGAAAGTTTCGAGTCAAACCACACCCCCAAGTCACGTACTACATCCACTCGTTTCAACTGAACTCCTTGCATTACATAAGACGATGGAATATAATTATTTTTTTTGGTGAATGTGATTAATTGACATTTATCGACGTTTAGTGACATATTATTTTTTTCACACCAAAGCGTCATGGTATCAATATCGGATTGCAGAATGGTGCTATCATCACTTGTATGTATCCTACGATAAATTTTGATGTCATCTGCATACGCTAAATATTCGCATTTGAGCTGACTTAGGAGGTCGTTTATAAACAACAAAAAAAGTAAGGGTCCGAGGTTTGATCCCTGCGGAACACCGGAATCCGCGATAAAAGGAGGCGAATCATAACCACTAACTGTAACAAGCTGTGTGCGATTTAGCAAATACGATTGTAGCCACCGTAGAAGCGAGCCATGAATTCCTAAGTGCTCAGCTTTAATACAAAGTATTGAATGATCAACGCGATCAAACGCTTTTGCAAATGTTATTGAAGGTTAAAGTCAATTTTTTTTTTTATGAAATCTTATTTTATTCGTTATTCCTATTTTTTGTCTACAAAAACATTATCAAAATTGTATGTATTTCGTAACAAACGATGGCTTCAAAACGTCATCACTCAATGTATTTCATGAGCACGCACATAAACGTTGCCTTTCAACTCGGCCGCACGCAGCTGTGTAACATTCACTCGCAGGCGCGGTCTTTTGTTTGCGTTACATTGTGTGGTAATGTATGCAATGTTTTTTTAACCGACTTCATCAAAAGGAGGAGGTTCTCAATTCGATTGTATGTTTTTTTTTATCGTTGTTCGCGCGTATCTTCGACATTTATGGACCGATTTAGATGATTCTTTTTTTGTTCGATTGAGTTTTCTTGCGAGATGGTCCCATTTTTTTTTTTCAAATCGGTTCAGTAGTTTACAAGTAATCCTGAAAATACTATGATATAAAATCAACTAACTTGACAATTTTGTTATTTATGAACCGAATTAGATGATTTTTTTTGTTGGGGAAGGGATACCTTTGTGTAGACTTTTTAACCGACTTCAAAAAAGGAGGTATTCAGTTTGTATGCATGTATGTTTCTCCGCGATTATCTCACGTTTGGCTGAGCCGATATTTCTACCTAAATAATATACCTACACTACCTAATACAGAAGGTACTTACACTAAAAATTAAAAAATAAAAAAATTGTTTAAAAAACAAAAAAACCGACTTCAAAAAACCTGCCTCTAAAAAGCAAGAAATAATATACAAATCATTAGATACGCATTATCATTGTTATAATAAAACACGTCAATTGAAGTCGGGTGGGGCTTTTAGAATAAAAAAAGGAAGATGTACTCCAGCCCCACCCGACTTTAATAGACGTGTTTTATTATAACAATGATAATGCGTATCTAATGATTTGTATATTATTTCTTGCTTTTTAAAGGCAGGTTTTTTGAAGTCGGTTTTTTTTAACACCAAAAATTAAAATCGTTTCCCAGCAATAATTTTGAACAGAAATGGTCCTGATGATAGGCAGAATACGTAGACCTCGGCTTCGTTGAGGGTCTTGTTACACCAGGTATTATAAATGTTTTATTTAAAATTTCGTTTCCAACTCTAGTGCAGTGGGTCAAACGGTAAATGCAATTTACCCGTGGACCCACCAATGCCAGTGGGTTGTGAGTGATAATAATTACAATAGTTGTTTGTCTTATTTTCATTATTTATTATATTCATTATTTATTTCAGCAACTTGGCTCAGATTCTACAAGAACACATTACGGTTCATCAAAACCAATTTCACCAAACTGACTGCTTATGGTTTTTTCACCATTGATGCTAATTTACCATCAAGCATGATCACGTTGGTGTTCACTTACGTGATAGTACTTCTACAGCTTGTTTTGTTATAAAAGCTCAATTAAGCTTGTATTGTCAAAAAAGTTCTAATTAATGTAAAATACCTTAGTCTTAATATTTTGTGGGTAATAATTGTGTTTTTGTAAATGTAGCAAATAAAACAAAATTTGAATCGATTTTTTTATTTTTAAAACCATCAAGAACGATTAATTTTTTTTTTATTTAATTAAATAGGGACCACAAACAGGTTTACAATATTCCTTAAAATTAATCTTAACTAAACAAACCTTACTCATTACAAACCCAACACAATGGTCACGTCTTATTTCGTGAACTAAATTACAGTGGGACTTAATTATCCCAGACATACATACACATCATCTACTTATTATGCTCAAGTTAAGTTTAATTGTGCGTTACAGAAATTAAAAACAAACTAAAAAAAAAAGAGCAGGTGACATTATATTTAAGTGTTAAGAATTTAAATATATACTTAATGTACTTAATTATTTATTTAGTAGGTAGGTGTTAGTTTTTTTTTATTAAAGTTATTAATTCTAATCTAAGGTGTGGTGGATATAATAATATCATATAAACAAAAAGTAAATCTAATAAACGTTTTGAAATTACTATCTTTAACTAACTTTTCTGTCTTGTGATGGCTAACTTCTGCCGATGACATTCTTTTCCATTATTTTTTAACATAAAAACTAAAAAAAGTTTAAGTTAAGTTTAAGTTTTAAAAGTTTAAAAATAAAAACTAAAGCTGCGTTCTTAGCAATGAACAACGTATTTTCCTTGAAAATGATTAAACTGCAGCAGAACAACAGCGTAAGTGGTAACAACGGCCAACAGGCGTATAGGTAAGGCTGCGTCCACAGTAAAGAAAAAACATGCGGTCATCCTTTCAAACAAATTGTTTAACCTCATAACATTCTTGCAAAGCTGCTTAAGTGAATCTGTAAAGGATTATAAATTATATCAGTATTTTACAATAAAATCATGCATGTAAATATAAAATAAATACTCTCATATTATTCATGGACCCATGGAAAAGATGGATGGATTGTGAATACAATGAAATGGCGTAAAAGGAGTTTGAGAGAAAATTATGGAAGATCTTGCCACGCCAATTAGGGATTATTACCATGCACTTCTTCTATGTATACTTTTCAGGTTCATGAAAATATTCGTAATAAAGGACTGTGTCTTCCAAAAAGACAAATTTTTGACCCACGGAAAATAAATCTTTATTAAGAACAGTTCCTCAGTAATGAGCGGTTAAAAAAAAAGTAGTACCTAAAAAACGGCTAGATATCGTTGTTCAACTAAGTACGTAACTTTTTAAGAAAAAAAGCAAAGGATGAAATGAGTCAATGCCAATTTTTGACGTTGTTATGGCGTCATGGCAATCTACTCCTTTTTAACCGCCTTCCAAAAAAGGAGGAGGTTCTATGTTCGTCTGTATATATATATTTTTTTGTGTATGTCCACCGATTACTCAAAGATGGCTGGACCGATTGAAATGATTCAAACGTTATTACATTAGGTTAACTCCCAAGTTGGTCCCATTTTTAAAAATTTGGAAATCGGTTCAGTACTTTTCAAGTAATCTTGAAAAAAGCACGAAAATAGTATGATTTTGTGTGAATTACCTCGATGATAATGGTCGTATTACTTCTTTGTTTATGAACTAAATAAGATAATTATTTTTTTGTAGGAAAAGGGATATCTTAAGTGTAGGTTCTTTAACCGACTTAAAAAACGAGGTTCTCAGTTTGACCCGTATGTATGTTTCTCCGCGATTATCTTACGTTTGGCTGAGCCGATTTTTCTACATATTATAATATTCCTTACCTACAAGGTAAGTACCTACACTAAAAATAAAAAAATAAAAAATAGTTTAAAAAAAAACAAAAAACCGACTTCAAAAACCTACCTCTAAAAAGCAAGAAATAATATTCGTAATAATAAAAATACGTCTATTGAAGTCGGGTGGGGCTTTTAGAATTAAAAAAAAGTAATTTGTACTCCAGCCCCACCCGACTTCAATAGACGTATTTTTATTATTACGAATATTATTTCTTACTTTTTAGAGGTAGGTTTTTTGAAGTCGGTTTTTTGTTTTTTTAAACTATTTTTTCAGGCAATAATTTTTGCCAGTGTTAAGTGTTAAGTGTTTAATAATAAAGTGGTATACTCAGCTGCTAGGAAAAAATAAAAAGAAAACCTACCTAGTTAAATAGCGCCATCTATCAACATAAAAATAAACTAAAATTCTCAGCTGTCAGAAAACCGCTCATTGCGGATATCGGGTGTAGTGCACTTCCACCCTCGGCCTTATCGTCACTCAACATCAGGTGAGATGAAAGTCAAGATCGGACCCGATGTGGATAAAGTAAAATAAGAAACAAATATACATAAAATAGAAATTACTTTACCTGGACATGTTTCCTTGTTTAGAATAGCAGAAGAAACAGAGCTGGCGTGATTGATGTGCATATAAAACATTTCGCATTCAACACACATATGACCGAGTAGACCCAATACTTTCAATCCATTGACACAAAGCGTAACTTTCGATATTAATCCTAAATACTGAAATGATGCAAACAATTTTTAATAACTTTTATACAATCCAATCATCTAACATTATTCATTCTACAAAAGTACATTCATATTTTTGACGATTAGACAATTCAACCTCCTCTAATATTGTTATTAAAAATAAGTATATTTTTTATCTTGTCATGACCATTAGTAATAGCAATGCAAAAGCCGATTTATTATTTTAAGAGCAAAAAATCAATCGAACATCAGTACAATAATTCAAGTTATTTGTGTTGAATAAATAAATATTATTTCAAATTTTACTTACTAATTTCGCATTCTCAGCTTCCAAATTAAAAATTTCTATAATGATTTGTATGTATAATAAAGCATGTAAAAAGAATGCAGTTGTTTTGAGTAAAAGCTGAAAAAAAATCATTTTTTATTTATGATCTGAGAACTTTTAGGGACACATAAACCGATGTCCATTATGATAGAAAAAAAATGAAATGCTCATATTAAAAAAAAATCTCCAAAGCACGTAACGCAACAAGTTCTATGGTGGTTCCCTAGGATTCTTAATCTATAGGTACATACCACAAATTGAATAGTTTTCTTGAAATTTTCAAATGTCCCCAATATATTTTTGTATGACTTCAGCATTTCATTGCAATGACTTTCTATATTTCCATAACCAATTTTAGTCTGCGCCAGTTTCTCTAATTCCGATATCCATAGCTGCATTTCCACTAATATGACCTTCATAATTCGTATTCCATACACTTCAGACATATCAAAATATATATGAGAAAAGGCAATTAGTACAATTGTAGGTTTAAAAATGAAATGTATGAAAAGAAAATATAAAGTAATTGCTATGACGTAAGAAGACAGGACAATGATGATGTACAACCAGTTCCAAATGAGCAAACTTTGAAAAACCCTTGTCTTTTTATGAGACTTGAAAGTGGTGTAAACGTCTTGAATTTTGAGGACGATAGAAATATTATCATTGCCATGACTCCAGTTAAGGAAGAATATTGAGAAAAATAAGATGATGTGGATCAAAGTATTAATTAATATTGATTGTTGGAGGACTGCTGTTTTGGTCACACCGTCAATAATAATATTATCATATTCATAAAAGTGGATACCGACAACTGAACATAGGCATACGAAAGAGATGATGTAGTAAGCAAGCGAATTGGGAGTGATAAAATTGTATCGGATGGTGTATTTAGAAATCCAAAATATAGACTGGACGAAATTCAGTGGGAGTAGATAGGATTGGAATTCTTTTTTAATGTAGTTATTCAATAAATACTCATTGGTGGGATGCTTCGACATTTTGTATCTAAACTTGTATTGTTCAAACGGAAGCGGTATGACGAAGGAGACGTTTCGTTTGATAATGAATTGTGAAACTACTAGGCTGTTAATTGATGTGTTAATGAATTTTGATAACTAGTATATATTTGCAAGTGACAGTGACACGACAAATTAATATTATTATAACGTTAGGTTAGAAACACACTCAAGGAATCAGATAGTGAAACATTTTTATTATACTTTAGGAAATAAAATGTATAAATATGGAAAATCAATCTAGTCAGATCCTCATCAACTCAAGTCTTTAGAACACTATTTACTCCTTTAAGCTATTTTACAGAGAACATTGGAAAATGCTTATAATATTAAATCGAGTGTACCTAAATAATTATTCCATCTAATTTCACGCGAATTAAATACAAATCAAACGGTGGGCTTTAAGCTATTAAGTATCCTCTACCATTCAATACTAATTAGTAGGCATGCTGTGCTGACAATAAAACGGATAAAAAAATAAAGATCTAGGTTATTTAAAATATATTATTAACCAGATGAGGAGCTCGGTGGCGCAGTGGTTTAGTGCCTGACCCAGCAATTGCGGAGGTTAAAGCCGCGATTACATACGCCGATCTAGCGTCCTTACTGGGGATCTAATCTAGAAACCCAAATTGGATGTAGCGATCACACTATGCCCCAATTAGTATCTGATTTCACCGATTAGGGTTGCCACCAGTTCTGTGCAATAACTTAATGTACATAGATTAAACAATAAATTTACACTTCTAACGAGGTATTGTAAGTATAGGTTTTTTTTCGATATTCTCTTTGATCCGGGCAGGTTCGCGAGTACTAACACAGTATGCCGGTAAACTGGGGTGATTCGCAACTGGGTGGTGGAAACAACAGTCAAACATTAAAAATGACCTTTTCTAACGTATTTATTTTAGAGCATTATTTATTGATAAAAAAATTCGTCTTCTGTAGTCTTCTTTTTTCAAGTAGGCAACACATTCTTTTGACAGTGTTGCCTATTTTCGCAGCAATTTCATTTTCAAAGTTTGTCGACTTGTGATAGCCGAATTAGATGGTGAACATATTTGTTCACTGTAGAATTGTGATTTTTGTGTCTCATATTCTCAAGTTTCAACGCAATTGCACAATAGGTATGTGGAATCATTGAAATAGGCGCGATCTCAGTTTGGATCGTAGGCGACGGCTACACGTGTGGTAAATACTGTGATCCATCAGTATTTAATCAGGGGTCTATTTCATAAAATAATGAAAAAGTACAGTAATTTACCATAGTAGTAGAGTGTGGTCAACGAAAGATGAGACTCGGCTGGAAATCGAACTAATTTTGCGCCTTATTTTAAGGTTCAGTTTCCAATAACTTCAGCTCTAAACGTAAATTTAACAGACAAAATGGCGCCGCCATTTCAATCTCATCTTTCGTTGACCAGACTCTAGTTTAGGGGTAGAATTATGTTTTATAATTCTTCGAGAAAGGAACGTTATTGCGGCCAACACGATCAAGTGTACCCTCAAGTCTTAAGTGAATTTGAAACCGCATCCAGTAAACTTAACAGTCTGCGGGGTTAAGATGACTTAATGCCGTATCAAGTCCGCTTCAAACTTGACGGTACACTTGATCGTGTATAGCTACTAGCTAGCTCTAAATATTTTTTTTTACAGCCTGATAAATGCTAACTAAAGAAAACTTTATGACTGAAGACTTGGCTGCATGAACAAAGTTTAAGGCAGGCAGGCAGCCCTGCAAGTCCCCAATTAGGATCCAACTCGGGCATCGTTTTCAATCTGAAATTGGATCCCCAGTAAGGATGCTAAATCGGCGTATGTAATCGCGGCTTAAGCAACTTTCGCAAGGGTCGATCATGGGATGGGTGGCCAAAAATATAGGCAAGTTAAGCCGTTGACCCCGGCTGCATTTGCAGCGCTAACACCCGCCCATCCGCATTGGGCCCTTATGGTGGGTTATGGTCCATCCTCCTTATCCACCCATAAAGAAGGCCTATGCCCCAGCAGTGGAGACATTAAAAATGGCTGATGGGTGACTAACGAAATACGTACAAGAAAAATTCAAATAAAAGGTAAATTAATCATCTGGAAACGACAAGTTCAATGCATCAATAGGAGACATAATTATTAATGCCCAAAACATTCACCTTAAAATTGATAGCAACAATATTCTGACTATGATTCGATAACAACAAGGTAGTAAACTTAATGGCTTTTAGTACACAAAATTAATCTGATTCCGATCATTTGCAAGTTACAAATTATATTCTGTGACTTGAAAAAATGATAGTTCTAAATAAAAGTGTTTAATCAATACATTCTAATACTTACTACGAAGAAACCCATAAAATGATTACAAATGTTACTTTAAATAATAGGACTGCTAGCAATTAATGCAACATGTTGCATTATTTGCACTTCAATAACAAATTTAATTTTGAAATGCAATCGTACTTTATTATTATAGCGATCTTCGTGTTGATATGTAAGGACCTTGATTCGAACAGAACTTTACTTAATTTACATTAGGTCACACTGTAGAAAGTTAATTTCGAAGTGTAAAACAATAAAAGGATAGAAGAGTTTACTATTAATAATAATATTCATTATCACAGTGCGGTTATTACTGAGTAACACGCTACAAAGATTTCAGAAATTATTAACACAGTTGCAGATATTGGTAATGGTGATTTGTCAAGAGGTCTTACTCAAAAACATACTCCAGAGGGACATACAAGATATGTTAGCACCACTGAATCTTTTACAAATCTTATGTTTTTCAACCAGATGTGAAATTCATGACCATTTTATAATGCCAAAGAATTTAAAGTCCATTATTATATCTTGCGTTGGTACTGTGTTTTTCGTAGGAGTTTGGACCTACAAAATTATTTCCGTCTTCAGTTTTTTGCCTGAGGAAAGTTGTCTACATTTCTATAAGAACATTCTTTATATCGATATGACATTCTACAGCTTTGGTATGATATAGAACTTGATTGTCTTGATTTGGCAAAGCCCTAATTTTGTTTAAGCCATTATTCGAATAAAAGAGATACCTACATAAGATTTTGAACAATGATAAAAGTTTTGAAAGGGTCAAGAATTTGAATTATTGGTTTTCGTGTCTATCGCTACTTGCATTTTTTGCCGTATTTGTACCCTAATTTGTTTCAATCTATACCCATTACGTGGATTGGATTTGTGTTGGTATTTTGCTTAGTTTTGATACCAACCTCATTTATACCTCAAATGTGTTATTCCTGATAAGGGGTAAACTTAATGTAAGGATTGAAAAAGTAGAAGATTACTCGAAACGCATCCGAAGAATACATTCAGAAGAAATTAAGAAAATAGAAGTGCTTTCAGCTTATTTTGATATTTTGCGAGCTTCGAAATTATTTTCCAGGTGTTTCAACTAATGGTATGTACCTTTATAAGTACAATATAATACTTTTCTCAAACATGCTTGGAAATTCGATCATTATTTTGACAACCTTCTTCGTGCTAAATCGGAGTTTACGGACTGACCTAAACCGCGCCGGCAATCTTAGTATGAGAATCCATTACTAACGTGTAATAATGGATTTTCATACAAAAATTGCCGGCGTCTGACCGGCAATGTTTCTATTAAAACTCATTACGCACGTGTAATTCAGAAATGGAGCGAACTTTTTAATGAATCACGAATAATGGGTATCAAATAAAAGGCCTTGATGAGCGAGCACAATCCAATTTATTTTTTTAATATTAGGTATATGGGTATGAAATGAAAGGCCTTGATGAGCACATTCCAAAATTATGAAAAAAGGAAAAAAAAAAGAAAAAAAACTTTTTTTTTAATATTAGGTATATTTTATTTTTTTATTTTATTTTATTTTATAAAAATACATGCAGGCTTACAGACTAGGTAATTGTAGCGTTGTTTTTTTGGTGTATTAAACTAAATGAATGATAGTTTAGTTGATTTCCCTTGAAAGAGTAGTTTTTCAAAGTATAAAGGTACTTTTTCCTATTAATGATAAAATTTTATTGTTTGGCAGTAAGCCTCATGTCCTTTTCCTTATTTCCGTAAAAAGTTCATTTTAAATTTTCGCGTCATCGACTTTAAAAAAAAAAAAAAAAAAAAAAAAGAATTAGAATCGTATTTCCCATATAATCGACTCCCCCAGGCCGCCCACTGATCGGGGCGCGTGCAGTTATGACTTCCGATGTCCAAGTCTTGATGTTGAGATCCTTTTCTGTAGTCCTCAAAAGTTGGTTAGTTCCGCGAAGTTGTTTGACCGTAGTTCCGTTGTGTTCGCTGACGTCCATCGCTTCCTTGCGGGCTGCGCAGCGGGGTTGAGTGGCGGCGATCTTGTCGGTCGGCGGTCAAGCCATACCAATCGCTGAGCTCTCGTTGGACCCGCCGGAATGTGTCCGAAATCTTGGAATGCATCGGAAGGAAAGTCGAGTCGTTGAACTTTAAAATATCAGCTGGTGTGATTGAGACATTACCTATTTAATTCTTCCTTCGAAAATAACTTCATTTTGATATATTTTATTCAGACCAGTGTCTGATTACGCTAAAAGTATTCGGCCTTTTGGAGCCTATTTATTCAGACCATCGAATTTGACCAGGTTTGTGGTTTTTTTTGCTACAGATTTTCGTTGACTGGAATCTTGGAAATTGTTTTATCACGGTACCTATTCGTTGTTTACAGGGATTTCTGGGCTTATTTCGCTACTAAGAGAAGCTGCTGAGTGCTTGTACCCATTTGGTGGATTTAAAACCATATTTATCGTTTCACAAGGAGCCGGAGGTAACCTGAGACAATCTATACTTTATTGTTATTCCCTATTAGGTACCTAGTTTTAAATGCCTGGAATTGGTCTAATTACTACTCTCAATTTCAGATCTTTTAGAGTGTAAAAGATCCTTGCAAATTGAGAGAATTATTAATCTAACTCGGCCATCAGCCAAAATATTTTGACCTTTCATCTCTTTTTTTAGTCAAGTGAAACCTAATTTTGGCTGCAGGTAGAATCGTTAAACAGAAAATGCTTTCATGGATAATATTTATTGTCAAAACCAACACTTTAAACAGCAGGAATATTTAGCTTTCTTGTAATAATTATGTTCTTTAAAATTATGAGCTATTAGTAAAATCTATGGGTTGATCTGGGTCGCCGTTGTTAACCACAGTACTGTTCCCCGAATACAGGTGAAGAAGCTTATACGGGGCCACGTTCCCAGCCCACTGCTCCGTTCGTCCAAGTAGTCTGAAGGCTAGACGTCGAGAGAAAGAAGTCGAGTTATACCCTGACACTCGTCACTCGCTAACGGCTCCTAGGAATCAATAATCAGCAGCCGTCGAATCTGTTCAAATAGGTACTATTTAACTGTAAAATCTACCTAACATTTAAACTAACCGAAGCGGCAAGTAATCCTCGGCAACAGATAGTCTCCGGACTCTAATATTTAGGCATTCTAGTTAAGTCTCGAGCTAGATTTTTACAAGATACTATTCTACCTGATATCCTTAGGGCAGGCATTCCTTACCCACATTATCTTTGAGTTAGTTTTAAGAGTTAACCACTTTTCTTATATAACCACTGGGGAAGCAGACGATATTTTATTGTGTTATTTATATGTGTACCTCAGTGAAAATTCAGCGGTTAACAGTCAGTGATTGCAAAGATATTTATTATTATATAGAATCAAAAGGAAGTTTCAATAAAACTGTATTTTGGTATTTACCTTACATGTAGTTGTGTTCTTTATTTTCCCTAAATATGTCATTATGGTAAGTACCGCATGATTTGTATTTACTTACTCTGCTTGAACAGAGGGCAAGAGAAAAACTACATTACATTTGGCGCCCGAACAGGGAACCCGAACATTGTAGGAAAAAGGAGTGCCTGAAATAAGAGATAAGAAAAATTTTTCAGTTTTTTTTTTTTTTTCTGTTTTTTCTTGTTGGTCAAGTAAGCTGAAATTGATTAAGCTCAACAGAAACCCAGGGATATCAGGATAGAGACAGGTTGTTTTAAAGTTAGAATAGTTGCATGTTATTACATATCTTTTTTATTGGTTGAAAATACTTTGATATTCATACATTGTATTGGCGTAGGACCGTACACATACATAAAAATAAGGAAGGATTGCCATACCTATTGTGTTTGTTAGCTTGTGGGATATCAGCTGAATCACAGAGACTTACATAAAATTTTCTCTTGTTTTTTTAACTACTTACTACAGCGGCTTTAATTTTTTTTAATAGTTGTCTGAGGAGGATCGCCTAAGTTACAATAATTGCTATCTTGAGTTAGAGAAAAGTCTTTATTAGTTCATTTTTGTTACATTGAGAATAAATTATTAGTACCTACTTGATCTTACACACTATTGATTTACTTGCTTAACAGAATAGATATATTTATAGTAAAGTGACAAGTTAAAATTACTTGCTAGGCATTGAAAATTAAATATACATACTTTTTTTTAACTAACTTAGTTTGCCATTAGCAGTTTTAAACTTGGTTGGTATATTGGTAATTTGCATAGTTAGGTACTTACATAAGCTTAAACTACATTATTTACTTAACAATTTCTTAAATAAATATCTATCTACATTTACCTACTTCTCTACTTCCTCATTACAAGATGGAAGAAGAGAGGCCTATAAAATTTCATTTATTACATAAAGATGAATTAGAATATGAAGCTAGGATCCGGGGTGCGGAGCCAGCGGGTAAGGTTACAGATCTTCGGGCCCAATTAAGGAAGCTAAGCAGAGAGCTGCCATCAGATGAAATAGCTGAAGTGGATCTTGATATTGTTTCTGAATATGCTGTGATTAAAGATAAATTAGCTTACGTAGACAATTTGATATTGGGGGCTGCTAAGCCGGGATGTTCACTAAAATCACTCAACCGGGTTGAGGCGGTTGCTCACCACCTGTTTCATAGGCTTGGTCGGTTGAACCCTGCGGCTGACTCGACAGTTACACTTGATCAACTGAATAGTTTGCGTGAAAATTTAGACCATATCTTACATAAGCTTGATAATATCATGTATAACTTCAAGAGTGGATTGTCGCAGAGACAACCCTCTATACAAACAGCATCAGTGGTGGATGAGCCCGCCAGCGCAGGGAGTGACATTCAGCCTAGCAGCCCTACTAAAGCGATAAAAGTTAATGAGTCCGTTTCAGCTATACATAAACTTGGGATTAGTTTTAATGGGACTACTTGTGTAAAAACTTTCTTACAAAGATTGGATGAGTTGTGTCGCTCACGTCATATTTCAGAGAGTAGACTGTTCAATTCTGCCGCTGAACTCTTTACTGATGAAGCTCTTTGCTGGTACCGGGGCAATCATACCGAGGTGAATGATTGGGGAGAATTAAGAGATTTGTTATTAGAAGAATATCTGCCTACAGATTATGATCATAGATTAATGCAAGAAATAAGGTCCCGCACCCAAGGATCCGATGAAAGCATAGTAAATTACCTTAGTATTATGCAAAATTATTTTATTCGTTTATCAAAACCACTGTCTGAGGAAGATAAATTAAATATTGTTCTATATAACATTAGGCCGTGTTACACTTCTCAATTGGCACTAAATCCAGCGGACTCTTGGGTTGATCTTAAGCGCAAATGCAGGCTTATCGAGATGGCTAAAGATAGGACTCATAATTTTGCTGACCCCCCCAAATCGAGTTCATCTTCTTTGGCTCCGGATCTCTGCTATAAGTATTGCCGGCCCACGCCGAAGGTAGCAGCTGTTCAAGCCACAAATGAGGGCTTTTGCGTGCGCTGTAGGGTTCAGGGACACAGTCTGAAGAGTTGCAAAGCTCCTTTCTGCGTGGTATGCTATAGATGCGGCGAAAGAGAGGTGACTGCAAGAACATGTCCCAAATGCCGGCAGACCAGGGAAAATGCCACAGCGAAGCTTGTGTCTGCGCCAAAAAACTCGCAGGCGTGAGTCGACGACGGTGGACCAAGACATCAGCGCAGGAGTGGTTAAATTGGCTGAAATTCCTGAAAAATTTCTATTATGAAAATAGGAAAAATAATATGTCAATGTCAGGTGTCATTTCCGAACGTCAATGTCACTCGTCGCCGACTCACGTATGTCAAAATAGGGATACCAGACCCTACTTAAAAATTGCCATATATGATATTACATTTAGGGGTTTATTGGACTCGGGGTCAGAAATTTCAATTATTGGCGGAAACGCTTTTAAATACTTTTCTGATATGGGCACAATCCATAAGTCTACCGATTTAGATATAATTAAAACCGCGAACGGTTCCGCTTCACCTGTAACTGGTTATGTATTTTTACCGGTCACAGTAGACGGGCGGACCGCTATTATTAAATTTTATATAGTTCCAGGGGTCTCCACTGAGTTGTTGTTGGGCATAAATTTTTGGAAAGAATTTCAGATAGCGCCAGATGTTCTGTCACTGTTGAAAGATAGGGAGTTCTTACCGTGTAATCAGCATGTTAGTGCAATAACTACGACGGATAAATTTTTAATCGATTTCGAATCACTTACGGAGGTCGAGCGTGAACAGGCAGAAGAGGTTATTAGCGAGTTTGAAAGTATTTCAGATGAGAAAAAAGGGCTCGGTAGAACTCATTTAGTGACGCACAAAATCGACACCGGAGATCATCCGCCAATTAAACAGCGTTATTACCCGATGTCTCCGGATAGGTTGGCCGAGCTGAACAAGCATCTAGATCAAATGCTGGCGGACGACGTCGTGGAGCCCAGCAACAGTGCATGGAATAATCCCGTCACTTTAGTGCGGAAGGCGGACGGAACGTCTCGCTTTTGCCTAGATAGCCGGAAACTCAACGCCATTTCTAAACACGATGCTTATCCTCTACCTTACGTGACTAGTATACTAGATCAACTAAAGAACGCGAAATACATATCGACAATAGACCTAAAATCGGCTTATTGGCAGATCCCGCTAGATGGCGCTGAGAGCCGTGAAAAAACCGCATTCACGGTTCCGTCGCGCGGCCTATATCATTTTAAAGTCATGTGCTTTGGGTTGACATCAGCGCCGGCTACTCAGCAGCGACTGATGGACCGGATTTTGGGGCCGGAATTCGCGAATAATGTAAGCTGTTATTTGGATGACATTATTTTAACTAGCTCAACTTTGACGGAACATCTGGAGTTACTGCGAAAGGTGTATAAGAAGTTAAAAGAGGCCAACTTAACCATTAATCTGGGAAAGTGCCAATTTTTTAGGAAGCAGTTAAAGTATTTGGGTCATGTAGTCGATGAACATGGTTTGCGCACTGATCCTGATAAGGTGAGGGCTATAGTAGATTTTGCCACCCCAACTTGCAGAAAGGACGTTAAACGCTTCTTAGGTACGGCATCCTACTACAGGCGGTTTATTAAAAATTTCAGTAACCGGGCGGGGCCGTTAAACGCTCTGACGTCAACACGTAAGGGGGCCCCTCCGTTCAACTGGTCACCGGAGGCTGAACGTGCATTCGCGGACCTCAAGCGGGCACTGACTAATGCTCCAGTCTTAACATGTCCAGATTTCACGAAAGACTTTACCGTTCACTGTGACGCGTCCAATTTCGGAATAGGGGGCTCACTTACGCAGTTGATCGATGGCGAGGAACACCCGGTCGCGTATTTTAGCCGTTCTCTTGCGCCCGCCGAACGTAATTACTCCGCGACAGAACGCGAGGCATTGGCGGTCGTATTAACTGTTGAGCATTTCCGCCCCTATTTGGAAGGTGACAGGCCGTTCCGCATAATAACGGATCATGCAAGCTTGAAGTGGTTTTTAAATCTGAAAAGTCCTGCCGGTCGGTTGGCGCGATGGGGTTGTAGGCTATCTCCATATAATTTTACTATCGAACACCGCAGTGGTTCTCAAAATATTGTACCTGACGCCCTCTCGCGATCTATGCCAGTGGGGTCTATAGATATTTCACAAATAAATGACCCCTGGTATTTAAATATTATAAAACGTTGTACCGAAAAGCCGCGGGCGTGTCCTAATTTTCAGCTCGTAGATGGTAGGCTTTATCGTTTTACTAAGTCCAACAACAAATTGAGTGGAGATTTCCAATGGAAAGAGGTAATGCCCAAAGAACTTAGGGAGCCTATTATACAGGAAAATCATTCTAAACCTACCGCGGCGCATCTAGGCGTCGCTAAGACGTATCAACGTTTGAAATTAAGGTATTTTTGGCCGGGTATGTACCAGGATACCGCGGAATTCATAAAAAAGTGTTCTATTTGTAACGCTTATAAACATAGCTCACAAGCAACACCAGGTTTTATGGGGGAACCTAAGGTTTGCGGTCGCCCTTATCAGTGTCTGAGCGTCGATTTGGTTGGGCCTTTGCCCGCTTCGCGGCAGCAGAACACGTTTTTATTAGTAGTTGTTTGTTGTTTTTCAAAATATGTTTTGTTGTTTCCGTTGCGAAGAGCGACAGGTAAAGTTATTGCGCAGCGGCTCGAAGACCACGTGTTTTTAGTTCACGGCATTCCGCAAACCGTAATCTCAGATAACGGTTCGCAGTTTGTAAGTCATGAGGTGCAAGCGCTTTATGCAAAATACAATATACCACAGGTACATCTGGGGCCGGTATACTGTCCTCAGGTTAACACAGTCGAACGTTATAATCGTACCGTGATTACGGCGGTGTCATCATTTGTAGATAACGATCATAGGACGTGGGACGTTAACATTCATAAAATACAGTTCGCAATGAACACCTCGGTGAACGAGTCCACATCATATACGCCATTTATGCTAGTTTACGGCCGCGAGGCGATCGCCGACGGTAACATTTACAATGATTTTAAAGATGTCAATGAGTTAGTCTGCGCGCCTAGGGATGCTTATGCCTCGAGATTAGGTTACCTCAAAGACATATATAAAACTGTCCAAGAATCACTTATTAAGGCTCACAGTCGTAACATTAAATATTATAATCGAAAACGTCGAGACGTGTCTTTCGACGTTGGCGACTACGTCTGGAAGAGGACGTATAAACATAGCGCTGCGAATAAATACTTCACTGCCAAATTGGCACCTAAATACGAGCGTTGCCGTGTAGTTAGGAAACTATCTCCACTTGTATATGAACTGGAGGACGAGAAGGGAAAATTGATAGGCAAATGGCATGTGAAAGACTTCAAAACCATAGATGCGGGGAGTGATTAGTTTTTCTTAGTGATAAATATTGCTATTTACCTTACCTACTAATGATATAGCGCTGCGCGTCAAATTATGGTGCCTATTATTATTTTTTTTTTTTTTTTCTTTCTTTGAACACTGTGTGTGGGCGGTGCAGAATACTCACACCGCAGTACTCCACTCTCTGCGTGTCGTAAGAGCCGACTTACGGGAGTAAAAGCGCCATCTACCATCGCGTCCGCGTATTACGTAGCAAGGGGGCGACCTCTGTGGTGCGGATTTCAAACGACCACAAAGGGCGGTCTACCTACATTACCTACGTACTACGCAGGAATTCGGTTGCTTGTCATTACGGTGCTACTCTGTGGTGCGGATTTAAACGATCATAGGGCATATTATAGCACCAATAATTACTATTTTACTTACATACTTATTATACGCAGTATACTGCTGCAATTTTTTTTTTTTCTTTTCTTTTATAATTAGGTTCTGGTTTAGGTACGGTGCTACTCCGGTGCGGTCTATCTTGTGGCGCGGATACAAACGGCCACAAGGCAGCACTAGCGCCATCTACTATCTTACTACGTACTACGCGTATCTATTTGGTTGTTATATTATGTATGTGAGCCGAGTGTTGGTGTTGGGGCTTGTCTAGTTTGTTGCGTTTTACATCAGTTTTGCTTGAGGGCTTGAAGGGATTAGACGACTGAGGTAATTTGGAAAGAGGAAAGTTAACACATTTAATCTGTATCATGCCGACACGCTTTGTCGTCGGTATTTGATATGTTTTTTGGCAATTTTACTACCGTCAGGAATTATAATGTGGGCATAGACAAATTAAAACGTCTATTCCACAGATGGACAATCTAAATTTTTTCAATCATTTTAAAGTAGTTTCAGGAGAGTCGAGCGTTCTTGTCAGTTATTGCGTGTCAAGCATCGCAATATTAGATCATGGGCTTGTCCAACACCCAGTCACTGAAATCATGTGCTCGTCAAGCATCAATTCTGGACGATAAAAATAGGACTGACAAGCCGATGCAAAATGAATGACTGACAGGTAGGTTTGATCATTTAGAGGGGGAAGCCGTAGGAAAAGTAGTAGAGGAGTAATGAGCAAACCCAACACCGCTCACAGGGGCACATACATTTTCCACTTAAATATGTAATTTTTTATATTTGGTTTTAGGTATGATAAACAGTAGGGTCAATTATTATTAAAATATTTTATATTAGTTTTTTTTTATGTATTGGTTTATGTAGAACACAACAGTCGAGTAGTTCTTATAAGTTTTGTTCTTTCAATTTTATAATTTGTCATATGTGACAGGCATTTACATTGACTGATGATGGATTGCTTTCTGCAAAGTAGGGTTATAGTTTATTTGCGGTGGAGCAGTGTGGTTGGACGTGGGCGTCCGGAGAATTCCCTACGTGAATTCTTGCGTGCCGGGGGACTACTGTAGCGTTGTTTTTTTGGTGTATTAAACTAAATGAATGATAGTTTAGTTGATTTCCCTTGAAAGAGTAGTTTTTCAAAGTATAAAGGTACTTTTTCCTATTAATGATAAAATTTTATTGTTTGGCAGTAAGCCTCATGTCCTTTTCCTTATTTCCGTAAAAAGTTCATTTTAAATTTTCGCGTCATCGACTTTAAAAAAAAAAAAAAAAAAAAAAAAGAATTAGAATCGTATTTCCCATATAATCGACTCCCCCAGGCCGCCCACTGATCGGGGCGCGTGCAGTTATGACTTCCGATGTCCAAGTCTTGATGTTGAGATCCTTTTCTGTAGTCCTCAAAAGTTGGTTAGTTCCGCGAAGTTGTTTGACCGTAGTTCCGTTGTGTTCGCTGACGTCCATCGCTTCCTTGCGGGCTGCGCAGCGGGGTTGAGTGGCGGCGATCTTGTCGGTCGGCGGTCAAGCCATACCAATCGCTGAGCTCTCGTTGGACCCGCCGGAATGTGTCCGAAATCTTGGAATGCATCGGAAGGAAAGTCGAGTCGTTGAACTTTAAAATATCAGCTGGTGTGATTGAGACATTACCTATTTAATTCTTCCTTCGAAAATAACTTCATTTTGATATATTTTATTCAGACCAGTGTCTGATTACGCTAAAAGTATTCGGCCTTTTGGAGCCTATTTATTCAGACCATCGAATTTGACCAGGTTTGTGGTTTTTTTTACTACAGATTTTCGTTGACTGGAATCTTGGAAATTGTTTTATCACGGTACCTATTCGTTGTTTACAGGGATTTCTGGGCTTATTTCGCTACTAAGAGAAGCTGCTGAGTGCTTGTACCCATTTGGTGGATTTAAAACCATATTTATCGTTTCACAAGGAGCCGGAGGTAACCTGAGACAATCTATACTTTATTGTTATTCCCTATTAGGTACCTAGTTTTAAATGCCTGGAATTGGTCTAATTACTACTCTCAATTTCAGATCTTTTAGAGTGTAAAAGATCCTTGCAAATTGAGAGAATTATTAATCTAACTCGGCCATCAGCCAAAATATTTTGACCTTTCATCTCTTTTTTTAGTCAAGTGAAACCTAATTTTGGCTGCAGGTAGAATCGTTAAACAGAAAATGCTTTCATGGATAATATTTATTGTCAAAACCAACACTTTAAACAGCAGGAATATTTAGCTTTCTTGTAATAATTATGTTCTTTAAAATTATGAGCTATTAGTAAAATCTATGGGTTGATCTGGGTCGCCGTTGTTAACCACAGTACTGTTCCCCGAATACAGGTGAAGAAGCTTATACGGGGCCACGTTCCCAGCCCACTGCTCCGTTCGTCCAAGTAGTCTGAAGGCTAGACGTCGAGAGAAAGAAGTCGAGTTATACCCTGACACTCGTCACTCGCTAACGGCTCCTAGGAATCAATAATCAGCAGCCGTCGAATCTGTTCAAATAGGTACTATTTAACTGTAAAATCTACCTAACATTTAAACTAACCGAAGCGGCAAGTAATCCTCGGCAACAGATAGTCTCCGGACTCTAATATTTAGGCATTCTAGTTAAGTCTCGAGCTAGATTTTTACAAGATACTATTCTACCTGATATCCTTAGGGCAGGCATTCCTTACCCACATTATCTTTGAGTTAGTTTTAAGAGTTAACCACTTTTCTTATATAACCACTGGGGAAGCAGACGATATTTTATTGTGTTATTTATATGTGTACCTCAGTGAAAATTCAGCGGTTAACAGTCAGTGATTGCAAAGATATTTATTATTATATAGAATCAAAAGGAAGTTTCAATAAAACTGTATTTTGGTATTTACCTTACATGTAGTTGTGTTCTTTATTTTCCCTAAATATGTCATTATGGTAAGTACCGCATGATTTGTATTTACTTACTCTGCTTGAACAGAGGGCAAGAGAAAAACTACATTACATAATCCAAAACACCAGCAAGTTATACATACAACATGACAGTATCATACTGAAGCAAAGTAAAAATAAACAACACAAGTACAAAAGACATTTTGACAATTATAACAAACACAAGAACAGTATATAAAGTTTTTTAACATGGTCGGGACAAATATAAAACAAATTTATTAATGAGACAAGCAAGGCCATCAGTGAATACATCAGCATCTTTAATATTCTTCAAGAACGAGTTAATCAGACTGATTGCGCGCGCTGTGGGACAGTTATTAGCATAACATGTACGCAGTCTCAGGGAAACGAACAATTGGTGCTGCCGCCGACCTGCACCACGCATGTAGTTTTGTGGAACATAAAACCCCAAACGTTCCAGAGTCGCCGGATTGTCAATTTTGTTCCGCAGAAGTAAGCAGTAATGAACAAAGAGGTGCAACTTCCTTCTGAGTTGCAGCGTTTCTACACCCACCATCCCAGCCACAAACAATGAGGGGTAAAGAAAGGGGTAATAACCAAATTTCTTTTTGTACAAGAAGCGAGCAAACTTTTTATGAAGTTTTTCAACAAGTAGCGAATGTTTGGCTGTAGATGGATCCCAGATTATAGAACCGTATTCCAATTTACTGCGTACAAACGCATTATAGAGTAATATTGCAATTTTAGGGTCGTGGAATTGAGAAGCAGTGCGCATAATAAAGCCAAGAGTTCTGTTTGCCTGTTTGCAAAGAGTTATTAAATGACTGTTAAAGTTAAGTTCAGCGTCTAGTATCACCCCTAAGTCACGGATTTCGGAAACTCTTTCAACGGCTACTTGTGATATTTCATATGAGTGATGTAAAGGGTCATGTAATCTTGTAAATGTAATAAGTTTACATTTGGAGCAGTTGAAAGACATGTTATTGTCATCCGCCCACTTCACGACAGCATTGATGTCATTTTGTAGAGCTATACAATCGGCTGGACACGTAACGGAAAGTGACAATTTTAAATCATCAGCGAACAATAAACATTTTGCTGCTGAAACAACTTTTGGAAGGTCATTAACCATTATCAAGAAGAGGGTGGGCCCTAGCGTACTGCCCTGACTTACGCCAGAACGTGTATAGTAGTCAGCAGAGCGAAATCCAAATAAGTCAACGTACTGTTTACGGTCTTTGAGATAGTCTGCAAAAAGGGACATTAGTTTAGGAGTAAAGCCAATACACGATAATTTACGCAACAATACATCATTATCCACTAAATCAAAAGCCTTTTGAAAGTCGAGATAGGCTACGTCTACTTGACGACCATTATCCATTTCTATGGCGATATCATCTACAAAAGCTACCAAATTGGTCGTTGTGGATCTTGCACATCGAAAACCGTGTTGTGAACCTACGATATGGGAGTTAATTTGGGACATAATATAATAATTTAAGATAGCTTCGAACAGCCGACTAAACACTGACATCACTGCAATAGGTCTGTGTTTTGTAATGTCCTGTGATGAATCAGTCTTTGGGATGGGCGTGACTTTAGATACTTTCCATAATTTAGGAAAAGTGGCTGTTTGGAGTGATAAATTAAAAATGTGAAGTAAAGGTAGCTCAATTGCCGGAGCACAGTCCTTAATTAGAAATGAGGGCACACCATTAGTAGTATATGGGTATCAAATGAAAGGCTTTGATGAGCACATTCCAAAATTATGAAAAAAAAGGAAAAAAAAAGAAAAAAACCTTTTTTTTTAATACCTAGGTATATGGGTATCAAATGAAAGGTCTTGATGAGCACATTCCAAAAATATGAAAAAAAAAAACGAAAAAAAAAAGAAAAAAAACTTTTTTTTAATACCTAGGTATATGGGTATCAAATGAAAGGTCTTGATGAATACATTCCAAAAATATGAAAAAAAAGAAAAAAAAAAGAAAAAAAACTTTTTTTTTAATATTAGGTATATGGGTATCAAATGAAAGGCTTTGATAAGCACATTCCAAAATTATGAAAAAAAAGGAAAAAAAAAAGAAAAAAACCTTTTTTTTAATACCTAGGTATATGGGTATCAAATGAAAGGTCTTGATGAGCACATTCCAAAAATATGAAAAAAAACGAAAAAAAAAAAAAAGAAAAAAAACTTTTTTTTAATACCTAGGTATGGGTATCAAATGAAAGGTCTTGATGAGTACATTCCAAAAATATGAAAAAAAAAAACGAAAAAAAAAAAAGAAAAAAAACTTTTTTTTAATATTAGGTATATGGGTATCAAATGAAAGGCCTTGATGAGTACATTCCAAAAAACTGGAGAAAAAAATAAAAAACGAAAAAAATGGAAAAAAATATTTTTTTTCAACATGGGTGTCAAATGAAAGGCCTTGATGTGCACATTCCAAAAAAATTAAGAAACTGGCTCCTTTCTTCTTTTTTCAATTTTTTGCTTTATTTTTTAATAAAAATTAAAAGTTAAAAAAACCTTCTTGGTTTGAATTTCCGCGCATTATTTGAGAAAAGTACTATACAAGCCTTGGCCGCAACTAGGCATTGATGGACTCACGTATGTGTGCCTCGGCTTCGCCTCGGCCCACATTTTCACGTTCGTCCTTCAATGCCTGTCTTGCGTGCCGCTGCAGTAATGTACTATAGTTTCATTATTTTTACTCATTCCTGCACAGCAACAATGACACAGCTAAGAGTACTGTAGTGGCATCTACCTAACGCCGCACATTAACACACGGTTGCAACAAGATTCATAACCGTGTGACTAGATGGCGCTAGTATCGTAAGAACACAAAGATTAGTAAGGAATAGCAACTCGTAGTATGGAGAATATATGGAGGAACCTACATCTCGCTGACGGAATTTACTCAGCGACGCTGTATATATACAACTGCCAACCATCATCGGTCGGGCCGCGGTCAAAAACATTATCAAAATTGTATGTATTTCGTAACAAACGATGGCTTCAAAACGTCACCACTTAATGTATTTCATGAGCACGCACATAAACGTTGCCTTTCAACTCAGCCGCAGGCAGCTGTGTAGCATTCACTCGCAGGCGCGGCTATTGTATGCGTTACATTGCGCGGTAATGTATGCAATGCTTTTTTAACATCAAAAATTAAAATCATTTCCCAGCAATAATTTTGAACAGAAATGGTCCTGATGATAGGCAGAATACGTAGACCTCGGCGTCGTTGAGAATCTTGTTACACCCGGTATTATAAATGTTGTATTTTAAATTTCGTTTCCAACTCTAGTGCAGTGGGTCGAACGGTAATAGTAGTTTATGATACTGATGCATGAGGGGTATTAAAACATGAGCGTGTGTTTAAAAACCGAGCCGTAGGCGAGGTTTTTAATAGTATCACACGAGTGTTTTAATACCTAGTTATGTGCAGTTTCATACACTACTTTATCTACACTCATACATTTGGGATTGAACCTACCAAATAAAAGATCAACGTTAGAAAAGAGAGAGAGACTTTGGTTGTATTAGCAATGTAATAAGACTTTTCCTTAGCTGCATCTAAAATAATATTGCAGAGTCAATTTTTTTCACATTTTTAAGCAAAAATAAAAAACACCTACGAAATTCAGTATAAAAAAATGTCAAAATTGAAATCAAAATTCAAAACTTTTTTTGTAATGCCCAAAATGGCGCGCAATACATTAGAAAAAAATAGAGTGCATTTTAAATCATGGAAAGTATGTGGAAAAATATCGTTGTTTTTTTTTTAATATCACGGCACTACCTTCTTCTTGGATTTGCCCTTGTGCCAAACCAAACTAATTGCCTATTATTATTCAGACGACTTGATATTTTTTTTTCTCTTTTCTTTTTCTTTCTTTCTTACTTTTTAGTATTTTTATACATTATTACTAACATTTACTAACTTAAATCTTTATTATTATTATTTTTCTTGTTTTGAGTCTTACAGAATGAGTAAAGATTTCATATAAATTGTTTCAGCTGTTAAGAATTGTTTTTAAGGAGAATTAACAATTCTTTTTCACTGAAGCAATTTATTATTCTAATCTTTTATGGATATTTATTCTTTGGAGATGAATAAATGAGAATGTTAGTTTTGTGAAGATATTACAAATAACAAGTCAACGCCATCTTACGGTGAGACCTAAAAGCTATTAATGCGATTGACAAAAGTGGAGCTAAAGTCGTGCTTGTCTGTTGCTTTAAAGAATATATGATAAAAAGTACGGCCAACATTCGTTAGATGGCGCTGTTAAAAATAAGATAATTAAAGAAACTATCTGAGTAAATAAAGTCGAAATAGTTTATTTACTCGTACATTACAAGCTGCAGGGACAAAAAGAAACATACATTATTATTATTACAATAAATTATAAAAGCTTGTCTGATAGAATCAAAAGGAAGCATGGGTTTTCAGACTGGTCAAATTAATAATGTGTTTTCTTCTGAAAAAACTTGTTTTCAATGTCCTGTTTCATTCTGTTTATTGTTAGCAAACGGGTGGAGGTGCTATCATGTTTCCAGTGAGTTAAATCATCATCATGAGACATGAAACATTGGTAACCTGAAAAGTACCAAATGTCAAAATATAGAAATTTGCATCTTCTTAATATTTCATTAAGATATAGAAATATACATAAATCTAGGTATTTCCTGATATTACTGCTAAATAGAACCAGTGTTGATAAGGAATGAATAAACTTAACCAGTACTTATGGTATAACTAACTAACAATAAAGAAAACTAAAATGAATAAAATTTTGTCGTAGACAAAAACTAGATTTTCATCAGAAAATCAATATTGTTATGTTCTTTATGGGAAATTTATCATTTATTATTGCTACTAAATTAGCCTAACATTTTAAAATAAAAACTACCTTCTTAAGTCATATAGATTTTAAATAGGAGTAAAAAAGCAGATTCTTTGATGTAAAAGAATTCCAAAATTAAGCTAATTTAAGAATGCTAATAACTTTTGTGTTTGATAATAGATTCACAAGGTTGAAGTAAAATTGATAAATTCAGATTGTTCTTATTATAATTTAATATAAATAATGTCAAGAAATTTAGGGAAACATTACTTTTTGGATGTGTGAAAAATACCAAAATATGACAAATTGCGCTATTATAAATACCTTTTAACTTTGGCTGATGGTTAGAACTCCTGAAAATGAAACCTCTCTACAGCTGAAAGCTGTAAGCTAACAAAAGACCACATTTAAAAACATTATTACATTATATTATCTACCTTCAAGTTATTTTTTTTCTCAGTGATTACGTTTTATGAGGTGCGTTCAAGAGAACACTCAACGGATGCGTTCAAATATTAGTATGAACTGTTAAGCGGCATTTAAACTCACGACTATGCTACGTCTCGAACATCTTCCAAATGTGAGATTGGTGTGCGCAAACCAATTGATGTACGTCATGCACGTGTTTTATGCATTTCAAAGATTAATATTACTACTCGTTATTTGCAAATCTTAAGGGGAACATTCGTTAGGCCGAATATGTGATGAAATTATCTAGTTATATAAGATAAGAATAGGATTGCCTACCGGGTAAACAAGGGGTGTGTATTTCGACCATGGTTTGGCTGTCTGTTGATGTTTGTATACGGAATAGAAAATCTTGCTACAGTTATCGATTTAATCCGCGTCTGATTTTCTTAACTATTATGTTTTCACTACGTTGTCATTAAGACAGGGACAGTTTTGTAACAGCTACACTATAAGTGTACGTCTGAGACCGGCTTTACATCAAAATCGTCATTTTCTAGATATTAAGAACACAGCGCAACAAATTACAAACTGTATGGTAACATATTCACTTTGGCGGTTTTAAAAACGCTGACTTTTATACAGGCCGCTTGGTTGCTTGTCTAATGTAATCGGGTCCTAAAATGAAGTTGTCGTTGTTTTAACACAGTACATAAGCTGATAGCTAATCTGAGGTCTAAGGGAAAATCAATGTGGCCAGTCACATTTTCCCCGATCATCGGGAGATTTTTCGACTACGGTATTTTAACTTAAGTTGTTTGAAATTACAAAACCTAAATAATCTAACTAAAATATAGGTTGTTTACATGCAAAACAAGTAATGAAGGGCTAATAATGCGTGGAAATAAAGTAAATTCATGCAAATGTATAAATTGTCTGGAGATAAAATACTTTGAAAATTTTATAAAATAATTGAAATTAATAAGCTACTATCTTATTAGTAGGTTTTACCTATTAAATGTGTTATGTAGTTAATTATATATGTTGTTTAATTAATTAATAAGGTTTTCCAAGTGTTATAAATGGATATTACTATGTCACCAGGAGTTCGAAAGGCTAAAAAAGTTAGCAATTTATTCTTAGGATTGAAAGAAGTATAAATTAAATTACTTTGGTTGGTGATTAATATAAGAAATCTACAAATAAAGTTATTATCGAATAAAAAACTTGAATATTTATAATGGGAGAATTGGAAAAAAGCTGGCAATTTTTAGTATTTATTAATTATTTATTAATTATAGAAAACAGCTGAAAAGCTTACAAATAAGTCATCTAACCGATGTTGAAACCTAAATGCTTGAGGAATTCACATTTCTTTTCTTGTTTTTATGTTCATATAATGATTTATTGACCTTTGAAAAACCACTTGACGTATGGATGGGGAAACGCTACAGTCAGACCTGGTTTCTTATGTACCAGACCATATATGGTATTTTACATAAGGATTCAACGGTTTTTCGAGAATCAAGTGGGGGTTTGAGGGACTTTAAAAGACGAAATTTCGGACCTTCGGGGATAGTTTTTGCGTATATCTAACAAGAGTCAGAACTCTGCCGAAAAAGTCCAAGAAGCCAGTCAAAGTTTTAAGTGTAAATTTATTGTCTTTTGTTTTAATTAAAAGTTAAATAGTGTTAGTTTTCTGTGAAGAATACATCGTAGATTTTGCATAAATAGCTAGGCATGTTGGTTCGTAACTGGTAAGCAGGTCTCATCTGGTCTTCTAGAATACTGTGTTTTATAAACCCTCGTTCGGGACAGTTCTTGTTACAGTTAGTACAGGTATGGGCCCTGCTTGTGCTGATGGTTGCAAGGATTAAGATAGAGTTTTCATTGTTGATTTTCCACGAAGTCTGAAGAACTTCTGAATTCATGGAACTTTTGACAACGTAAGCGCGTCCAGATGCGATTCTTTTTGTATGAAATCGTGTTTGTTGTGCGTAACCGTGTCTAGACTAGGGGGGGAGACTTGCTTACTGTTCCAACAGGTAGGTCACAGTTAGGACTTAGGGTTATCTTTGCTCGCGTAAAGCTCTAGGTCGTCGCCTCTTGAGCTAGCAAAGAAATCGCGACGGGTAGTGGTTTAGTGGTCAGTGTATCTAATATCAGTGTCTTTGTGTTTTAGTGAAATGTGCTTAAGTGTTGTGTGTAAAGTGAGTGATTTGTGGTAAACTAAGGTGAGGAGGATCTATTTACGAGGAATAAACAAATAGATTTCAGGTAAGTAAGCATGTTTTCTAAAATCTCCTTCAGTTCATGTTAGGGTAATTAATCAGTGTTTTTTTTTCAGGAATACTATGTTTTTTGTGTGTTTTAGTGTTATTAGACGACCTAGGTACATTTAGGATCAAAAGTATTCTGTGTTGACCCAGCTATCACTCATACAACATAATTTCTTAGCAAATCTAGGCTTTAAATTGAACCTAAAGTTTATTAATTTATTGCTTGTACTGTTTTTTAGGAATCTGGCAGATCTAGGGTTAGGATGTCATGTGCTTTGCGTTTAATTAGGTATTTTGTTCACATCTAATACTCCTGGCTTTATTTGTAGGACTAAAAATACCTACATACTTTAACTTCTAATATCAGTAATACTATACTAATCCAATCATTTATTCCATGACTTAAGGTTTTACCAAAATAAATCTAGCTCAAAATTAATAAACTTAATAATAAAGTTTATTAATTAATATGCGAACAAAATATCATTGTTTTCACAGTTATAATCTTTATGACTCATGCAGGTTTCAGAACAATACTAAATTTGACAACGCTGAGACCATAAAATTACATAATTAATACCTGTATGAACCATACATTTGTTTTGAGTAATTTGGAGGATGTATTTTCAAAAGGTGCTCCTTGCTCTTTTAAACACTTACTTAATTGCCTCAATAAGCAATAGTAATGAGCAAAAGGACCTTTATTGAAAATGACAGAATCCAATATTTGCATGTTTTTCTACTGCTTGGATGAAATAAGTCAAATACCTACTAAATAAGCTCAGAGAATAATGAGAGCTGAAATAAGTCTAGACTTTAATCAACCAACTTAGTTGAGTCTATTTCATCCAAACAATAGTTATTATCTATATGATAAAAGCTGCTTGTATGTACTTATATATGCATACACCTATACACAAACAATCAAATTGTAGTTTGAAATGTCTGTGGATTTAATCCGCAGATATTTTAAATGAGGTATAAAGGTAAAGTTGAGCGACCCTGGATTTTAACAGTAATTGTTGAGTCTATTGGTAGTTTTCAGCAGACGATCATAAACCCTTAGAGTTTTATTTTAGGGCTTTCCCCGAGGTAATTACAAGTCTAGTTACGACATTCAATCTCATTTATCAAGCGGCTAAAATAGGCTTGTTTGAAAAATGTTGAAGGTTTGGGTATTTTCTTGGCCTTGTGCCTTGAAACTCTAACACCATAGTTAATAGTGATTTGTTGAAATGTGATGTTATGACTGAACACCTTAAGCCATGTTAGGCGGACCTGCCAGTGGAGAATCTGTGTGTACAGTCATATCATATTCTGATGAGATTACTGTTAATTATGAGGCTTGATCAGATGTCCTTTGGTTTCCTGATGCAATTACTTCAAAACTAAACTTTGTCCTTGTGATATCAGTGGTTGTGGACAAATCTCCATTCGGCTATTGATATACAAGGCAGAGTATATCCACCTCCCTGTGTTCCTATTTTTATGACCGTCTGGTGAACTGAAACCAAAGCTTGATAGACTTTAGAAATAACTTAAAGTTGGGAGCTTAGCCGGTAAAGGTTGCTGGTTTGGTATACTCTATACAGACTTATATTATACATTACAAGACAGAATTATTTGTCTATTTTATAATCATACTGACCCACATCAGTACCTGATTTAATCATACTATGATTTAACAATGCGTTCAATGTCATTTTGAACTGTTCCAATTGGTTCAGCGATATGCTGTTTTTCCATGTCAATGCAATAGTCTTGTAACATACATGGATTTTATACAGAACACAACTATACAATGGCAGCCGTTGGCTGTTACTATAATCACAAATTTTAATCCCTTGATAGAGCTTAGTCTGGGAAATATGCGGAGCCGCGAATATACGCCAGTAACTGGATCTGCTCAGTGCCATCCACCGAAAACGTTGACGGTAGGTTTCCGTACCAGCTGACCTCTATGGGAACTTATACTACACAAACCTATGGACATGCAGGCTGATTCACTCACCTAATTGTACCTGGGAACACCACATTGTGCCTCCCTAGTGGTCGGTACCATCACCAACTTATGTAATCACTTGGTATAGATTCTACGGAACTATCCCAATGCTTACCCAACTCCTGGCTGTGTATGTTGCATGGTGACGCAATGACATGGAATACTACTAGGAACATTTACATCTATTCCAGTATGGTTAAATTAGAGTACCTTCCTATCTCTTTCATGTCGATTTTGAATAGCGCCACAGTTGCGCAGTACATAGTTACCGGGAAAGCATCTTAGTAATGCTGGTGTGCGTTTGGAATTAAGGTCGGGGGCTGGTGGTAGAGACCTTCCAAGGCTTATAGCCTTGGCTCCATTATCTTCATCCTTATTTATTTATCTTTAATTTATCCCAATCATCAACATAATTTATGCTATGTCAAATATTAATATATTATAATGCTTATTAATTTTAAGATCAGAATAAGGCTTCTTAGTTATAGAATAGAATTAGTACATGTGCACTTGATAATGAAACATCTAGACTCGAGTCAGACATACCAAAAGAGTCCGGGTTACTACTACTGAAAATCACAACGTAGGTCCTTTTATAATTAGACGATCAAATTTGGCCAATACTAAGTCTTCATGAGGTTTCAGTTACCTATAGCTGTAATCAATTGAGGGTTATATTACCATAGATATTAAACGATGGTTGAAGAAGTGGAGTTTACAATGGGTACCTTTCACTAGGATCTTAGATCTTAACAGCCCAGGTAGGCTTTTCACACCCTGTATCGTAATGAGAAAAAATAGTAGTTTATGATACTGCCACATAATGAGGGGTATTAAAACATGAGTGTGTGTTTAAAAACCGAGCCGTAGGCGAGGTTTTTAATAGTATCACACGAGTGTTTTAATACCTAGTTATGTGCAGTTTCATACACTACTTTATCTACACTCATACATTTCGGATTGAACCTACTTGAACCTTTATAATAAAAGATCAACGTTAGAAAAGAGAGTGAGACTTTGTTTGTATTAGCTAGGTATTACCTTGTAATAAGTCATTTCCTTAGCTGCATCCAGCCTGGCGCAACTAGGAACAAAAAAAACATTGTATGGAGTTTAGTCCAAAAATAATGGCGGATATTGCCGTCTCATTCTCTCCATTTTCCGTCCTACTTCAACTCATAGTTGTCAAAGTTGACATATTTTAAGATTATTTCTGTTTGTTTTGGAGTTAAATTAATTCAATTTAAGTGGTTTATTTCGTGTGAAATTGAATTTATTGAACTGTACTTGTATTTTTAATAATGTCACCAAGAATACATTATAAAACTTGTGTTATTTGAGGTGTTCGTGCCTACCGTAACAAAAATGAAAAATAGGAAGTTTTTGGCTAGATTTCCTTTGGATCCTGACCGGTAAGCAATAAATTATAAATTATTTAGTCCCGTGTACCACAGCAGGTTACATGCAAGCACAATTTTATGCTTAATTTGTAATAAATGTTTTGTTCATAATAACACTAGTGCTGCTCCTGACTCCTGATAGCTATCGATAACTAGGTACTTACAATATTTTTCAGTTGCAGACAATGGGTTGAAATAATAGAGAATGAGGACCTGGCCATGTTCCTATTGAGAAATTATGCAAAATAAAGGACGGAGGAAAATGAGTTTCGGCGCGCGCGGCCGAAAGATTCGGTCGATATTTGGCCGAAACCAAAACTATGGAAACTAGATTTAAGTAACAGAAACCGAAACTTAGCTCGGACACTAGCTAAATGTACTAATCTTAGCATTTCCTAATAATATCTTTTTTTTTCTGCAATGAGCGGTTTTCTGACAGCTGAGAATTTAAGTTTTTTTTATATTGATAGATGGCGCTATTCAACTAGATAGGTTTTTTTAAATTTTTCCTAGCAGCTGTGTATACCACTTAATTATTCAACACTTGACACTGGCAGAAATTACTCTCTGAAGTCCTCTTCAGATGCCAATTGTTGACGTTGTTATATCTATCTACTCCTGTAGATAGACATAACAACTTAAAAAATTGGCATTGACTCCTTTCATCCTTTGCTTTTTTTCTTAAAAAGTTACGTACTTAGTTGAACAACGTCATCTAGCCGTCTTTTAGGTACTACTTTTTTTAAACTGGCTGTTAAAAACCGCTCATTGATAATTCGTTTTCTCATTCAAATATATATTTTTGAATTTTTATGTCAATAAATGTATTATTGTGATGAAAATGTTTATTTTTTATTTTTATCGATAAATCATCCGATACCACAATGCCACACATAATTATCGATAAACGCTGGGAACGCGTGTGTGCAGCACTATTCGGTTCGCCATGTTGGCACTTCTGTTATTTGACGCAATTTTGACTTTTGTGCTGAAAAGGTGGCACTAGATTTAGACTAAATTGATTCCATTTTGCCATTACCTAGTCCCGTCTCTTAAAACGTAGTGATTATTTCCTCTGTGGCTGCATCTAAAATATCGAGCAGAGTAAAATTTTCTTCACATTTTAAATCAAGAATTAAAAAAACCTACGAAACTCAGTACCTACAACAAAATATTAAAATTGAAATCAATCCTTTTTTTGTAAAGCTCTAAAAATGGCGCGCATTCCATTAGAAAAAATAATAAAGAGATGAGTGCACTGGGTTGCGTTCAGAACCTACGCTCCGAGTGCAACCGAACGCTCTAACGGCGTTCCAAACATTAGAGCGTGACTTCCGGTTGTAACAACTTTCCCGTTCCAAACGTCAGAGCGTTGCAACTTTTTAACCATCAAAATCGGTGGTTGAAAAACGCTGACGTTCGTCTATAGAAAAAATGTCAATGTTATTTGACATTATTTTGTATTTTGATGTTTTTGTGTCTAATTTTTTAAAATATTCATGGTAGCTCCTCAGAAACAGATTTTATTTCATTTACAATAAAGGAAAGTTTAAATTATTCGTATTCCAAATGGAAAACGAAGAATTTGTACTATTAATGTCATTTAAAGTTCTTGGTCGTTCCGAACCTTAGAGCCAACAACCAAACAACCGCACTCTAAGCTTCTGAACGCAACCCTGAAAACCAATCACCATTTAAAAAGTGCATTTTTATCATGGAAAATGTGTGGGAAAATATCGTTGTTTTTTTTTAATATCACGGCAATGCCTTCTTCTTGGATTTGCCCTGTATCGTAATGAGAAAAAAAGTTATTTTATGATTCAGTTGACTGCATCGTAATGAGTTTTTTTTTAAATTTTTCGTGTCCACGAAAATAAAGTACGTATTTATATTACCTTTTTTGAATTCATATTTGGAACATTACGTTGTGAGTGCAGATAAAGTTATTTTATCTACACTCACAACGTAATGTTCCAAATATGAATTCAAAAAAGGTAATATAAAGACGTACTTTATTTTCGTGAATAGGTAAAATTAAAAAAAAACTCATTACGATGCAGTCAACTGCATCATAAAATAACTTTTTTTCTCATTACGATACAGGGCGAATCCAAGAAGAAGGTAGTGCCGTGATATTAAAAAAAATACGATATTTTCCCACATAATTTCCATGATTAAAATGCACTCTATGGTGATCGATGACTTATTGCGATTAGTTTGCAAGAATGCACTCATCTCAATTTTTTTTCTAATGGAATGCGCGCCATTTTTAGAGCATTACAAAAAAGTTTTGAATTTTGATTTAAATTTTTACATTTTGTTATACTGAATTTCGTAGGTGTTTTTATTCTTGCTTAAAAATGTGAAAAAGATTGACTCTGCAAAATTATTTGAGATGCAGCTAAGGAAATGACTTATTACAAGGTAGGTACATAGCTAATTCAACCAAAGTCTCTCTCTCTTTTCTAACGTTGATCTTTTATTTAATAGGTTCAATCCCAAATGTGAGTGTAGATAAAGTAGTGTATGAAACTGCACATAACTAGGTATTATGTATCAGTATCATAAACTACTATTATGATGCAGCTGACTGCATCATAATGAGTTTTTTTTTAATTTTACCTATTCACGTAAATAAAGTACGTATTTATAGTACCTTTTTTTAATTCATATTTGGAACATTACGTTGTGAGTGTAGATAAATGCAATTTAACCGTGGACTCACCAATGCCAGTGGGTATTGCCAGTGGGTCCACAGGTCGTGAGTGATAATAATTACAATAATTGTTTGTCTTTTTTTTCATTATTTATTATATTCATTATGTATTTCAGCAACTTGGCTCAGATTCTACAAGAACACATTACGGTTCATCAAAACCAATTTCACCAAACTGACTGCTTATGGTTTTTTCACCATTGATGCTAATTACCCGACTGCAAAGAAAGAGTTATGTGTTTCGCGCGTATCTTGTAAGTATGTTTGTATGTAATATTCTTTATTAGGTACCTCATATCTTTCAAACGGCTGAACGGATTTCTATGATTAAGATATCGTTAGATTGGTCTTTTCAGCCCAAGTGTTCTTAAGAAGGTGGCGTTATAAAAAAACCAACATGGCGGCTGTACGGTGCTATTATACGTAGTGAAAAAAAATTTTTTTTTTTAGAATACTGCAATATGGGTGTCAAATTAAAGGGCTTGTTATAAGGATTTCAAAAAGGTATATCATGACCATAATATAATTTAAAAAAAACAATAAAATAAAAAAAGTACATTATATTACGCAAATGCGAGCGGCCGCTATAAACATGTCAATGAGAAATTTATATTTTGTTTGTGTATGTTAGCCACATTCATGATGAAAAAATAGGCTATAATTATCATCCCAAAATCCCTCGGGATCGAAGCCTCAGGCTATGCCGCAGGGCACAGCTAAGTTAATCAATAGATGGCGCTGTAGCCGAGTACATCGCGGTATGGTTGTTTTGTATTCATCATCAATAGATTTCTAGTTGCATAGACCATATCAATAGATGGCGTTGTAGCCAAATACATCTCGGTATGGTTTAGCTCTCTGTAGATTATATAAGGTCTTTTGTGTTTATACTGAAAATATAAAGATAATAATAAAAGAATAGAAGAAACGATAACGAGAAATAAGAAGAAACGATTCTCGTTTATGGTCTTTATAACAATTAACAACATTTTTAATTGATAATTATTTCAATACGATTCCATCTAGCTAGCTAGAATACATTCATTATTTATTATACTAGATTCCATCTATCTAATTGGAACGCGTGTTGCATTACTTTACTTGCATTAATATTGAAAAAATATTAAAGAAGTAGATTTTGTTAGGTTTTGTAGCAAGCATACCTAGTTTAGTTAGGACTAACTAATAGGGTGTTTAGGAATATCTTATTACTGAATTAGTGATTAATTACATTCTCTTTGATATCGATAAAATATTATTTAGAAAATTGGTAGCTTCTTGTATTGGTGTTCGGATTGAACCTTCTGCGTCTGAGTTTGATGGTTTACGCGGTAAAGGCAAGATCGAGCGAGACGTATGCTACCTCTAATTTTAGGCTGGGCGGTGACTGTGCATAAATTGCAAGGTACAACTTTTTTTTTTTTTTATTTAATTTAAGGACTTTTGTCTTAGATAAGGTACAACTTTAGACCGGGCAGTTGTCGATTTGAGCAGTCACCTATTGCTAAAGGTCAAGCTTACGTGGCTTTAAGCAGAGTCCGATCTCTCGCAGGGCTTGCTGTCAGTTGTCTTGACCCTAAAAAAATCTTATTTAAACCACACGATGAAAATTATTTTAAAGAACATTCAACATAATAACATGCAGTCGGAGGCATGCATAAAGAAAGTGACATTATGAATGATTTTACTTATCATTCAATTCTATGCCTCCGACTGCATGTTATTATGTTGAACAAAAGTTCTATATTTTTTAAGTTTGCCTTTATATATTATCTTGTTTCCATCTTTTCAGTTGACTTATCTTTTGATGCAAGTGGGTTTTTTTAATTTTTTTTAATTTATTTTTCGTTTACTTGCCTGACTTGTTTTTTGATGCATGTGGGTTTTTTAGTTTTTATTTTTCTGTTGACTTGTCTTTTTTTTACCATCAAGCATGATCACGTTGGTGTTCACTTACGTGATAGTACTTCTATAGCTTGTTTTGTTATAAAAGCTCAATTAAGCTTGTATTGTCATAAAAGTTCCAATTAATGTTTCCTTAACCTTTTTAACCTTTTTCCTAATATTTTGTGGGTAGTAATAGTGTTGTTGTAAATGTAGCAAATAAAACAAAATTTGAATTGATTTTTTTATTTTTAAAACCATTGATATCAAGAACGATTAAAATAATATCATAAACAAATAGTAAATCTAATAAACGTATTGAAATTACTATCTTTAACTAACTTTTCTGTCTTGTGATGGCTAACTTCTGCCGATGACATTCTTTTCCATTATTTTTTTAACATAAAAACTAAAGCTGCGTTCTTAGCAATGAACAACGTATTTTCCTTGAAAATGATTAAACTGCAACAGAACAACAGCGTAAGTGGTAACAACGGCCAACAGGCGTATAGGTAAGGCTGCGTCCACAGTAAAGAAAAAACATGCGGTCATCCTTTCAAACAAATTGTTTAACCTCATAACATTCTTGCAAAGCTGCTTAAGTGAATCTGTAAAGGATTATAAATTATATTAGTATTATACAATAAAAACATGCATATAAATATAAAATAAATACTCTCATATTATTCATGGACCCATGGAAAAGATGGATGGATTGTGAATACAATGAAATGGCGTAAAAGAGTTTGAGAGAAAATTATGGAAGATCTTGCCACGCCAACCCCATATAAATTGGGATTAGGTATTATTACCATGCACTTCAATGTATACTTTTCATGTTCATGAAAATATTCGTGATAAAGGACTGTGTCTTCCAAAAGGACAAATGGCAATTTTTTACCAACTTCAGTTTCATTAAACTCTAAATTATCATTTATTCGGAAAATATCTTTGTTAAGAACAGTTCCTGAGTAATTGCGGATACCGGGTGTAGTAAGGCCGAAGGTAGCACTTCCACCTTCGGCCTTATCGTCACTCAACATCAGCCCCCCTAGCCAAAGTAACAATTGCAAATTTTCGGTAACGCTTCGCTTCGAATCATGTATGGATTTGACGTTTTAAAAATCGATTGTTAACGTAACCTTAATATGTCAATCCCATACATGTTTCGAAAGCGAAGCGATAACGAAGATTTGCCAATGTTACTTTGGCTAGGCCCTCTGGTGAGATGAAAGCCAAGATCTGACCCGACAAATAAGAAACAAATATACATAAAATAGAAATTACTTTACCTGGACATGTTTCCTTGTTTAGAATAGCAGAAGAAACAGAGCTGGCGTGATTGACGTGCATATAAAACATTTCGCATTCAACACACATATGACCGAGTAGACCCAAATCTTTCAATCCATTGACGCAAAGCGTAACTTTCGATATTAATCCTAAATACTGAAATGATACAAACAATTTTTAATAACTTTTATTCAATCCAATTAACTAACATTTTTCATTCTACAAAAGTAGATTAATATTTTTGACGATTAAACAACTCAACCTGCTGTAAAATTGTTATTACAAACAATTATATTTTTTATCTTGTCATGACCATTAGTAATAGCAATGCAAAAGCCGATTTATTAATTTAAGAGCGAAAAAATCAATCGAACATCAGTACAATAATTCAAGTTATTTGTGTTGAATAAATAAATATTATTTCAAATTTTACTTACTAATGCCTCATTCTCAGCTTCCAAATTAAATATTTCTATGATGATTTGTATGTATAATAAAGCATGTATAAAGAATGCAGTTGTTTTGAGTAAAAGCTGAAAAAAAACAATATATTATTTTGACCCAGTAAAATTATACATCGGACCCTGCGTTAAATCCGGTAGTTCTGATTTTTTGCAGACTTGTTTTTGATGTTAACCCAATGAATAATCTAAGTTTGTGACCTCAAGCGCCGATCGCAACTAAGTAAAAAATTAAAAAAAACGCGAAAATTTCGAAAATCGCGGTTTTAACTATGAAGGCCTAGTTTTGATAGTACCTTCTCAAAACGTTATTAAAGTAGACTAAATTTGCTACAATATAAGACTAAAATTTGTCTCTGTAGACCTAGTAGTTTCCGAAATGAAGCCTTTCAAAATTTTGCATTTTTTCGAACCTCCAATTTTTTTAGCAATATTATTAGTTAGTAAATTAAGTTAATTTAGCCCTTTTGAAAGGTCCGGGTTGAGGTTCGTCCGTATCTGGATCGTCGTATGACTCGCTCTCCTGCTGCTGCTATCTCGTCAGGTGTAGAGTTGGTGTCGAGAAAAATCGCAGTTTCTTTTTAGATGTCTGGATTGTTTTCGACCATGGACATCATTTGCTTCTTCCCTAAGCCAAAGAAGCAGGATGTCGAGACACAACCATTAAAGGCATGGATGAAGAGCAAAAGCTCTGGTTTCAATGAGGATTTCTAAGTCGTGTATAATATTGCTAAAAAATTGCGAAGTTCGAAAATATTATAAATTTTGAAAAGCTGTATCTCTGAAACTATTGGGTCTACAGAGACAATTGTTAGTCTCATATTGTAGCAAATTTAGTCTACTTTAAAAAAGCCCTGTAAAGGTACTATCAAAAATTGTTAAAAAAAAAACCGACTTCAAAAAACCTACCTCGAAAAAGCAAGAAATAATATTCGTAATAATAAAAATACGTCTATTGAAGTCGGGTGGGGCTGGAGTACAGATTCCTTTTTTTTTATTCTAAAAGCCGCACCCGACTTCAATAGACGTATTTTTATTATTATGAATATTATTTCTTGCTTTTTAGATGTAGGTTTTTTGATGTCGGTTTTTTTGTTTTTTTTTAAACAATTTTGTATTTTTTTATATTTTTAGTGTAGACATACCTACATACGGGTCAAACTGAGAACCTCTTTTTTTAAGTCAGTTAAAGAACTACACTTAAGATATGCCTCTTCCAACAAAAAAATAATTGTCTGATACAGTTCATAAAAAACAAAGGAGTAATACGACCATTATCATCGAGGTAATTCACACAAAATCATACTATTTTCGTGCTTTTTTCAAAATTACTTGAAAAGTACTGAACCGATTTCCAAATTTTAAAAAAGGAACCAACTTGGGAGTTTACCTAATGTAATAACGTAATAACGTTTGAATCATTTCAATCGGTCCAGCCGTCTTTGAGTAAACAGACGAACAGATAACCTCTGTCTTTTTAGGAAGTCGGTTAAAAACTAGTCCTTTATGGTTATAATCGCCAAAATCCGAAAACGAGGTTTTTTCGATTTTTGACATAGTTGCATTCTGCTCTCGAGGTTACAAACTTGGATTATTCATTCGGCCAACATCATAAACAAGTCTGTAAAAAATCATAACTCTACCGGATTTGACGCAAGGTACCCCGTACTTTCAGGCGACAACATTACTGGACTATTTATGATCTGAGAATTTTTAGGGATACATAAACCGATGTCCATTATGATAGAAAAAAAATATGAAATAGCTCAAATTTAAAAAAATCTCCAAAGCACGTAACGCAACAAGTTCTATGGTGGTGCCCTAGGATTCTTAATCTATAGGTACATACCACAAATTGAAGAGTTTTCTTGAAATTTTCAAATGTCCCCAATATATTTTTGTATGACTTCAGCATTTCATTGCAATGACTTTCTATATTTCCATAACCAATTTTAGTCTGCGCCAGTTTCTCTAATTCCGATATCCATAGCTGCATTTCCACCAATATGAGCTTCATAATTCGTATTCCATACACTTCAGACATATCAAAATATATATGAGAAAAGGCAATTAGTACAATTGTAGGTTTAAAAATGAAATGTATGAAAAGAAAATATAAAGTAATTGCTATGACGTAAGAAGACAGGACAATAATGATGTACAACCAGTTCCAAATGCGCAAACTTTGAAAAACCCTTGTCTTTTTATGAGACTTGAAAGAGGTGTAAACATCTTGAATTTTGAGGACGATAGAAATATTATCATTGCCATGACTCCAGTTAAGGAAGAATGTTGAGAAAAATAAGATGATGTGGATCAAAGTATTAATTAATACTGATTGTTGGAGGACTGTTGTTTTGGTCACACCGTCAATAATAATATTATCATATTCATAAAAGTGGATACCGACAACTGAACATAGGCATACGAAAGAGATGATGTAGTAAGCAAGCGAATTGGGAGTGATAAAATTGTATCGGATGGTGTATTTAGAAATCCAAAATATAGACTGGACGAAATTCAGTGGGAGTAGATAGGATTGGAATTCTTTTTGAATGTAGTTATTCAATAAATACTCATTGGTGGGATGCTTCGACATTTTGTATCTAAACTTGTATTGTTCAAACGGAAGCGGAGGACGAAGGAGAGGGTTCGTTTGATAATGAATTATACATTGAAACTACTAGGCTGTTAATTGATGTGTTAATGAATTTTGATAACTAGTATATATTTGCAAGTGACAGTGACACGACACGTTAATATTATTATAACGTTAGGTTAGAAACATACTCAAGGAATCAGATAGTGAAACATTTTCATTATGCTTTAGGAAATAAAATATATAAATATCGAAAATCAATCTATGTCAGATCCTCATCAACTCAAGTCTTTAAAACACTATTTACTCCCTTAAGCTATTTTACAGAGCACATTGGAAAAGGCTTATAGAAATAATTGAGTCCAAATAATTATTCCATCTTGTTTTACTCAAATTCAATACAAATCAAACTGTGAGCTTTAATTAAGCTATTAAGCATTTTCTACCATTTAATACTAAAATAGCAGGCATACCTGGGGCCGTATTATGACCTCTTATTTCCTGGCAGTTTTCTGACTGGCTATCAATCTATCTCTTTTATTTGCTATACAGCGAGAAAGAGATGTAACTATAGCAATTCATAAACCTGGCAAGTTTAAAGAGGTTGTAATACCCCCCCTGTGCTGGCAATAAAATGGATTAAAAAAAATCTAGGTTATTTAAAATATGAGGAGCTCGGTGGCGCATTGGTTTAGCGCCTGGCCCAGCAATTGCGGAGGTTAAGCTACTTTCACAAGTGTCGGTCATGGGATGGGTAACCAAAAATGTATTATCTTGAGCTCCTCCGTGCTTCGGAAGGCACGTTAAGCCGTTGGTCCCGGCTGCATTTGCAGTCGTTAACACCCACCCATCCGCATTGGGCCTTCATGGTGGGTTATGGTCCATCGTCCTTATCCACCCATAAGTAACACGCTACAAAGATTTCAGAAATTATTAACACAGTTGCAGATATTGGTAATGATGATTTGTCAAGAGGTCTTACTCAAAAACATACTCCAGAGGGACATACAAGATATGTTAGCACCACTGAATCTCTTACAAATGTTATGTTTTTCAACCAGATGTGAAATTCATGACAATTTTATAACGCCAAAGAATTTAAAGTCCATTATTATATCTTGCATTGGTACTGTGCTTTTCGTAGGAATTTGGACCTACAAAATTATTTCCGTCTTAATTTTTTTGCCTGAGGAAAGTTGTCTACATTTTTATAAGAACATTGTTTATATCGATATGACATTCTACAGCTTTGGTATGATATTGAACTTGATTGTCTTGATTTGGCAAAGCCCTAATTTTGTTGAAGCCATTATTCGAATAAAAGAGATACATAAGATTTTGAACAATGATAAAAGTTTTGAAAGGGTCAAGAATTTGAATTGATTTTCGTGTCTATCGCTACTTGCATTTTTGCCGTATTTGTACCCTATTTTGTTTCAATCTATACCCATTACGTGGATTGGATTTGTGTTGGTATTTTGCTTAGTTTTGATACCAACCTCATTTATATTGCTTATTTTGATATTTTGCGAGCTTCGAAATTATTTTTTCAGGTGTTTCAAGTAATGGTATGTACCTTTAAACAATATAATACTTTCTTTCATTATTTTTACTCATTCCTGCACAGTAACAATGACACAGCCAAGAGTACCTTGCAAGAAATAGTTGCTAGCAGTCTATTCATGTTGCTTATGGAATATTAAAAATGATTTCCTTATAATAATAACCCCATAAAGATTCAATCATTATCATCATCATTATCAGCCGTGCTGATGCCTACTGCTAGTCACAGACTTCTAGCTCGAAGCTTAACAAAGTTATAAGAAAAATGTTGATGCAGTAAATTAACAGATATGTAGGTTTTACTTAAATTGTCATCCAGATATCAGTATCTTACGCCCATACTCAGAGACGTCAATTAAGTTTAATGTTTCATTAAAATTGTTGCTATCTTTTTCTTTTCCATAGTGATAGTAAAGACGACACGATACTTAATGAAGCATCAAACTTAATTGACGTCTCTGAGTACGGCAGTTAGCGAATCAACACTTTTTAGTCTTCAAGAGTGTATGGTTCCTTCATTCTCAGAAGATCCATTGGCCAGATCCACAATCGATAGTTGTTTGCTCTAACTTGTAGTGTCCAATTACTTTCAGATATTTTATTACATGATGGAAACTTTCATTCATATTTTTATTTATGTAAAACTCATCGTTGAAATGGGAAGATGCTGGGCCAGGAATCTTGATGTGAGTCTTTTTTCACTCATAACTCATAAGTAAAACTACAATATATATTTTTGATGAATCTTTTTCATGATCACACAAATTTAATAATTTACAGTCATTCCAAAAAACAACGCCGATAGCAACTGCAATGTCGTTTTGGTTATTGAAGAACATAATTATAGAGATTAGCCTGTGCTTTTAATGTCAGACGTTTTACAATACCACGGAGAAAGCATCGAGGGACGTATCTGCGGTATATGAAGTCAGGACTGTGTTCAGGTACCATTATGATTTCGTCGGTCTATTACCTTTCTCCGGAATGTGTACAACACAAAATCGTTTCTCTGATGGCGTTTCATTTTCTGGTAACAGAATATAGACAACCGAGTTTTTTAGCAAGTGCTATGAAGACCCGAATTCAGCTATATATACCAGTGGTCTCCGTGTCACTAATCGCCTTTTAAATCACCTCTAAGGGCCCACACTCACTAGAACAGTTTACGCCACCAGCGGCACCGCAGCAGGTGAAGTACTCTATATAATACAGATGTAATAAGGCATCTGTACATACATACATTAGGCATCGATACATTTTGTTGGTAGCATGACTGGTCGCCCCCCCCCACTTGTGTCCTAGTGAGATGGCAATATGAATCTTGAATCGTGCTATGTACAAACTCTTTCTGGTATTGTTGCAGAGGAAGAAATAAGATCGATAAAGAATATAAATCGCACTCAACGTACACAGTGTAATGTGCTTTATCCATGTAACCTTTTTCGTGTAGACGCGCGCTTGCCCTTACAACTTTTTGCTATAATTGTGACTTATACAACTGTTATTTTACAACAGAGGTAATGTAAGGAAACTTTAACTCTTCAATAAATTCCAATTTGTTTTAACTTGTACATTACATCTAAGTTAAATTCAAGGCCGTGCAGTTTGAAAAGACGCTCCTCTAAATATATCATGTATTATCTTAGAATAGTAATGGACCACTAGTAAAGTAAACATCCACTAGTCCTTTTGAGTTGTAAATTGCAGTAAAACAATCAAATAAGTAGAGATTAGATCACCGATGCGTAGTGGCATCTCTGCGTTTACTGAAAATAGTCCATATATGCTGAGCTCACTATCAGTTTGGAGGGAGCGAAGAATGTTCTTGGAAAATCGCCTCCAATAACCTGAAAATAAAGATGGCTTACTGACATAAAAAAAACTTAAAAGAAACAGCCAATAGATACCTATTTCATATTAGCCAATAAGAAAATTAGTTGTTTTTTAAGATACATGCAAAGTCAGATTTAATCACAGTGTTTGTGTAAGTGACAGAGAAAGGGATATTTAAAAAAAATACTAACGAGAGTCATGTGTACTAAACTTAATAATTTCGCATCTGACTTTTCTAATACGTCGATACAGTTTATCACAGTACACACACAATAAGGTTTCCAACAAAAAATTCTTCAAAACCCATGTCAGTACTCCATATATCTGAATTATTGAGTGATTATCCTGTAACAGTAAGAAATTAATGTTGCCTCACTGCTGGAGGACAGAAAGAGGAGATAACTCGATTTTTCCATTTTATGCTATTCGCGACATTTCACGTCAGCCTAAACGTTCCTATTGGACCGCCGGCTAACCAGGGTAATTTTCAATCTATCGCATATTGGGACCAGACCAAATTCGCAAGATAACCATTAGCTTGGTGTTATCAAATTATCATCGTCTGGGTTGCGAAGTAGGAAGCTTCTAGGTCCTAGAATCTAGGAGATATGCCACCCTGAACATGGTCACTCATCGCTAAAAAAATATCGATCGCATATTTATATAACAGTTAGCTATCTTGTCAATGTGGTCTGGTCTCAATCCTCTTGCCTCTTGGCCGACGGTCCATATACATATACACCGACGTATGAAAGATCGACGTTTGAAAGAGACCTCGCGACGGCAAATGCAGCCGGAACCAGCTGTAACTTCCTTTTTGAAGCATCTAGGAGCTCCAGATAATACGTTTTTGGTCATCCAACTGATGATCGACCTTAGCAAAATATAATTATTTTATTTTAGGCCAGAAATGTGACAAAAACCAAACGCGAGCATGCCTTGGTGGCTGCTCTTGAATAAATTATGCAATTTCTCTAAGTATGTAGGAGAACTTTTATTGACAATCTATTGCAGCCCTTGTAGAGTCCGTCTTCGGACAGAGGCCTCCTCTCTGCTTCTACACACGACGGTCTGCCGCCACGCTCATACAATTGATGCGAGCCTGCTGCCGGATGTCATCCGTCTATCTCTTGGGCGGTTGTCCTCTACTGCGGCTGTTAGCTTCGAGTCGAGTAGTCTTCTCGCCCACCGGCTGTGGTTCGTTCTGGCAATAATGTCCTGCCCACCTCCACTTTTTACGTTCTTCGACAACGTCAATAACTTTGGTTATCTGCCGGATCCACTTATTCCATTTACGGTCAATGAGGCTGATACCGTGCATTCCTATAGCCCTTTGTGCCACATGGAATTTTTTGGCAGACTTTTCCGTCAGGGTGATGGTTCATATACCATAAGTGAAAACAGGCAAGACACACTGATTGAAAACTTTGGTTTTTAGATGTTGGGTGATCTTTTTGGACTTCATAATTTGACTGTTGGCTGCAAAGGCTGAAGCCTGCGTCACTCTTTGTTTGACTTTTGCTGTCTGATCAGCCCAAGAGTGATTTTAAGGCCAAGATAGATAAAGTGTTCAACTACTTCGACGGAAAATGTATGATTTTTCGCATCTGGGATGTGGGTCATTATCTTAGTTTTTGACAGATTCATTTGCAGTCCCACTTTAGCGGATTCACTTTGAAGTTTTTATTGACTAGGTCTATGGTTTCGATTTTCCTATAGCTCTGTCTCATTCTGCAGCTAAAAAAAATATGCTCCCTAGAGTGAGAATACTGCTTGTCCAGGGACGGACGAAGAATGTGGAAGCGGCCGAGTGACTTCTCGCTCTAGTAAACAGTATTTTTGCGTGACAAAAAGAGAAAGAGCTATCAAAAAAGAGGTGACTGATGAGTCAATATTATGTTCAAGTTTAGTTTTAACATTCCAATCAAACATTTACCCTCAGCAAAATCAAAAGTATTAGGCTATAGCACTGTGAGCTATAGAATGTAGTTATCAAATGCGAGAGAATCTGAAATAAAAACCAAAATAAATTAAAAAAAATACGAAATTCTACCTTTTATCTATAATATAGATTCTATATCTTTAGCTTACCACAGCCCTTGAAGTAGTTTCTAATAAACTCTTGCATTCCAGTAAATCTTTGAATACAGCTATAAGTTTTGATGTCTCTGTGTTAATACAATTTTCAGAATTCAGCTTTGTTTTAATATTCACTACTTGTAACCATTGATCAATTTTGAAATCCAAAAATCTAGTAACGAATATAACAAAAATAAGTTCGATGTTAAAAGTCATTGTCAAGGAAAAAGAAATAATTTTTGTCCAAGTCCATAATTGATCGAAAACGTATTTCAAAACCATAAAAAAACAATAATACGCTAAATAAATTAAACATAAAGTCCAATTAAAAAATGATAATGTTCTAGAATGATTTCTATCAAAAAGGATTTCATTCAAATGTCCCAATTTAGTTATTAGGCGAACATTTTTGAATCTATTCATATAATTGGCTAAAAATAATGTTGTAAAACTACTCATGTAACCGATATAGCTAATGCAGTAAATCGTCTTCAGTAAAAGTTTTACTTTCATCATGTTGATTGTTAGAGAAAATAATACAACAAGAATAATTGATATAAATAAAGTAAATATTGCGAATTTTCGGCCAATGTATGTGATGTTGTTGTTCCACTTAAAATATCTATTTGAGCACAAAAAAGAATTAAAAAAATATATGGGTCTGACGACGGATAAAAAGTCTGCGTTGAACATGGCTGTTCAAAACTCAAAGTCAATATCATTATTGAAGTAATTGTTTAATATCCATTATCGACTTCGACACAATTCAATAAATTAGAGAAAGTCAACAAAATGGTTGTAAGTAATTGGTTTAATTTATTGAAAGTTATCATAAAAGATGTTTTTTATGAGTGGACCAAGTGGTAATGCTAAATATTTTAGAACTCATTAATGGCAATAGCAATAAAATCAAATCGACTAAACATTTTATTCCTCAAGCTTTAATTAATATTTTAATTTTTTTAGTCTTATCACTTCTAGACAATTAGTGGCAATTAATATTACGTGCATTTCAATTTTAAATAACATAACTACTCAAACACTTAAAAAACGTAGTACGTGACTCGATACAAAATCCAGACGTATACAATCATACCAAAATTTTTTTTTTTTTTTATTAACACTAAAGTAAATTATATGCACGTTAAAGGCTTACATATTATTACTAGCGACTCACCCTCGCTTCGCCTCGGTGTAGTGTGGAATTTGAAAGCATATAATATGAACCTTCTTCTTGATTCACTCTATTTATTAAAAAGTATACATAGGGACAGACAGCGGCAAGCGACTTTGTTTTATACTATGTAGTGATAATGAGCTAACAATATAAAAGTTAATTATTTTTACTCGATCTTTACGATTATGATGGTTAGTCGTTAATGTATATGAAAAATAATAGGGGACTTAAAACACTGCCCTGAGGAACGCCCTGTGATACAGTTCTAATATTTTATCAAGTCTTACTGCTTATTACATCTGTTATCATTTACATAAAATGGGTTTAGATAAACTTAATGTAATAAAGTGAATTGCAGTAAAACAATGAAGTAAGTAGAGATAAGATCACCGAAGCTAACTGGTAGCTCTGCGTTCATTGAAAATAATCCATATAAGCTGAACTCGCTATCCATTTGGAGGGACCGAAGAATGTTCTTGGAAAATCTTCGCCAACTACCTGCAAATATTGAATTTCTTTGAACAATGTTGTAGTATGTTCGAGTTCATTTATTAAGGCTCATGATCACTTACTAACTTAGAGTTCTTAAAATATAAATATTGGATATTGCTTATAAAGAAAAAGAACAACTTTCGTTTATTGGCATTGACTGCAAAAGATTTCCAAAACTTACGAGATTTATGTGTATTAAACTTAATAATTTCGTATTTGACTTTTCTAATTCGCCGATACAATTGATCGCAGTAAACGCACACAATGGTTTCCAATAAAAAATTCTTCATTATCCATGTAATTATGGAGTATAACCGGACGAAGTTCAATTGTGAATAATTATCCTGAAACGCATAGAAATTGAGGTCAATACTGTCGCCATCATTATTATCATCATCACAGAGCGTTGTTTCCGACAGCGAACTTTTTAAACAACTTAGTACTTTGTCGTGTTATTTGCCTAACGTTTCAAACGGTGGTTTCAATTCAAGTTAGTATTGGCTAGTACTGTGTTGCCACAAGCTATATTTTAAACCGGTCTTGAAACTTTTTCTAACCGAGCTGCCAACTGCAACTGCTTACAGCACGTGATTTTTTTTCTACGAAATTACTTCTAAGCGGCTTGCGTGTTTTAATTTTCGTACATCAAATTCGTTCTTCCACGTCTAACGGCCGTACTCAGAGACGTCAATCAAGTTTAATGTTTCATTAAAATTATTGCTTTCTTTTCCATAGTGATAGTATAAATAAGACGACACGAAATTTAATGAAGCAGTAACTTAATTGACGTCTCTGAGTACGGCAGTTAGTTATACAGAAACTTCTTAAATTCATCTAAGTCTCTGTATAACTTAGATTCTAAAGCTAAAACGACAAATGAAAATGTCAACACTCGACCGTGAGTGATAGCCACGTTCTATATTTGGTTGGAATTTACGCAGCTTGGAACCCGACCGACTTCCACCCACACTCGTCGGCAGCCGGTCGGATGTCGACGTCTGCGGACGGATACGCATCTGTACTGACGCATACGTACGCATCGTCTCGCGCCCGCGCCACGGTAAAGAAATGTAGGTATACGGTAAAGAATAATACATTTCTTTACCGTGCCCGCGCCGCCGCCGCCCCGCCCCGCGCCCGCCGCACACACGGCAAAATGGTTCATTTAGGTACGACGACAAAAATAAAAAATGCAAAGTGGTTAAAATAACTCAATACATCTTTCAAAACGTGCTTAGATAACCAGTGCAAAAGAAATAATACATGCAGGATGACCCGAACCGGTTTGAGACAGTCGGGAAGTCAGCACTAGCATGTCATTTGCACTTTTTCTATTCAATATTATTTTAATTACCCTACTTTTCAGGTGTGATATAGACTTGCTTAGTAAATCATATAATTTGTTTTAACCATGGATGTTTTACCTAGTGGTTAGTACGTTATAAATAATAAAAAATACCTTGTTACACAAAGCCATTTAATTTATAAATATTAATGAATAAGTGTATTATAAAATTTTAGATTTTTTGTTGTTTGCAGTTTGAGTAGGTTTTTAAAAAAAGTTCCAGCGAGTTCCACTACAAATATTTTTTTTTACTTAAGCTACAAGTGTTAACTTTATTGTTGAAATAAAGTTATCACCCCCTTCTCCCCCCCTTCCACTCGAGAAAAACTTCAAGAGTGGTTACAAATACGGATATTTTGCACTATAAATTGATAGGATCTGATCCAATAATTACCTCAAAGCGACAAAAAGTTATCAAACAAACAAAATCATACAACCAAGAAGTTTTAATATTTTAAGATAACTTTATTATTATTTTTTATAATTTTTTCCATCTAAAATTTTTTTCTTACTATTTGATAAAAACTATTTCTTAACACGCTTATTAATCAAAACTAATATAAATATTAACTTTTCGAGGTTTAATTTGAAAATCATATTTTTGTCGTCTAAACCAAGCCATTTTGCCGTGTGCGCCGGTTGGTTTAATTAAATCGTACAAAAGACTTATAGGTACTTATACAAATATAATCAAACACTTACTCTCAACCTCAACAGCATTATTAAACTGTAACTCTGTGAGTCATAAAACGTAGCTATTAAATGCGCCAAAATCTGAAATATAATGTCGCCTTAGGAAAATGAAGAGCAATCATGTGGATTAGCTAAACAGGATGTAAAAATACCAGATGCGGAATGTCTGAGAACAATAATACTGGCTGATATTTTTTTGGTAGGGTTATTCCAACCAAGAAAAAATATTCCTTACACATTCCCTTGGAAGAATTAACCACTCCCCATTCTGAATGACCGACCACTACCACTGCGTATATTTTTTCTTTCTGTCATAATCATGAAATATCACTCACCACAGCCCTAGAAGATTTTTCTAAAAGACTCTTGCAATCGATTAAATCTTTGAACACAGTAAAAAGTTTTGATAACTCACTATCGCTGCAGCTTTTGCTATTTACTTTTATTTTATTAATAACTACTTCTAACCATTGATCTATTTTTAAAGTCAAAAATTTTGTAACGAATACTACAAAAATCAGTTCAACATCAGAAGTAATAGTCACAAAATAGAAAACAACTTTTGGCCAAGTCCAAAAGGAATCCAGAATACATTTCACAACCACAAATGAACAATAGAACGCAAAATACATAGAACACATGGCCCAATTGTATATTATCAATGTTTTTAAGTGATTTACGTTAAAAAGAATTTCATCTAAACGTCTCAATTTCGTAAACAAAAGAACATTATCGAATCTATTCATGAAATTAGCTGAACACAAAATGATATAAGCACCCATGTAACCGACATAGATGGTACCGTAAATCGTCCTCAGAAAAGGGTTCAATTTCATACCATTCAATATGAGATAAATTAATACAGCCAAAGTTATTGATATTATTAAATTAAAAATTAAGAAAATCCTGCCAATGTTAGTTACGACGCCATTTCCTTTAACAAATATTTTATTTGAACAGAAAACATAATTAAGTAAATATATTGGTTTGATGATTGAAAAAAAGTCTGCATCGAACATGGCTGTTGAGGGCACAAAGATGATTACCTATTTTCATTTAAGTTCTGATCAGATCTAACAGATCGAAAATATATAATGTAATACAATAATGTTAATGCCATTCAACAAATGGTGGTTAATGAAAGTAACTTTACTCCAAATAATATTTCCTTATATACTAGTATTTTCGTTTACTCATATTAGGGACATTATTTTTATAAAAAGGCAATTAGTTACCTAAGTACTCGTTATTCCAATATTGTTTTCCAATTTAAGGGGATTTTAGTAATAAAAATTAGTATCTTAAAATCAACTTGATATGTCAACTTCTTAGACCGAAATATAATACTCTTTATTCTTCTTCTTTTTCTTGTCAGCTAAAAAAGTCTCGAATGGGTGGTAGGAAAATATAGACAATTCAAAAGCACTTAATATCCAAGTTTTTTTTTTTTTTTTTTTTTTTTTTTTTTTTTTTTTTTTTTTTTTTTTTTTTTTTTTTACTAATACCTCTAACGCTAAGTCAGAGCCTATTTTAACAATTGGTTTCTACACTTTCATACAAGTTCTCGCATTAATGCCTCTCGCACATTCATTCCGCATACTATTCATACATTCATCATCTTGTACTCTGTAGCAGGTGGGATTCCTGCCTAGCTCTAATTTTCTTATTCATTTAAGTTTATATCCTATATTTAATTTCTGGGATTCTGAGGGAACACAACACAAATTCTCTTTATTTTTAAACTTGTCTCATCTTTACATTGTTCTTATATCTAATACATGTTTCTTACTTACTATTTGTTCTTATACATAGTTAATATAAATATAAATACATATTTTTTCTGTTAGGTTCATTTAACACTTTAATTTTTCTATTGCTAATTACATTTTTAATTTCTTACTCTAATACATTTCTGCCTTATTACTATTATTTTTAACATATTTAATTTTAAGCTAATGGATAATATACCATTATATTATTTTAACTTAATTTTCTAATCGGTTTTGTTTCTTTTAATAACTCTTAATGCTATATTTTTACAGAATGCTAGAAATTTATCTCTCCCCTTGTCCAACATAATATTTTCAATATTATCCTGAGAGATTTTATAGCCTATTTTTTGCTCAATATTGAACCTTTCAGAGTGGTATTGGGGACAATCTATTATAAGATGTGGGAGGGATTCTGAAATTTCGGGATCACAGGAGCACGATGGGTTATCTTTGCACTTGAATCTATGTAAGTACTCTGAGAACCCACCGTGCCCCGTTAATACCTGAGTTAGTATAGGATCCGGCTCTATTTTCCTGACGACTCTGTAAGCCCTTATCGCGTTGGGGAAAAACAACTTGGTAACGGCCGCTGTATCACCGGTTTCATACCTCCGATTCCATTCGTCAAGCGAAAGCATTCGAATGCCTCGCTTGACGAATGAAATCGGGCAGAGGTCATACTTTGGCTTGGTTTTTAGTTTTAGAGCCGCCTCTTTTGCCAATTGGTCTGCGCGTTCATTTCCTACCAGTCCTACATGGGCTTTAATCCAAAATAAGCTTATTTGCTTATTTTGGCCGTTTGCTATTCGGATGTTGGCTCTGGTTTCAACAGCTAGGGCGTGCAAGCAATCAAGATTCGTAATAGACTGGAGCGCTGCGGTCGAGTCACTGTAGATTGCGTAGGTGGATTCCTTACGCTTTATTATAAGCCTCACCGCTTCGCATATCGCCAAGAGTTCCGCCTGATAGACAGTGCCATACGATGGCAGAGCAAGCTTGACGGCCTTAACTTCGGTCTGTCTATCCCACAGGGATAGAGCTGCACCGACTCGGCCGTCAATCTTGCTCCCATCAGTGAAAATGCGCAGATCGTAGTCGCTGTTGGCATCTGTCTGTGCCTGGTCTATCAAGGTATGGAACTCGAGGCGTATATGTTCTGCGGGATGCGGGGCTTCGAGCGCGGAAGCCGGTCGCTCGACCTCCCTATCACCCAGCGCTGATTGAGGCACTCCCTTCTTAGCCTCGTATAGCGAGGCTGCCTCACGAATTCGGAGGTCTAGGGGGAGGATCCCAGAAAGGATCAGCGCCGCGTGAAGGGATACCGTGCGGTAGGCTTTACAGATTTTCAGCGCTACTGCCCTTTGCACAGCGTTCAGGTGTTTTTGCACGCCCAGCTTTGACGCGGCTGGGGCCCAGGCACTCGCGGCGTACATTATAATCGGTTCAACCGTTGCCACATAGATTGTTCGCACGACCTCCGGGTGCAACCCCCAACTGACTTTGGCTGCTCTCGAGAGCTGTTTACTTATGCCTATAGCTTTTTTGCATACATTAGATACGTGCGCATTAAATGTCAACTTGTCATCAATTGTTAGGCCCAAAAGTTTTATCTCCCGCGACATCGCGATGTCAACCCCGCCCATGTTCAGATGTGGGGTGTCGTACTTCAGCTTTTTCGTCATGACCATTGCGTTGGTCTTGTTCGGCGCGAACTTCAGTTTGTTTCCGACACCCCACCTCCGAACATGTTCGAGGGTGGCATTTGCCTGCGTTTGGATATCCTGAGCTGTGTTTCCCACAAAGACAAGCACCACGTCGTCCGCAAAGGCCTGGCAATAATCACCTCTCTCCGCCAGGTTTTTCAAGAGTGGATCCAACAACAAATTCCACAGTATAGGGCCTGCTATCGATCCTTGAACACATCCTTTGTTTGTGTCAGTGGTATATTCCTCGCCACCATACCGCACCGAAACAGTCCGGTCGGAAAGATAACTATCAAATACTCTTCTAATATTGATGGGGCATTTCTCATCCGCTAGCCTCGTTCTGATGGCCGGCCACCAAGCGCTGTCGAAGGCCCCCTCTATGTCCAGCGATACGAGCGTCACAATTTTCTTATCTGCTAGCTTCGTGCGTATGTGCTGCACTAGAGCATAGAGGGAGTCCTCCGTACTTCTCTGAGGCATGAAACCGTATTGGTTGGGGCTCATCTTTGGCAGTAGGTGGTATTTTAGCCTCGCCACTAACATTTTCTCATAAACTTTCCCAAGTATGGGTAACAGTCCTATAGGTCTATATGCCTTCGGTATGCGATAGTTATCCCTCCCCGGTTTTCTAAGGACCACGACCGTTGCTTTTTTCCACTCCAGTGGGAAGTATTGTAGCTCCAAACATTTATTAATTAGGGCCAAGAATAATGCCGGGTCCTCGTTTATGCTGTGAAGACAAATGTCCGCCGTAAAGCCCTCTGCCCCTGGGGCTTTCTTTGGGTTAAAAGAGTCGATGGCACGCTTGAGCTCGGTTATCGTGAATGGGGGGTCGCAAGAGCCATCTTGCTCGCCCGCGTTTACTTCTTCCGCTTTCTGTCTTGTTTTGCAGTGCTCCTCATCATCTGATTCTGTAGTGTCCCTGGGGTAGAATGTCTCCGCCAGCAGCTTTACGGATCCCTTAAAATCTTGTGTTTCCCCGTCTTTTTCCAGTGGTATATCTTCATCCCGTTTAGCTGTTCTTCCTATCACCCTGTAAATCCCTTCCCATAATCCCTCTTTGTCTTGCTTCCCGCAGAACTCCTTCCAGCTCTTCGTTTGTGCCCTTTTTTCCTCCTCTTCGTAATATTTCTTCTTTTCTAGGTACTCTTCGACAACTTTCTGCCTCCGATGGGGGGCGGCGCTTTTGATTCGCCGTTTCCTGGTCATCACCTCCGCTTTTAACGTCTCCAGCTCCTCCGACCACCACGGGATTGTTAGTTTATTGCTATTCTTTTTCACAGGTATACTTGCTTTACACGCTTCAGCTATAACTGTGTTGTACTTATTTATAGCAATTTCTATTTCTTCAGCCGTGTTTAGTTTGTTAACCTCTGCTAGATTTAGGTTATTTTCCTCCTTAAATTGTGTGAATTTCTTACGAAATTCACTCCAATTTGCCTTTTTCGTATTGTATTTCCGAGTTGTTCTCTCGATCTTTAATCCCTTTGATCTTTCCAGCAGCAGGTTAAATGAAATTCCGTTGTGGTCGGAGTTAACCAGGTCTTCATCCACTCTCCAATCAGCAACTCTGTCAAGCAGATCGGTGGTACAGAAAGTGATGTCCACGAAACTCGAATATCGTTTCCCCCCACGGATCGTGTCAAAGGTGGGTGTGTCTCCTTGATTGAGAATTTGGAGGTCAAGTTCGTGCACCATGTCTGCTAGGTCTTGGCCCCGGTGATCTACGACTGGGCTGCCCCACCAGGTGCTTTTCGCGTTAACATCTCCTGCTATAATTGTTCTACTTGCTCCGGTCTTGGTTACGATACGCTTTAAATGGTTAATGTAGGGTCCTATGGGCTGATCCGGCTCAAAGTAACATGACACGAGCGTGGTTTTCCAGGCTTTGGTGTGGGCTGTCACGATCACGATGTTGTTTGTGGTGTAGTCCGGGTATTGTTCGATGTTTAGATCCGGGTCTAGGATAACAATAGCTGCTTTGACTGTCCCATCACCATTAGCCTGGAAGATTCTTGCTCCACTTTGAGCCTTCATCCTATTTGTCGCACCAACATAAGGCTCTTGAACCAGAGCGATCGCAGCCTTCCGTTTGGTAGCCTCTAGCAGGAGTTCGTTGGTCGCTAGCTTCTTCCTCTGCAGGTTTGCTTGTAACACCAGGTAGGGTTTTTTCACCGGGGTGCCCTTAGCAGTACGCTATAGTTTTACGAGCTAGTCTGTCCCACCTCTTGCGAACAGGACATTCATTGCTAAACGCGTTGTGGGCTCTTTCTGTTTGGTCTATCTTTTCTCTCAAACAGTTCTTACAGGTTGGTGGGTCGCCGGCTTTCCATATGCTGCATTCTGACTTAAGGTGGGGTCCTGCGCAGTGGATGCATATGTCGGTTTTGCTGTCTGGGCAGTGCCGCTTGCTGTGCCCGTATCCGAGACACGCAGTGCACTGCACTAGGGGCGATTGGTCTTCCACCCTTATCCTTTGCATGCCTATATAAACCGTGGCAGATTCGGTTGCTCTCTTCCAGATAGTGGGAGAAGTGGAAACTACCAGGTGAATGGTATGGGGATTCCTGGCTTTTCTCCGGTACTTAACTTCGATCCTATTTTCCTCCTCTCCCATGTTCTGGAATATATGTTTATTCTGGTTTTTAATCGCTACCAGAATTTCCTCATCTTTCCGTTCTGCAAGAACATCCTTGAAGATCAGTAGAGGGTCTTTATTTTTCATCTCTTGAACCACTAGACTTTTTCCGTCTTTTTCTATTTTGTCCTTAACCTTTTTTCGTTCTTCTTTCGTACTGCAACTCACTATTACCTTCCTATCTTTTGCCTTACGGACTCTCTCGACTTTCACCCAACCCTCTTCTAATTTCAAAGTGTCTCCAACTTTCTTCATTACTTCCTCCCCCGTTTCTTGATCCTCTGTGGAAGTTATGACTACCGAGTGGAGTGTATTCCCGGCACCGCTCGGCAGCTTTCCCATGTTGGCAGGGGCAGTTGCGTTTGCGTAAGTCTTTTCGGTTGACGATGTACATATCTTCTTTATTTCCTCAGTGACTACGTCAAGCCTTGCTGTCACTCCTCCTACCTTTTCGAGCACAGGTTTGCACAACTTTTCCCGCATAGTCAAGGTCAAGGTGCTTTCTATGTTGGAGATTGCTCCTTCCAAGTCTTTATGCATCTCTTCAACTCGCTGGAACAAGCGCCCAAGACTCTGTGTAGTCTCCTGATGGGAGGGGCTCTGTGGTTGGTTTGGTGATGCTGGTGGTGTCGTTGGCATGCTGGTGGATGTGTGTACTCCCGTTGTAGGGGCGTCGCAAGTTTTTTCTTCACCCAACCTTTTGCCTAATTCCACAAGTCGAAGTGTTGCAAACTTAGCTTTGTTCTCCAAGAAGGTCTAGACAATTAGTGGCAATTAATATTACGTGCATTTCAATTTTAAATAACATAACTACTCAAACACTTAAAAAACGTAGTACGTGACTCGATACAAAATCCAGACGTATACAATCATACCAAAATTTTTTTTTTTTTTTTATTAACACTAAAGTAAATTATATGCACGGTAAAGGCTTACATATTATTACTAGCGACTCACCCTCGCTTCGCCTCGGTGTAGTGTGGAATTTGAAAGCATATAATATGAACCTTCTTCTTGATTCACTCTATTTATTAAAAAGTATACATAGGGACAGACAGCGGCAAGCGACTTTGTTTTATACTATGTAGTGATAATGAGCTAACAATATAAAAGTTAATTATTTTTACTCGATCTTTACGATTATGATGGTTAGTCGTTAATGTATATGAAAAATAATAGGGGACTTAAAACACTGCCCTGAGGAACGCCCTGTGATACAGTTCTAATATTTTATCAAGTCTTACTGCTTATTACATCTGTTATCATTTACATAAAATGGGTTTAGATAAACTTAATGTAATAAAGTGAATTGCAGTAAAACAATGAAGTAAGTAGAGATAAGATCACCGAAGCTAACTGGTAGCTCTGCGTTCATTGAAAATAATCCATATAAGCTGAACTCGCTATCCATTTGGAGGGACCGAAGAATGTTCTTGGAAAATCTTCGCCAACTACCTGCAAATATTGAATTTCTTTGAACAATGTTGTAGTATGTTCGAGTTCATTTATTAAGGCTCATGATCACTTACTAACTTAGAGTTCTTAAAATATAAATATTGGATATTGCTTATAAAGAAAAAGAACAACTTTCGTTTATTGGCATTGACTGCAAAAGATTTCCAAAACTTACGAGATTTATGTGTATTAAACTTAATAATTTCGTATTTGACTTTTCTAATTCGCCGATACAATTGATCGCAGTAAACGCACACAATGGTTTCCAATAAAAAATTCTTCATTATCCATGTAATTATGGAGTATAACCGGACGAAGTTCAATTGTGAATAATTATCCTGAAACGCATAGAAATTGAGGTCAATACTGTCGCCATCATTATTATCATCATCACAGAGCGTTGTTTTCGACAGCGAACTTTTTAAACAACTTAGTACTTTGTCGTGTTATTTGCCTAACGTTTCAAACGGTGGTTTCAATTCAAGTTAGTATTGGCTAGTACTGTGTTGCCACAAGCTATATTTTAAACCGGTCTTGAAACTTTTTCTAACCGAGCTGCCAACTGCAACTGCTTACAGCACGTGATTTTTTTTCTACGAAATTACTTCTAAGCGGCTTGCGTGTTTTAATTTTCGTACATCAAATTCGTTCTTCCACGTCTAACGGCCGTACTCAGAGACGTCAATCAAGTTTAATGTTTCATTAAAATTATTGCTTTCTTTTCCATAGTGATAGTATAAATAAGACGACACGAAATTTAATGAAGCAGTAACTTAATTGACGTCTCTGAGTACGGCAGTTAGTTATACAGAAACTTCTTAAATTCATCTAAGTCTCTGTATAACTTAGATTCTAAAGCTAAAACGACAAATGAAAATGTCAACACTCGACCGTGAGTGATAGCCACGTTCTATATTTGGTTGGAATTTACGCAGCTTGGAACCCGACCGACTTCCACCCACACTCGTCGGCAGCCGGTCGGATGTCGACGTCTGCGGACGGATACGCATCTGTACTGACGCATACGTACGCATCGTCTCGCGCCCGCGCCACGGTAAAGAAATGTAGGTATACGGTAAAGAATAATACATTTCTTTACCGTGCCCGCGCCGCCGCCGCCCCGCCCCGCGCCCGCCGCACACACGGCAAAATGGTTCATTTAGGTACGACGACAAAAATAAAAAATGCAAAGTGGTTAAAATAACTCAATACATCTTTCAAAACGTGCTTAGATAACCAGTGCAAAAGAAATAATACATGCAGGATGACCCGAACCGGTTTGAGACAGTCGGGAAGTCAGCACTAGCATGTCATTTGCACTTTTTCTATTCAATATTATTTTAATTACCCTACTTTTCAGGTGTGATATAGACTTGCTTAGTAAATCATATAATTTGTTTTAACCATGGATGTTTTACCTAGTGGTTAGTACGTTATAAATAATAAAAAATACCTTGTTACACAAAGCCATTTAATTTATAAATATTAATGAATAAGTGTATTATAAAATTTTAGATTTTTTGTTGTTTGCAGTTTGAGTAGGTTTTTAAAAAAAGTTCCAGCGAGTTCCACTACAAATATTTTTTTTTACTTAAGCTACAAGTGTTAACTTTATTGTTGAAATAAAGTTATCACCCCCTTCTCCCCCCCTTCCACTCGAGAAAAACTTCAAGAGTGGTTACAAATACGGATATTTTGCACTATAAATTGATAGGATCTGATCCAATAATTACCTCAAAGCGACAAAAAGTTATCAAACAAACAAAATCATACAACCAAGAAGTTTTAATATTTTAAGATAACTTTATTATTATTTTTTATAATTTTTTCCATCTAAAATTTTTTTCTTACTATTTGATAAAAACTATTTCTTAACACGCTTATTAATCAAAACTAATATAAATATTAACTTTTCGAGGTTTAATTTGAAAATCATATTTTTGTCGTCTAAACCAAGCCATTTTGCCGTGTGCGCCGGTTGGTTTAATTAAATCGTACAAAAGACTTATAGGTACTTATACAAATATAATCAAACACTTACTCTCAACCTCAACAGCATTATTAAACTGTAACTCTGTGAGTCATAAAACGTAGCTATTAAATGCGCCAAAATCTGAAATATAATGTCGCCTTAGGAAAATGAAGAGCAATCATGTGGATTAGCTAAACAGGATGTAAAAATACCAGATGCGGAATGTCTGAGAACAATAATACTGGCTGATATTTTTTTGGTAGGGTTATTCCAACCAAGAAAAAATATTCCTTACACATTCCCTTGGAAGAATTAACCACTCCCCATTCTGAATGACCGACCACTACCACTGCGTATATTTTTTCTTTCTGTCATAATCATGAAATATCACTCACCACAGCCCTAGAAGATTTTTCTAAAAGACTCTTGCAATCGATTAAATCTTTGAACACAGTAAAAAGTTTTGATAACTCACTATCGCTGCAGCTTTTGCTATTTACTTTTATTTTATTAATAACTACTTCTAACCATTGATCTATTTTTAAAGTCAAAAATTTTGTAACGAATACTACAAAAATCAGTTCAACATCAGAAGTAATAGTCACAAAATAGAAAACAACTTTTGGCCAAGTCCAAAAGGAATCCAGAATACATTTCACAACCACAAATGAACAATAGAACGCAAAATACATAGAACACATGGCCCAATTGTATATTATCAATGTTTTTAAGTGATTTACGTTAAAAAGAATTTCATCTAAACGTCTCAATTTCGTAAACAAAAGAACATTATCGAATCTATTCATGAAATTAGCTGAACACAAAATGATATAAGCACCCATGTAACCGACATAGATGGTACCGTAAATCGTCCTCAGAAAAGGGTTCAATTTCATACCATTCAATATGAGATAAATTAATACAGCCAAAGTTATTGATATTATTAAATTAAAAATTAAGAAAATCCTGCCAATGTTAGTTACGACGCCATTTCCTTTAACAAATATTTTATTTGAACAGAAAACATAATTAAGTAAATATATTGGTTTGATGATTGAAAAAAAGTCTGCATCGAACATGGCTGTTGAGGGCACAAAGATGATTACCTATTTTCATTTAAGTTCTGATCAGATCTAACAGATCGAAAATATATAATGTAATACAATAATGTTAATGCCATTCAACAAATGGTGGTTAATGAAAGTAACTTTACTCCAAATAATATTTCCTTATATACTAGTATTTTCGTTTACTCATATTAGGGACATTATTTTTATAAAAAGGCAATTAGTTACCTAAGTACTCGTTATTCCAATATTGTTTTCCAATTTAAGGGGATTTTAGTAATAAAAATTAGTATCTTAAAATCAACTTGATATGTCAACTTCTTAGACCGAAATATAATACTCTTTATTCTTCTTCTTTTTCTTGTCAGCTAAAAAAGTCTCGAATGGGTGGTAGGAAAATATAGACAATTCAAAAGCACTTAATATCCAAGTTTATTTGAATATAGTAGATTGTTCTACAAGACGCTAAAATGACCCATTGCATACGAGGTAGTTTTATTCCCGAGCTTTAGCGAGGGAATAAATAAAAACCGAGTTACAATGGGTTTTTAGCGTCGTGTGTTAAACTCTACTTTTCACTACGATTGCGAGAAAATAAAATACAATATTAAATAGTTTTTAGGTACTTCCGAAAACGAATCCACTCGTTTTTCTATCCTCCACTTCATAAACTTTTCCTACAGTATTTAAATAAATTATTTGTGCTTGACGGCAAACAATTAAAATTATTTCTTTTCTATTACAGTCACACAATTCAATCAGTTTGTAATTAGAGAAAAATTCTAAAGACTTCGCGCCATGTATGCCTTTTTAATTTCTACTGTAGCAGCTAAGCAAAACAATTAAAGCATTCTACGATTTAAACATAATATAGTCACTCTGTGCACAGAGTATAAATTATAAGTCTATGATTTCACCGAAGAGATGCTATAGGACTGCTTTTAGTTCCATTTTCAAAAATATGAATGAGAAACAGGATTATGAATAATAGTAGATTGTTATACAAGACGCTAAAATTACCCATTGCATACGAGGTATTTTTATTCCCGAGCTTTAGCGAGGGAATAAATAGAAACCGAGTTACAATGGGTTTTAGCGTCGTGTGTTACACTATACTTTTCACTACGATTGCGAGAAAATAAAATACAATATTAAATAATTTATACCTACTTACTTCCGTAAACGAATCCACTCGTTTTTCTATCCTCCACTTCATAAAATTTTTGTACAATATTTAAATAAATGATTTGTGCTTGACGGCAGAAGATTAAAATTATTTCTTTCCTATTACAGTCACACAATTCAATCACTTTGTAATTATAAAAAAAATCTAAAGATTTCGCGCCATGGTACCATTTTTTAATTTCTGCTGTAGCAGCTCAACAACACAAACACGCATTCTACGATTCACTCTGTACACAGAGTATAAATAAGTCTATGATTTCACCGAAGAGATGCTTTTAGTTCCATTTTCAAAAATAAGAATGAGAAACTGGGGGCCTATTACGAAACTTGGTCACGATAGTCGTCCGCAGTTCGTCGGTTATAGTTATTACAAATATTTTCAATGTAGCTATCGTAGTCCATAGTCTATTGAACGAATAATGACGGATCCACTAGAGAGAAACTGTCAAATTTACGCAATCACTTTGCAATATCGCATACGCAAGTGCTTTGTAATAGAAATCAATCAGAACGAAGCACGGACGCAGCCGCGTGTATCGCATTAAACTTTTCGTAATAGACCCCCAGTATTAAGTCGAGCTAGTTTTTATTCGTGATTATGAATAAAGACTTTTTCGTTTTAGTATTTGGTAATTGGTAATAGACAAACATTAAAAAAGAAAAAACTTTATCCCCTAGGGCTTATTATGCTATTTTATCTCGACTCTTGTACGTTACAATGACGCACTTTTTGAGCAAGAGGAGTGAAAAGACCATTTCGTTTTAGTAGGCTCATTGATAATAGTCAAACATTAAAAAAGAAAAAACTTTTCGCCTAGGGGTAATTATACTATTTTATCCGTGCTCTTGTACGCCGTAACAATGACGGACTTCTTGAGCAAGAGGAGTGAAAAATAATTTTTCATTTCATTTTCACTGCCTGCGGTAAACCGCCTGCGGCTGCCGCCACCGCGGTGGATGGCTTCTTTCGGCTTCATCATCAGACCCTGGACGCCGTCTCCCATTAGTTGATGTGTAGTTACAATCCAATTAACGTCTAAAATGGCCACTTTAGGCATTAATCCAGATTGTAACTACACCAACGCTTTTAAACTAAGAATTACGGCATACAAAAATAGTTTATAACTAATACTATTTTTTATATTTTTCAGAATTTAATTAATAAAATGGAGGCTCGTTACGCCCTTATGTAATGATTGAAAACATAAGAGTTTTAGATCTTTTACGTGTACTTCTTTGAAAGTATTTGTTTTTAATACCTTTAATTATAGGCTTTTAATTTTACTCAGTACCGTGAACTTCTTTTAATGTAATTAGGAAGATTACAAAAACCTTTTATGACATAAATTAATTATTCATCAAATTGACTCCATACTTTATCGTAGATGATTTGTTCCGTAATCATTCTGTGATGTAATTTTCCTAACGTTCTTTCTACCATCGATTTCATAAAAGAAATGTCGTTTTTACTAATAATGAAAATTTATGTTTTATAACTTCAAAAATCGAGTTCAAACAAACAGTACAATAGATAAATTTAGTAGAAGCAACATTACTTTCACCAAAATATTTTATTGAGGATGTATCCATTAAAGTTACTAACAGGAGATATTTTATTTTATTTTTCTTTGGAAACTCGTTTTTCTTAATTTTAAATATTTTACAACACATTTTAATTACCGAGGATCAGTAACAGGTTTGATTCCTACAGTTTTAAAAACATAAAACATATTCATAGCTATGAAACTTAGTGAAAGATTTTTTGAAATCCGTTTAGAAATGGTTGAGTTATAATGGTTTTGAAGGAAATGCCAAGCTCAATGCAATATGTGCTTTATCACGTACGACATAATGTTCGCGTACGTCTCGATGACATCATAATGACCCCCAAAAAGCAACAGTGTAGCTCGTTTTAGCTCGTAGCTTCTTAGGTTTAAGAGTTATCGTAAAAATTTATTCACAGTTAATCATGTGGTGGCATAAGCTTTCTGATAAGCCACGAAACAAAAATCGTTACTGATCCTCATTCTCCTATCTTATTAATCGTTTCTTTAGATATTGTAAAAATATTTATAACCGTCGGGTTTATTTTGAATTTCATTTTTATTTTGAATTTTGTGAAGAAAGTCCATTTGGTCTTGAATATTCACATTGTCTGTTATCAGCTCTTAAAAATTGCTTAAATAAAGCCAATGCCTTGATTTTAATGATTGTAGACACCTTGCTTACATTATATTCTTGGGTTAGCTTCAATTTTAGTGTAATCTTCTTGTTCAATGGTATAATGTATACTTCTGATATTATTTTTGACTTATATGTAAATCATGAGTGCTTATTACTCATTAAAAATTCATTAAAAAACTTGGATTTCCAAAATTATTTCAAACACCAACGAATTTTATTCCTTTGTTTCGGTGGACCACTCAGTTTTCTTTGATATTTATTTTAGTATTATGAAATCCTTTTCTAAAAAAAAACCTGCGCGCCTTTTCCCATGCAGCCCGAGCCGCAGGCGAGGGCGTAACTCAGCTAAGTGTGCAATAAGCAAAAGCTCACGAGTTTCATACGACGTTTTTCAACACAAAAACAAACCACACAGCATACAAACATACAAATATTTCAATCACGTACAGCCCCCTAGCATGACCACTGAAACGCGATATGATATAGCAATTACCACGTTTAACTGTCAAAAGCCAATGAATTTTGACACTTCAGTGTCGATAAAACGCTATATCACGCGATATAATACTTATTTATATCGTGTTTTGTCGGTCATGCTAGGCCTACGAAGCTCTATCAGCTAACTTACACTCTGATTTGACAGATGGATGTGATACATTGCTACTTTTCTTTGGTAAGTTTTTATTTGTGCCAAAACAATGTAGCAATGTTTCACATAGATCTGCTATCAACTTAGCCGATAGATGCAGGGGGCTAATTGTCTAATTTCAAAATCTATCGCAATCGCTTTCAGGATGTGATACATTGATGCTTCTTTTTGGCACAAATAAAAACTTACCAATGAAATGCAGCAATGTGTTACATCCATCTGTCAAATGAAAGCGATTGCGATAGATTTTTAAAATTAGACAATAGTAGCCCTGGTCCCATTTGATTTTGAAGAGTTCCGTTGCGTATCTTCAAAGTCCAAGGTAATGAAAGTTAAGAAGGGTAATTAAGGTAATTAAAGTACAATGAAATTAAAACTATATGTCAACCTTGAAGTATCCTATTTTAAAAAAAAACATCTAAATCTACATAAAAATAATACACATACAACCGAATTATTGATCCTCGTTCTTTTTTATGTCGGGTAAAAATAACAATGTCTAGACTGTTTGCATATCATGCCTTATTCATTTTTGCAGAAATTAATAGAACAGAATTTTACTTTCCTCTATGGATGGAACAGAACAAGAAATAAACATGTCTTAAGAAACCAACACTCAAGAACTGGCTGTATGGCTTTGACCTTCGCCTGTCCAAAAGGACGAATTACAACAACTACTACTCTTTATGGTTTACTTGAAAATTGACATAAGTTTATTTACCTTCACTAGTTTTTACATTCTCTTTGTTTACCCATGTTTACCTACAAATCGATACAAATTCTACAAAATTACCTTTTCTCTGAACACGTGTTTTATTCAAATTAAACACATAAAACGTTATAATCTGATGAACAATGGCTAGCAGTTTCTTGTTTGAGATATGGTTTGGGCGTGGATAATCACATACATTCTTGTATTTCGTAAGTTTGCTTTGCTTAATATGACGTTACCTGGTTATTTTCCTTTAAGCAGTAGGCATATTACTTGCTCAGTAGCAGTAGGTATGCAGTGATCAAGCAGTGATCTCATAGCTATTCTTATTCGATCATTAGATTTACGGCCAATTTCAATAATCTATCTTCAGTAAGAGATAATAGGCTTACTAATAATTAGTTTCCTAGATATTTCTATTAAATGACGGTAAATAACAACAGTTGCACAGATCCATAAGTAGGCCTATCTCTTACTGAAGATAGAGTATTGAAATTTAAGCCTTTAGCCTGGCCACACTATACTGTTTTTACACCAGAAGGGTCCAATCGCGGTTATTAACACGTTTTTATTAGGTTGCTTTCTCGTTTGTGTGTTCGTTTGTTTGTGCACACAGTTTGCGAACGATTTTATACTAACTTCCCGATAAGCTAGAGACTTGAAACTTTGAACATAGGTCAGAACTAGAAGGCAATGCAATATTATGGTGTCATTGAGCTGATCTGATGATGAAGCCGGAAGAAGGCCACAGGAACACTTTGATGAAACCATACAACCTCATCGTGTTTGGGCTCGTTACTCTAATGGGAGACGAGGTCCAGGGTCTGATGATGAAGCTGAAAGGCAATGCCATAGGAACTCAATATTGAAACCGTGCAACCCTATTAAATTTGGGCTCGTTTGAATCGTCTTGACGAGTTCTTTGTTAGGAAATAGTTTCCAGGGTCTGATGATATAGCCAGAAGAAGGACACAGGTCCGGTTATTTTGTCCGACCAATCTCCGTCCGTGCCTATCTATCCAATACTTAAGCACTGCATTTAAACGTGTCGCATGTACGCATGCTATTTGGTAGGGACTATTGCGCACCGGGGGCTGACATTAATACCTTATTTATTCCAATTTTATTCTGGTTGTTGAAGTAATGATTCTGCACCACAATAATGCCTTAAGCTTGAAGACAGCGGAGCAATGGAGAAGCAACTTCATAAGCTTAGTGGAGGAACTGACAGAGGTTTTTGAACCGTGTCGCAATCCCGTTGAGCTGATCGCGGCGTTTACAGAAAACGATCTAATAAAAAAGGTACTCCCATCCCTAACTTGTATTATGTATTTATAGTTTGAGTTCGCGAGCTTCGTGAGGCAAGCTCAGCTTTGCTTTGCTCAGCTTTGCAACAGCATGAGTGATCGACTACGCTTAGCAGAGTAGTGGGGGAGGCCGGGAGGGTGAGAGTCACGCCGGCGTCAGTCAGGCCGGTTCAAATTCAGTACAATCTTTTTACAGAAAAAAAACGCAGCTGATTGTCATTTTACACTATAGGTGCGCATTCAGACAAATGCATAGCTGAACTTATGCCTCGCCACAGAGAATGCAATATGCCTCGCGAACTGTAGCATCTGTAGTTCCTTTACTTTTCTCTGGCCATAGTCACATTTGCAAAAGCGATAGTGAACATCGGTTTCGAAAGAAAGGTTTTGAAATTATATTTATGATAGTTATGGAAAACCTACAATATCAAAGCAGCTTATTAGTCGATGACGAACGCACAGCAGTATTGTATGTGTTGAAAAATTCCGCAATTTCAAGTATCGAGTTATGTAATTTTAAATATTCAATTTCATTATCTTTAGCTTTAATAATGACAATTAAAGCTAATATAAAAATAAGGGTAATGTCATTGGTCAATAAAATACTTAAATAATATTTGTTCAGTAGCGTTTGATGAGCCATTGATATAAAAACGGTAAAGGCGGGATCCTAGAACACATCCTTGAGGTATACCGCTATGACGTATGATTTTGATAAATACACATCGCCTATCAGTTTCTTGGAAAAAAACTCATAATTAAATATGAATTGAGCCTCATTTTTTTCCTTTAACAGGTCTCAAAATAGCTTCATGTAAAAACTACCACAGGAATTAAGTACATAGAGAAGGAAATAAAAGACGTTGATTGTAAAATTGATTTTTCATTTATAGCTTACACTAAATGTAGAATAATATTAAAAGCCTTATTGTATGGAAGCATTGTAGTATCACTAGATATTAGTGTTAAACAAATTAACACTTTAAACAGTTTTAAATGTGTGGATAAAGATAAGATGCGTCAAAATACTGTATTTGAAGAAAGACTGAAGATTATTATTATTAACAGTTCAATTTCACAGTTACGACTACATTATGATCACACTAAAACGTTTTAAGATAGGTAGATACATTATGATTTATGAAGTCATTACCTACCTCAAACATGATTGTTTGAGCATATCCACATTGAAATTGATTCAACACTTGCACTTGCACACTGTATAAAATAAGAATTTCACATAAGTTAGAAACGGCAATTCCACCTATTAAAATAAATTAAAAATAAGTCTTTTCTAAATGCATCAATGTCTAAAAACGAAGAAATAAATAGTTATTATGACGAAAAATTCACTAATTTATTTACAATCACTTACCTATGCTAATTTTAGTCAATAAATAGAATAAATAAACAGTCAAAAACATCTTTATGCTAAATATAATTAAGTTAGTGGAGGAGTATTAGATGGTATAAAAAGTTGTTTTAATGTTGATATTATGGCGTAACTAAATTAGGTCAACATAAAAGTTGATACAATACGTTATACACATAATAATAGATTCATTTCGAATTACAATGTGTGTAATGATGGTTAAACAAACTGACAAAGTTAAACAACAAAATTTTGTATGTAGGTTACAAAATGTTTTTTTTTTATTTTTTTCTTTCCTTCACAACACTGTGAAAACTACAACATGAATTAATTAAACAATCAAAGCAACTTGACTTAACTCTGCATGTGGCCAATCTCACATTAAAATCCATGATGTATTTTTTTTCTTTTAACATTTGGTAATTATCTAGTTACGCCATCCTTCACTTACGTCATTCTAGGACGTATACATTTTTGTACTGATTATTAATATAAATACAAAACCCTTAATATTAAAATCGTGTTAAATGGAAGACGACAATTCCAATAAGTTGGTCGTTAAATATTTTTACATAACCTTACTACAAGAAAGTTGGCACTAAGATTTAAAATGAACTACTCAGATATGGGATCAAGCAAGATTTTCAAATATCTATTTAAGTTGATAAGATTTCAGCTTAATTCTTCTTTCTTTTATTGATCCTGTTCTCTATATTACACCCTACTATTATTTTATTTGAATGATTATCAATTGGGCAATTGATTTCAGGGTCCACTCGTTAAATAAAGTGTTTCGCAGGTTGTCTTTGAAGGAAGAAAGTGAGAAAACACATTTATTTTGTATTCTCTTTCTTTTCTTTAATTTAACTTTTTATATTTTATTGGGCAGTTAGCTGATCGTAACAACTTGAATAGATAATAAGAGTTTTTTAATAAATTTATCGGTACAGATAATTCTTAGGCTCTTCTGCAATTGGTTCCGAACATGTTCCCAAATATTTCAGCTGGACGAGACTCCTGGAAAGACGAAGAAAGATGAGTAAAGTATCAACTCATTAAAGATTTGCTTGAACTCATTGGCATCTCGAGGAAATGTTCTTACAATGAAACTTATTATCATTTCCAAAGAGATATTCCAAACAGTATTTGATCCTCATGGCATACCAAAGCATGCATGGGAGGTTCGAAATTTTATTGGTTCCTTTTTTTGCGATTTGATAATAATGAACTATGAAAGCAAGGAATGAAAGCAATGATTTAAAAATTTAACGTTAGTTGAATGAACTCACCTAGATCGGCAGTTTTCCATTTCCAAGAAGCACTTGTTGGAGTAAGTCTTGTCATCAGTACCGCACACAGGGTCGTACTCGGGCGGGCACACTCTTGCGCATCCCGAGTACTGGAACCGGGATAAGCAGCGCTTCAGCGGCACTACGTACACGTGCTTGCTGTAAAGAAATACTTCTGGTTAGTTCAGATGCTGCGGTAAAATATTAATAAATAAATACTGGACACCATCACGTACATTGCTAAAATTCCAAAGTAAGTAGCTGAACCACTTGTGCTATGGAAAATAGAGGCAACGGTTTGACCCAGCTAGGGATCGAACCCAGGACCTTAGAGATGGCGACGCCATGAAAACCGGTGTGCTTGCCACTCGACTACGGAGGACGTCAAATCTTACAGAGACGACAACATACGACACGGTCTCATGATGTTTTTCTCGCTCACATCAATAGAGTGTGAGCGGGCAGGACAGACATCGCGCATTCATGAGATATTTGTGTCGCCAATATTTTATTGTGGTAAGCATGATGCCGGCTCGTAAATTCTCCACAACGACACACGATGATGTCAAAATCGATAATTGTTGTTAGATAAAGACGAGTATCTAGCAGGACAGCCTATCATTTTAAGACCTTTTTAATAGATTTCTTCTGGAGTTCTAGAAAGTTTTTTCTTGTTTTGAGACTTTCAAGTGGTCCTTCACTTACCCGCAGTTCTCCTTCTTCATGATACACTCGTTCTTATAGAACTTATTATCAGAACTGCATACAAAGGCCGGTGTATCGGGGCAGGGCTCGTTGCAGAGCGCGGTGGTGCGGCAGTGGGACGCCGCCACTGGCACCACGTGCTGGCCGCATGTGAGTCGGCGGAGTTCACATTCTGACCTAAGGGATTAATATTTTTTTTATTACCATACATTGTTATTCTACTAGCGTTAATTTCCCCTCGTACCCGTAGTATAGTTGGGATTGTCCTGAATTGTCCAGTTGACTGGACCATGGTTTAACTTTCGTGCGGTAGCACAGTTAACTGTATTACGGAATAAATATCTTTTCTTTGGTTCAGTTTGTCCAGTTGACTGGACCACCGAAATTTTAAATGCCAGTGTTTTCATTTCAGACACTTTTAGTAGAATGGCCATTTGAGTAGGGGGGCTAAAGTATACTCATCAACTTTGTCTAGGGATACAGGTGTTATTTTCATACAAACGAGGTAACTTTGAAGCCTTGGTTTTCTGCCAGGGATGTACCGTGCTGTGATTTGATGATGGCCATCCAGGGAGTAAATGGAGGAGATTCTGATCACTATACACACCCAACTGATCTGATCAGCATTCTAAAAGATTGATGGGTCAGAGTTCTCATTTTCAGGATTTCCATAGATTTTCATGCTATTTTCGCGGTTTTTTAAACATGTCCATTAATCTTTTAGAATGCTGGTCAGATCAGTTAGGTGTGTATAGCGATCTGAATCTCCTCCATTCACTCCCTGAATTGCCATCATCAGATCACAGCACAGTACATCCCTGGCAGAAAACCAAGGCTCCAAAATTACATCGTTTGTATGAAAATAACACCTGTATCCCTAGACAAAGTTGATGTGTGTATTTAGTCACCTTGTCTGCTACAATAGGAGGTGTTTGGTAAAAGCCTTATAAAGCCGGATAAAGTAGATAGGGACCATCAAACTAAACAACTTTTACAATGGGACCAACTCTGAAATCGCGAAAATAAAATCAGCTGTTTCATACATTTTGGTATTTTCATTATTAATTTTTGTATGAAACAGCAGATTTTTTTTTCGCGATTAAATTTGGTCCTATAGTAAAAGTTGTTCAGTTTGATGGTCCCTTTCTACCATATTCAGCTTTATAAGGCTTTTACCAAACACCTTGTATATCTGACAGCGACTGTACTCACGCTCGCATCGACAAGCCATTTTTAATGTCCCCACTGTTGAGGTCAGCCTTCCTTATGGGAGGATAAGCCATAACCCACCACGCAGGCCCAAAATGGATTGGTGGTGTTAACGACTGCAAATGCAGCCGGGACTGGAGCCTTTATTCGCTCGTGCGGAGTTACGCACACTAAAAGAATGTGCATATGTACGCCTTACAACATTTTCATAGCCGAACGAAGTTCGGGAGAACAACTAGGTATACGTAGAAATTATTATAAACATTAAGTTTATCTGTAAGTACTTACTTGTAAACATTGCCGTCGGACCCACAGACTGGTTTCTCAATGGCGTTTTCGCAGTTGTCGGCGCAGTCGATCTCCAGTCGCGGCAGCACGGTGCAGTTGCCGAAATGGGCGAGTTGGACTCCTTTCCTATAACATATTTACAGAATATTTTAAAAATATATTTAGATTATTTTATAGTTCTATCTCACGAAGAACCTTTTGCTATGAATGTATTAGGCTTGCAACTGCACATACACATTGTTTTAGTATGCGTAATACGAGAGTATGCAGAGTGTGCAGAGTGTGCAGACTGTAACGTTGCAATTTTTAACGTTACATTTTCTTACAAAATGGTTAAATTGACAATAAACCAAATTCTTTAATTTCAATGAGTTTAGTTCCAAAACGTCTCAATAGATGGCGCTAGCAGTCTCCCAAAACTTAGTAATTCGATACTGATCGATATTGTTTTGTCTGAGCCTATTATTTTAAAAAGTAAAAGTCGACTGACATGCATGACAGCTCTCAGGAAGACAAGGAGCTTGTCTATGTAATTCGAAGAGATAGCATTTTGGATTCCAAGTTGTCGAAGGGGGAGCCCTATTAAAAATTTGAAGAAGGCCAAATCCGGTGTGATCCGTCATGCTTTCTAAAACAAGTTTAAAATGGATGTGAAATAAATATTTTGGTAAGTAATCCATTTCCTTTTGTGGTATATTTTTTCATTTTTTCCATAGTGGATTTTGTCACGACCATGCGCCTTTTAATTGCAGGGTGGGTTGTGGATAGCATGATGTCTGATGAAGATATTCCTAAAACAATATAATCAGGAGGCATCTGCAGTAAGTGCAACGATTTTCTAAATTTTCAGTTTAAGATCTGAAACATAGATTTTATTCTCACCTCAATGTGGTTTTGTTTCAGATGGGATTTTCATATTTTATTTTTTCATTTCTCATATTTTATTTTTTCATTGTGATGTAATTACTTACAATCACTCACCTCCATTTTTCTGAAGAAGAGAAGATACATTTCATCCAACCAAATGTTGCTGTTGTCGTTGAAATGGCTCTAGTAAGGAAGGGTTAGCCGTGTTGGCTACGAACTGAAGGTACCCGCTTGGAGTTATAAGATGGCAATCAGGTAGCTTCATCATCACTAAAGGATTTCATCAGGTCAGTCACCTCGTTCGATCGGTGGACGCTCAACCCGGTGTAACTTGTGTTACATCTCGCTGAGCCGCCACCGTTCTGGAGTTGGATCTTCTGGCAGAGTCCGTCATGATAGAAATAGTGTGACTTCTATATAAAATTTCGTTCTATAAATTGGGATAGTCTGATCACAGTCGCGAATCAACATAAAGCGACCTTGAGAGTTTTAGTCTTTTGCATACAATTTAATGAATAAAGGTTCTCCAGTAAAGTAATGAATATATAATAATATAGGGTGATTAACAATAATATTTCTAAGTCCATAATTATAGAATAAGGCAGAACAAAGAGTAATCTCTGTATGTAATAGTTATGCAGAAACAATAGAAATAAATGAGCTGGCTTTGAGACAACTACCATCTTTGATTTCATCACCCCGTCATTACATTTCATTAAGTTAATTTTTAAACAACATTTTATATATTTTATAACCCCTGGAAAAACATAACCTTTACAAGACGCACGCTAAAACAAAGTGTATGTGCACGCCTAACACATTCATAGAAAAAAGTTCTTCGTGAGATAGAAGAAACTATACTATAAATCTCTAATATATTTTCCTTAACACGTTAGCTGCGGCACCAATTTTTGCATACTTTCCGTTCCTGCGGCACGAGGTATAATCGGCCCGTACCGTGACCAGACGTTAGGGCGACACGCGGTCTATTAGACCCCACCTCCTTTTACAGACTAAAATCCATTTTCTGGCGCGAAATCAAAGATAAATGAGAATTTTGGTCCTTATTGATATAGACAGTGAATTGATGAACCCTAATCCACCGTCGCCCCGGGATCTGATGGCTAGTTTAGGAATTATTAGCAAAACAAAATATGGGATCTTATACACCTCGTAACGCACTGAAATAGGGCAAATTTTCGCTGAGATTAGTGATGGGAAAAATAATATCGACGTTTTTAAACTGTCTTAACTACGCAACGACTTGACCGATTTTGATCAATTATATCTCATTAGATCGTTTTAAGGGCAAAACCTGGCAAAACAACACAAAGCTATCAAAGGATACATTTTTTTTTTAATAATCTAAATTGTGCTTGAAGGCGCCATAAAGAAAAAAAACCGGCCAAGTGCGAGTCGGACTCGCGCACGAAGCGTTCCATTCTATACCATTAAGAGGCACCTATTACAGACTTATTATTGGAAAATAATGGATCACGGTTTATGCATAAGGTTTATCTATCTATTTGTATATGAAAATCTTAATGCGGTTCACAGAATAGAAAAAAAAGGCAACCAGAAGTAGAAAAGAAACTGTCCTATTTATTCTGCCTCGGGCTTTAAAAATACACTTATTAGAACTTGAATTAACATTAAAAAATCAGTATCAATATACTTTTTTTTATAAAAATCTCAATATATATGTTGTACTTATTTATGAGTGTTTTTCATTGAAACAGGGTAGACAATAAGATTTTTTGCACTGAGTGCACTGAGTCAAAATCTTTTTGGATTTTTTATCAGCTTCACGAGATGGTAAAAATGTGCGTAGTTTTTGGTAACAACCAACACATCTTCTCCTTTTTTCACCCTTTTCGAGGCAATGGCGTGCGCTTTCAGGTGCTGAAAAATAACAAAAATGTAAAGATAACGTAATAAAACTGACATTGTTACTTAGGTTAGATCGTAGATGAGAATAACAATGATAATGTAGGTATAACTGCATCAAATGAATGTGTTTGTTTTATACTTAAAATGTTGAAAGAGTAGGTAGGTAAGGTAGCTTAAATTCAGAATAATTAAAAGGAAACAATAATAAATAACTTAATAATGACCAAATGTCAAGCTTAGTTTATGAAAGCTTCAACACGTTGACTGTCAAGAAATATATCTAAGCATTACATTACCTGGGGTCTCATCGATTTCCTTTTTTATTAAAGATTCTATAAGTTTCTCCACAAAGAGTCTTTTTGGTAACTTTTTTCCATCAGTTTGGATTGAATTAAACACAATCCAGGCATTAATTAGCGCCGTACCAAATATTAGCTCCATTACAACTTTTCGCCACCATTTGATTCCTCTCTTCAAAGTTGTATAATAAGAAGACATCTGGTCAGAAAAGTCAATGCCTTTTTTTGTTTTATTGTACAGCAAAACACATCCCGGTTTTTTTATGCATTCGTCGGTTCCTCTCTTCTTTTTTCCAGTATCTATCAGGTTATCATCGTGATCTTTGCACGTAGTCAACATCAAAACATTCCGTTTATCCATCCATTTCATTACCTTTACGCCCTTTTTGTTCATTTTTCCAATAATTTCGCCTTTCTGCAATTTGTATCTAGTAACTTGCTTTGGCAGATATTTCCGTATTTTATTAAGTGTTCCACATAAAAATGTTTTTTGTGATAGAAGATCTTCTGCCAGGCCCAACGAAGTGTAGTAATTGTCTACTATTACGATTCTACCCATTTCTGTCAGATTTGTCATCAATCTTAACACTACTTTTTTACTGTGTTCTAATTCTTTTTTCTGATTTTTTTTCCCTGTATAAACCTCTAACTCAGAAGTATAACCTTCGGGAGTGCAAAGCTTATAAAGCTTTACGCCGTACCGGTGTGATTTGTTTTTTATGTATTGGCGAAAACCTAGTCTTCCTCTCCATGGTATCATGGTTTCATCGATTACCACATACTTTCCAGGATTTGCAATACGTCGAAAGTTTTCTGTAATCTTTGTGAACATATTTCTTATTTTATATAGTTTGTCAGTTTGGTCTTCATTACTTACATCACTGACATGCCAGCATTTAAGTAGCAATAAAAATCTGTCTCTTGTCATTACTGAAGAAATAAATTCGTTTCGATACAATTTGTTTCTGCTCCAGTATAAATTTAAATTAGGAACTCTACACAAACCCATTGCCATTAAAACAGCCAAAAATGTTCTCATTTCCTGAGAACTCGTGTCACTCCATTTTGTCATGCGTGAATTACGTTTCATATTTTGTTGATTTATTTGTATATACTTTTGTGCGTAAGCATTTGTTTCAGATACCATTATATCAATCATCTCATCTGTAACAAACATCTTGTATATATCTTCAGGTGTAACTCCCACAAACGGGGGTAAATTAAACGTACATTCTCCAGCGAATTCATTAAAAGTTATGGGACTTTCCGATATATTTTCCCACTCATCGTGATCTTTAGCTTGCGTGCCGGGTAATGTTTCGTCCGTGACTAAAATGTCATCTTCTGTAGCTTCTTCATATTCACCATCTAGAGATAAATCCTGATCTGAATGAACGCAATTTTCCATTGAAGCATACTCTTCCGAATCACTACTTTCTTCCTCCGAAGGACTATAATCATTGTCAGTACCGCTAAAATTATCATCTTCCATATGATTACTCTCATCCAACTCAGGTGATTTTCGAATATTCTGCACACTGTGACATATTTTGTTTGTTTGTATTATATTATTGTTATCGCAGTCCATATGTTCTATAATATCATATTCGACAATATCAGGTGATTTTAGAACAGTTGGCAATTTGTTATTCATGTCTCGTTTTCCTTTAACATTGTCATCAGGAATACTTTCTATAATTACAGAGACTTCTAATTCATGACTTTTTTTGGATTTGGACGGATTAAAGTCTTCTGAATATGTACATTCGGATGTAACATTTTCTCTCGGTCTTTTTTGTGTCGGAGTACGAAGTAATTGTTGAATGTTGTCCTCACTAAGTGATATATTACAATCCAGTAAATTGGAGCGTGAGATTTCTGACAAAGATCCAGCTCTGCTCTCCGTAGTTATATGAGGAAAATCTTTTGAAGGGGAACCTATAGGATTTTGTGTTTTTATTGGTGAGGTTGAAGCACTAAAAGCGGACAAGCGAACATTCTGCAATATTTGACAAGTTTTTCCGGTACTAGGACTGAGATACACTGTTTCTTCTTCTGTTTTGAGTTGAATAGTTTTTCGGATGTTTGGACTGAGGTTAACTGTTTCTTCTGGTTCTTTCACTTGATCAGGATAAATTGATTTTTTTTTAGTGGCAGTCTGAGCACGTGTTTTTGCTTTGTATTGTAATGTTCTTGTATTTGCAATAATTATAGAGCTTGGGTGCCCATGTAAGAAAGTATATTGTTTTGTATTGTCATACTGTTTTTTATCAATGACACATTCTTGTTGTGAGCTAAATTCATGTAAAGGTACGATTTTTTCAGTTATATTTGGTTCAGTAAAAAAATTTGTTTTTTGACGTTTATTTGTTGGAAAAATCTCTTCATCACTCTCATCGTCAAACACATTTTCAATTGGCAATGTTGGCCGATTGGTTGGTGGGACATCACTTCTCGGTGAACTCTGAAAAAAATGACTCACATATTGTATTTTGCATAAACAGGCAGTTCTCAGCCACCAGTAGCTATTTATTGAGTGTACTGATCAAAACACGGTAAAAAAATAGAATAGAAATGACTAGCAAAAAAACGATACGCAAATAAAGCTGTGTGGTGCCGGCGGCGAATAGTACCAACCCATTTCATCCCGTGGGTGTCGTAAAAGGCGACTAAGGGAATAAAGGAACACAGAATACGGGCAGCAGCGTCTCTGGACCGTTTGACATCTTACTGCGATCGCCAACCCGCCTGCCAAGCGTGGCGTTTATGGCAATTCCTCCCAAATGTTTGGGAGAGGCCCTTGCCCAGCAGTGGGATCCCTACGGGCTACTAAAAAAAAAAGCGGGCTCACCGACTAGTTTAGGTATTAAGATATTCAAAGTAGGTACTTTTCTTTATAAACTATTTAATAGATCGCCAAAAATGTCTCTAAGTTCAATCATTTTCATATAAGTAACCAGGTTTGTAAAATATCAAAATGTCTTCGTCATAGTGACAATTCAGTACCTAATTAAAGATATTGGCTTTGTATGATCGGTACACTTGAAAATAGAATTAATTAATAAGCTGCTAGAGAAAGCCTTTGCTTGGTGATAGTTTAAACAAAGTGTTATTCTTAAATGAAAAACCTCTTTAGGTGGTGATACAACTCGTGAAAGTAAACAAGTTTCATCAAAATAAAAGAAAGAAAAAATATAATACTTCCTATACAAAGTCCCAAGAGTAAGTTTTGTGTGACAAGTTAATTTTATTACCAATAAGTATAGGTATCATAATTAAGGCAACCAGTTGGAACAACTGATATTACCTGTATACAAATTTTCTTCACTAATGTGCACTCATTTGTTAAAAAAGTATTTTTATCGTTTTGTTAATAAAGTTGTTCTATTTCGCGAGTGGTTACAACCTAGGAGGGTTCGCTTTATTAGATGAATATTATTATTCATGTAAGTGGTGCAAAATATAAACAGCAGTTTAAAAATAGAGATGAATTTGGCATGCTTATTCATTACAAAAAACAAACTCACACACACACACACCACACACTTTTAAAGAAAGTTTTTAAGATTTGTTTTATAATAAATACTTAGAATCCCAGTCCCACTCCGTAAACGCTTTATTCATGAACCGATAGCAGATTTAATCGAGACGCATTAAGCCTAGATTTCGAGTGAAGACTGAAGCGAGTGAAGCTGCGGTATATTATATATAATATACTGTCATTTTATACCCAATAGTCTGTATGCTACATTTTTCTTCTCAAGCTTTATTATGGTCCAGATTATTTACATGCGATTAGATTTGGCAGCACCTTATGTTGTTGAATATTATGTTAAAGGTTTAATATAAAAACGGTGTATTAGTTAGTGCAAAATTAATTCTCGTATCAAGCTTTTCACACAAGTAATCTTATAGATAAATGTTAGAAATATCATATCCACGCATGCTTATACAAAACGTACTTACAAACACTGTAATCCTTTATTTAAGATGGCTAAAAACAAAACATTTCATATTAAAATATTGAGTTTCTTAAATTACTAACACAATAATTTCTGTACTTTTACCATCGTAAAATAATATACTCCGCCTGGTGCTCTCTTCCGACCACGTGACATATATCGTAAAATTTACATAAGTCGAATCTAACACACAAACTTGGTGATTAAAAATATCCCTTTACATAGGTATTTTGTTGTTTTTAACTTTTAAGTATTATTGTAATAGCGGCCTACATAATTTGAGAAAACTTCAACTATCTATCTATCGCGACAAACGGACAGACAGCGAAGTCTTAGTAATAGAGGGTCCTGTTTTTATCCTTTCGATACGGAACCCTAAAAATCTTTAATATTTATATACCTACTTTCAAAACCTAGACAAAGAACTACTGAAATATTAATTATATTACTTACCTGTTTTGTCAACGGCTGCTTTGCGTTTCTTGTGGAGTTTTTCACAACCTACAAAAATATCAATTAAGTGTTAAGTCCTAATAATAATAACATTATTATCACGATATAGAATAATAGGTAATTCTAGATATGTTGCAAAGTATTAGGTACGTCAATAATCGTTATTACCAATAATATCTTTAGGTATAATATACTTAAGTAATAATATCTTACACTTACTTTAGGTACATAGCTACCAAGATAAGAAAAAACTAGGTACTTACTGAAGATTTTTTCATTAAAAACTTACCTGTTTTGGCTCTGTTTCTGAGTTTTTTAAAATTAACTTCTTCCGACATCGTTTAGACATGTTCGGCGCTGTAAAAGGACGTGCTCTCCAATCGACGTGATGCACAACACTGGTCGCGGGAAGCTCGCGTTGGGTGCGGTACGAGGTCAGGGGGGATATGGGACGTTTTAGCCTCGTTCCGCACTGCATTAAAATTATATTAATTCAGTGCGGCACGAGGCCTAAGACATCCGGTACCAAGGTAGGTACACCACCGAGTACGGAACCATTAGCGCATCTCAAATATATATTTATCTCTTTCCTACACTGGACCAAACCAAAGCTATGCCATTCGCACGACAGAGAAACTCACGTTTTTCCTTGCCGCACCACAGGGAAGTTGCATCAAGGGTGATTTAGGCCTCGCTTCGCACTTAACGTGTTAATTTTATATCTGACTTCCCACAGTCAATATTCTAGTTTTGAGTACTTATATGAAAATTATTTTTTTTACCATTTTTTAAATTTTAACACTACGTGCATTACAGTGGTTCTAAGTTAGATGTAGAAATTGTGAAAATTAATTACAAATAATATTTGAATTCCTTACCCGTACTTATAAACCGCTCTCTACGTTGGGAGCTATCTTGAGACCATACCTGTTATAAGAAACAGCATCTCAAGTATGATCTCAAGATAGCTCTCAACGTTGAGAGCGGTTTATAATACTGGCCTTAGATTAAATATACTTATATGATGAGATTCAATATTTAATACCAATTTCTTCTTCTTCTTAGTCGTACACTCCTGGCGGAGTGGTCGTGGTCATGGACTGTCTGGTGTGTTTATTACGGCTTTCGCGATACTCCTCCATCTCTCTCTGTTCGTGGCACTGCGTGTGCATTCAGTGAGGGAACACGTTGTAGTTGATCTTATTATGTCTGTCCATCTTGTGGGTGATCGGCCGCGAGAACGTTGACCTTCCACTCTCCCTTGTACCATCAATCGTTCTAATGAGCTTTCGTTGCGGATGATATGCCCAAACATCTTTAGGATAATACCAATTTATGGAACCAAAAAAGAAGAAATAAAAACAAATGACTTACAGACAAGTGGCTACTTTCAGATGGCAAGGGTTGTTGTAGACATTCGCGTCGGTGCCGCACACGGGGTCGTAGTCTGCAGAGCACTTCACTCGTAGACATTTGTTCATTTTAGACTTGCACTTCTCCATGTCCACCTTTTTCACAATCTTCCTGTTACTGGCACTGTAATTAAAAATATTTTTAGTGGTAACAACATAGACGAGAAAATGAAACGGCTAAATTCCCTTCTTTCGTTGTCGGCATTTCCGAAATTGACAATAATCAATGTTTAATTTTCTAAAAATGAAAATATTTTAAATTAATGTTGCAGCGAATAGGAAAATTCATCCAGATATTTGAGATTATGACGTCAAAATAGAGAGAAAACAATCGATCCAAAACATAAATTAAATAAATGTCAAAATCAGTAAGAGCCTATACGTATACGATGGTCTTTTCTACCGAGTCCGCGAAAATATTTTTATTTTTTGTAGAATACCTATACGGTTGAACGTTTTCAGAACATATTGCCGGGCTCATATGTAATTAACCGCTCTCAATGTTGAGAGCTATCTTGAGATCATACTTGAGATGCTCTTCTTATAGGAACAGCATCTCAGTTAACATCTCAAGATTGCTCTCAACCAACGTTGAGAGCAATCTCAAAAGAGCGGTTTATAAATACGGGCCAAAGATCGAGGTACACTTACCCACAGTTCAGCATCTTCATTTCGCATTCGTTTCTGTAAATACTCTCATCGGAGCCGCAGACCAATTTTTCTTTCTGATCTAAGCAGTCGGTGGGACAAGACTCTCCGCCAGAAGTCCTCTCTTGGGAAACGCAAAACGCCATGGGTACTTCGAAGACGTGTTTTCTGAAATATGAACGTTATTAATGTTTGGTCAGATGTTTTGGTACCCACTGCAATGATACGTCAACAGTTTTACATAAAGCTGGCAAACAACTTAACGTGAAACTAATGATCGAGGAATTCGAAGAAGTCATCGTAGTCTATTATACTAGGATTATCAGGGTAGTTGTAGAACTTAAAGTTTGCATAAACAAAACTCCAATAGGTAGACTTGGTGCCCCAAGACATTTCTATCATCACCCTTTAAACAACGTGTAGGTAACAGAATTAACTAAACTAGCTAATTAGCTAAACCAGTAAAATGCTAGATAGGGACCCCATTAAAATTATAGTACATAATTAGTTTTTGGTTAGTCCTATATAGTAAAAGGTGTTCAGTTTGATGGTCCCTATCTACCATATTCTGGTTTAGCTATTAATTCTGTTACACTTTGTATAATGTTAAACACAGCACCTAAAGTTGCCATGACAACAGTTTTAAAAATCTTGTGATCCGGAAACTAGAGAGAAAGCAGCTTCTCAAGTAGTTGGAGATTCCGGAGAAAGTGTGCTTTTAAACTTTAATTTTACTTCTATAAACATGCAGTGGAATCCTTCTTCCTCCTTACTTTACTAATGCGAAAACTTTACAATTTGTTTGTTTGTTACTCCTTTACGTCTTAACTGCTCAACCGATCATCGTGAAATTTAGCAAACACGTTGTAAAGAGTACAGAGAAAGACATACAGGTACCTTTTATCCGGAAAAAGGTACTGTTACTAAGGGATAAACGAATAACTCTACGCAGACGCAGTCACTGGCGGTCGCTAGTGAAGACAAAGTGATACCGTTGGTGGTTAAAATAAACGTGTTCTTCACTCACCCGCAGTTAGTAGCCTTCATCCTGCAAGCGTTCGCGTACAGTTTCCCGTCGGAGCCACACGTGGGCCGCGCCACGCGCCAGCAGGACTCGCGGCAGTGACGCGTCGTTTGACAATGCTTCTTGCTGGTTCGAACCACTCCTTGACTGAAATCATAAACAGAGAAACTGATAGTTACAAAATAAATAAATACTGAATATTTTGCAGTCAGCCCCACTATGATCACTGATACGCGATATGATATAGCGATTCATCACGTTTAACTGTCAAAAAACAATGGATTTTGACAGTTGTGTGTCGATAAAATGCTTAAACACGCGATATTGGTATATTCTGTTTCGGGGGTCACGCTAGGGGGGATGATCCTTTGTCGCCCGTGATCCCTTCTTATTAGGTAAATCCATCTTGGTAATACACAAGAGAAAAAATAAATCCTATTGAGATTATTCCAAATCCAAGTGGATACCCAAACTGGACAATATTCCTCTACAGCTTATCCATTTCAATCAGAATATCATCGATTCTTGGTCATGAGCTAATTTTTCTGAACGTAAACTATTTTGTATGATAAACTTGGTGTAATTTTCTTCAGCTAACTATATCCTTAGATTCCTTACTGATTTCTTATACAAATTGGAGTTCTTACCCGCAAGTCAGCAGTTTCATCTGGCAGGTGCTTTTGTACACATTCCCATCAGAGCCACAGATGGGGCCGTCGAGAGGCGCCTGCGAACAATCCACGGGACAGTTCTCCCTGTGAGCGCTGATGTTGTTGCAAGCTCCCAAGTGGGACAAGCCGATGCCAACCCTGAAATGGAAATGGACATAAGGCTGGCAAACAAATTAATTCGGACTTCTAAACCGGACTTCCAAGGGTCTGAGGTAATACACATGGCCCCCCGTATGACCAACCGGTGGCGAGTGGGCAAGTGTCGTAGTTTTTTAGTGGGTATTCCCTCCTCCCGAGATCCCATCGAACCATCTGGTTGGGTGGGATCACGGGAGGCAGTCGTGGAGGGGGCCGGCCCCCTCCTGGCGAGTCCCACATACCCCCTTCCCGATCACCAGCGGGAAGGGAAGCGCATAAATGCGTTTTTCTACGGCATACAAAAAAAAAAGGTCTGAGGTAATGTTCTAGTGGTGAGTCGAATATTTTCAAATGGACTATACGTGAGCTTTAACAAAGTATTGAAGTAAAGATAGTACTTAATCATTGCTCGGATGTCTGATACAAAGCTTAGCTGATATCTGTACCGTTCTATCATTTCTCGAGGCGTGGGAAAGAGTTCGCACTTTCAACGGAACACGGAAGTCATCACTTATAAACAGAGGATAGCTGATCCTTTTAACATATACTCGTATTTCAGTTTCGTGTTGCTGAAGTACTAAAAGTTGTCGTTTCTGACAGTTCAAATAACTGTAAGAAACCTGAAATACGTATATATTTTAAATGTCCGTACATAATTTAAAGTCTTCAGTAATTTTATATTGCGAACAGTGGCATTTTTAATAACACACTGAGAAAACATGAAATGTGCGAGCTAGAGAGGCAAAATGTGGATGACCCCTTAAATTAAGTAATTTATCTGTAGGTACTTTGCGTTAACGGTTCAATATTATTTAATTAATACCTGCAGATTTCCACCTGCAGCATGCATCTGTTCAGATACGTTCTGCCGTTTGTTCCACAGACCGGGTCCCTTTCAGAGGTGCATCGGTGGTCACATTTGGACCCCTGGGCGCGGGAGCAGGACCCCTGGTCGGGGGCCAATCGTACACCTGGAATTTTAGAGTTAGACTGATGAGATTCAAGAAACAATGAGGATCAACGAGGTTTTTAGTTAAATATGTAGAGTTTCAGTCACATCAAAATAAATTATTTCAGTGAAAGAATTATTGAAATTGGACCAAAAATGACGAAGATAAAGCGATTTTCGTGTCGCATTCTCAAAAACGCTCCCCAATTCACGATTGGCTGATGACATCATCAGCCACGTGCGCCGCTCGGCCGCGGTGCGGCAGGTGTATGTTCGGGCATGATCCGCAAGGGCCGGCCGTATTTTTAAGCTGTTTTTTTACATCTTTAATAATTTTGTAATTTCTTGATGGATTTGAGAAATTTAAACAGAGATTTACTCAGATATTGATATTGTATTTGATGTGATATACAAAATTGATATATTCAATTGTCGTGTTGATCCTCATTACGAAGTGGGAGAAATTACTAATTAAACTTTTATTGAAGAACAAACGATACCTAAAATGATGATTTAATAAGTACCTCTAATGAAAATGACTGATTTTTGTGTCGCCGAGTTTTTTTTTATGCACAATGTGATAGTGCTTGGCTTTCACTTCACCTGATGCTAAGTGACGATAAAACCGAAGGTGGAACACTACACCCGGAATCCTTATCACCGAGGAACTGGCTATATCTTACATCTTACAGGAACAGGACAATTTTTTAAATTGTTCTTTTGGAGTCAGACTTAGGTAAGATGGTGGAAGCTAGCCACGCGGACTTGAAATAAGCCCTACCACCAACCGAACACCAACAAAAATAAATAGAGTAGCATTAAAATAGTCAGCTCCCTACTTTGAATACGAGTAAAACATTGAAACTCCTGCAAGTCAATCCAAATTACCAATTCTTTTAGTAATCGTTTGTTATCATGAGAATTAGATCATTTCACGAGCAGCCTCGCGAGCTGTCTCGTTCGGTACACTAATATTTTAGTAGCTAAATACTTCAAGTTTATTTTACAAAATGATTAATCGATCATTTACCTTTCCCACAAGTCTTCTTCCTCATCTCACAGAGCGATGGGTAGATGTACCCGTCGGTCGCACACACTGGCTCCCCCTGCAGCGCAGGCCCACAGATCCTGGGACACGATGCATCTCTTGCGCCTTCGCACCATGATGTAGCTGTGAACAAAATTATGGTTAAAATTAAATTATACCTATTTTATGCATACCTACTTATATAATGTATTCACATGGAGTCCCATGCGGTATGGAGTTAAATTCGATTAACCCTTAGCCACTATCAAAAGATTGAGAAGTATGGAGCGAGCTTGCTCAGAAGAAACTTAGTTGAGCTTTAAACATACATAGGTATTTGAGTTGTATGCTTGTGGGCTTATACCTTTTTTCGTCATGTAATGAAGCCGAAGTACACGCATTCCGCCCATCATCAGGATCATTTTTGTCTTTTAGACTATACCTGGTAAACCTATAGCTACGAAGTTATTGAAGGTCATAGTTAAAAAAAAAACAAAATTTATATAATATCTTATTTTATTCGTTCCTAATTTTTGTCCAAAGAAACATTATCAAAATTATAAGTATTTCGTAAAAACAATGGCTTCAAAACGTCATCATTTAATGTATCTCATGAGCACCCACATAAACGCTGCCTTTTAATTCAACTCGGCCGCACGCAGCTGTGTAGCATTCACACGCAGGCTCGGTCTGTTGTACGCGTTACATTGCGTGGTAATGTATGCAATGCTTTTTTAACACCAAAATATAAAATCGTTTCCCAGCAATAATTTTGAACAGAAATGGTCATGATGATGGGCAGAATACGTAGACCTCGGCTTCGTTGAGCGTCTTGTTACACCCGGTATGCGACGCCATGCGGTAAGGGGTTACTTGCTCAGTGGTAAGGGGTGCTAGAGCAAAATTGAACACGAAAGCCTATTTGAGCTGAACCTCCTCCTTTTATTATAACTAGGTACCTTTTTTTGTTACAAGAGGAGAATGCTTTTTATAGGTACCTACTCTTAAGGGTTCCGTACCCGAAGGGGTCAAACGGAACCCTATTTATTTTTATTTTTATTTTATTACTTAGGAAAACATACAGCTTTAAATAATACATAGTAATAAACAAAATATTAGTACATACGCCAAAAAAGTTTCCACCACTAAATAGTACAATACGTTGAACAGACTATTATGTAAGCAAACAGATGTAAGAAATTATTAAGTAAATAATGACATTACAACAAAAAACTCTTTTTTTCTTTAAAAGTTTTGAATGTAGCAAATTTGGTATTAAAAATAAGTAATCTAATAACATTTTAACAAAAATGGTTTAGACCAGATAGTAAAAAACATTAAGGTTGTAGTCTACTAATACAAATTTTGAAAGTTTCATTTTTAAATTTAGCAAATTTGGTATTAAATAAATCTATATCACTAAAATTCACATTATAGTTTTTCATAGCTCTTAGTATGTATCTATTGCTGTCAGTCGTGTTTATTACTAACACAATAATATCCAGTATATGGATCGAACATTCCAACCGACAAATATTCTCTAAAAGCACCACTCCACGTCAACAAGAAATATGCAACAAGCACCATTTTGCCACTCTCTCTTTACTCGGAAATTTTCTAAAAGCGTGCCCTCGGGTCGCTTTACCACGAAACTCCATTAACCGATCTCAAAGTTGCATTGTACCAATAAAACCGCAATCGGGAATGCCCAACAAAATTCCAACTCCACAATCTAAATTTATGCGGGATGATAAAATTTAATGCCTACTTCAACTATCTTGATTTAAACTACGCTTGATCGCGAAAAGATAGTGTGCGGTAACTATAATTGTTTAAAATTTTCATTGGACTGTATTTTCGAAGAGCTAGAGGAGATTTTTCGTTTCACAAGTCTTGATAAAATCGATTAGCCCACGCACGAATGTTAGTGTGAAATAAAATAGTACCTAACCTAGCCTACTTAGGGTCCCCCCAGACCTACCGGTTTCTTTTCTTTACTTTGCTGTTCGGCAATGGACCGCCGGCCAAGAGGCTCATTTTCAATCTATCGCATATTTTCAAATTTCACATATATGTTCTTGTGAGCTTTGTTCCTTAACAATCGTTATGAAAACACAAAAAAATAGTTCAGGTAGGTAATGATGCCACCCACGACCCTGTTCACTATTTATATAAATATGCGATCGATTTATTTTTAGCAATCGGAGACCATGTTCAGGGTGGCATATCTCCCATAAGCTTCCTACTTCGCAACCCAGACAGCTAATGGCTATCTTGTCAATTTGGTCTGGTCCCAATATGCGATTAATTGAAATGACCCTGTTTGGCCGGCGGTCTTAACAGCAAAGTAGAACAGCAAAGCAAAGAAAAGAAACCGGTAGGTCTGGGGTCACCCTTAACGTAAAATAAGAATTATACACTTTTCACTTCTAAGTCTATCGAATTTATGGTGTTACTACACTAAACCGATCGTTGTTGGTATGTGTTATCTATTCTGTACCCCTAGCACGAGCATCTATCGAGAAAAAAACGCGCGTAAAAGTAGGTCGATTGAATAATAATTCTTAATGGGAAATTTCATTTCGCTTTTCGGCGCTACATACCTACATGGCGCTGTACAAATGTGCCATACACAATAACTTTATCGAATTTTTACGCGCCTTTTCTTCTCCAACTCTCTTCGGGTACTAGAGTAGGTAAGCTAGGTACTGGCATAATGGTACCGACTTAGCGAGAAACGAGACACAAATACTTTACAGTAGGTATGTGTCCATCAGCCATTTTTGATGTCCCCACTGCTGGGGCACAGGCCTTCCTTATGGGTGGTAAGGAGGACGGGCCATAACCCACCACGCGGGCCCAATGCGGATTGGTGGGTGTTAACGACTGCAAATGCAGCCGGGACCAACGGCTTAACGTGCCTTCCACGGAGGAGCTCGAGATAATACATATTGGTCACCCATCCCATGACCGACCCTTGCGAACGTTGCTTAACTTCCGCAATCGCTGGGCCAGGCGCTAAAGCACTGCGCCACCGAGCTCCAGGTATATGTATTCCAAAATAAGTGCCGTTTTCCAAATTATTCGCAAATCGAAAGAAATTGCATAATCTTAATTTAACAAGGGTCGTTTAATACAATAAAGACTTTTTCTATATTATAGCATTACGCCACACATAGCGCAAAGCATTAAGCGCTTTAAAAGAACAGTAACAATTTTTTTTCTTATCCAGTATTTTCAAGTTAAAGTGAGCATCATCCGGTGGTCACCCTAATGCCCTTGGTATCGGTATTTAGGCCACATCCTTTTTGATAGAGACACATAGAGACGATCTTGGCATAGATTGCATTGTTAATGCATTTTCAACACACTTGCTCGTAAAGTGAGCCTTATTACATCGCTTTTAGGGCCATAAACCGAGCTATAACAAACGCGTGCAATAATATATAAAACACTAGTTCGTTATAGAATTAACCCTACAAAGTTAAATTAGTACCTTACTGCAAGTTCTAGGCGAGTAAACAGATCATTCCCAATTTAGCCGGGTAATACAGTTATTTTTTTAGTAATAACAAAGAGGTTTTATGCTGTTGAAAATTCATATAGATTTTTGGAATAAATAAATGTGTAAGTCCTTAATTAAGTCAAATAAATATATAATTATTATCAAATTATTCATAATTCACAATATTTTGTAATAAAATATTAAAATATTTGCATTTTGTCACTTAAAATTATAATTTTGAAGTATTAGTAGTAGGCTGTATGCTCCTCACCCCTGATCGCAAAATATTCTTGCGTTGGGCGTGTGAAAAAAAAACAAAAAAAAAACATGCGCGCCTTTTCCCATAATTATCATATTTTGTTTTTGCCATATTTGTTGCTGTGTGATAAATTACTTTATTTTTTCCTTGCAAATGTGTTGAAAAACGTCGTATAAAACTCATGAGCTTTTTGTCTCATAATGTACTATTGTGATGACGTTTCTAGCTAGCAAGCAATATCACTATGCCCGTTGTACACGTGACATTGGACCAAATTGAGCCAACTACGTGTAAAGGACTACTTGGTCAAGCTATTGGCAACTTACACGCCAATGCAGAATGATTAATACAGCACCTTGGCCCAATATGACGGCTTAGCACCCTGGCCTAATGTGGTACGGGCTTTTAAACAAATCTCAGACTGCAACACTTTATGTAGCATCAGCGTGACTGCAGATCTTTGTACGTAAAGCAGCAAGTTTGTCTAGAAATTACGGATAATGAATTAATTATTATAAAAACGCATCTGCGTGCTTGATTTGCATAAAGTCTGCATGATGGAGCAGACAGTGTGTGATTAGTCTAATATGGAACTGTATCAAAGAATTTATTTATAATCAATTATCAATTGTACCAGTTCTATTGAACTATTTATAAAACCTTGACATAAATATGCGTATTAGTAGAAAGTGCGTTAGATTTCATTACATTTGTTTGAACACGTGTTATGATGAATGCATATTATTATGCTAATTAGAACCTACAAAGAAAACGAGGAATAGTCTCAAAGTAGGTGACCATTTTAGTATCATGTTACGCCAATTATTACGATAAATATAGGGTTACATTTGCATGCAACATATTGAACAAACGCAATTGTTAGTATGACAAAGTACTAAATTATTCAGCAACTTCTGGGGCCAACTGTATTTTTTCAATTTCTTAACGCACGCTTATAGTGCTTGCTAGTTCATACCATTTTTTTATATTTATTAGTTTAATATTTTCAATTAGTTTCAAATGAGTTCAATTCTGAAACCAAACCAATTTTTTTTTAAACTTTACCGAAAATATAAGTAATTTTGCAACTTTGGACATTTCAGAACCTTGGTCATTTAAGCACCTTGGTCCTAACGCCCCGAAAGGGTTAGGACCAAGGTGCTAAAAAGCAAGAAATAATATTCAAATCACTAGATACTCATTATCATTGTAATAGCCAATAGGTAATAAAAACACGTCTATTAAAGTCGGGTGGGGCTTTTAGAATAAAAAAAAGGAATTTGTTCTCCAGCCCCACCCGACTTCAATAGACGTGTTTTTAATATTACAATGATAATGCGTATCTAGTGATTTGAATATTATTTCTTACTTTTTAGAGGTAGGTTTTTTGAAGTCGACGTTTTTTTTTAAACAATTTTTTTTTTTTTTTGTTTTTAGTGTAGGTACCTTCTGTATTAGGTAGTGTTGGTATATTTGGTAGCAAAATCGGCTCGGCCAAACGTGAGATAATCGCGAAGAAACATACATACATACGGGACAAACTGAGAACCTCCTTTTTTAAGTCGGTTAAAGAACTACACTTAAGATATCCCTTTTCGAACAAAAAAATAATTATCTTATTCAATTCATAAACATAGTAGTTTTACGACCATTACCATCGAGGTAATTCACACAAAATCATACTATTTTCGTGCTTTTTCCAAGATAACTTAAAAGTACTGAACCGATTTCCAAATTTAAAAAAATTGGACCAACTTGGGAGTTTACCTAATGTTTTAAAGTTTAAATTATTTCAATCGGTCCAGCCGTCTTTGAGTAATCGGTGGACATACACAAACAAAACAAATATACAGACGAACAGAGAACCTCCTCCTTTTTTGGAAGACGGTAAAAATTATAATTTAACGTTCATCAAAGTTTTGAATACACATTTCATCGGCTGCCCCGTAATCAACCAAAATTAAGAACTTGACTTCGAATGATATTTAGAGTTAAGAGCCAGATTTGCGGTATAATTGATCTTTTCAATACATCGTCAATAGAATAGTATTACGGAATAAAATAAAATGTTTTTGTTGAAAACTTATGTTTAAATAGAAAAACTAGTTCAACAACAATAGTTAGGTAGGTACGTGAAATTTTCGGGATTGACGATTTATATCGAAAACATTCACCAAAGTTTGACTATACTAAGTTTGACCATATTTTAATATCTTGAAAAAGTTCAAAAGTGTGAGAGTGTGAGTGAGACACAACATCTACTCAGACTTTATGTAATTAAAGACATGTATGAAAAACTGAGTCAATTAGAATTGCAGTCTAATTATGATATGACTCCAACCAAAGTGCTTTTATTTTACAAAGTCGAGCAAACAACATAACATTTAAATTTTAAACCTAAAAAAAAACAAAAATATAATATTATCTCATTATGTTACCGTTGTCATTTATTTAATTCTAACATATTAAAAAGATGTATCCCTCCCTTAAATATAATTATGCTGACGTAAAACATAAATAGAATTTTGTTATGAAAGCTCTAATTACGCATATTAAACCTTCGCGGACGCACGCCATTACGAAAAAGGTTTTAAGAGTTCGTTTTATTTTAATCGTAATATTTTTTTAATGATAATGATAACATACGTGGCTTAAAATTAAATATGAATTTGTTTGTTATTTTGTTTGAAATTAGCGTAAAATCGCGTAATCAGTAATCAATTCACATAATTAATTATTTATACGACTTAATCATGGCACCTCATTATGGTAAATAACTAAATAAACAACGATAATGTACAATTTAACATAATTCCCTACTTAGCAATCAAAGCATTATACTTAAAAGTGAAAACAGTGGCCCTACGTGAGAATTCTAAATGCGTAGACACTTTCAATGTTCTTTTCATGTCACTTGCAATAAGTATTTGATTTTGATTTGAATAACACAACCTATAAGGTTGCCCGATAATCTATAATAATAAATAAAAAAATATTACAAATATCAAAGTGAGTTTCTTTGTTACGCTTTAACGTCTCAATTAATCAACCGATGATCATGAAATTTATATACACGTTATCAGGCATACAGAAAAGGACAATATTGCCTACGTCATAATAATATGACATCACAATGTAATGCATTGGCACACGGTCGGAAATGTTGTGCAGAGCGAGGATCAGAAGATTATCGCAAATATATTGGCCGGAAGCTTGAGAAAACCCTTCACTTCCGGTCAAAATTTTAAGGTTATATTTACGTCATGTGACATCAGTACGAGACCCGTGGCATCATTTAGCCCTTCAATAGTTAAGTATAGAGAGAGTTTACATAAGTCTGTCAGTTCTGAAATGGCTGGAAGTCTGTCAAGTACTTTCAGGCCATTTCAGAAGTGACAGACTTTGTTAACTCTCTATACTAATTGAAGGGCTAAATGATGCCACGGGTCTCGTACTGATGTCACATGACGTAAATATAACCTTAAAATTTTGACCGGGAGTGAAGGATTTTCTCAAGCTTCCGGCCAATTTTATTTGCGATAATCTTCTGATCCTCGCTCTGCACAACATTTCCGACCGTGTGCCATGCATTTCATCGTGATGTTATATGACGTAGGCAATATTGTTGCGGGCTTACGGACTAATATAGGGTATCTTTAATCTAGAAAAAAGTATTGTTCCCGATGGACAGCAAATCGCTGTGGGGCGGCCGCTAGTCTTTTTATATAAAAAAAACTAATTTTTTTTCTTGTACACAGTCCCTTTTTTCCTAACACATGAGCAATCAGTTAGTTTTAATACGTTTGCACATATTTTATATAACGTTTGCAATGGAATTTAAGAAATAATAAAATGAAAACTTCTTTAAGGATAATCAAATATAGGAAAAAATTAATTTACAGAAAACCAACACTACTAAGATAAATAAACGTAGGTACCTACGTACCGTTCCATGCAATGTGTGAGGCCATCAATTTACATGACAGAAGTTATTTATTTAACGCTTTTCCTACTTAATTACCAAAGCACTGCAGTTAAAAGTGAAAACTGTGGCCTATTGCGCCAACCAATGCGATACGGCTGAGCAAAGCATACTAAGCGAGAGCTTACACTATCGTAGATCATGCCACGCTGTTTGTAGAGAGTGATCTTGTCGTTTCAGAGTTACTTACAAGTGCATGCATAGAAAACATATTACCTACGTACTGTCGAATGGGGAAATTGATCGAGTATAAGACCCTATTATTCACCTCTCAAGCTTACGCGCTCACTAGACATGAAATAAAACACTTTTTAACGGATACTAGCGCGGTTTTATTGAAACTATTTTGGTAATTAGTTGGTATTTGGTTTCATTTATTTTCCTGACGTTTTGGCACCTTAGCAGGAAAGGAAATGTGTATAACCTTGTCCCGAGAGGGCGAATCGGCCTCAATTTTTCATACGATTTTGGTTACATTGCTGTTAATATTTCACACTTTGCAGAAGTCGCTGGTCCTAAGCAAACATTGTATATCGAATCACGTCTAGTTGGTATTTGGTTTCATTTATTTTCCTGACGTTTTGGCACCTTAGCAGGAAAGGGAATGTGTATAACCTTGTCCAGAGAGGGCAAATCGGCCTCGGTTTTTCATACGATTTTGGTTACATTGCTGTTAATATTTCACACTTTGCTGACGTCGCTGGTCCTAAGCAAACATTGTATATCGAATCACGTCTGATTCGCGCGTAGCTCTGGACAGGAGTACTACGCCACTTACAGACGGAATCTGATTTGGGAAATTCCGAAACGGAATATCGATAATGTGTAAAATTATAATCATTTTCATAGGGCCAGCAACCTACTTAAAAAGAAAACTAATTTGCCATTATATAATGAAACTTTACTCTATGATAAAATATATGTGTAATAAGTATACTTATTATGAGTATACTTAATTCATACAAATCTATAGACCTACCACATACATGCGGTGATTTTCGCTACGAAATTTTCCCCGTCGTAGACTTAATTCACCTGAGCCAAATCACCTGGGTGAACCTCTTTTGGTTTTAGTATACTTAATTCACCTAGGTGAATACTAATAAGTAGGTAGGTATACTTAATTCACCCAGGTGATTTGGCTCAGGTGAATTAAGTTTACGACGTGGAAAATTTCGAAGAGAAAATTACCGCATGTATGTGGTAGGTCTATAGATTTGTATGGATTTGCTGCATTTGGAATGATTTCGTTTCAAAATTCCGAATCAAAATTCCGTCTGTATGTGCCGTTGCAATATTGTTGCTATTGCGGATGACACGATTAAAACAAGTGAATTTTTATTTTCCTCCCAACTTTTACATCAGTCAATTTTACTCCTTTTAACGTAATACCTAGGTAATGTATAGTTTTTGAAAAGACTCTTTTTAAATCCCATTATGGCAAAACACTATCATGTTTAGTGACGTAAGTAAGTAAAAGTTTAACTGTGCATGATACTTAAAAATACTGAAAATTTGATTTTAGGAAAAACCTTTTTTTATCTCTGTTCATTAAAATGATTAAATCAGTTATGCCACATTTATTAAAACTGTATTTTTTATAGTTTTTTATTTGCTTAAACTGTTTCTCTTTTTAACCGACTTCAAAAAAGGAGGTTTATGACTATATTTCTTAATACTAAATAATATACTAGAAAAAATACGACTCGCACCAGATCAATACTCAGACGGGAATCGAACCCGCGACCTTTGGATATCCGGTCCAATGCTCTGACTGCTAAGCTACCGAGTCACTAGTGACATCGCCGAATTTCTTCTAGTATATCCTACTCTTACGCTGCAAGCCAGCGTTATTTCACCAATGTGAGGAATTACCTCGACATTCAATTGAAATATCTTTCCAGATATTTGGCAATCGATTAAGATGAAATAGCTATATAATTTTTAAATTTGAGATTTTTGCATTCACAATGCTATTTTTACACAATACTAAATAATATACTAGAAAAAATATCTGGAAAGATATTTCAATTGAATGTCGAGGTAATTCCTCACATTGGTGAAATAACGCTGGCTTGCAGCGTAAGAGTAGGATATACTAGAAGAAATTCGGCGATGTCACTAGTGACTCGGTAGCTCAGCGGTCAGAGCATTGGACCGGATATCCAAAGGTCGCGGGTTCGATTCCCGTCTGAGTATTGATCTGGTGCGAGTCGTATTTTTTCTAGTATATTATTTAGTATTGTGTAAAAATAGCATTGTGAATGCAAAAATCTCAAATTTAAAAATTATATAGCTATTTCATCTTAATCGATTGCCAAATATCTGGACAGATATTTCAATTGAATGTCGAGGTAATTCCTCACATTGGTGAAATAACGCTGGCTTGCAGCGTAAGAGTAGGATATACTAGAAGAAATTCGGCGATGTCACTAGTGACTCGGTAGCTCAGCGGTCAGAGCATTGGACCGGATATCCAAAGGTCGCGGGTTCGATTCCCGTCTGAGTATTGATCTGGTGCGAGTCGTATTTTTTCTTGTATATTATTTAGTATTGTGTAAAAATAGCATTGTGAATGCAAAAATCTCAAATTTAAAAAAAATATATTTCTTAAGTTCTTTGTCCTAAATGTCATATAGGTTTTTGTAAGCATGTTTACTACAGTAATTTATCATTAATTAGAATGTTCTCGATAATGTCCGAGCAATTACCAGGTATATGCAAAGGGCCTATTCTGAAAACCAGTAAAGCTTGATTCAATTTGCAAGTAAATCAATGAACATGGAAAGTTGTACGTTAGGTTAAGTTTTCACTTTTCTAACACTTGAAAGGGCCGTCAATAAGTCAACATTGTTTGTTGAATCGGTGAATAACTTGCTATGTTTCTAGCGTACCCTTTATGCATTGTTTAAACAACTTTCGATTGACAGTTTTGTATTTATAAATGAAACAACAAAAAAGTGTCGACGTCTAACACTTTTCACTTTTTGATTTACTTAGCTGTGAATTTTGTACTTCCGCTCACAACACAACTTGATCATTTATGTTCTTCTTTTTTTTACTGACTTCAAAAAAGGAGAAGGTGAAATAAACAATTTCGTGTCTGCCTAAAGCTGTCATAAAACAAAAAAGCAGTTACTTGTTCACACTTGTTTTTGATGCCCTTATTTGGTGTAAAATTACTTACCAGTTTTTTATGTCTCGAGTTTACCCGCATACTTTAGTTGGTACTTCACTCAGTAACTTGATATAAAACATGCGAAATCTCATCCTATGAACAATGCGATTACAAAGCGCCAACTTCACTCGAAAATGATTCGCAAAGAGTAAATTTTACCGATTAAAATATATCAGATTAAATACGCAAGCGCCCTGAAGTTAGTCACTACTGTTATCCATAGTTAATTTGTACTTGCTAAGAAGAACCCATAATGTTATGACCTTTCATCACTTTATATTTCTTTGAATTAAAAACTTACGACACACACTACTAAAGTATTATAAATTAAAAACTTCATGTCACTGAACAAATGACTATCGGTTATTTAGTTCTTTAATAATAAATGACAAAAAAGAAGGTTGCGTCCTGAAAGGTATGCAACCTCTTTGCATGCCAAATTTTATTTTATTTTCGAAACTTTTGTGTGGTTTTCTCTGCAAAGTTTTTGCATTTCTAGAATTTTATCCTGTAAAAAGTAAAATTGTCATATTGTTTTTTTTTATTACAACCAACTGTTTTCTTCTTCATACACGTTAGCAACTTAACCCTGAAATGCATATACACTTAACTAAGCAGCATGTTACTAACGGGAAAGTTCCATAATCATTACAAACTAACCGCTGATTACCTCGCAAGCCTCAAGAAGCGATAACTTTACGACGTCTTATGGTCTTTTAGAAGTAGTTACTGTAATTATTTGTGAGCAACAGAGAAACGAAGTAATCGAGTCGTTCTCATGTCGGCGTTCGCCTCTACGGTCCGCGAGGGCTGAATATTCATCATAATCTTTTTCAGAGAAATTGAAAATCTTGTATGTTTGCGTGTACCAGTATTAAAAGTACAAATTATTTCATCTAACAAAAAGAACACGATTTAGAAAAGATTATGACTAAAAACTAGTAGGTACATCAACACTTTGGCGTTTTTATGTGGTCATTTAAATTCGAAACGTTTTCAATAGTCGCGAATCATAAATTAAAGCATTTAACTAAGCAAACAGATTAATTATTTGCAAAATTTCACTAGCCAAGCGTGGAGATTACGGCAATCTCTTCCCATGGGGGAGGCCTATCTCCTGCAATGGACTATTATGGGCTGGTATAATGATTATGATGAGCTCCTATAAACTCTTATAGCAGGGCTTATATTGAACTGCTTTACTTTTTCGTACTATCACCTCAACGGTTAGTATGAAAGCAGGCCATAAGCAGTCCTGTTTAAGGCCTGCTTTTGAACTGAACGGTTTTTTATTTGCTGATGGTAAGCCCCCTGGCCCTGAGCGGAGGCTAAGTAACTTTCACAAGGATCGGTCATGGGATGGGTGACCAAAAACTTATTATCTCGAGTTCCTCCCGCTTCGGAAGGACGTTAAGCCGTTTGCCCCGGCTGCATCTGCAGTCGTTAAAACCCATCAATCCGCATTGGGTCTGCTAGTTGGGATAACCCAACACACAGGCCCAATGAATATGTTCCATCCTCCTTGTCCACCCATAAGGAAGGCCTGTGCCCCAGCAGTGGGGACATTAAAATGGTTGATGTCTGTTCACGCCTGGCAATACTGCCAGTGGAACGTCACCTGTCAACAAACGTCAACGTCAATGTCTTCTTCTTCTTATTTTTATTATGGCAATCTACTCCTCTTCAGGGAGTAATTTTTGCCAGTGTCAAGTGTTAAATAATTCAATTCAGTGGTATTGTTTCAGTTTACATTAGCAGGCATCAAATATATCGATACAGTTTACTCGGTAAGTTCTGCCGAGGTAGCCACCACTACAATAAAAGTCTCAGCTTTACACAACCAAGATCGCGCCTATTTCAATTATCCCACATATTGTTCAGTTGCGTAGGTAGACACTTGTACCACAAAACTGCACCGATTTTAAGACACAATATCCACTATAAACAATTTGCAAATAATTAAAGTAGCCACCGAACTGAACTCGACGAAATGGCGCCAAAAACTCTTTTTAATTTCAACGTCAACGTCAAGAAATCAGAGAGGGCGCGCGTCTCTTCCCCTCTCGTCTTCCATTCTTATTCAAAATACTAACGACACGTCTATAATTAAAATCCAAATGTAAGTCCATCCCAGCGCATACAATAAATGGTACTTGGTACGTGTTTTGAACGAATGATCGTAAAATTATTATTGATGACAAGAACTTATTTTTTAAACGTCGTCCATTTGTTTTCATGTCTTCGTTACGGTAAGTATAGTTCCTGTATTTCCCTGTGTGTTCTCGAAATTGTTTTACCGAGAAACGCTTTATAAATCGGGGCCGAACGGTAAAGAATATGCCATCCCTTTCGCACTTCATATTGGACATATTAAACTATCTCATTCGCACATCCACATGCGTTCATATCATCATCACTTTTGAGATGCAACGGAGAATTCATGTTTAAATGCAATAATTAAAAAACACGTTTGTTGAGATTCCCAGTTTGCGTTATTTTGTTCAAAAATGCTTAATTGCCAAAGCCAATTTTATGAAATACACTTGAGTGTTCAATGTTCATATTATATTATCATCATTATCAATATGTTATAAGTGTAAAATAAATTCAACCTTGACTGAGAATTTAATGTTTCAGGCAAACTATCCTATCCAGACAATTGATATATTAGAAAAGATCTACCCATACAATATGATCGAAACGAAGCACCACAACAAATATTTTTTTTATCTTGATAGTCATATTAAGTGTCAATGAATTACCTAAAGTTATAATTAATTACAATTATTAAGTACGACGTGTGTTTAACAGCTATTTCTTAAGCATGTTCAAAAATTATTTAAAAAAATATCAATCAGATAGCAACATTAAGTGAATTTCATGCCAAAAAAATTAACATTCATGAAGTTAACACTACAGACAGTATACAAATGAGCATGGCGACTTATCTTGACAGTGATCTTAATTTAGAATCTAAATGGTTTTAATTGGACGCTAAATATAAAACGATGAGTAAAAAGATAAACGTAGTGTTATCAAACGATAACAGCTTCTATGACATTGGCTTACGGTTTGTTATAAATACTTATATAGTTTTCTGCAAACAAATGTTGATCGGTTATTCCTAAACAAACAATAGTTCCATACATAAAATTAACCATCAATTTAGATAGGAAACATGAACGTGTGTGAGAAGACTTGAACCATTTAATTTTTAATATAGTTACGACCAACATTGTCAGTATTAAAAGCTATAATTTAATATGAATTAAAAAGCCTGTGTTACTAAATGGTTTTGTAAATATACGCCATCATCTTGACCAGAATGAAACCCCGACAAACTATTAATAGCAAATTACACTGTTCCTTTCTTTACTCAAGAACTATAGCGGCGAAAACAAACTGGTATCATTACAAAGCAATTGACTTTCATGCCCAGTTAGCGGCCATTGGCAGTTCATTCCGTTGAGGAGGCGGTCGCATAGTTTTATCCCGTAATTAAGTTTATGGCTCAAAGATAAAGTTGGTCTACTGTAAATAAAGTAGCGGACCGTAGTGTGTGCCTTGAAGAACCCCCTAAGTACTCTTGAACGGAAACGAATTACTTTTTCTCAAGTTCAATGAAAGTTTTTACGACTCGCAAAATGCAGAGTAGCCGACGCTTCCTTATTATGAATTGAAACAGCTTTTTAATGGACAATTTAATGATATTTTTATTTTAATAAAAACATAAAATGACAATCTGAATTCCGGTTGCTTTTCATTAAAATGAGAAATTTTCTTTAACCTGTCAAAAGTGACACTGATGTTGTAGCTAATCAATAAACTTAACATTATTTATAAATCACTCACACTAATTTGGGATTTACACGGGTGACTAAAGCCGCACGGCGGAAAGCGACTGTGTAAATAGCAATTCAGCCTAGACCGCAGCAGGTGGCTGAACAATCTTATCTGATCCAGTGGCCAAAACTGGAACTAAGTATTATTACATACTGTTACCTAGGTTACGCCATCTACTATATGTAGTAGACGACAGCGACGCCATCACCGGTGTGTTACCTGCGATTCAATTTTACAAGCGACTTGCTAGGCGACTACAGTTTACCGTCACAGGTGACTAAAATCGACCCATGTAAATAGCCGTTACATATGATTTACAAACCGCTAAACGTTTTATTATTATGTCGAAACATGATTAGCATACTATTCTTTCGATTTATTTCAAATAAATAAATCGAAAGATATTGCCTCGCCAATCTTACTTCACGCATTTTGTTGCATAAATTTACAATCAAGCTCCTCATAAAATTAATTAGCTAATTATTGTGAAGATAACTTAGTGTGTAGGAGAAATTTTACTATCTTGCTCACGAAATCTCCATTAATTATGCAATTATTTACAGGTTTTCTGCAACAATTTGTAAATGTTTTCTTGGGTCTTCTGTGATTAGATTTTATTTTCTTTCATTAAACAAGTCTATTTCATTTAATATAACTAATTGCACTCACAGTAGGTACTTTGGTTATATGGTTTGCAACATTGTTGTTATTAAATATTTCTAAAACTAATCCTGTAACAATTTTTTTAGCTATACCTAACGGTTGTGCTTGGTCTTCATCGCATTTCACCCTGGAATCATCAAACGCTGAGGAACTACCTATTTTAACTCTTACTGCAGAAACACAACATTTATATCGTTGTTATTACGCCAAACTTTGGTTAGTTAGTGGTAGTTGGCTTAAAACAGCTACTTTTGGTGTACCTATTCTTTTGACCCAGAAAATAGATTGTGCCCGTCTAAATTGATGAATTGACCATAGTTATTTAAACCGAAACAATTACAGTTCGAATTAAATAAAATTTATTAATCCGCCTATGATACCCAAGTCCCGTTCGATAAGATTATTTTCACTTCCTACCGGTTCAAAATTATTAAATTATAATGGGTAAAGTAGAACCTTCCTATTTCTGGCATAAATCTTTAAGTAGCCGTAAGGCGTCATAAATTCAATTCATGACTGAATCTATAGCATCAATAGACAGGTTCTCACTAGAATATACAGGAAAATGTCAAAGCCATTTATAATAGTGAGATGGTCGTCCATCATTAGTAAAACCAACTTCAAGTAGTTCATAGTTCTCAACAATTATAGCTCTTAAATCTTAGCAGGAGGGCTCATTACAATCAGCTGCTTGTTTTGCCCATTCGTCATTAGTATGGCCTAGTTTTTGACGGGAGATATGCGGGATGTGGTTGTCGTCCATACATAATACTTTCTATCTTTTGAAACCTGTCTATAATTAGAATATTACATTGATATTTTTAGATCTTAGCATTGTTTCACATACTTAAATGAATTATGTAGGTAGGGCGAAACTTTATTAGGTACTCTTTATTGCACTCATAAAAACAGTTACACAAAAATAAATTGAGATATGTACACAAAGGAGGACTTATCTCTAAAAGAGATCTCTTCCAGCCAACCTGAGAACGTGTTCGAGATTTCGATATTAAGCGGGTGACATAAAGTGCAAAAATTAAATAAGCAAAACTGTCAATTTAAAGTCTAAAATATAGTACCTACAATATATAAATAAATAAATATACCTATAATACAACTTTAGTAATATCGTACCTCTAATGTAATGTGTAATGTGGCATATGTTAGAGATATTCTCTCTCTTCAGCCTGTCTCGACCTTCGAGTAACTGTAGGCCTCCTTTAATCTACGCCACTTATCGCGACGCGATCTTGTGCAATCTGGAGCCACTTCTTCCCAACTGTTCTTTTAATATCCTCGTCCCAGCACTGGGGTCTTTCCGGAATACGCTTTTGATCCTATAGTCACCACTAGAAACTCAATCAAAACAAAAATCGCCACTCGAGTAGCCGCTATTATCAAAAATTAAAGCTGCTGTTTATAAGATTCCACATAAATGTTACCCATTAACGTTTAATTATTAGATTTCAAATAAATGTAACCCAATAAGGTTTTTGTTCAGTATTCTTATTCACGGAAATGCTAACGTTAGATTTTTTTAAATTGTAACTAAATGCAATAATTGCAGAAATGCTATTAGAATTCATGTGTATTGAACGTGATGTATTGTTATAAGAAGTAAAGTTGTTGTTGTATTATTAACGGATTGTAGAACACGCACTACTGAATATGCATTTAAATGAAATGTAGAAACAGCAACCATAGACACCTAAGAAAGTTGTTCAAACAAAATCTTTCTAAGCCTTATCTATTTTTAGAATTCGCACAAGTTACTTGCATTTGGCCCGTAGCCATTCGAATGAATGAATAATCCACAATAAATTCACCTTTTTACACGTTTTCTGTTCTCACAGGCGCGTGCACAGATTATTGAATTGACAATTGCAATAATTTTGTAAGCAGATCATACGAGCGCTACATTCCCGGCATTCAGGTAAATATCGTTTTAAATTTTATAGCGTATACCTACATCATTTATTACCGCGCATTTGCAGTTAAATACCACTATTAAACTGCAAATGCCCAGAACTTTGTTTTATTTTAGCTGTACGATCGATGTAGCTACCTACTATGCGAGCAAAATAAGAATAGTACTGTCAAAACAGACATTTTTGTTTGCGTTTCACTCCCACTTCAGGGGTGTAGCATGTGCAAGAAAAGGAACAAAGATCAAGATTGCCGTTTGACAGTACTATTCTTATTTGGCTCGCATAGTAGGTAACTACATCGATCGTATAGCTAAAATAAAACAAAGTTCTGGGCATTTGCAGTTTAATAGTGGTATTTAACTGCAAATGCGCGGTAATAAATGATGTAGGTATACGCTATAAAATTTAAAACGATATTTACCTGAATGCCGGGAATGTAGCGCTCGTATGATCTGCTTACAAAATTATTGCAATTGTCAATTCAATAATCTGTGCACGCTTGGCTTTCGCTTAGTACTAAATTGCAATTTGACAGTTCTATTTTATTGGTTGTCTAGCGACCGCCCGCGACTTTGTCTGCGTGTATAGTTATTTTTCTATCCCTTGGGAACAACTCATCATCTCTGGAAAAATGTCCTTTGTCCTTTTCTATACCCCTGACTATCTGTTTCTATAATTTCACGATGATCGGTTGAGTAGCTGTCACCGCGTGACAGTACGCAACGCAACGCACTATGCTACAACGCACGCGTGTTTGGTGTGACCTAGGTTTTATGCTTGAAAATAAAATAGCTACAAAAACCACATTGAAACCTAAATTATGGTCTAGAATTAGGTTACAATCATACAGAGGATACGTTTATTGATATTTATAATAATAATTCTCATATCTAATGGTAGGTATTAGAAAGTCCATGATGTCTGCTTTCATCATGGAGGATTTACAACCTTACGCGCATGTGAAAGAGGTTAAACGTGTAATATAAACGTTAGAGGAAAATATATCACAATTATCTATATTTAAGAGCTACAACGGAAATTGCGAACTGGTTTGTGAAATAGTCATCTGTCACAAGATTTAAAGACCATTTAACTACAATTGTACAGATATACTGGGGGTCAAGTCTGCTAATGTTTTCGTCAAAATCGTAGTTCAATGGTGTTTGAATGGTAATGCTTTTTGACACAGTTCTTGTTTCTTAAACCCAAAACCGAAACACATTGTGTTTCTTAAACTCATAACGGATACACGTTTTGTCTTGATTTTGGGTTTAAGAAACAAGAACTGTGTCAAAAAGCATTACCATTAGAACACCATTGAACTACGATTTTGACGAAAACATTAGCAGACTTAACCCCCAGGCTTAAAAGAACGGGAGATAAATTAAAAATAAAAATTAAATTTATGTAGTTATGCTACCTCACACACCCAAATCTGTTTGGCATTTAGAAGTAATGGTGGAATATAGAAATTCACATACATACTTATACAAACATATATGAACCCTGAACTATACACTCTTCTTTTTTTGGATAATCGTGTAAAAAGATTTTTTTTTCTCTGATATTTTGTGTTATTGGTATTCCAGGATCCGTTTCAACGACATTTACATACACACATACATATTATTATACTCACGCCTGTTTCCCTTGGGGGTAGGCGGAGACTATGGATCGCCACCTGCTACGATCCTTGCACACTTCTTTCGCTTCATTCACATCCATCAATCTTTTCATACATGCCCTGCGGTTATTGTCACTGCGTACACCTATCATACAAATATCAAATATCAACGATATTTCTAAATCCAAAACGCATTTTTTTGTACAAATAAATGAAACGGTAACGAACTAACCAATGAAATCGTGTCTTTGGTCTATTATGACAATAATAATAAAAATATCATAAATAATAACGTCTGTAATGTTGAGAGAGTTGTTAATATAACAACACAGCTGATTGCAGTGCTAATTATAAACATGGCTACTTTCCTCTCGCCAAAGTCGTAAAAACTGAGGTTTAACTCGTTGAGCTTAACTTTATAGCATAGGACTTTATACAGCGTGTTCTTTTACTTCTTTTTTAGTTGTAGATTCTGTAAAACAGGAGGATAAAGCTATTTTAATAATTTTATTATGTGATAATAAACATAATATATAGTTCCTGTATCGCCAGTAATAAATTAAATATCGTTTTCAAACAGATTACAGAGCCTACATTATTTCTGCTTTTTGCCACCATGAGATCGATTATTATACCTTCGCACCCAGCGAATAGACGAGTAAGTATACCTTTACCTTGAGTAAAACTTGCAATTTTCAAATGATTCTAATATTATTTCCGCATGCAATTTATAGTTAAGTATAATTAATCTTAAATGCAGTTTTAGTGCAGTTGCGGTGCATTTAATATTAATTTATTCTACAAATTGCAATTTTAATGAAGCATTAGAAAATTTTAAGTTTTACTCAAGTCATACTTACTCGTGTAAAAATATTCAGTTGAAACACCCTGTACACTTGAGCACCGGTGTTTTTCGCAACAAAAAAAAGAAGTTTAGTGTAACGCGAATGCACGTGTAGGTATTCGGCTTATCTCTCTACATTTCGGTACCGTTAAAACCATAAGCTCCGGTGCTGAGTTTTGTTGTCTCTATGGAAGGTGTTTTAAGACTGTTAACACTGTATTTTAAACATTTCGTTGAATACTCTTTTTTGTTTATTTCTTTCATTTCGTATTTTTGCTGGCGAAACGAAAATTCGTACTTATAACTTCATTTTCTTACCTATCGAAAAAAAAGTTATGTAAATTATTTCACACACGGTACTTAAATAAATGTTATGTAAGTATATCTTATTTTTGTATGAAACTTCAATTTTTTTTAAATAGTAGAAATTACACAGTAAAGTCGGTAAGTTGACTAATACATGCTTTCGAACAATATTAAATTCAAATAAAACCAGTTTAAACTTACCAGAAAAATACCTTCCAGAACTTTCAGAGCTTTTTTGTATGGATAATCATTATGGTGGGCGCTATTTTCTTTTGAGCAGTATATAATATGCCGAGGTCCTAGTGTTTTGGTGTTTTTAATGGCAGGATGACAGAAAATTTATTCCGCTGGATTATATGGAAGTTGGACAGTAAACGAATAAATTAAAGATTGAAGAAAAACCAAAACTTGTTGGAAGAAAAATTGATTGATTTACGAAAATTCGCTTCTAGTAGTTTTGTTATTTTCTATTTCTATAGATATACATATAATAATCATTTTGTTATTTTGTTTCTTACTTTGTTCTTTTGTAATTTCTGTATAATTACATAGAAAATAACAAAATGACAGGTACACTAGCGCCAATTTGGCGGTAGTGCGCCAACTGGTGGACAATTTGCAAATCAGCAAAATTTTCCTGCCATTGCGCATTTAAAAAAACAAATAAAAACTTCTTTTGTAAATAGCTAAGTTCGAAATTCAAATAGTTATCTAGGTATTTATTTCTTTTTTTTATTACTTAACACAAATATCTCTGTGTGACAAAAAGTATCGTTGTAGAGAAATGAGTTTATAAAGATCTGCTTAAGACCTTTTTTCGCCACAACTTATGTAGTTTACCAAAAGTCTCGTGCGCTAGAAAGCTGCGCGTGACCCGCCTAAGTAAGTTCGAGTTCAAGGTCAATCTGCAGCCTGACCTTCTTTACTGTTGGACGTCATGTCAGAATAATTACATGGTACTCAAGAACTAAATAGTACAGTTTATTACATTTCTTTGGGTGGTACACTTTGAAAGTATTTGTTGATGTTAATAGATCTTCAATTACCAATTAAGAAAGACCGAAAGAGAAAGAAACAAATAGGATCGTTAGTTTTTTATGTTTGACCTGACTATCAAGTTTTTAAAAAAAATTAAATACCTATTTAGTTTTTTAGTCATGATTTAAATGAAAATTATATTGAAAGCTTGGTGATAGCAATAAAATTCGCAGTTGCAATTGCAAAGCAGCAGGTTTTAAAACGATAAAATTAAATTCAATTACACGATTTGATTCTGCTTCCGGTTATAAATAATCAATGACCTGAATATTGCTTAGTAATAAAAAGATACATAAAAAATGCCTATATAAAAACAATAAAACAGTTAGTTCAGTTCATCTAGACCCTATAATTAATGGCGCCAATGTTACAAAAACCAGTTCCACAAAAACTTATAATTAAGAAACAATTTTAAAAACAAAATGATCGATCAATTTATTAACGGTAATGCAGCACGCGTCATCGAACGCGATCTATAGATCAATGATCTGACAATATTATCATTATAGTTAGGTGCGATACATGCGCGAAAATAATCACTTTGATACACGCTAAACTAATGTGGGATTTACACGGGTGACTAAAGCCGCACGGGAAAACTCTACTGTGTAACGCCTGTAGCATACCGCCGCCGCGAAACAAAATAAGTTCGACAAGCGAAACAAATGCGAACAGCCTGTTCTAATGCATAGATTTTTCACGCGCGATTCCACCCGCGAAAGTAATGACGCGAAACTTCTACGTAGATGTGATCCTCATATATCGTCGTCGATAGAAGATAACGCATAGCGGTACTATGGCGGAACTACCGTGGTTCCTCTGGTACGGTTTCGCAGCGGAGGCGTTCTACAGGCGTAAAATGGCGATTTAGCCAAGGCCGCAGGTGACGAACAAACTTATCTGATATGGTGGCCAAAACTGGAACTCGCGTCCCCGCAGACTACAGACTAAACTGTCGGCCGATAGTTGGCCAATAGTTGATTTTGTATGAAGAATCGGCCGATACCGAATCGTTCTAGTGTGCGCACTTGCATACACCTTCATACTGATTGAGAGCCCGACTAAACTGTCGGCCGATAGAAAGTCTGTAGTCTGCGGGCACGCAAGTGTTATTTATTACCTATCGTTACCTAGATTACGCCACGCTAAGATTTCTTTACCGTGTTACGCCATCAACTACATAGACGTCAGCGAAGCCGTCAACGATGTGTCACCCGCGATTCAATTTTACAAGCGACTTGCGACTTGAGATGTGACTAAAATTGACCCATGTAAATAACCCAATGTTTCACACTGCTTTGCACGCGAAATCGTTATTTTCTTTGCGGAATAGCTCTATTATCACTTCTGTTAGTTTTAGTGCTATAATAATCTGAAAGTGAGAGTTTTATGACTGTTACCAAAATACGAATAAATTGCTAAACGTGTTAGATTGAGAAACTGTAAACAAAAATACAACGTTATTTTGTAGTAAGTATGTAGTTTTAATCGCTTAATTAATTAAGTATTTATGTTCTATATAACACTAAATAATAAACTAGAAAAAATCGACTCATCACCAAATCATTTGCCATCACCTTCACAATTAATTATTAGATATTTTGTTCTTTTTACATATATATATATATATAAGACTAAAGATCGGTTAGTTGGAATCAATATAAGTACTCGTAGTAGTTTAATATAAACACTGTTCCATTGTTAAATTAAACCAGAAGTAGTATAGTGCCTAATCAAAGATTCTTAAACAGTTTAGACCTAATACCCAACTAATTTATATTTAGACCTTAATTTGTGGATAAGAGGATGAATCCCAGTGCTTGGTAAAAACTAAATAGGTTTATATAGCACTGTTAAATGTAAGAAAACATTGTTGTAATTTGTGTCTTAATAATAAATAATAATAATTTCCTCAGGCGGGAATCGAATCCGCGACCTTTAGAAATCTGGGACAATAATCTTCCAAATGAGCTATACTTACCGAATCTGTTATTGTCCCCTGATTAAAGTCTCTTTCATTTATCCGATATATCAACTTCACAAAGTGAATAAATTCAATTAAAATAAAATTATGACTTTAATTGCAAATATTTGAAGCATCCGCTCATCCTATTATCTCGGTTAAATAAACTATGCAGGTAATTTTATACCACTGACTACAGAGTACCGTATAGAGCTATCCGTGAAATATTGTTTACTATTACAGTTTTTGTAGGTTTGTATTACGTAAATACTACAAAATTAAGTTGGCTGAACAACAACTGGTCAAATTTATTGTGTTTTTTACTTAAATTTATTTATTTATTGGGCAGACAAAAAAACTTCTAAAAACAGTGATAGTTACAGTCAAACAATCGTCACATTTTCTAGTGTCAAACAACGCATTTTCAGACTATAGTGATTTTTCTACTAGCATGATGGAGCGCAATACGTCCGACAGTATGAGAATCGTTTTAATTGCTTTGTTGTTAAGTTGTCCAGAATCACAGTAGCTGGCAAACATCTTGAAATCGGGTGGGGATTGCGCAGAACGCGTATTTTGGGCATGCGTAGCGATGAGGTGCGCGGGCGGGGCCTCCTCCTCTCCCGCCGCCGCCCCTAGCACGCGCTATTGGTCGCTCGCAAGTGCACATGCGTGAACTTATCTCACTCCGTCGAAAGAGCGTCAAGATGTTTGCCGAAATCTGTATTTACTTACACGAAACGGAACCCTCACCAGAACTGGGAATTTTTTACCCATTGTTGGAGGGAAATGACACTGTAATTGAATAATATTGTAGTTGGAATTTTAATTGGACTCGGCGTTTTCAAGTTAACGAACAAATTAGTGTATTTTTTGCAGTCCTATATAGGTTCAATAGAACCCGGCTTAAAAATTATTGCTTTAGTTAGTATGTCCAACTTTTAAGATTGTTCCTAGCTGACTTATCATAATTATTGATATTTGAAATAAAACTATAATTATATATATATATATATATATAACTATAATATAAAACATTATTATGTATTTTAGTAAAATGTTTTTGTTTTTTTTATATTTTCACAGACCTTATAATAATAATTGGCAAGCTTGATTGGGTTTGACAAGTCGAGTAGGTATTTAGTAAAATTAAATTCTAGAGATGGGCCGACTATGACTTGCTAAAATTAATAAATAAGTTCTAAAAAAAATTCCTGGTGTTCTAAAAAACTAGATGAATCGAAGATTCTCAGTGAAATTGCATTTCAGAGAATCCTGCCAGAGTTCATTTAACTATGAAATAATCGTACAGAAGTCAGTGCTAATAACAAAGTCAACAATAGCAGCTCATATCAAAACTAACATACTGATGTAATATGGCGCTAAGCAAATTCTAAAATTTTGCACAAATAGACTTTGAAGACGACAAAAACTTGACATGGATAACTTCTGTGTGTAACACAAGTACACTGTCATATATTGAACATTCATATTTATTTCAGAACGTGTCTATTCATTTTCATTGTCTGCGTATGCAACTAATTTAGTTTTAATGATGATTGATAGGCAGGCGCACATCACTCAACATCTTCCATTTTTCTTGAAAGCCTTTTTGGCCTTTTTAAAAAAAGCGCAATTAGTGTAGGTTTTTATTACTATTCAACGAGAAGATAGGCACTTAAACGTACTAACTACCTTTCCTACATCCAAGATGATATTAAGAAAATTACTTTTTTTTGTTGTTAAAAAGCTATGATTTTGAAATAAAACTCCTTTTAAACTATTTTAAGAGTACTTATAAAAATGAAGCTATTTCCGCAATGTTGGTCATAAGAATGGATCATAAACTATAAGATTAGAGGATACTTCTTCGCTTTTCACGAGCTATTAATTTGCAGTTTCTATCTTAGTATTCATCGAAAGATTGCTCATTCTATTAATTTCATTTAAATCTTCACGATTATTTAATCATCAACCCAATGAGGAATGTCTGAAAAAAAACAAATTGGCTGAATATTTTTTGTGTCAAGGAATAAGATCACTTATTTATAGAAAAAAGGTGAAAAAATAACACATCGTCTTCGCGAATTAAAGAATGACTCCATTCTGCTGTTACTTCCGTTTACGAAGTATTTTTTTTTTATGAAATTCTGTTTTTTTTTTTCTTTTAATAATAGCTTAAGGCCTACTCAAACCTGAGCGATATCCACTACCGCCGTGAGTAGCGGTAATACCCGAGCGATATCACGCGAGGTAATTTGAATGGCAATTTCGCAGCTGTCGCGAAACCGGAACCGCATACCGGATGGGTAGGCGATACACATGTATACCGTGTGTTAGGCGAAACTTTTAATTTCCCCGTGCATGGTCGCACCGCCACCGGTAGAGGCATTCTACCTCTCTAGATCACTGATCTAAACCTAATATTTTATTTTTCAACTTTCTGGTGATTATGAAGAACATTCACTGTTAATAAATTCCTAATTCAACAAGAAAAGAGTCAAAATAAAAAAAAAAACAATTTATTAATTGAACAGCTATAAATGTAAAAGAACTTAAATTGGCAGACATTTTTTATGTTAATCAGACTTAATAACATGTCTCAATTAGTTAAAGTGACAACTGGTTTCCATGATTTAATGATTAATAATACATGTGTGAAAACAAGACAACTTTCTTATTAAAACAACATTCGTAAAAATTTTATCTTCATTGGCATTTTATGACGATAATCGTAAAACGATTATTAGCCGTTATGTTTTGGTATTAATTTACAATAAAGATTCGAAGCCGGGACCTCAGAGATGGTCACACCATGACTAGACCACGAAAGTCGTTGAAGTGTTTTCAACTACCTGCCATACAAATCAATAAGATCACGTAATCAATTTAGTAACGAACAACCAAAATTTTGCGGAGCTCGGTGGCGCAGTGGTTTAGCGCCTGGCCCAGCGATTGCGGAAGTTAAGCAACGTTCGCAAGGGTCGGTCATGGGATGGGTGAGCAAAAATGTATTATCTTGAGCTCCTCCGTGCTTCGGAAGGCACGTTAAGCCGTTGGTCCTGGCTGCATTTGCAGTCGTTAACACCCACCAATCCGCATTGGGCCCGCGTGGTGGGTTATGGCCCATCCTCCTTACCACCCATAAGGAAGGCCAGTGCCCCAGCAGTGGGGACATCAAAAATAGCTGATGGACAACCAAAATTTTGTGGCAACGCAATTTTCAACGCAATGTTTCTTGGATAAATGCACACTGAAATTTTAACCATTTGGTTCTCGCAGTCGGATGGTTTCACTTATAATTACAAGCAACTTTTACTATGGAGCCAACTCTGATATCGCGAAAATAAAATCAGCTGTGCCATACAAAAGCGCAATACCTACTCAATGGAGCAGCTGATTTTTTTTCGCGATATAGAGTTAACCTCATAATAAAAGTTACAGTTGCGGGAACCAAATGATTAAAATTTCACGCTGTAACATTAGCCTTATGTATAGTAAAACCTTATTATTATTTATTTATTTAATAAATAAATTAAAAAAGCCACTTACCCATTATGACGAACGTCGCTGCCACCAAAATTTTCACTTTGGTCATCATTTCGATCTCACTTATATTATACCACTATTTATTTAAATCGAGTTCACTTAAATTAAAACTTTTACACTTTCGCCTTTGTGTTCAGTCGTACATGTTGTTGTTATTCTGTAACAATAAAAAAATAATTAAATAACATAATATTTTTTTTTTATTATTTATTTATTATTTTAACAATCAAATAAGACTTATATGTAGTACGTAGCCCCGCAAAACTATTCACACAGTTTGACTGCATCAAGTTACTTTGTTTCAGATAAAATAAACAGTATTTTGGAGTAACATTAGACACACCACTGATATAATCAAACAAAAATACATGATTTGAAGCAAATCAAAGCATAGATATAAAAAAATCTAGTTCTTATTTAGTAGAAAAAAACCGGTCAAGAGCGAGTCGGACTCGCGCACCGAGCGTTTCCGTACCATCATATAAATACACTGCAGAGCTGTAGAATAATAAAATTATTATTGCAGTATTAGGTCAGCACCATCTCTTGGCCGATAGTGGAACTATTTTTATTTCTTATGCCAGCGCTATCTCTTGACCGATAGTAGAACTAAATATTTTTTTCTTAGGTCAGGGCCATCTGTTGACTGGTAGAGGAACTATAAAATTTTTGTTTGTTTTTTGAATTTCTAAAAAAGTGTGTTACTTATATTGAGACATCGTTTTATTTTTCCTGTAATTTTTACATAAACTACTATCACATAGAATTATTTCAGATTTTTCTCTTTGCAAACTTCAGAGATAAGGGGGGGGGGGGAGGTATTTTTTTTACATTTTTCATCATAAGTCGAAAACTATGCGGCCTAAAAAAATAATAAAAATATTTAAAATGTACAAACAGCGCTCTTACAAATGACACCCCACATGCCCTAGTCGCCCCACTTAAAATTTTTAAGACCCCTTTTCAGTCCCTGTTGTAAAAAAATATTTATTTTTTTATTTCTTTCTTATTTGCAAAATAGTTGGGCAAACGTCATCTTAAACTATTCCAAAAATTCAAGTTGATACCATTAGTAGTTCTCGAGATATCCAGGTGTGACAGACAGACAGACAGACAGACTGAGTCACACCATAAGGGTTCCTTTTTACCATTTTGGTACGGAACCCTATGAGATATAAAGCCTCTTTCCTTTTCGAAATAAATAAAAGAAAAAAGATGGTAAGATGCTTATTTAGCAAAATAGCCACCAACTCTCTTTTACCGATCAAAGCTCCGAAAATTCGTATTTTGCATTGACTACCTATATTATGCAGAATCATTATCAACGTATTACAAATCGCAAACAGCTAATTTCGTCTAATGTGGAGAATTTTGTATCAATAATGATAAGGCATTATCTTTTGTTGTGCGGAATACTGAAATCTCTATTTAGCCATGATATGACTTTTAGCTTCGAGAAAGCTGTATGGCAAACTTTCCCTAGACTTTCATCCCATCGTTTCCCTTTCACAATCATTGTGCTAAGGGCATACAAGCTTAGGTTGTTAAACAATTACCAACTACCAAGAAATTTTCTACATCACTATTATGATTATGGCACATAATTCGATACATGGGGCTCTAGGATTGGCAAATCTACTATAAAAAATAGTATCCTATTATATTTTGGGCCAAGATACTATACACGCTGAAATATTAGTCATTTGGTTCCCGCCGTGGGGTGGTTCCACTCATGATTACAAGCAACTTTTACTATGGGGCCAACTCTCCTCCTCGCAAAAAAAAAATCAGCTGTTACAATATTAAGGTACCTATTGCACTTTTGTATGGAACAGCTGATTTTTTTTTTGCTGTAATCATGAATGGAACCATCCCACGGCGGGAACCAAATGATTAAAATTTCACGCTGTATACTGTTGGACAATATACATCGTGTAACATAATTAATAACTAAGCCAGAATATGGTAGTTATGGACCATCAAACTGAACAACTTTTACTCTGAAATTGCGAAAATAAAATCAGCTGGTTCATACAAAAATTAATAACGAACATATGAAAATGTATGAAACAGCTGAATTTATTTCGCGATTTCAGAGTTGGCCTCATAGTAAAAGTTGTTCAATTTGATGGTCTCTATCTACCATAATATTATTCTTACATGTTGTATGGTAGCCAAATCTATATTTTACCATTACTGTTGGATGGGTTATTTTTTCTATGTTTTCCTTTCCATTAAGACTTTACAGCGTTCAGGAGCCTTAAAATAAAAAAAAACCGATGTCGATGCCGAGATGTCTTAAAAAGTCGTGAATAAAGTCGTTCGAAAAAAAACTATTTTTTGACACATTTAATTATTATTATTATTATTAAGACACAAATTACAACAATGTTTTCTTACATTTAACAGTGCTATATAAACCTATTGAGGTTTTACCAATGAAAATATTCTTTTTGAAAATTTTTGGCAACCCAACTGCACTTAAAACAAGTAAATTATACTACCAATGGAAACTTCGGGAACTGTACTTACATAATTAGACATTTTCAACAAACAAATAAATATAAAAAAAAACAAACATAACATACAGAAAAACAGCTATATACCCAAACGGGAACTTTATTGCGACCGAGTGGCATACTGACATGGGTCGCAGCGCAGTTCCCATGCTATAAGTCACATATGACAAAGAAAACTAGCCTATATTTCAATGCGTATAGGGTCTATGGTCGAATGTGCAATATGCAGTATTGTCAGAATACTTCATGTTCAAACGATTGCACTTACTGCGGTTGTGGACTTGCGGGAAACGTAGTCTAGGGGTTTTTATTGCGGTTGTACAATTTAGCTACATGTGAAATGTGCGATTGTACGGTTTTTTAGATATTTTGTTAAGAGAATGTAACCTTTTTAGGGTTCCGTAGCCAAAATGGCGAAAAACGGAACCCTTATAGATTCGTTATGTCTATCTGTCTGTCTGTCCGTCCCTATGTCACAGCCATTTTATTCCGAAAGTAAGTAGATGTATTCTGTTACCGCTTAACGATTTTAACACAAAAATAAAAAAATAAAAATTAAGGGGGGCCATTACATGGAACTGAAACTGAAAATAAAATTTTTCTTCATACCTATACGGGTTTCTAAGACAACTTTTTCTCAAAGTCAACCGTTTGAAAGATAAACACTGCCAAAGTGGTAAAATATGTGTCCCCCCCACTAACTTTTGAAATAACAGAGTGAAAAATAAAAAATAAAATATATGCTATAGATCTTAATAAAAACTTTCAAAGAAATTTGGTATTAGTTTTCGAGATATATCATATTTTCCAAAACCGCAAAGTTATTTTTACAGACGAAAAATTATAGTGGTATTAAATATGGTATGGTATAAGGTAACTACGGAACCCTACGGCGCATGGCCCGACACGCACATGGCCGGGTTTTTTTGAACTAACTATAATTAACCGCTAAAATGGGATTAATCCCAACGTACAACTCAAACCACTACATGGATCAAACTGATACTTGGCATACAGAATATGTTAAGCATCCGCTTAGAAAGGAATTATCGAAATTCTCAGAGGAAGTGGGGTTCCACGCAGACGAAGTCGCCGGCAGTAGTTAGTTTGTTATATTTTTATTCTTTGATAAGGGAGCTTACAGAATTTGGTACTTAAGTGCCCTATATACCTTAAAGTAGCGCCCTCATCTTAATTAAACTTATCCTCATCTTAATGTACCTATCGAAAATTCACATGTATGAAGCCAAGATTCTAGTCATGAGGAGCTCGGTGGCGCAGCGGTTTAGCGCCTGGCCCAGCGATTGCGGAAGTTAAGCAATGCTCGCAAGGGTCGGTCATGGGATGGGTGACCAAAAATGTATTATCTCGAGCTCCTCCGTGCTTCGGAAGGCACGTTAAGCCGTTGGTCCCGGATGTATTTGCAGTCGTTAACACCCACCAATCCGCATTGGGCCCGCGTGGTGGGTTATGGCCCGTCCTCCTTACCACCCATAAGGAAGGCCTGTGCCCCAGCAGTGGGGACATCAAAAATGGCTGATGAAACCTCGGTAAAATAAAGGTAGTTCGTTGTAGTAGTAGTAGTAAGAAAAAGTGTCTAAAGTGTCCACTTTTTGCTCTTTTGTTTACTATTACTTCAACGAACTATATTTTACTAAGTTTGTAAATAAACTATAGAACCTTATCTTCAATCTCTATCTGAATTTTTAAAACATTATGTACTTAGCAAGCAATAAAACTTAAGCTGATGGTGCCACTTGAGTGATAAAGAAAGGAGTCTTCGGATAAAGAAGTCTCCCGTGTTTATAATCCGCTCTCAACGTTGAGAGTTATCTTAAGAGGATTGTCAAGCACGTGGTCTCCATACAAACGGCGATAACGTTTCCCACCCTCTAAACCTTAACCTACAGTAATTAATTTTTGGTATTTTTTTGAAATGCCTAAATACTAGGGCTGTACGATTTGATTTTTTAAATATCTTTATTAGATTTCGAAGTATTTGCATTTTAGTGATTTCATACAAAACACAAAAGTGCCAATATTTTCAAATCTACAATGAATATTTTAAAAATCAAAACGTACAGCCCTAGTTATTAGGCATTTCAAAAACATACCAAAAATTCATTGCTGTCGGTTAAGATTTAGAGAGTGGGAAACGTTATCGCCGTTTGTGTGGAGACCGCTTGCTTGACAATCCTCATAAGTTGAGATCATACCAGAGGTGCTGTTCCTATAAGAAGAGCATCTCAAGTATTATCTCAAAATAGCTCTCAACGTTGAGAGCGGTTTATAAATACGGGCCTTAGGCCCTCCCTCCGCTGCCGCTGCGTCAAGCGGGATCCCGCCGCGGGTACACGGTGCGGGAATATAGATTGCTGGTTTTTGACGGACAGATGCTTGCGCAGTGCATGAGTAAGCTCTAATCTATGTCGCCCCGCGCGCGTGTCCCGCTTAACACAGCGGAGAGCCTTAAAGGGGTCTTACTTTGATGTACAATCATAGTATTACAACCGCCCAGACTATATAGACAAATATAAAAAGCTAATTTTTCCTCATTGATTCGTTCGGGAGTATAATGTTCAAATACAAATAGAGAAGCAACTGCAATTCGAAACGCACCAAATAAGTTACATTCATATGAACATTCCAATTAATGATTTAATCAAATTCATTCCATTTACATCCGAAAACTTGATTACATTTCACGTATAAGGTGATTCAGTGTCCAAACTAAATGCTCCATTAAATTATATCTTGTTAGGAATGTCATCCACTGTAAAGCTATGATTCTGTTGATACAAGCAACGCTACCACATGCTAGTCTGTAGATAAATGATACTTTAAAAGTTTTCTGTACCTAGCGGAAAACTATTAACACAGTAAAAACTAAAAGTCTTCATATTTAATATAAAAATAATTTGTAAGTGCTAAGAACCATTTATCTTAGAACAGCTCATGTAATACTTACTCTAATACGACTTATAAAGCGAACTAATTAACTTCTTTCAAATATATTTGGTACAACACAATCTTTATTCAGATAACAGCCACATGAAAATCTTTATTAGATCTATATTACCAACCAATGTGATGAATTAACTAAGCGAACGCCGAACATTATCTATTTGGTGAAAATTATTATGTGCTTATATTCACTTCACCTTTATTTTTCAACGTCATTTTTATCGCAGCATTTTATAGCTTCACTAGCTTTCGCCTAAAAAAGCATATCTCGCATTGTGTGGTACACTTCACGCTTCTACAGTCTCACGCCTTATTAAACTTAATTACGCGACGTTTCGTTTTACATAAACTGTGCTTTGTGAATGGCAATACTTGGGGTTTCACCGGCCTACATACGATTAGCTTTCATCTCCGATAGGATTGTTTCAAACATTGAATAATGTGGCTCAAGCCCGGTTAGTATTTTCAAGCTTATTTGATGAGTTTATGAATTACGGAGAAATTATTAAAACCTTGTAATGCAACTTCGCTTGTTGAAAGTGAAACAAGCTTGCATTGCAGTTGAAATATTCAATAGTTAAAGCGCTCAAGGTACCAGGTTATCATTAAATCAAGGAGGTCACTGCATCGGCCGGCCAACCTTGGCGAGGGCGTGACCCGTGACCCGGAAGATTGCAAGTCTGATGAAAGTAGTGCCACCAGACAATACCCGTAAGATACTTTCTCGCCAGTCATGCTCGCCTGGTACGTGTGGCTTATTTTGCACGTACGCTTGCAGTTTTTGTATTTATCGGTAAATAGACCCACCAATCCACATTGGGCCTTTTTGATAGGTTATCCCATCCTCCTTATGAATCCATAAGGAAGGCATGTACCCCAGCATTCCAGTCGGACCATTAAAAGATCTGATCTGATGATGAAATATACAATCACAAAATTTTAAAGATTTGGTACCAAAGTGTTTTTTTACAAATTCTAACTCTGTCACTTTTACCTAAATTCAAAAACAGTTTGCAAAGTTCACACGCCAATAAAATCCCATGAATGATCACAATCATATTGTCATTAATGTCACTGCGTTCGACCCAAATACTGAGCGTAACTACCAAGCTTTTTGCGCACAAAAAATCTATTGTCGAACAATTTGACAGAATTCCGTAATATAATAAATACCATTTGTTTAGTGAGTAACGGTATTGCTTTTTGCTATAAGCGCCGCCGGTAGAATTCAATTTAGCGTTCAAGCTTTTTTATCAACTTCTTTGACGTTTAAAAAAATGTGTGTCAGACCTAATACGGAAGATTAGTATCGGTTGGTAAAGGCACTAATTGTATGATTAATTAAGCCGTGAATGAACTACTTTAGATGGTCATTAGCATTTTTATTTCATTAGTCTTTGAAGAATTTAGAACGAACACGATGTTTATAGATCAGTTGATAAGTTTGTACGTATACAGTCGCATGATGAATTTTTTTTAAAATATTATAGCGCGCGGTCACAAATGTAAACAGTTTTTTAGAAATAACAAGCAAAAATAATTAATTTAATTGACATTTGTAAAATTCGCTTAAATTTTGTAATCGTTGTTTAACGCGCGCGTGCCTCTGTACTATCAAGCTAAGCTCATCTAGATCAGATAATGTACATAAAATATTACACTAATTTAAAATTACTAAGTTCGTTGTACGAATAATTCTTTATGCTAACGATGCGCGCATACTTCATAACTGTATACAAAATATGCATCATTAACATTTGCTGTTACCATTTCACTATTATTTCAGAATTAACGTTTGTTATCTTATCAACAGGTACAGTCGACACCGTAATAGTTTGACACTTTAGTACTTTGTCACACTAACTTTTGCTCTTATTATGTTACACTATACAGTACAACAACAATTTATAAAATTAGCTTATGAATAGTAGTATTAAAAATTACGGTTACTTCAATTTCTTGGTGGCCTTAAGCCGTTGTATCTCACTATTTCTTTATAGCCATTCCCAATAAACTATCCTTAGTAAAGTTGTTATGCCACCAGAAAATGAACTAGAAATAGGCAGAAGAAGGTCTCGAAGGGTCTTGACCTATAAGAGATATGCAAATTAGCCATGTTTAATGTCTCCACTGCTAGAGTATAAATCGGGCCTTCCTTGGGGGTGGATAAGAAGCACACGCTCATACATAACCCATTAAACGGGCCCAATGCAGATTGGTTAGTGTAAACGACCCCAAATTCAGCTGTGCCTTCCGAAGCATAAATTTTTTTTGATTACCCATCCCATGACTGACCTTTGCGAGGTGTAGCAGCAATTACAGGAGTTAATCCACTTATTAGCCTTCGCCTATTTACGTATGATTTTCCCTTTATATATTTAATAGCTTTAGTTAAACTCTGGAACGCTTATTATCACAATTAAACGTTGGAATTATCAATCGACTATAAAGTAATAGTGGACATTCCTATGAAATTGTTTATGTGAAAGACCTTCGCTTAGTAATGGACACTAAAAGTTTATAGATCAAGCTAAGATCAAGCTCCGTTTTATTTACGCGAGCTTGCTTGCTATATTTTATTGTTATTTATTATAGTAATAAAAGCATTACGATCTAGATTCAATTTTGCGCTATTAATGCCTAGATGCTCAGTAATTAACTACATTTTGGTTTCGTTTTAATAAATCCTTTCCAAATTCACTCTGCAATCGTTTAACGTAGTTTGCAATGTATTTCATAAATGAAGACCTCTTTATAATTGTGTTAACGTGTCAGACTTTATTAAATTTGGCTGAGTCATTGAGTGTAAGCTCAATATTATTTATTCAAACTCATTGCTCGCAAAAAAAAAAGTTGACAGCAAATGGTCATGAGCTTACATGTCAGTAATGGAGAAGAATTGGACAGGGCCTTTCGCCGCCCGTCGCATTTTGATGCTCGCAATTAAACTAGTGGTAGTAACATGTTGCAGTTGTTTAGAAACTTATCATCGTAGACATCTTTTTGGTCGGTGGTAGGTCTTATTTCAAGTCTGCCTGGCAAGCTACCACCATCTTACCTAAGTCTGATGCCATAACAACAATTTAAAATTGTTGTGTTCCGGCAGTTAGAGGTAAGATAGACAGTTCCTTAGTGATGAGGATTCCGGGTGTAGTACGCTTCCACCTTTGGCCTTATCGTCACTTAACATCAGGTGATATGAAGGCCAAGCACTATCCCGTTGTGCATAAAATATTGCCATTTTTTATCGCAATTAGTCCATACTGCATGGCAATGCCTTCCTTATGGATATATGGATATTTCATTCATCAAGAAGATCAGCCTACCAACTACTAAGAGCCAACTAAAAACCTAGCTATGTTTCTACCTCAATAAGTAAAACTAATTTGTAGTTAAGTAGGTATAAATCTTCAGATTTGTTTGTTTGTAGAATCTTAAATTTTGATTAGGTTAGAATTTGGTTTTTTAGATGAGAAAAAAATGGAGTCAATGGATTGCTTGCTAATAAAAAATCTATTGAATTGCTAGAAATCAGCCTAAAAGTGGAAATACAACCACAGAACTGCTTTCAATGGCATAACGAACAATAAAAATGAAGAGGTACAACTTATTTATAGGGATAGCAGTAAAAATCCAGCTTCACGTGATGGCAGCCATTATAATGCAATTACTACAAAATGACGTTGACAGTTACGATAATGCCGGGACCATATTGGGGAAGCGAACTCTGGTCATTATGTCGTTCCGGAATTCTTTCGATATGTGCAAGAGAAGCACTTAAACACAAGGAAAATATAATCTTCTAGCTTTTATCCGCGAATTCGATTGCGTGGAATTTTATGTCTCATGGGAGATTCGGGAATAACGGTAACGTATATCCTACTCCAAGTCCGTTTCTATTTCCATTTCAGAAATTCATCAAAGTTGGACAGAGACAGATAGATAGACAAGTTACGTTCGCATTTATATACCCTATATCCGATAAAATTTTAGCAAAACAAAGAACTACTTTTATCTCAATTACTTTCATGTTTGAAATGCTAATCTTGCATGTCTAAACACCATTACAAAGCTTTGAGAATAACTACAATTATTGTCAATAACATAGATAGTCAAAATTATAATAATAGCATAACTATTAGCTTGCTATACACAAAAGCGATAACTAATGTATTACTACGGGTGATAATACGTTCAAAATTGACAGCAGAGATCATAAAATTCTAGAGAGCCATTCCATTAACAATTATTATCACACAGGCGAAGTTATAAGAATTCGTTAAAATGCAAATCTTACCAAGAAACCAAAAGACAATAAAATGAAGGTTCTAATCAATCCTCTTGAATCAACTTCGGTCCAAAAACATAATTAGCGTTGCCCATCAAATCATACCCGTTACTGTTACGCTCACCAAAAGCCATTTTTGTAACGGTTATTATTTCATAAAGCACGTTAACATTTTTTGCTAGTGTTTTCAAGCAATCTGTTATTTTAAGTGATAGATCTGAAATGTCGGAAGATAAGTGACAGAGTGATTAGTATCAAAGATAATTGCACTGACTACCAACAGTCATGTAAAATATAAAGCAGTAGTAAAACCATTGTTTTACTATACTATATTTAATGCATTCATAAATATATGATTGGAAGTGAGCTCATTCTCTTTTGAATCACAAATGACAAGAGTGTCATGACTTTGGAAATACATATACACCATGATGATGACGTGAAATTACGATACAAGTTTAATAGCTTCAAATTATTTGTTTATAAATACGAGTATGATTTGTGGCCACCATTCGAACTTAAATCGTCATCTTGAAGTACATTGACGGATGTGTAAAAATATATTTCTATTAAATCATCTTTCTTTATTCAGGGTATATAAGCTTTCGAAGTATACAAGCAATAAGGTGACACCGTTAATCCAAGTAATTATAACTTCTTCTTATTTGATACTCAAATTGTTTAAGTAGGTACCTAGATCCCAATAAATAATTTGAACAATAATTGTCCTAAAACTGACAAATCAAAAGAAGCGACGCACCTAATAGACCCCAATGAAAGCTTAGAAATCTACAATTCACGCCAATTTAGTATTCAAAAACTCTCACTGACGAATGAGCAAAAAACCTGAGTGGTTTCAATCAGATTTCAACAATGCTAATCGGTGTTAGAAAAAAAAGTGTTGCTCATAATTGGATGAGTCTCACCATACTCGTATTTGAATATAGCTGATTTGAAAGTGAAACGGTATTTAATAGGTTAAAAAAATGAAGTAGCATTCGTCGTAGCGCTTATAAAAGCACCAACTAATAAGGTGTGGTATAATATATGACGCTTGGAAGTTTTCATTTTTGTTTCTATAAACAGTACGAGTACCGGATATAATGGATAACTATAGACCAATAGCATTAACATCCCTTCTAGCTAAAATATTTGAAAAAGCCATGCAGAAAAGACTATATGAATTTCTGGAAAAATTTAACTTACTTAAAGACGAACAAAATGCTTTTCGTAAAGGTAAATCCACAACCCTAACAGTTTTTAAATTGATGAAAAAGATCACGGAAAATATAGATCAAAATATTGAATCTATGGCAGTCTTTTTTGATATGAGCAAGGCGTTTGACTTTGTCTCACATGAAATACTGCTATTAAAATGCGAAAAATATGGATTGAGAGGTATAGCACTTCAGTGGATTAAATCTTATCTTCAAAATCGACGCCAATATGTAGAACTTAAAAATATAAATGAACTCAAAGAAGAAACGACATTTAAATCATCTACTGCTGAAAATAACGTAGGTATCCCGCAAGGTACCATCCTGGGTCCGCTTTTATTTATCATTTATATAAACGACCTACCTAACGTGACAAATCATCAAATAAATCTATTTGCAGATGATATCTCGGTTATCATTGAAAAAAGACATGACAAAAACTATAATGACGACGTAAACGCTACTTTAACAAATATCGCTAACTGGTTGGAAAGGAATAACTTACACTTAAATACTAAAAAAACTAAATATATGAGATTCTATAACAAAAAACGAAAAGAAAATTGTCTAACCCTATCAATTAATAATGAAATCATAACGGAAACAGATGAGATGACATTTTTAGGTATTGTTATTGATAACCAATGCAGATGGAAAAAACACGTCACAAGGGTATGTAAGAAAATAAATCGTTTTGCATATGCTATTTGGCGGCTGACAAAACAAGTTAATCAAAAAGCCGCATTAATGGCCTATCACGGCTATGTTGCATCTAATATTAAGTATGGTCTACTACTCTGGGGCAATTCTGTAGATGTACCTAGAGCGTTCATAGCACAGAAACAATGTGTCCGTGCTATATGTGATGTCCCTCCCTTGACATCTTGCAGAGAATTATTTCCGAAACTCAATCTTCTTACGTTACCGTCCATGTATATTCTGGAATGTTGCATTTTCGTTAAGTTGCATCCATATCTATTTAAAAAGAAAGATAATTTCAAAACGGCAAGGTACCGCGGCAGGCTATTGTTACCCATGATGCAAACAAATTTGTATAAAAAGAACTGTTATGCTAGCTGTATAAGAATTTATAATAAGTTACCGCATTCCTTAACAGAGCTCCCTTTAAATTTGTTTAAAAGTAAATTATTTAATTTTCTTGTTCAAAAATGTTTTTACTCTGTTAAAGAATTTCTAGATTATAAAATTAACACAAATATTTAATTAACAATTACTTGACATGATCTATCATAATGACATGATAATAATTCTAATAATAATAATTAATAATTCTAATGATATAACAATTGTGTAATATTCACATGCCCCACGTTGGCAAGACAGATGAACTTTATAAAAAATCAGACCTATGTGCTTACTCTGTTTTCAGTGAATAAATAATTTCATTTCATTTCATTTCACCGTTAAATTTAATGGAGTCATACAATTTGAGAAGTTCTAAATAGGACTTATGATTATTCAAGCACTGCTTAGTAATCCTTTAATTGATTAAGAGTTTTGATATGTTGTATTCATTACGTTGTGAATTCATTGTGTTCATTAAGGAATCAAATTGTCTTAATAATTTCAGTGTTTCATTTCACACATTTTATATAATGTTTCCCTGACGTAAATAAAACATAACATTATTTACGTAACTTACGTAATTATAAGAGAAGTAAGTAAAAGGTGTCAACTTTATCATGTCATAATTATGCTAAAGATATTCTTTTATTCATAACACATCATAATGTTTTAATTTATCGGTATCAAATTCGATGGAAATTATAAAAAGTTCGATCTCTCTATTATGTTATTAGTATTCTGATAGGCAGTTAATAGCAATTTAGAAGTCTCCAACCCACTATCCTATTACAACTAGATATATTACCTCTTCTGCTTCATTATAAACATTATTACCTTCATCTACCGTCGGAACACCATCATCAAATTGTCCAAACACCTCACCGGTATGTTGGCTAGTAATTGCTTACCGAGAAGCGTCATTAAGACATTCTTCAATCACCTTAGTTTTGACAGCTCTCGAGTGACAAGTGAAAGTAAACGTTATATCTAACAGTGACTTTGGAATAGCGTGTTTGTAGAAAATTAGCTATAATAACATTATGCATGGTTATAAAGTCAAGGATATCGTTTGATTAGTTGAATCAAAATATTTGGAGAAAGTAACAATATTTTTGGATGATGTTTATTATACAGCTTATCGTTTATCGTGATTGGGTTATTAAAATAAAATTGCAACACCAACTCTTCTTCAAATTCACGCAGAATAAAAGTGAAAAAGTTTTATAATAATTTTATTCATAATGTAGTTTTGGGAATCATCTTGAATGTCTATAATTGACATGAATTTATATACATTCTCTCCTATCTAAAAATTTAAGCTACCATATAAAAGTGTAAATTTTGAGTAATAATCATCACACTCTTAAAATAAAACAGTTTCTTTTATAATCACTTGTCATAATAACAATGCAAAAACAATACTTGATGAATACGAAACTCAACAACACACAGTAGATAGATATGTAATTATAGTAACGTTTGACAGTTAAGCAGTTAATATTAATGATCACGTGAAAACACTAATTCATTTGGTAAGAGAAAGTCAGAATTTAATTCAAATGAACATAAGCAATCAGTTGTTGAACATTTTAAATGTTTAATAATAGACTCGGAGCTTCTTGCTATGTCATAAGATTATTCCTACGTGCTTTGCTATGAATTTCAGTTCTAAATTAAAATTAATCAATAAAAAGGCCAATACCTACCATTATGCAAATTCACCCTCAAACACATCATATTCTTTAAACTAATGTTATTATTTCCATTTTATTGTTAAACTTTTAAGCCTGTCTAGATTTATGTTTAATGGACAGTCAGATTATATATTTAAGTGAGATTAATACGATTTATTAATTATCTGCCCTATTATCACGCCAAAGTAAATAATTTTACGCAAAAATACAATTCTAATGTATTTAAATTTTATTATAATCTGTTGCAATTTAAGAAAAAAAAATTATTTTCTCCACCAGTAACAATATTGGTGGTTCTTCATGCAGATAAAATAAGCATGCAATGATAATAAGACGATAACAAAAGTATTATTTTAATTTATACATCGAACCTGCAGAATTTTCGTTAGGAATTCGTTTAAAAATCTAGTATCTATTGATTTTTAAAAGTATGTAATGAGCAGTTTCAATTTAAGCAGGTTTTATGATGCTTTAGTGTTATAATTGGTAGGTACATACTATAGAAATGGAGAATAAAGAAATAGTATCTTCTCGTGAGATAAAACGAAGATAATTATCTAAGCTAAGACCGAGATAAAAAGACGATTCAAATTAAAAAGCAATGAAAAAATAAGTTTGAAAATTGTTTCATCGCATTGACATTATTGAATTAACTACCAGAGAAAGCACCCTCTTATTTAACAACCACGATTTCTTCCTTAGCCGGCGGCTTTATCTTCGATATTGCCAATAAGTCTCCGGGAATCTTGACAACAATGGCACGTTTTATATCAGCCAGGATGCCGACCAGTGCATCTTGGCCTCCATCGTCCTTTTTATTTGATTCTGGGATACCCTCCTTTGGAGTGTCTGCGTGAGAATGGAGAGGTCTAGTTAAGTTAGTTGGTTTATATAAATGGATAGCAGATGCCACAGCATATTGAAATACAGCATGGCATTCTTGAGGAGCTGCGTTGAATGGTATGCCTTCCCAGCCACCTATCAAACCTTATTACTGACCTTTTTTTATTCGTTCGAGCTGCGATTTATACCGTTGTTGTTTGATTGATGTTAGCAGTTGTCAATTGTTCGTATGCTCCAAATAAAAAAAAACTCCAGTATTTTGATGTAATGGTTGTACTTATTGATAGATTTATGTTTTGGTATAATATGTATGTCAATAGAGAACTGGGTGGCCTGGTATTCATGTTTATAAGAGAAACATAATGATAATATATTATGATGGATGGGAATTTTTATCTACTATAATTAATTAGCTTTCATTTTCAATGATACACATTTTTTGATATATTGCTTACTAAAAAGAAACACTACCTACATAGAAATGCATCAGATTATTTATAGTCTACCTCATATAAACATAAATGGGACAGTAATTTAATTGTAAGTAATGATAGAATATAACAGACTGCACTACTAATCTTCATTCCGTATTATATTTTAAGAAACAGAAACGATCACATAAATATCAAAATATTTATATGAGATATCATATTTGCTTTTTTATCTTTGCCGTGATTTGTACTGCTTCTCATTTTACTCAGGGACATAAATCCACGATGAAGTTTCTTAGAGAAACGTGATAGTAATAGGCTATAACCATGTTACTTATAATCTCATGCCGTTAAGTTTTGACATGAAGAAATAATGGCATGCTTTTGAAATTACTTTACTTATATGACTGTCCTGTAAATGTTGTCCTGACTAATGTTATTCGAGTATTATGAAGTAACTTCAGAATTATATGTTATCTGACTAGCTTCCGCCCGCGACATTCGGAAAATCTCTAGGGTTCCCTTAAGCGGCATAAAAAGTACCCTACATTTGAATCTACATCCAAATCCGTTCTGCCATTTTTATAGTATAAAAAAACAAAAAAGTATTTCATCTATTAACACTTCTCGTACTACTACTCGATTTTTCGAAGATAATAATTTAAGGTCACCTTAAACCATTATCTTCAAGGTGCACATAAACTCCCGTTCCACCAGTAGTTGGTAGTACAGGTTTTTGACTAAAAACTTTAGCAACAAGTTCACGGTCTGGTTCAACCATCTTTGTCCTGGCTTCCTGCTATTGTCTGCCTTTTCCATTACAGCCAGACTGTTATTAAAAAAAGCTTTTATTTGTCGGCTAACCACTGACTGTGATTGTGCCCCCGGTCAGTCTAGAGTATGATTAAAACGTAATATTTCAACGAAACTATATTTTATAATTATGTCCTGGGTCCAGTTTAGATTTAGTTTTCTATTTTATTCTGTGCTATAACGGTGCTAAAAATAACTCATTTATTTCATCATCATTCTTTATGTTATATAATGAAATATTTTACGCACCTTCCATAAAAATAGCCTTTTATAGGTTTTACCATTATAAAACAATTTTAACAGGACAATAAAAAAATGTAAACTTTAGAAAAGGAATCGATTTATTTATAATTGCAATCAATGTCAATCCATATTCAATTTCAATATTGCCAAAAACAGCTGTTTTAAAGAATTCTAGAGTGCCTTTTGAATTTGACGATTTCAATTCCCATCGCAATTTATCACTATGACCATACAATATTGGCTCAAAATGTCGCTGGTGACGCAAATTAATAGTACGAAACTTTACGATTCCAATGTAGATTCATCTGGATTGATTTCAAGCGAAGTCAGCAGGTTGCAATGACAATGTTGATATCCTGAATGAGCTCGTTCTAAATATAGACATACTATTCGAACTACTGGGTTAAGTACAGGTTATATTGCACCGTTTTATCTTTCCGACAGGAGAGTAGCTTAAGTACGTCACTGGGTGACATAATGAGGTCCAGATGAGAAATGTCGAGATTAGAAATTAATGCCGGCCTTGTGGATTATATACGAACAATTTAAAGTATGACGAACGGGCTTTTAAAACCGATATGATCACAGCCACTAAGTTATTTTGGACCATTTCAATTCCCATTATTGCTAAGTGCATAAGGAATTTAGATCACGAAAAGTAGGTGACTTGTTTTTAATTTGATTAAGGGCCGTTTCACAACCTCCGTATGTCAGATAGTTTCATACAAATTCTGTTCCAATATTAAAAATTGAACCAGTAGACAACTTTTCTCAGAATAATAGAATTTATATCGGATAACTGTTCGTTTTTTTACAAATAAAAAGCCAAAAGCTTTACTTGGAATAACTGTGGCAAACACGTCTTGATAGCTTCACAAAGGGCAATTCAGAATTGCTCTGAATCGCATTTAAAGGCGATAATAATATAATTCAATGGTAATTCAACATAATAAGTTTCTGCGAAGGACAAATTGAGATCGAATTGCATTGCGATGTGAAACTCAGATGTAAGTAGAAGTAAATAAAAAAAATATTATAGGTAAACTTATTATTCGAATCGAAATTATGAGATGAAAATAAAGTTAATAAGTAATATTTTCCGTTTAATTTATTATTATAAACAAAAAACATCAAACCATTTATGAGACACAGATAACTGTTGGTTATAAATATTATAAAGAAATGCCAGAAGCTATATCTAACTGCCTCAAAAAAAAGATGCTATGATCATGTCAAGATATGGGATAATAAACGTCATACCAGCTAAAGACAACCATCAAACATTTGAACATTTTAATGTTGACATTTGTGAGTCAAAGTAACACAATTTGATGATGTTATCTTGATGTAAAGAAATGAACTAAGAAAAAAGTTGTTCGTTTACTGTTGCATTAGAGATTTAATTAAAACATTACCTGTTCGAAAACCCATTGAAGATAATCACTTAAGTGTCATAGCAAAAATATATACCATTTTTTTGTCTTCAATTTAACATTTGATAACTGTTTTGAATGATAATCTAGGGTGTGTTAATAGTTTTATTTGAAACATTAAATTATTATCGCAATGTTAGAAGAACACATTGAATTTAATTGCTGAAGTGATAATTATAGCAAAAAACAATATACAACACTCTCTCCCTTTTATTATCATTTCTGAAAACTGTTAAATAAAAGAGAGTAAAAAAACAGGTAAGTAATGTAAATTATTATAGTTTGATTGAAAATTAACCCTAATAGTCCTAATTACTTTGAAGGAAAATTATTTACGGTTTTACACAGACGCAAATTAAACGTCAAAATATTAACGGTAAACTACTTGTAATTAAGCGTAATTCGACAAAACACTATGCAATCTGCAATAATCGCAATGCGCAACGTCAGGTCACTGATCTTCAGCAATTGAATTGATGCAGAACCTATCCAACCGCTAAATCAGTACCGCAAAGTATAGTGTCGGCGGTAACGTTCTACGCGATGAATGAACAAAAGCGGACCTAATGTGATTCCTTGGGGCACTCTCTTTTTCCCCAAAGAAACTTGTCAAGTAGCATCTTATTTTTATTAAATTAAAGGAGGTTGATTATTTCAAGGTTTGATTACACATCAACTTTACTTTTTGATTTATGTAGTACGTTGTGTGCATACCTAAGTACTACACGACCCACATTATTTTTATAAAGTTCACTATGAAAAATACAATTACCAATAGAGTCTAGATTTAGTAAAGACATTGTAAAAGATCCAAATGCTTAAACTCTCCTACAGAAATTTTATAGTATAATAACGGCCTTTAGTATAATAGCTTTTAAATAAGCACCGTTACTATAAAATACGGAAGCTAAACCTAAAACACCGATTCGTCTATTTTGCATACAATCCAAAATTAGAATTTCACTGATAACCTTAACACCAAACAATGTTTTGAATACGAGATGAGGTTGATTCTACCAGTCGTTTTCTTTATCTAGATCTATTTTAGGATTGCATGAGCATTGAATGGTTACAGTTAAAGGATAAATTGCATCTGAACTGTTGAATTGATTCATGCGGGCGTTGCATTGACGACAATTACCGTTGAGAACTAAAATAAGACGCTTAAAGAGTCAATTAAAAGTAACTGATGACCTTTTGTGTCTTATTGATATACTGTGAATAAGTGTCAATAATTTTACAGACTCTTTCTCTGGCGTATATACAGCAGTGTCTTTTATTTTAGTCTTATGAATTGTAAGTTTGGTTAATGCAAATGAATGAACTATCGATATATATGTTTCGCGATAGCAAAACGTACGAGTACTTTCAAGTACATTTAAGTTTGTATAAAAACATTAACTTTGTCAGAAAACTTTTAAAGGTTTATAGTGAGTTTGTGAAACACCTTTGAATGGTAAATATTTGTATTCAGATTGCAAACAAGTATACAATTGAAGTGCGTATTGTGATTCTTGGCACAACACACTAAGTTCTTACAAAAACCTATTAGAAAGTGTACTCTTGTCCTATGTGTTGTCCATAAAACAGTGCATTTACAATTTCTTGTGAATAGCCTCTTTATTTTATTCATATTCATGTCTGTGATAAACCTTATTTATTCAAAAATGAAAGAGAGAGTCTTTAACACACCTAATATTAATAAAATGTTAACGATTTGTCTTACTCGTAAAAATACTTGTAGAAATATTGTGTCAAGCACGACTTATGTTTGCATATAACATGATAATAATGTAATGTGAATACGATTATTTAACAATATTAATATTCAAATTTTCACTTATTACATAATTTTATTAGAATCAATGTAAAAATACAGCATTGATAGTGAACTGCAAAATCAATACGATGAAATAAGAAATTAACAAAATAAGAAAACAGTTTTGCATCTTTTTTAACCGACTTCATCAAAAGGAGGAGGTTCTCAATTCGATTGTATGTTTTTTTTTATCGTTGTTCGCGCGTATCTTCGACATTTATGGACCGATTTAGACGATTCTTTTTTTGTTCGATTGAGTTTTCTTGCGAGATGGTCCCATTTATTTTTTTTTCAAATCGGTTCAGTAGTTTACAAGTAATCCTGAAAATACTATGATATTAAATCAACTAACTTGACAATTTTGTTATTTATGAACCGAATTAGATGTTTTTTTTTGTTGGGGAAGGGATACCTTTGTGTAGTCTTTTTAACCGACTTCAAAAAAAAGAGGTATTCAGTTTGTATGTATGTATGTTTCTCCGCGATTATCTCACGTTTAGCTAAGCCGATTTTTCTACCTAAATAATATACCTACACTACCTAATACAGAAGGTACTTACACTAAAAATAAAAAAAATGATTATAATGTATATGTGTAATATATGTGTATAATGGTGGGGCTGGAGGTACCTACATCTTCCTTTTTTTATTCTAAAAGCCCCACCCGACTTCAATTGACGTGTTTTATTATAACAATGATAATGCGTATCAAATGATTTGTATATTATTTTTTGCTTTTTAGAGGCAGGTTTTTTGAAGTCGGTTTTATTGTTTTTTAAACAACTTTTTTCCCATACAATAATCTAATTTCGGCCCGTTTGACTGAACCAAAGTCGAAAATTACGTCAAAATACGCAGTTTTGATTGAGCAAAAAACGGTTGGCGAAAAATCGATCATTAATCCGTTAATCCCGTCATGCAATGGTCATTGTTTGAACCGCGATCGTTCACCTTTAGACAATGTCTCATTTTTGTCTTTGCCCGATATTTTGCTGTCGGTGACTTTTGAAACTTAAAAAAAAACACTTTTACCAACTGGCAAATCATGTAAGAATAAAAAAGCTTACGCGATCGGGGAAACTCCACGAATATTTTAAAAATCCATCGATGAAGGTGTATTGCGAAAAAATAAATTTATAATTGTTTGGAGAAAACAGCTACAGAGAAAGAAAATAGTTTATGCTCGATATTTCTAGTTTGTACAATATAGAAACTCTACACAGTTTATGAATTTACAAAGACTGGACGGTGATCGTAAATAGAAATATAAGCCAAGATCATGGCTCATAATCTTAAGTTACAGCAATATTGGGATTCTAAAATTCGACAAAATCTTGCGTGGTTATTTTACATTCTATATGGGATCGTTGGCATAGAAATACTTGAATAAGAAAGAATATTGGGTACGTATCTTGTTATTTAAATGTTGGTGAGACAGGGTTGCTAAGCCACTGTATAGAGATTTTATGAAATACTAATATTGACGACGACGATCCACGTTTTGAGTGTCAGCTGATAGCAGCTAGTTCTTTTACCAGTTCTAGTTGTTTTTTTCTGTATATTATTATGTACAAGTCAGAACAGCATTTGAATATAAAGTACCTATAGCTTATAATTTGTTTTCGCGATTTCAGAGTTACTGTTGGTCCTATGCTAAAAGTTGTTTAGTTTGATGGTCCCTATCTACCATATTCGGCTTTATAAGGCTTTTACCAAACACCGTGTATAAAATGTTCTTCTTCTTGATAACAAGAAATGGTCATTTTTTTGACTATTTACAGAAACATTAAGTCTTCACATAGAGACGTAGAAGATATCGAACTTATAATCTCATGTTTTGCATTATTTTATAAACATATTTCATTATTCAACGTAAAGTTAGAGCTCTATCACTGTAAAATAGGGTATACTTAGCTATAAAACTGTTGATATTATATATTTGCCACTATCACAAAATATTTCGTTCGATTCTAGTAGGTAGCATAAATAATGTATTATGCTGCAAACTGAAGATATATTATAAGACGATCGTGAACTCTGCTTTTTATACATTTAACATATCAAGCAATATATTTGCAGGACCTTGTTTCTAGTTAGAAACGAAAATAATATCGCATTAACTAAATAAGTGTATTTTCTTTCAAGCCATGTCTACATTTATCACGTCTATGGTTAGCAAAGGCAAAGGAATTCAGAGCTATACAGCCTGTTGCAACTTATAATTCCAAATAGGAAATTAATTATCCAATGGACAGTCATCCATGCAGGTACAAGCTAATGCATTACAATATCGTACCAACCGTTACATTCTGGACTACGGAAGATAACATGGGTATTGTAAACTATTCGTTATTCAACGATGCGTACAACATACTGCTGCCCTGCTCCCTCCTGTGGGTTTAGATAAAGCTATCTTTGTCTCTTATGGTAAAGTGCGAATGGCACTTCCGTGTTTTATCACTGTTTTGTTTGTTGATTTATATATTGTGTTTTTGGGTTCCGTATCTCAAAAGGAAAAAACAGAACCATTCTAGCAGGGTTTCTCAACCAGTGGGGCGCACCCCCCTTAAGGAGGCGGGGCCAGTTTTCAGGGGGTCGCGAAGCATTTGAAATTTTACAAAAATAAATTACTAGACTCATAAAATAGACTGAACTATTTTATTAGGGGGGCGTGAAGATTTTTTCAAGTCGTTAGGGAGGCGAGACTTCAAAAAGGTTGAGAAACCCTGCCTTATAGGATCACTTTGTTTTCCATCTGACTATCTGTCTGTCTGCTAAGTCCCTTTATCTCGGAAACACGAGGAGGTATCGAGTTGAAATTAAAACTATATAATCAAGTCTACAATCCTTTGAAACTGTGAAAAATCAAACTTCTAAGTTAACGTAAAAAAACACGGCCGTTTATGCCAGAAAAAATGCATAATTCAACACTCTCTACGGAATCAAAATTTATGGGGTACTTCCCGTTGACCTAGAACTATGAAAGGCAACTAATATCGTCTGTACATGCAAAACCTGTATACTACAAGTACAGGGAAAACTATACATTTGTGATTAAGTAAATCTTAAAAAATATAATATTTAAGTAAGTATATAAATAAGTGCTTCAGTATTTATTATTTATTAAATTGTACGGAACCCTCGGTGAGCGAGTCCGACTGGCACTTCTTGTCCGGTTCTCCGGTCTAACTAGGTACCTGTGGTACCTATCGCATAAAGCGGATGAAGGCATGGATGTATCGTCTCATTAAAATGATACATTATATTTGAAGCATAATATATTTTCCCCTTTTTACCGACTTCCAAAAAAGGAGAACGTTAGTCTGTACAGTAGTAGTTCAAGTACTGTGTTCGTCTGTATATTTGTTTTTTTTTGTGTATGTCCACCGATTACTCAAAGACGGCTGGACCAATTGAAATGATTCAAACGTTATTACATTAGGTAAACTCCCAAGTTGGTCCCATTTTTTAAAATTTGGAAATCGGTTCAGTACTTTTCAAGTAATCTTGAAAAAAAAAAACAAATATACAGACGAACATAGAACCTCCTTCTTTTTTGGAAGTCGGTTAAAAATAATATGATTTTGCGTGAACTATCTCGATGATCAGTCGTATAACTTCTTTGTTTATGAACTGAATAAGATATTAATTATTTTTTGTTGGAAAAGGGATATCTTAAGTGTAGTTCTTTAACCGACTTAAAAAAAGGAGGTTCTCAGTTTAACCCGTGTGTATGTATGTTTCTCCGCGATTAACTCACGTTTGGCTGAGCCGATTTTTCTACCTAACTAATATACCTACACTACCAAATACAGAAGGTACCTACACTAAAAATTTTAAAATGTTTTTTTTTTTTAAAACAAAAAAACGACTTCAAAAAACCTACCTCTAAAAAGCAAGAAATCATATTCGTAATAATAAAAACACGTCTATTGAAGTCGGGTGGGGCTTTTAGATGAAAAAAAAGGAATTTGTACTCCAGCCCCACCCGACTTCAATAGACGTGTTTTTATTTTTACGAATATTATTTCTTGCTTTTTAGAGGTAGGTTTTTTGTTGTCGGTTTTTTGTTTTTGTATTACTTTATGGAGATCCAACCTTTTGAACCATGATAGAAAAATGAGATGGTTTAAAGTAGGTAAGTATTTTCCTAACCCTGTATGTATTTCAGTGTATTAATTTGTGCTATTTGTTGTAGGTTAGCAATTTAAAAAATCTTACGTCAGGAACTTATGAATAGGACTTTAAAGGTTACCAATTCTTCGAAATAATATTAAAGGAGTAGATTTGGAGCAGATCTAGTTTTGACACAGTTAAATCCAATCCAATTGGGATTGACCGCCTGCTGCGATAACGGTGGTAGCCATTGTCGGTGGTTCCTTCGATCGACCTCTTTTTTTTAATACATAATTTTACGGCTTTGGTATCTGTTCGGAGCCAAGCTTTATTCAAGTCGATTGACCTCCGTTGATTCAATCAATCATCATTGATGATTTGAAATTCGAATGTCGAATGGGGCGCTAAATTGAGTGCAGTGTTAAATACCTATCAGATCGCTCTGAAAATTAGTATGTGGAATTTCTATTTTTAAATGACTGATGGTAGATAGTCGAGAAGACAGACATGGCTTAAAGGACTTTGTATCCAAGCCAAAAATCTTTAAACAAAAGTGTGTTGATTTGACTACCTATAGCGCTGTAGTTTTGTTTTATTTAGCTGCCACTTTTATAACATAGTGAAAAGACCTGCCTGACCTATAAAAAAAGAAAGGACGTATAATACGAAAAACTAATGAAATAATTTATTGATTTGAATTGATTTTTTTAAACTGACGTAAATCTGAAATAAGAACAATGGAATACAAAATGACTGTGGCACCTCCAGAGCAATTTTCTTATATTTTCGGCCAAGCTTTAAATATGAAAGAAAAAACACTTATATTGTTCAATTTGATTTTTAGTAACTGAATCAATCAATCTATCAATCAATCAATATATTTATTTGCTTGAACATGGGTATAAACAATACAGATGACTTAAAATTAACAAAGTACGCCATATCCTACCCTCGCGGCTTGGACGAATTATCCTACCCTCGCGGCTTGGACGAATTAATAATTCGTCCAAACCTCGCGGGTGTTTTTTATGCTGAAGGTTGATCAATCCAGTTTTAAAATATAATAACTAAATGAAAGCATAAGTTTATACACAAATCTTGAAACCTTCATTTACGAGAACACGGTTATATAGTTAAAGTGACTGTTGATTTTTTTCTAAGATTGTTAAAAGATTAAAAAACATAACCTTCTTATTTTGCTCCTGACTGTACTTGCGTATCATTTCAGTACGTCAGATTATATTTATAGTAATAGTAATAGGCATGTCTTAATGATACCTACACAAAAAATAAATAAAGTCTTGAACTTTTTAATTTTCTCACAATTTTCAGTCATCTTGATTAACTTATTTTTCGTAATTTCTATTAATGAAGCATTTATCTTAATAAAACATTTTTTTTATTCGATTGAAGCAATTAAGCAACGGCGACGCCTGCCAGAGCCGGTAAGAGAAATGCTTTCGATGTCTTTATAGTTTTATAAGCAATTAGTGCTGCGACCTAATGATTGTGGAGCCCAGGTCATTTGATACCGGCCCACACATCCACTGCAATTTCTATGAATATAAATGTATGCATATCGAGGCTAGATGCGAATCAGGCGAGAAACTTGTTCAGCTTTTATGTTTGTTTTGTACTGAGAGCACACTCGAAATGCTTTTCAAAAAAATATTTCAACTTTTTGAGAAAGGAGGTTGAGTTTATGCCAATGCTTTTACTTTTTACAAAAAAAAGAGAAAAGTTTGTAATTTAAAACCTACCTTTTTGGTATGGGATTCGAAACTCGAATTTTGATATCGAACTTTTTGGAAACATGTTTTGTTTTTTTTCGCACTGAAAATTTTAAAAATAAAAAACAATCAACTTACTCAACAAAATCCGAACGCTCACCTCACCAACACAATGCACTTTCGAACGTTTTAAAAAGTTACGCGCGAACTTTTAGCCTGTGTCGTCACACGTGTCGACGCGGCGGCAATGGCGGCAAGACTGGGTGCGCGGCCACGGACCCACCGGCTAATATATCTTATACACTAGTTTTCATCGTCTTTCACTGGTTTAAGCCGCGAGCAGTCAGCGAACATTTTCTGGGTTAATGAGGAACCTGCACTTGGCCGTTTTCTAAGCGTTTTCGAATTGACGCGCGCTTGGTGCCGCTGGCGTAAGACCTCTGCGTATGTTATGCTCTCCTGGTACTTTTGATGAAGGCGTGATTTTTTACACTCGTGTCAAAAAGAACAATTGGGTCTTTAACACTTTCTTCTTATGATTTCCTAGTACCCATGACCGAGAGAGCTTTTTTGTCATATAACCAGCTTATAAGAGTTAGGTATCTTTAAACTAAATCAGATATTTGGTTAACCCTGTTGCTGTGTGCAACCACAAAGCACTTTCTTACCATGAAAAGACATTTTCAACGAAACTGAATTCTGCTTCAAATGTAATAAGCGTCTTTTACGAGAAGTCGACTCAAAAAGACATTATAATTCCATTTGGTACTCAACAGCGGTTATCCTTCAGAAAGTGCAAAATCGTTCAAAACCGAAACATAACCTACATTTAAAGAAAGCTACCATAAAAATCATGCATTCCACTTTTACTCCATTTCACGCTGATATCCTGATAAAAAAAATCGTCAAGAACGAGTCGTAGATTCGCCTTGTGGCAAACACTTAAATATGCCAACTAATGCGCTGCATCAAGCACTTTATGCTACGTCTAGATTCAAGCACACTTGCTTTCAGCTAACTTTGCGTCTTCAACTTTCAATTAGTCTTGCGTCAAGCGCTTGCATTGTAATGCAACTTTTTGATATTCTTTTGAGAATTATTATACCTAGGGCATGGCATGCGCTATAGCGTTCGCTGTGGTGGTGGTGGCAGGTGTAGATGTTCTGGCAGAGGAGCAGCCCCTTCTAATACAGGTTATCTTAACTTAAAGGGAGGAGTCCAATGTAAATTACCCTAAACTGTAATTTTTGAAAATAAATATTTTGTATTTTTGTATTTGTATTTTGTGGTGCTTCAGGCATGCGTCAGACGAAAACGCAAGATGATCGCTTAAAGCGCACTGGAGCCCAATCGTGCTAATTTTCAATGATAAATCCATGGCTAAAATCGTTAGGTACCATGTCAGTTTCGTTTACAGAAAAATACTTGCTTTAGTTGTGTTAAAATTGTTGAAAGCTATGCCTAGGGAGCCTCGGATGCTAATCTTTGACAATTTAAATGAGAATCCTTTAGCTAAACCAATACTTAGGTAAATATAACCGAAATGACAACGTAACGGTTTTGGTTCTATCGTTCAGAATAAGTGCGATTGGGCCTCTGGTGTAGACGTAGCAAATAGAAGTGTTTCCATTTCGGACTTATCAAACTTTTTGACGATGACATAAAAATAATCTCTGGTTTTAGGGTTCCGTACCAAAATGGTAAAAAGGAACCCTTATGGTGTGACTCAGTCTATCAGTCTGTCTGTCTGTCACACATGGATATCTCGAGAACTACTAATGGTATCAACTTGAAATTTGGAATTGTTAAAGATGACGTTTGTCCAACTATTTTGCTAATAAGAGAGAATTAAAAAAATAAATATTTTTTTTACAACAGGGACTGAAAAGGGGTCTTAAAATTTTTAAGTGGGGCGACTAGGTCATGTGGGGTATGGGGCCTGGGAACGCTTAGTACGGACGGTCAAAGCAGCGTTGAACGTAACTCTCAAGGACTCTTCGCCGAAGGAAGAAGTTTTAATTACCTTACTTCTGGAAGCCGAAAACATTGTGAATTCACGGCCCCTTACCTACGTATCCAGTAACCAAGAAGACGCTGAAAGCCTTAGCCCCAACCATTTCTTGATAGGCACTTCATCATCGGCACTTTCAAGTACTAGCCTAGATGACAGTGACTTAAACTGCAGAACGTTGTGGCGACAAGCAGTCCGGTTGTCGGATCATTTTTGGCGCCGATGGCTCAAAGAATACCTTCCAACGTTACTACCACGACGTCAATCTAAAGACAGCCATAAAAACTTGGAGGTTGGTGAATTAGTTTTTATCATATGAAAGAGCGCTGTTTGCACATTTTAATACAATTTTTTCATTTTTTTAAGGCGGCATAGTTTTCGACTCATGATGAAAAATGTAAAAAAATACCGTTCCCCCCCCCCCCCTTTATCTCCGAAGTTTACAAAGAGAAAAATCTGGAATAATACTATGTGATAGTCTGTAAAGATTACAGGAAAAATAAAACATAATATAACACACTTTTTTAGAAATTCAAAAAACAAACATAAAATTAATTTGTTCCTCTACCCGTCAACAGATGGCCCTGACGTAAGAAAAATTTAATTAGGTAGTTCTACTTGATGACCGATGTCAAGAGATGGCACTGGCCTAAGAAAAAAAATAGTTCCACTATCGGCCAAGAGATGGTGCTGACCTAATACTGCAATAATAATTTTATTATTCTACAGCTCAAACTTCAAACTTTTATTTGCAGACTAAGAAAGTGCAGTGTATATAATATGATGCACAGTACTTGTTGTATGGTCTGTGTTATGATGGTACGGAAACCCTCGGTGCGCGAGTCCGACTCGCTCTTGACCGGTTTTTTTATTTTATTTCTGTAGCCTCTTTTCTATTGAATTAAAAGTAAATAAATGATAACACTATGGTATACAGATAGGTATTTTTTATGCACAATGGGCTAGTGCTTGGCCTTCTCCGAAGGTGGAAGCGCACTACACCTGGAATCCTCATCACTGAGGAACTGGCTATCTTACATCTAACTGCCGGAACACAGCAATTTTTAAATTGTTGTTTTAGTGTCAGACTAAGGTAAGATGGTTGTAGCTAGCCAGGCAAACTAAATTGAAATACTAATGAGGCATTTGAAATACCACCAACCAAACCGAGTAGAAATTGTAGATCCCCTGGAATCAAACCCGGGACCCCTGCGTCTATAGGTACACGGTGGGCAAAACCTACGCGACCACAAAGACGGTTATATATTTCGTCCAAATGCGGATCTCCAATTCAGATTTCGTTTTCGGACATAAAACGCGTAATCTTGGTGTAAATCCGAATTCACTTGATTTTACAAGTCGCATGTATGTATATACGCCACAAGTCGTTAATCTCATGTTGAATTTAAAACTAACACTTGGGTACAGTTGCATTCGATTACGATCGTTGATATTATGGAGCTACTTTCTCAAATGTTGGTCATGAGATGGGTGACCCAAATGTATACGTTGACGCTGACGTTACGTACAAGCCACTATTTTGTCTACCTATCTACAAGGTGTTGGGAAAAAGCATTATTAAGCCTTATTTCCCTGGAAATAGTAGTTTATGATACAAGGTTGGTAAGGAGGTTTTAAAAAACCTTAACAACCGTGTGCCATACTACGTTTTTCAATACATTTGCGAGAAAACATTATAGGTACTGCTGAAATTGTAATCTATACATATAATAAAACTGTAAATTCTAAATATTTGTGCACGAATTACGCAAAAACCGCTTAACGAATTTTGATGGATTTTTCACAATTTAGTAGATTGAGGTCCAACTTAAAATCTAAGCTATGTTTCATCCAATTCAGGTGGGTGGAACGAGGGAAACAGCTTGAACTCTCCGTAGTACTAGCTTTTATACACTAAAGGGGTCATTTTAAACTGGTTGCAATATTTTTCTACTGTCCACGCGGATGAAGTCGCGGGCGGAAGCTAGTAGAAATTAAAAAAAACGTTCGTAAACAAAAACGCACGGCGCCGGCGTGCGGTAAAATCAACTTTCCGCACGCTGTACTACCCCGTAAACAAAAACGCACGGCGTGCGGTAAAATCAACTTTCCGCACGCTCGACTGTCATCGTAAACTTACATTTTCGAGCAACTGTATTGAAAAAACAATTTATATTATGTAAGCCTGAAAAACACCACTTTAAAAAAAAAACTTTAACCCTTGATCGAAATTGTGTTTTGCTTTGGAATTTGATTGTCGAAAACTAGAATATTTACGTCTAGTGTGAGCATTTTTTCATACAAATAAAAAAACAAAATTTCTCAGCCATGTGGTGGTTTTCAGGGATTATAATAATTTTCTATGGTTGTATATATGGTACCCTATATCTCCCATATTCGGCTTTATAAGGGTATCACCATAGATATAGTATATTAAAAGGGGTAGATGCGCTACCGAGCGACCGGGTGTAAGGGATAGATATATTATGACGTCAAAATATGGGGTTGCCATGATCAGAAAAAGTACCCTTAACGGGGTAGCATCCGTTAATGTGCAGATTACTAGTTAAAGTACGGAAATCGTAATTTCGCACTTTAACTGACTAGACCAGTTAATCTGCAGATTAACGGATTCCGTACTTTAACGGTAAGATACGTATACATAGAGTAAACTAGCTGGGGTTGTTTGTAGATTGTGTGGTTAATGGAATAAAAAGATAAACTTTAAATTAAAACAGGTAAAGTCTTTATTAAACGTTGGAATACAAAACTTTTTTTATTAACGTTAGTTTTTCTGTTTTTCGGAAACAATATTTTTTTTTAATGTTTTGAACAAATTCGTGTGTGGCACCCAATTCTTTTTTCCAGTTGCTTCTATACCTTTTTCACGAGTTTTATCTTCCGTCGGAAATCTGAAAAAATCAAATCGCTTGAAATTCCCTGAAATATGGGGTAATTTTTGGGGAAAATTTTCTATATAGTAGGCATCCGGAAATCGAATTATAAACCTACTGATTTTAGTGGACGTCAAAGCTAAGCTGACTTCTACTATTACGTAGATGTACGCAATTTTACCGGTTTGCATGTCAAATGTTTACGAGGTTATTTTTAGAAATAATTTTTAGATTTTTCCTATTTATCAGGTTTTTCATGATATAACTAATGATTTAGCTCAGAAACTTGGTTCCTGTGAGATTTGAGAAAGAAATACGTGATCAAAATATAGAAAACAGTGTACTCACGCATGAAATGTAACGCCCGCTTCTTTCCTTTGATTGTTGCTTTTGCAGCCAAATATCGAACATCCCACCATTTTGTATGCTAGACACAAACACTACACATTCGATTTATAATAAATCTTCAATATTAATTAGGGAGTTATCCACAAAAACTTTAATTTCTCTGGCACTTTTGATATAACCCTACTTGTTTGTTTTGCTTATTTGAACTCTGCCTATAACCCGACCATGAAAAAAAGTCCGGTCGGTGATAGAGAAAAAACATGACACTCTTATCTATTTCCTCCTATAGGAATCTTAATAAGACGATCTCGCTCTATCAAAGCATGTCAGACCCTTGGGTATCACCAACCACCCTGTTTATTCCGATTGTTACCGACAAAGGAGGATTGCATCCAAATTTATCTTAAGTTTTGTACTCTTTTTAATGTCCTTATAAAAAAGAATAATTACATATTTCACTTGTCTTGTCACCGCACGAGCTGTCGTTTTATTTTCTTCCTAAAATAATTTTATATTCAGTAATATTGTTGGTCAATCGAGCCAAAAATGATAACCAGGTCGAAGACAGGTCGTGTGGAGGCCACTGAAAATTCTGGCGACGCAGGTGTGCCCAAGACAGGTGCTCTCGATCGGGTGCCAATCCCCGCTTTTCTCGAGGCATCTGCTGCACCCAATCCTGCCGTCAATTTGAATCACCAGAATTTTCAGAAGCCAGGGTGTGTTATACAGTCCACAGTTTCGAAAAGTTCTTCCAGATCTTCGCACTCGTCGGGTACGGTCCGGGCCCTACGAGCGGCGGCAGAAGCTAAATTTGCCCGCCAGCAGCTCGAGCGCAAGCTGCAGCAAGAGGACGAAAGGCGCAAGCGCGAGTTGCAGTTGGAAAACGAGCGCCGCCGAATCGAGGAGTTGGAGCTTGCAGCCGAGTTGGCGAGTTTGGATGCGGGTCACAGCCGCAATTCCGTAAGATCTGCGTCACGGACGGAAGCTTGGGTGGCCCAACAGGTACAATCGAGTTTTGCAGTTAAATCAGTACCTGATGATCCAACTCGGGTGTACCATAGTGATAATCAGTTTGTTCCTGAGGAGCCGCCTCGCGCGCAGCATCGTAATAATCAGTTTGTATCTGACCCATCTCGCGTGCGGCATTGTGATAATCAGTTAGTATCTGACCCGCCTCGCGCGCATTGTGATAATCGGTGTGTTATTTACCCCAAGGGGAACCTTGACTTGACTGCCTTTGGCGGTGGATCGTTAGAATGGTTAATATTCAAAAAGAATTATAACTCAACAAAACATTTGTTTACTAATTTAGAAAATTTGAATCGTCTAAGTCGTGCTCTTCACGGGCGAGCGCGGGAGAGCGTTTCCATGTTGCTCCTGACATCTGAAACCCCAGATGAAGTCATGCAATTATTAGAGCAAACATTTGCTCGCTCGGAGGCCATCGTGACGCGAGCGGTAGCAGAGGTACGTATGTTACCTAAACTGTCGCTAGATTTGAAAGATATTAACAATTTTTGTTGTAAGATTAAAAACTGTATTTCTGTAGTCAAATTACTAAATCAACCCGAATACCTTTACTCCCCTGAGTTATTCAATAGTGTTTTAAATAAGTTAACGCCTCTTTTGCGTAGTAAGTGGCTTGACTTTGCATACACGAATTTTTCTTCAGAAACACCAAAGTTAATGCTGCTGTCTGAGTTTTTAAGTTTAGAAACGGACAAATACAATAAGTTTGGTATTTCTGATCAATCATTTTTACAAAATTCTTGTTTACGTCGTGACAATGTCAACACAGTGTCAACAAAACAATCTGTCAACATAAAAGCTGCAAAAGAGGATTGTGTTTATTGCAGTCAAACTCATAATGTGAAAGATTGCTCTGATTTTTTAAAACTTTCTCCTGAACAGAGGTGGTCGTGGCTGTATGAAAATAAATTATGCTACCGATGTATTAAGGGCGGTTCACACAGGTGGAAGACGTGTAAGGCTAAGCGGTGCGGTATTGATGGCTGCCTTCGTTTTCACCACCCGTCGCTGCACGGTTATCAGCCTTCACCGTCGAAAAACTTTGTGATTCCTGTTACTCAACCATCTCTGTCCGACACGCAAAATACAATAGAAACGTCGTACATTGCTAAGGCAACAATTTCAAATACTACTGATTTTATTACTACTGAAATTATACAAAAGGTTTATTTGAGAGTTATTCCAGTGATTGTAAGTGGTCCCAAAGCAAGCGTTATGACGTATGCTTTACTCGATGAAGGCTCCACTGCTACACTTATTGATTCAGAACTTGCAACTTCTATTGGAGCAGTGGGCCCTTCACGTTTATTGTGCCTTGAAGGTGTGAGTGGAATGTCAGCTAGTACTGAAGTTCAACTCGTCGATTTTAAAATAAAAGGCCGTTACGAAAATATTACTTATGAAATTCAACATGCCAAAACTGTCAATTCTTTGTCACTTCTATCACAAACCATTCGTCTTCAAGAGCTAGAAAAATTTACACATTTGACAGATTTATCAAAAATATTATGTTCTGACAGTGCAACACCAAAAATACTGCTAGGTGCTGAACATTGGCACTTGACTATTCCGAGAGAAACACGTATGGGTTCGAAGTCTCAACCCGTCGCTGCCCGCTGTCTTTTAGGTTGGTCTTTACACGGACAATCGAACAGTTGGACACGCCCACTAGAGTTTGTCAACCATGCGCTAGTTGACAATTTTGACAACGAGCAAACGGCTTTAGACATTATAATTAATGATTATTTCAAACTTGATAGTTTGGGAATTACCAAACACGAAACTAAAATTAACACTCAAGATAAACGTGCTTTAGAAATTTTAGATTGTACCTCAAAGCGTTTGCTGTCAGGCCGGTTTGAGGTAGGATTGTTGTGGCGCGAAAATATTATCAGCGTACCAGATAGCTATCAGCAAGCTCTATCACGTTTTCTTTCTTTGGAGAGACGCATGCAAAAGGATGATCAATTCGCATCCGGTTACAAAATGTTTATGCAGGGGATGCTCGACAAGGGTTACGCTGAAGAGTGCACCGATTCATACCATCTTAGAAAACAGCGTCCATCTACTCAAAACAATAAATTATATTGGTATTTGCCTCACTTTGGTGTCGTACATCCACAAAAAAAGAAATTACGTGTTGTACACGATGCTGCCGCCAAAACGCTTGGTGTTAGTTTAAATTTGTTGCTGCTCGCTGGTCCTGATCTGCTTCAGCCTTTGTTGGGTATTTTGTTCAGGTTTAGAGAAGGTTGCGTTGCGTTAAATGCGGATATTAAAGAAATGTTCCCGCAGATCAGAATCAGGGACCAAGATCGTGATGCTCTGCGCTTTTTGTGGCGGGATGACCCTAACTCTCCTATCAGAGAGCTAAGAATGACCTCTGTCATCTTTGGTGCCGCATGCAGTCCTTGTACGGCTCTTTATATAAAAAATAAAAATGCGTTAGAATTTAAAAATAAGTTTCCGGAGGCTGTCCAGAAGATAGTAAAAGATCATTACATGGATGATTATATCGGAAGTGTAGATTCTGAAGAGGAAGCGTCTAAAATGGCTGCTGACATAGTGGCCATTCACAAAGCTGGTGGATTCGAAATGAGAGGCTGGGTGTCTAATCGTCCTTCCGTATTATCATCCATTAGTGAAGACTTACGCGGCGCTCCACAGTTGACAGATGTCAGTCTAGGGCCTGAACCCTTTATTAGGACCCTCGGTATGACCTGGCATCCTCAAAGTGACGTTTTTGGTTTTAGACTGGCTACTTTAAAAGTTGAACCGCCACTCACAAAAAGAAAAGTGTTGTCCTATTTAATGCAAGTATATGATCCACTTGGTTTCTTGCTTCCCTATACAGTTGAGGGAAGGATTTTGTTTCAGTCAACTTGGAAATTAGGTTTAGATTGGGATGCTGACCTTCCCACAGCCCTGGCTGCTGACTGGGTACTTTGGATTTCCAAATTGGCTAAAACTAACAATACAAAAATACAACGTTGGTATGGTGATAGGTCTGATACACCGGTGGAACGCGAGTTACATGTTTTTTGCGACGCTAGTGAATTAGCTTACGCGTGTGTAGTTTATTGGCGTTACGTTTATGCCGATGGTCACGTTAAGCTTTCACTAGTCGGTGGCAAGGCTCGTGTTGCTCCGGTCAAGCCTGTAACCATACCACGTCTAGAACTACAGGGTGCTTTGATTGCTGCACGGTTTGTAAAAACTCTTTGCGAGGCTCATCGAAATAGTCCTACGCGTTTAATTTTCTGGACTGATTCTACCACTGTTCTAAGTTGGCTCAGAAATGACAGCCGTCTGTTTAAACCCTTTGTAATGCACAGAGTGGCTGAGATTACTGAGTCAACGGAGGTGTCTTGTTGGAAATATGTACCAGGTAATCTTAACCCTGCGGATGCTGCCACTCGCCCTGGTAATTGTCTCGACCAGTGGCTAGCTGGACCACCCTTTCTTCTTCTTGACCCAAGCGAGTGGCCATCAGAGCCTTCACAAGCTGCTTCGAAAAGCCTCGATGAATTAAAAGTTAATTTTAAAAATATTAATGAATTTGTAGGTGCTACTTTGCATTCGGTGCCTTCTCCAATTACTACGGATCCAACCAGTCACAATATTTGGTTGCGGTTAGTTCGTTCAACTGCTATGGTATTCCTCGCGTGTGAAAAGTTTCGATCTTTGTTGGCTAATAATTCCAGTCCAAATTCTAAATTACCCCGCGGTTCTCGGTCTGCCCCCGTTCATCATTCTCCTTCATTATCAGCATCTCACCTCATTAAAGCTGAAGAAACGCTTCTGCAACGATCGCAAGTCGAATCATTTGAAGAGGAAATCGCTTGCCTTTTGTCGTCTAAACCAATTCCGAAGCACAGTAAGCTGTTCCGTCTCACTGTAATTTACCACGACGGTCTTCTAAAATTAGACGGAAGAATAAAGGAAGTGCAAAATGCAGATCAGATCAGTAATCGTCCTATTATCCTTGATGGTAGAAATCGTATCACCCGTCTTCTTGTTCATTATTTTCATGTCAAGGCTGCACACGCTAATAACGAAACCGTAATCAATCAACTAAGGGAGCAATTCTGGATTTTAAGCTGTCGAGGTGTTGTTCGCGAAATCTCCAGGAACTGCCAGACTTGTAAAAATCGGAGAGCGAAGACGGAAACCCCTAGATTGGGCGACCTCCCATCGATTCGATTGGCACACCACAGCCGTCCTTTTTCGTTTGTCGGTCTAGATTATTTTGGCCCATTGGATGTTGCTATCGGGCGGCGCCGTGAGAAGAGGTATGGTGCTCTTTACACCTGCTTGACGTCGAGGGCGATACATCTCGAAATCGTTGCATCATTAACATCAGACTCCGCTATCTTGTCTCTCAGACGCTTTATTGCTCGGCGTGGTTGTCCCATAAAAATTGTTAGTGACAACGGGACTTGTTTTGTTGGCGCTAATAAAGAATTGAAGGTCTTCTTTGGTGAAAAAGTTGAGGAATATGCGGCAAACAATAAGATAATTTGGGAATTTATTCCTCCCGCGTCTCCGTTCATGGGAGGCTGTTGGGAACGTCTTGTGCGCAGTGTTAAAACCGCACTTAGAGTTACCCTCAAGCAGAGAGCCCCATCGGAAGAAACCCTGCAGACGGTCTTTGCTGAAGCTGAGGCTCTAATAAACTGTCGCCCTCTGGTACATGTTCCTGTTGATCCGGAAGACCCAATTGCCCTTACTCCGTTCCACTTTTTGCTGGGCACTCCATCCACTCAACAAATGCCGTCGACTTTGAGTTTTTCGGATAGAGAGCTATTTGGGAGAGCGCACTGGAAAAAGGCAATTCGCCTCGCTGATCATTTCTGGGCCCGCTGGGTGAAAGAATATCTTCCCACTTTAGTACCTAGACGTCAAACGAACATGGCACAAGTTCATCAGCAGTTACAAATAGATGATATCGTCCTAATTGTCGACGAAAATTTGCCACGTGGCCTGTGGCCCATTGGGAAAGTCACATCTATTCATCCAGGCAAGGACGGGACGGTGCGAGTTGTTGAAATTAAGACAAAGGCGGGCACATTTAAGAGACCGACAAGAAAAGTTATTAAGCAATTCATTCCTAGATTCATTGTTAATTTCCAATTTATTTCATCTACCTATTCATTCTCCTTTGTCGGTACTGATTACAGTGTTGCCACACGGGGGGCGCTGTGTTACCGACAAAGGAGGATTGCATCCAAATTTATCTTAAGTTTTGTACTCTTTTTAATGTCCTTATAAAAAAGAATAATTACATATTTCACTTGTCTTGTCACCGCACGAGCTGTCGTTTTATTTTCTTCCTAAAATAATTTTATATTCAGTAATACCGATATTTGGAACAAAACAAACTGGGTGACCCGAGTCTATGGAAACTCCTTAACCGACAAATATCTGCATTATTGCTGTAATCTACTGTAGATGTACGGAACATAGTTCGAATGGACCGCTACCACAGTTTAGCAACGCTCAGTATCTCCGTTCCACGAATCGAACTCCTAGGGAACAAAATACTCGCAGCTCAATGCGCTCGGCTAGAGCTAGGCTATAGGCTGTTGAAGGTCACGTGCGAATGCAAAATCGGTCCATGTGCGTCCATTGGTAATCCAATTGACGCACATGGACCGATTTTCTTTTGAAGCTCATTTTGTGGAAAGGACTTTAGAAAAACTATTGTAATAAATATATAATGTCACGAGATATTTTATGCCCTTGACTAGCTAAGAAATAATTTTCGAAGTAGAGAAAGTGCTACGATGAACTTATACATTAATAATTGAAATTAAAATTTAATACTACTCATTTTATACAATACTAAATAATATACTAGAAAAAATACGAGTCGCACCAGTACCCGTAGCACGAACAGCTGTCGAAAAAAATAACGCGCGTAAAATCATTCGATAGACAATAGGGATGTTGACTAATGAATAAAATAACGAAATACTAATAAAATTCGTAAACATATTAAACTTTTAGAGTAGCTTGTATACCTCTTGGTTTTATATATTGCATATTATTTGTTTTATGACCCTTCAAAGTTGGCAATTTAAAAAGTATAAAATTTATTAAAATAAATAAATAAAATAACCTAAATCGCATCAATACCTGGGCAAAGCAATATGGACTTTTAGTAAACCCTAACAAATCGCAGGCCATTATCGTCGGCAGTCGGCATATGCGTAACTTAGCCCGTCCCTCTCAGTTGCCACCTGTGGTGCTGGATGGGATTACTATCCCATATAGTGACAACGTCAAAAATTTAGGTATCACCTTTGACTCCTATCTTTCCTGGACGACCCATGTCGCTGATGTCAGTCGCAAGGTCTACTACTCGCTACACTCCCTTAAATGCCTCCAAAGTTTTCTACCCTTGCCCACCAAAATCACTCTTGCTCAATCACTTATTCTACCTCTTCTCGACTATGCTGATGCTTGCTACTTAGACGCTACAGAGCTACTTTTGAACAAACTTGAGCGCCTTCAAAATGCTGCTATACGCTTCATTTTTGGTCTGCTTAAGTATGATCACGTTTCCAACTTCCGGAAGGATCTCAAGTGGCTCCCAATACGTCTGCGCAGGAATGTCAGAATCCTCTGTCTCCTCTTTAACGTCCTTTTCAACCCTGCCTACCCCTCTTATCTCCGTGAACGTTTCTCCTTTGTTCATCCTCCCAATACCTCGTGCAGATCCCATCTAAAATCCCTTCTTAAGTTTCCCTCACATCATTCCGACTTTGCTTCCTATTCCGTTTCCGTAATGCCGTCCGTCTCTGGAACTCGCTACCAGCTGAGATACGAGACAGTGAAACGCTTTCTCTTTTCAAAAAACGTGTAAAGGAGCATTACCTAACTACTTGTTCTTAGCATTGTTCGATTTAATTATATTTTCGTCTGTCCTCATCATCATGTATTATTGTGTAGTATATTTATATGTACGTATTTATTATTATATTTATTATTTGTGTATGTGTATTTATTTATAGATAATATTATATATATGTATGTTTATAATATATATACTTATCATAATATATTTTTGAGGTACACACTGTCTGCCCTTCTCAATGTTTTTTCCTGTCCCGGGCCTACTGGAAGAAATTTCAATGTGAAATAAGTTGTGCCCTTGTACAATTCTTCTGTCCATTTCTTTTCCGTTTGTAATTGTGTGTGTACAGAACAAATAAAAAAATAAATGATATCTTTAATTAGTCCGTAAAATGTATAGCAAATTTGTCTAAGAAACCATTTTGATAAACACAATATTTAATATAGCTGCTGAACAAATTTCCTATGCGTTGCATACAAACTTGCAAGGCGTGACGTCATAACTTGCAAGCCATTAGTATGGAGCGTTTTTGATCGAGTCCATTTGTGTGCATTTCACACTGTGATATCTCGGGCAGTTTTCATGCTAGCGAATTAATTCTGTTATCAATGTTTCTTTTTTTGAGAGGTAATTTATGTAACATAAAATAAAAAAATAGTCAACATCCCTATTCTCTATGGAAATTTTAATTTCGCTATTCGGCGGTAGATGGCGTTGTACAAATTTTCCATACTAAATTGCACTATCGAATTCTTTTACGCGCGTTATTTTTTTCGATAGATGTTCGTGCTAGGGGTACAGATCAATTCTCGGTCGAGAATCATTTTTACTTTTTGAGCTAAATAGCTCTAAATACAGCGAATTTTTGTCAGTATGGCCTGTGTAATTCCCTTAAGTTTCCATCAGTTAACCCTTAAAACTGATATCCGATAGTTAATAGTTTCACCCACTTCCAACGTGAAGATATAAGTATATAACGCTTATTAGGACCCTTATGTTATTAAAATTTTAAGTAAGTACTCTACACTCAAACCCGAGACGAGAAGTATCAAATTGCTTCTTACCTTCTCTACCTAAATAATTAACAATATCATATAACACAGCCAAAAGAGAAACATTAAACATTTAAAAAAAAACCCGAGACAATATAGAAAACATCCCTTACCAAAAACTCTAATGGAAATACATTTGCAATTCTAAAAATGAGACGCTATCAAGTACCGTGGCCTGCTTTTCACTCTTTCACTATGACACAAACAAATCGTTCAAACTACACAACTATTCAGCAAAGCAAACTCGCAGCTAAACCGAGTTCAATTTAACTTAACTGAGTGTGCAGCGGGCTGAATTCCAGGAGCTTATTTAAAGTTAACTGGTTCACTGGGAACTAACCGAGCAGTATTATTAAAGGAATTACAGAGGCTACACTGACAAAATTCGCTGTATTAGGAGCTATTTATCTCAAAACGTAGAAATAATTACGTGTTCCAAAAAATATAATGTTATCGACCAAGCCAGCGCGAAGCGTCTCTGCTTCAGCTTGGCCGAAAATTCTTTCGTATATCACTCATTGCTGGAGGGGGGCTAGACCAACTGCTTTGTCTCTTGCCCATTATTTTAGAATCTCCTTTTTAAAGTCGGTGAACAAGCTGATTGCAATAGGGGTATTAATAAAAAAGGCTGGCACTGACAAAAATCCCGCAGGGCACGTATTAAAAGATTGATGGATGTGAATGAAGCGAAAGAAGTGTGCAAGGATCGTAACAGGTGGCGATCCATAGTCTCTGCCCACCCCTATGGGAAACAGGCGTGAGTGTATGTATGTAGGTATAGTGAGTGTGTGTACGGAGTTTATTGATATAATGAACTTTTGTAGCAATCAAATGTGGTGTTTGCATCGTTTAGCACTTCCCTACTAACACCAATGCTTCAGTAATTTGCTTATAATCAGCACATTATTGAAGTGAATTTTATCTGCTGCAGAGCTATGCCCTACCTATTTCTATTGATGCCATAGATACCAAGAATTTATCAGCAGGCCTATTACAAAAAGGATCGCGATATTCAAACGCAATTCGTCGTTCAATTTACTCGATATTGAACCTTATTCGTGGGTCAATAGTGTCACGGAGTGGGACGAACATCGTCCGCTTTTCGCGATTGTTTTTATGTAATAGGCCTGCAGAAGATGGCGACACGAAGACTTTTTAATTGCAGCAATCACACTTATTGAGCATAACTTAAACTCTTCAGCAATAAGGATACTCTCCATTTAAGTTTAGAAAATAAGCCAAGAGAGAGAGTAGGTAGTTAGTAGTTAGGTACTATTATTTCTTGATATTTTTTTTAAAACTTCGAATATCAATACAATATAATGTTACCGAAAAAGTGTATGAACCGTTTGGTTTCCAATATATCTCGCTACATATTTTATTTTTCTTTGGCACAGTTACAAGATACAAACCAAGCAGTACAAATAAAAATAATTCAAAAACAAAACAAAAGTGTAAATTTGTACCTCAATTACAACCATGCACAACATGCAGATATAGTTTTCAATATATTTCACAATTGACCAAACTATTGTCCAACAGACAAAATAGTTTGCAATGTTATCACATTCAATCAATCTCGTTCTCGCTCGACATCTTCACTCTGTTCTCAATCTCTGTTCACCAATCTGAATTGGTGAACTTTAATTTCAGCCAGCCGCATGCTAGCTAGCATGACTACCGAAACGCGATAATATAGCGATTTATCACGTTAAACTGTCAAAAGACAATAGATTATGACAGGTTGAGTGTCGATAAAACGCTATTACACGAGATATTTATCGTGTTTCGGTGGCCATGCTAGGGGGGCAGGACATGGCTTGACGTACTTTTTAAAGCATATAGCTCGAGATCATAAATTCTTGGTCATCCATCCTATTACCAACGCTAACCCACTGAATTATCGAACTCCATTTATTTTGAGATAATATGGTGCCTTAAACATAGCACATTATTAAATGCTAATAACAACCCCCGCTCTAGGTCTAAATCTCGAAACTGGGATATTGGAGAATGGGAATTTCTAGAAGTTATGGGTCCCATTGTTCGCGTGAACGGTGTTTATGGACTCGAAGGGGGTCACGCGCAAGCAAACAGGCACTCGGCAAGTTTATAGAGGCATTGCACATTGACAGAGCAAACGATAAATTAACTTTTAACTTAAACCACTGCAGCACTGCCACAAAATGTAAAGACAAAAGAGCTCGGAACAAATCGCGGTTTTCGGACCGTGCACACATAGACATTACATACAGGCAATCTCAAGTCAAACTAGACTACTTATATTAAAAAACACTTGTTCCAAATCCATGGTTGCAAATTCGAATCCTGTAAGGGGCAATGTAAATAGTAGTACTTTATACTCGTACCTGACTCATTTTGCCTAGGACCATACCTACATTACTACAAATAAAACATTTATTAATTTAGGATAGGACTAGGCAATTGTTTTTTTTTGTTTACACACCAGCAATTTATATACTCAGTGCGCAAGCGCTTTAAAAGTTAAAATTATTGCCGTAGTCGAAGGACATTGCGCGTGCGCAGCCACAGTTAATATTGCTAAAGCAGTAACACAACTTCATACAAAAGCCCGGAACTGGGCGCACTTTAGCCACACTCGGCGTGTAACCACAACAACCGACGTGTAACGCCCGCACCGCACCCGCCACAACTTTCCCCGATTTTTTTTATGTTGAACCGTCCTCGTTTAGAGTTAAACTATATTGGATTACCGCATCATTAGCCGCTTCTGAATACCGCTTCGTGACCACTGACTTTCTCGCTGTAGTTTATAGTGAACGATGTTTATGTGTCACAAAATGAAGTTATTATAAAAATGCGGTGATGGGCTTTTCCTGCAAGCAAAGATTAAATCTTTGCTTTCAATTCAACATGAAGTACCAACGTAGATAACCCCACACCAACGTAGCGTAGGTTTATCGAAAAAGGGGCTAACTTGCGGTACTGCTATAATATTTACTATGGCGCAGCTGCGCGTGGGAGTATCTAACAATTTGTGCGAGCCGTAAGCTCAAGATATGTAGCGTGAAAGATCCCAGGTTCACTTCCTAGGTCGACGGGATCTAAACTGCGACGCCCACACACACATCGCTGAATGGGGTTGGTAAACTTTTCCAAAACTGTTGTGAATTATATATTTTCTGGTAGCTTTTGGCTTTGGAGTCAGGAATAACAAATAGCGGAATTATATAACGCTTCATTTTAATTAAAATAAAAATTTAAATTTTTAATTTACAGCATAGTACAATAAATCATTATTACGGCTGTATGCGTAGGTAATGCCTTTGCTCCAAAGACTTTCTATGTTGTTGCTCAAAACAAAAAAAAGGTATGATTACTCTTTGTCACAGTCTAATCTGTCAATCAGTTTTTTAAATCAGTAAATGCAAAGGAACTTCGTGTTCAGCAGTATGTTTGATATTTTATCGCGATAATAATATAAAAAAATATATTTAGTTAACAAGGTAAAATAAAAAAATCATAATATTATTTTCTTTATTCTTCAAACATGTGCTATCAAAAAAAAAAACAATTCTCTTCGAAAAAGTTTACCAACCCCATTCTCTATCGTGGTTTTAACGCGCGTTTATTTTCTCGACAGCGGTTCGTGCTAAGGGTACCTGCCTGCCTAGCATGACCGATTTATATCGGGTGATATAGCATTTTATCGACACTGAACTGTCAAATTCCTTTGTCTTTTTGACAGTTAAACGTGATAAAACGCTATATCACGCGATATAAATCGGTCATGCTAGGCAGGCTAAGATCGAATTGGTATCGAGTAAACGTCAACACAGTGTACAATGGAAACCATGGCAACCGAATAACAGATTTTTGACGTTTATTCGATCCTGATGTGAACTCGATCTCGTTAATTCCCGACTCGATCTCGGAGTAGGGTGGATTTTGAAAACGTGTCTTTACATTCCTATTTCCCGTTATCCAACTTTAAAGAAAACCTATTGAATAATCGATTTCTTATTCAGCAACGATCCCCGCTTTCTCCGGCGAATCAAGCGACACAGACACCGCCATCTAGCGCACGCGTTTTATTTTGAATTTGTGTGTGAACAGGCAGTGTATTTTGTACTGGATTTGATGCATTTGGGTCTAAATAAAACGCGTGCGCTAGATGGCGCTAGGCTCGACGCGGAAAACAAATGCGGAATCCGCGCGCGGAAAACGCCTGTGTGCGGCCAGGCTTATGATGGTACGGAAACCCTCGGTGCGCGAGTCCGACTCGCTCTTGACCGGTTTTTTCCCGTACAAACGCACCAGTTTATTGTGCAAGCATGACTTTCCTTTCATTTGCATGGAGACAGCATAGGAGGCTGTGTCGCTTGATTAGCCGGAGAAAGCGGGGATCGTTGCTGAATAAGAAATCGATGATACAATAGGTTTTTCACTCCTCTTGCTCAAAAAGTGCGTCATTGTAACGTACAAGAGTCGAGATAAAATAGCATAATAAGCCCTAGGGGATAAAGTTTTTTCTTTTTTAATGTTTGTCTATTACCAATGAGCGTACTAAAACGAAAAAGTCTTTATTCATAATCACGAATAAAAACTCGCTCGACTTAATACTGGGGGTCTATTACGAAAAGTTTAATGCGATACACGCGGCTGCGTCCGTGCTTCGTTCTGATTGATTCCTATTACAAAGCACTTGCGTATGCGATATTGCAAAGTGATTGCGTAAATTTGACAGTTTCTCTCTAGTGGATCCGTCATTATTCGTTCAATAGACTATGGACTACGATAGCTACATTGAAAATATTTGTAATAACTATAACCAACGAACTGCGGACGACTATCGTGACCAAGTTTCGTAATAGTCCCCCAGTTTCTCATTTTTATTTTTGAAAATGGAACTAAAAGCATCTCTTCGGTAAAATCATAGACTTATTTAAACTCTGTGTACAGAGTGAATCGTAGAATGCGTGTTTGTGTTGCTTAGCTGCTACAGCAGAAATTAAAAAAAGGTACCATGGCGCGAAATCTTTAGAATTTTTTTTATAATTACAAACTGATTGAATTGTGTGACTGTAATAGGAAAGAAATAATTTTAATCTTCTGCCGTCAAGCACACTTCATTTATTTAAATATTGTACAAAAAGTTTATGAAGTGGAGGATAGAAAAACCAGTGGATTCGTTTACGAAAGTAAGTAGGTATAAACTATTTAATATTGTATTTTATTTTCTCGCAATCGTAGTGAAAAGTATAGTGTAACACACAACGCTAAAACCCATTGTAACTCGGTTTCTATTTATTCCCTCGCTAAAGCTCGGGAATAAAAATACCTTGTATGCAATGGGTAATTTTAGCGTCTTGTATAACAATCTACTATTCTTCAAAGTTGGATAACGGGAAATAGGAATGTAAAGACACGTTTTCAAAATCCACCCTACTCCGAGATCGAGTCGGGAATTAACGAGATCGAGTTCACATCAGGATCGAATAAACGTCAGAAATCTGTTATTCGGTTGCCATGGTTTCCATTGTACTGTGTTGACGTTTACTCGATACCAATTCGATCTCAGCCTGCCTAGCATGACCGATTTATATCGCGTGATATAGCGTTTTATCACGATTAACTGTCAAAAAGACAAAGGAGTTTGACAGTTGAGTGTCGATAAAATGCTATATCACGCGATATAAATCGGTCATGCTAGGCAGGCGTACCTTTAGCACGAACCAGCTGTCGAGAAAATAAACGCGCATTAAAACCTCGATAGCGAATGGGGTTGGTAAACTTTATCGAAGAGAATTTTTTTTTTTATAGCACAAGTTTGAAGAATAAAGAAAATAATATTATGATGTTTTTATTTTACTTTGTTAACTAAATATATTTTTTTATATTATTATCGCGATAAAATATCAAACATACTGCTGAACACGAAGTTCCTTTGCATTTACTGATTTAAAAAACTGATTGACAGATTAGACTGTGACAAAGAGTAATCATACCTTTTTTTGTTTTGAGCAACAACATAGAAAGTCTTTGGAGCAAAGGCATAACCTACGCATACAGCCGTAATAATGATTTATTGTACTATGCTGTAAATTAAAAATTTAATTTTTTATTTAAATTAAAATGAAGCATTATTAAAATTCCGCAATTTGTTATTCCTGACTCCAAAGCCAAAAGCTACCAGAAAATATATAATTAACAACAGTTTTGGAAAAATTTACCAACCCCATTATCGTTAATATTTTACGGCGATATTAATATTTCGCTTTACGGCGATAGATGGCGCTGTACAAATTTCGCAAATTAAATCAAACCATAATTTTATTTGCCAGAACATTAGTTTGCAATTAACTGGTGGTATGTTATTAGTTTTAAGTACAAATGTTATCCTTATACACAAAAGCATGCAAAAATTATTAATAATTATTATTCATAAATCAATACAAAATTACTCTATCGAACGTTTTTACGCGCGTTATTTTTTCGATAGCTTCGTGCTAGGGGCACAGAATATATAATAGTACTAACGTACTAGGGGTATAGCTCTCGTGTGTTTTTTTTTTCTTATTAATTCATTCATGCTAATATTGTTGAAAAAAAAGGTGTTGAAAAGAAGATAGTTAAGTGAATCATTGAACGAGTTTATAGCCTAAGAAGCGAAAACAATGAGTTTGTTAAGGTTTTCCCGTGGAAACTGAAATCGAATTCGGAAAATTCTAATTCATAACTGCTCTATTATAATAAAAAATAACTTTGGGAAAAATATTTTTACTCGCTAGTAATGGTTCGAATGTGTGTATCGTACATATATAAAGTTAATGAATTCAGTAACCTTAGCACGAACAGCTATCGAGAAAAAAAACGCGCGTAAAATTACTCGATAGAGAATTATCTATGGAAATTTTAATTTCTCTATTCGGCGGTAGATGGCGTTGTACAAATTTCCACTACAAAATTGCACTATCGAATGATTTTACGCGCGTTATTTTTTTCGATAACTGTTCGTGCTACGGGTACAGCTTCCAGAGATCGATAATTTTAAAAAGATTTCATCCAAACGCTGCATTTATCCGTATTGTACCATCACTTCCAAATTACATTATCGGGTTATTTCTTCCTTCGTATCTCATCCATAATAAATACTTTCATATATGAATGCAAATGTAACAAATAAGACATTGCAACAAGAAGACTGCAAACGTCAAGTTACAGTCATTGGCCCTCATTAATTTGGTATGCAAGTGTAGGGTCACCAGCCTGCCTAGCATGACCGATTTATATCGCGTGATATAGCGTTTTATCACGTTTAACTGTCAAAAAGACAAAGGAATTTGACAGTTCAGTGTCGATAAAATGCTATATCACGCGATATAAATCGGTCATGCTAGGCAGGCTGATGTTACGAATTTTGTGATTTTAATTATTTAAATTAAGTTAATAAGTTTATTTGAATAAGGGTTATTTATTTTATTAGTTACCTTTATTTTGACTTTTGCATTTGTTATATCTTTTTCTGCAAACTGCAGTTGAATTACCTAACAATAATTTCCTTATTCACTGTTTTTTTTATGTAGCTACATAATTATTTCAGAGTCTTAAAATCCTAATAGAGATAGGCAGAAGGAAACAGAATTTTTTCGCCTTATTAGAGCTACTTCATATGGAAAGTATAGCCATCTTATAAAAAGTAGATAAACTTTATTTAAAAACTCAATTCTATTCAAATCAACAGTCAAATAATACACCTTTTCGATGTTGTTGTCTGTCAGTTCTGTTGCTAATAGTACCGTTCTGTTGCAATAGTGGTAATGGATCTAATGAGTGAGAATGTTAATTATTGTCGCAGCATTCTTAGACTGAGTACAGTGATTTTTCACAATGAACTGATTACTTATTGTCTAATGACAAACAGTCGATCAATGGCATGTACATACCACTATTAAGTTGTATTTACCAAAAAACCTAAGGGTACCAACAAAATCCTGTGGATTTGCCACAGATCTGGTCACCCTACTTGCAACTCAATACGCGGTAATGATCGATTGATCATAACATGATGTGCATATTTGAGAGGTAGTTTGAAAGATTTCTTCGCTAAAACCTTTTAATTTAAATAATGGCAACACCAATGACGCAGCCTAAATTGCTATAGGTTAAAAAATATTTAAAAAGTATAGTTGCAAAGCTGATACTTCTATTTGTACATACAAAAAAAGATAAAAGATATGCCGTAATCGCTGATATAAATATATGCCGTAGTTAGCTTGAACTTGAAAGCTAGTTTGGTCTGCGATAACGAAGTTTAAGATTTTGAAATGATCGGTGAACAGATGGGTCACCAATTATAATCCGTTGATTCCAGCTATATTAACAGTCATTAACAGTATACATAAAATTAGGTTTACTATTATCTTGTTACATTATCATCGTGTCAAGCGCAAGATGCCAACTGCTGGATATGGCCTATGGTGAAAATGAAAGTGAAATAAGGTTTATTCAAATAAACTTAATTGTTAACTACTTTTGAATCGTCTATATTTTCCTTATGGGTATGTCTTATCTACATCCCAGTAGACTTCACAATCACAACGATCTGTCTCGCTTGCTTAGGATCCGGTGACTAGTAGGTAACCTTAATTAAAATAACAAATTATACTTAAAAAATAAATTTACGTTAGAAATATCTTATTTGATAAAAATAATCATTTACAAATTGTAAACTTAAACTATTTGACAGGTAGGAGGGCTTAGGGCTTAGTAGTAGGGGGCAAGTGGCCACTGATTAAACCTTAATTAAAGAGTCATTTAGCGTTTAACCCATTTTAACAACAAAAAAAGAGAATATAATTCAATTTTCTATTTCCGCCGACTCTTCACGAAAGCCCCTTGTATTTGGGCGTTTGAAAGCCCCTTAGTTTCTGGCACAATAAAGAAACTGACCACGGCATTGATGACAGCGTTGATGGCGAAGATGTAGAAGGTGCCGTGGATGCCGATAAGGCCGTTCAGATAGGTGAACACCACCAGGATGAGGAAGTTGAGGAACCAGACCCACTCAATGATGATGCAGGAGGCGAAGGCTTGCACCTGGAAGAAAATTTAAAGGCTTGTGACAAATTCTGAAATTTTCTAATGTAAAAAGAAGACAGTGAAAATAACAAACCTCAGAAGTGAACACCTCAGCCAGCAACACATACGGTATCGACCCTGCTCCGCACATGAAGCAGAAACAGAACAGCAGGATCATGACAACTGTCACCCACGCCGGTGCTATCCGAGTCTGCAGCAGGAAGCCTAAACTCGCCATGCAGACCGCCACCATCGCTGATGATGAGATTATTAGTACCTTGAAGTAAAAAATATATTGGGTACTTTACTGCAACGTCACTCCTTCTTTTATTGACCAAGCTTTTCTTCTAATATTTGGAGATGTAATTTAGAAAGTCGAGATTAAAGTTCATTCAATGATGGAGCTTTAATAATATTGTCATATTGGAAACTGTGCTTTTAATTTATTATGTTGATAATCTCCTGAACCGTCTTTCTTTAAAATTCTATATATCAAGTATAGGCAAACAGAAACAGAAGTACTTGTAGAACAGAGAGTAATATTTTTGTTATTTCAATCATTTCTATTTGTCATACCGCATAGTAGATCAGATATGAATTTCCCATCAGTTTTATTAGTATAACAAACAGTAGAACAACGGAAGAGCCAATACTTTGTGTTATTTATAATATACCACTAAAAGGGTTTTCACAAGCAAAAACTAACGTGACAACAAGCTATTCAAATAATATAGGAAAATTTTCTCTTACCCGTCTCCCAGCTATGTCAGCGATGGCTCCAGCTACAAAACTGCCACCGACCAGGACAATAGCAAATATGACTGAGTACAAGTCAGCTTTGCTAGGATCAGCCTGCATGAAGACGTGCTTGGCGTACACTTGAACTGGCACTATGCCCATTAACACCTGTGATAAGGAAAAATTATCGATCAAAATACAGTTCTTAAATTTTAGATTTATGTACCTAGTTCGACTTTCATACGACGACCTCAGTGGTCGAGTGGTTTGCACGCCGGTTTTCAAGGCGTCACCATCTCTTGAGGTCCCGGGTTCGATCCCCGGTTGGGTCAATGTAGGAAATGAACTTTTCTACATTGTCTCGGGTCTGGGTGTTTGTGATACCACCGTTGTCTCTGATTTTCATAACACAAGTGCTTTAGCTATTTACTTTGGAATCGGAGCAATGTATGTGATGTTGTCAAATATTATATTATATTATATACATTTCTTTTTATTCATGGGCGAATTGGGTACACTGAAATCTCGTCTATCTGCATTTATTTCAGCTTTTTGCGGCTAATTAGGTCCATATGAATGGTCACATTAATGATACTTTGAATTAAAGCTCGTGTTTTGTAAATGAAGACAAAAATCAATACTGTAGTAAAAAACAATAGAGATGTTGACTATTTTTTTTATTTTATGTTACATAAATTACCTCTCAAAAAAAGAAACATTGGTAAAAGAATTAATTCGCTAGCCTGAAAACTGCCCGAGATATCACAGTGTGAAATGCACACAAATGGACTCGATCAAAAACGCTCCATACTAATGGCTTGCACGTTATGACGTCACGCCTTGCAAGTTTGTATGCAACGCATAGGAAATTTGTTCAGCAGCTATATTAAATATTGTGTTTATCAAAATGGTTTCTTCGACAAATTTGCTATACATTTTACGGACTAATTAAAGGTATCATTTATTTTAATAAATTTTATACTTTTTTAATTGGACTTGTCCACCCAACTTTGAAGGGTCATAAAACAAATAATATGCATTAAATAAAACCAAGAGGTATACAAGCTACTCTAAAAGTTTAATATGTTTATGAATTTTATTAGTATTTCGTTATTTTATTCATTAGTCAACATCCCTATTGTGCACACATTAATCTGATAAAATATATCATCATCATTTCATGCCATCTTCATACTGATATTTGACGGACATTAGACAATAGTTTTTGCAGTCCCATGAAGCTTCTTTTATACTTAACCAAAATATGTATATAAAAATATTAGTAAAACATACCTGCATAGAAATAACTGTTATCACTGTCAAGAAAGCACGACGAGAACTTGGTGATGTAACTGCAATGAGAAAATATTGATTTTATTTAGATTTTCAGATTAATCGCATTTGAATTTTATTCAGCCCTGAAGCAGCCATTCCTCCATCCATTAAAAATATCTGAGGCAAAGAAGTGAGTTTATTCCTTGGACGAATTAGGTTTATTATTGTTCATTAAGTTGCGAAATTCTCTGCTCTGTTTCTCTCACGTTTTGTTATTCAATGTACCAAAAATGAGATTTAATGTAAAATCTCTTTGAGAGTCTACTCACATAGTGTTTTGAAAGCTGATTGCTGCAGTGGAGGTTCAAGATTAAGATTTTCTGCTTCTAACTTCTCTTTCTCAGTTTCTTCTGGTTTCTCTGAAAGAAATAAATACAGCAATTTATTTATTTTAATACTGTCGAGACAAGTATGGGAGAAATAAAACATAAGATAATTAATGAAAAGAAACAAATTACCATTAACAGAAACCATCTCGTAAGCAGGACTGATTTGCTGTTTAAGTCTAGAAAGCTCTTCCTGGATAAGCATAGATTTTGGTGATGTACCACGGTATACAGCTAAGGATATTCTGGCGTCCTAAAAAATTTGTAGAAAAAATTGTTTAAAATAAAAAACAAAAAACCGACTTCAAAAAACCTACCTCTAAAAAGCAAGAAATAATATTCGTAATAATAAAAATACGTCTATTGAAGTCGGGTGGGGCTGGAGTACAAATTCATTTTTTTTATTCTAAAAGCCCCACCCGACTTCAATAGACGTATTTTTATTATTACGAATATTATTTCTTGCTTTTTAGAGGTAGGTTTTTTGAAGTCGGTTTTTTTTTTTTTTTTTTTAAACAATTTGTTATTTTTTTATTTTTAGTGTAGGTACCTTGTAGGTAAGGTATATTATATTATGTAGAAAAATCGGCTCAGCCAAACGTAAGATAATCGCGGAGAAACATACTTAAATACGGGTCAAACTGAGAACCTCCTTTTTTAAGTCGGTTAAAAAACTACACTTAAGATATCCCTCTTCCAACAAAAAAATAATTATCTCATTCAGTTCATAAACAAAGAAGTAATACGACCAATCATCGAGGTAATTCACACAAAATCGTACTATTTTCGTGCTTTTTTTCAAAATTACTTGAAAAGTACTGAACCGATTTCCAAATTTTAAAAATTGGGACCAACTTGGGAGTGTGCCTAATGTAATAACGTTTGAATCATTTCAATCGGTCTAGCCGTCTTCGAGTAATCGGTGGACATACACAAAAAAAAAAAATATACAGACGAACATAGAACCTCCTCCTTTTTTGGAAGTCGGTTAAAAAGGATTGTGAGCTAAACCTAAATTTTCGTTTGCATAATTTCTTACTTTATTCCTTATTTTTAAACATTCATCTGCATTTAAACCAAATACTATATATTTTTAAGTTCAATTAAGCATTGAAAGACAAAAAAGAAGAAAGAAGTTAAAAATATTTGTTACCTCATCCCTATTCTTTTTAAGTAAGTAGATTGGACTTTCAGCGATAATCATGAGCAGGCCACAGCAAATTATAGAGCATACTAAATTGATCCAAATAATAGTATGGTAACCGAAGAACCAACCAAGAAGATACGAAGACAGCGCTCCAATACCGTAGAACGCGATAGGTGCTAAAAACAATAAGAACACCAAGTATTAAATATCTGTTTTAAAGACGTCTTCTATTTCGTTGAGGTGGTAATAAAAAACTACATTTTGTCGAATCTTGAAAACAAATAATACCCTTTTTCCCCACAACCATAGAGACCTTCAAAACCGTCTTAGTAGGTTGAGGTAACGTCAAATCGGTTCAAGATTAATTAAATTAAATGACTATGGTACTACCTGTAGCTAAAGCTCCCCGAATAGAATCCTCAGCAACTTCAGATATGAACATAGGAGCAAACACTAAATTTGCACCACCTGCTACTCCTCCAATAAACCGAGCCACCAAAATAGGCAAGGAGGATTTTGATACTGCTACTATGGCCCATGATAACTGAAAAAATGTAATTTAGTTATAAGAGTTGAAAAGGTACATAATATAAGGATTATTATAATATACAGAATTATAAAGAACAAGAAAAGTTTCATTAATGCCACAAGCTGCAAATAGAGGATTTGTCAAATAACTATTGACAACATTACTGTTGTCGTTAACTTTTTTGCAGACAAGATAATTTGCAAAGTTTCAACATTTCGCAAAAACATCTTATTCAAATAAAAAATCTTATTCAACATTATGTTAAATTGTCCTTCGTGTTTCATTTATCTGTCATCTTATTATAACGTAACTTCTTGTCAACACTGATAAGTAGAAGATAGTTGTTGAAAGTCAATAATCACATGTCACAAAATATATGGTTTGTTTGCTTATTACATTAATAGAGTTTATATAATTCTTTGATCCTCTTTTAGTATCAATTATCATTGTTTTTATTTAATTTACTTTAACATAGCGTGTCATGTAGTCATGGTTACAATAGGAGATAAAAATTCTTCTATTATTTGAACATCCTAAATCTTTAAATATTTGTTCAAATAAGTAATATATTTCTTCACTAAGAACGTATGCTAGTTAAAAGTTTATTTAATTGAGTTATAAAGAAGTTTAACTATTATCATTAAAAAATCAACCCTTAAAACATTCACTACTTCACAAAAGAAAAATAATATATTAAGATTCGTTAAACTAAATTCACTAATAGCAACTTGTCTGTACTTACAACAAAAGGCAACGACATTGCCAACCCTCCCAATTTTCGTCCAAACCTTTCTATCAGAGGTCCCACTAATGCAGTACCTAACATTGCCCCTAAAGAGGGCAAACTACCTAAAAGAGATTCTTCCGTCGATGACATCGGTTGTGTCAAAACTGTTGTGTTCTCCGCTTTAAATGATGCGACTGTGTAAGATGGCCATACGTAAAGCAACCCCATCATTAGTGAACCGAAGGCACCTGTAATCATAAATAATTCTAAAAATTGACAAATGCATAGAGACAATAATTATGTGATATATTAACAGGTCTCTGATACGACCTAACATTAATCCATCATTGGTTTCATGTTAAATAATGATTTACTATTCATACCATAAAAATAATAAGGATGATAATATTAAGATTGATGTTTCGATTTTTGTGAATCTAAATGTGTTACTGGCAGTTGCGAACATTCCAGTTTATTAAAGACTTACTACTTTCAGTAGTTACCAAAATATTATAATCAATGTATCAAACGCGATCTTTAAACAAGAAACTAGACAAATATAGTTACATTACATCAAAAAGAAAGTATACGAAAATGTTAATCTTACACGCAACCGCGGTCAAGGCTTGATTTAGCTTCCCTTTACTCATTTTATACGTTTATAATTACTACACTTAACAATTTATTTTCCTCGTCTACCATCCACGGTACTTCACCTACAACTTAATTCGTAAATGATAAAACTAAATGTGCTCACATCGTCTACTACACATGCTAGATTTTAAATAAATATTATATTAAAATTCATCTAAGCCTCAACTAAATGTTTTGATAAGATAACGAAACTCTGGGTTTATCTTTAAAAATTATAACTTTACGAAACCTAATAGACTCCTATTATGTTTGATTTAAATAGTCGCTCCTAAGTATTTCTAGAGTCATAGTGTTGGGAATTCTCAACGATGTTTTATCGTTAATGTCTTTATAATTTTCATAATCAAAATCCCAAAGCATAGTGCAAAGTATAAACAGTAGTTACTAAGTTTTATATGTAAAAGTTTTTGTAGAAGAAACAAATCTTAGGGACCCAATTCTTGGGTACCAATGGGTGCTACCTCCATATTATTAACCACTGAAGTTACTAGTGATTTTTAATGATTATCAAAGAATCTACAAATATATTGTGTAGCTGTATTATAGTGTACAGACAGCATTGTCGGTTGGTGGTTACTGCTAAATAATACGAATTACATTGACAGCACCTAAATACCAAGAGAATTTTTTATTGTTGCCAAAGCTTTTTTTGCAGCTTTTAAATGGATCAAAAGTTTATTTATTTCTGACAGTATGAAGAAAATGTAGGCCTTCTTAGTCGGGCACTCTTAACATAGTGGTCGTGGCTGACGATGGACAGGGTTACGGCTCGCCGTCGCCACTCGCTTCCGGCGGCCGCACGACGTGCGATGACTCTCCATTTTGGCCGATTTTCGGCGTTGCGATAACACTGTAGGGTCGATCCAACGAGTCGGAGAGCGGTCTCGTGGTCTCTTTCCCTCTGTGCGGCCTTGTACTACGAGCCTCTCCATCGATTCCCAAGTTCTTTGGGCATATCTCCAGAAACGTCTGGAGATATGCCCAAAGAACTTGGGTATTCGTAACTGCACAATCGACGATAACCTATCACGTATGTGAAAATTGTTTAAAAAAAAACAAAAAACCGACTTCAAAAAACCTACCTCTAAAATGCAAGAAATAATATTCGTAATAATAAAAAAAAACAAAAAAACCGACTTCAAAAAACCTGCCTCTAAAAAGCAAGAAATAATATACAAATCATTAGATACGCATTATCATTGTTATAATAAAACACGTCTATTAAAGTCGCGTGGGGCTGGAGTACATCTTTCTTTTTTTATTCTAAAAGCCCCACCCGACTTCAATTGACGTGTTTTATTATAACAATGATAATGCGTATCTAATGATTTGTATATTATTTCTTGCTTTTTAGAGGCAGATTTTTTGAAGTCGGTTTTTTTGTTTTTTAAACAATTTTTTTATTTTAGTGTAAGTACCTTGTGTATAGGTAGTGTAGGTATATTATTTAGGTAGAAAAATCGGCTCAGCCAAACGTGAGATAATCGCGGAGAAACATACATACATACAAACTGAATACCTCCTTTTTTTGAAGTCGGTTAAAAAGACTACACAAAGGTATCCCTTCCCCAACAAAAAAAATCATCTAATTCGGTTCATAAATAACAAAATTGTCAAGTTAGTTGATTTAATATCATAGTATTTTCAGGATTACTTGTAAACTACTGAACCGATTTGAAAAAAAATTAAATGGGACCATCTCGCAAGAAAACTCAATCGAACAAAAAAATAATCATCTAAATCGGTCCATAAATGTCGAAGATACGCGCGAACAACGATAAAAAAAAACATACAATCGAATTGAGAACCTCCTCCTTTTGCTGAAGTCGGTTAAAATACGTCTATTGAAGTCGGGTGGGGCTGGAGTACAGATTCCTTTTTTATTCTAAAAGCCCCACCCGACTTCAATAGACGTATTTTTATTATTACGAATATTATTTCTTGCTTTTTAGAGGTAGGTTTTTTTTGAAGTCGGTTTTTTTTTTAAACAATTTTTTATTTTTTTTATTTTTAGTGTGTACCTTGTAGGTAAGGTATATTTTATATGTAGAAAAATCGGCTCAGCCAAACGTAAGATAATCGCGGAGAAACATACTTAAATACGGGTCAAACTGAGAACCTCCTTTTTTAAGTCGGTTAAAAAACTACACTTAAGATATCCCTCTCCCAACAAAAAAATAATTATCTTATTCAGTTCATAAACAAAGAACTAATACGACCAATCATCGAGGTAATTCACACAAAATCATACTATTTTCGTGCTTTTTTCAAAATTACTTGAAAAGTACGGAACCGATTTCCAAATATTGAAAAAATGGGACCAACTTGGGAGTGTACCTAATGTAATAACGTTTGAATCATTTCAATCGGTCCAGCCGTCTTCGAGTAATCGGTGGACATACACAAAAAAAAACAAATATACAGACGAACATAGAACCTCCTCCTTTTTTGGAAGTCGGTTAAAAATGTAGCAAATACTCAAAAACGCGCTTATCAATTTGAGACCAGCTTTTTGAAAAAATCTCTTATGTTTAGAAATTACGCTTAAAAACAGAATCAGAAATCATAAAAGTATTTACATTTAAATTATAATAAGTTTTTATGCTAACTTATTTGATTTCCTTGTTATTTTTACCTCCACAGATAATGCAGTAGTAAATAGCTTAGATTCTGCTATAGAGAATAACATGGTTAATCTCAGAGTATAATGAGATAAGCTACACTGTAATATTCTGTAATTTCAATGATATTTATTCTTTCATTATTACTATTTAAAATTATATTATAAATTCGAAAGTCAGTTTGTTTGTTTGTTACGCCTTCACGTCTTATTTCACGTCAAATTTTGCATACATTGTCAGGAGTGCAGAATAGAAAATACCTTTGATCCTGAAAATAAGAACTGTTCCCGAGAGATTGACAAAATACTATCTACGCAGACGAAGTAAATAAATAAATAAGTAAATAAATAAATGCTTGGACAATTTCACACAGCGCCATCTAGCCCCAAACTAAGCAAAGCTTGTAATATGGGTGCTCGACAATTGATATACTACTTATATACTTTTTAAATAATATACTTATTATACATAGTAACACCCAGACCAGTCACAGAAATTAAAATTCATCATTTCAATTTCTGCCCGGCCGGGAATCGAACCTGGGACCTCTTGCGTGGTAGGCGGCATGTTGACCACTGCACCACTCAGGTCGCGGGTGGTCGCTAGTATTTCATATCGAAACAAAATTTAACAACAACACTAACATTCAGGTGATATCTTTCTAACATTGCAAATATGTTTCGTATTGAAACTGTCAACTTATTTGCCATAGATAACAGAGTAAACACGCGTCTTACTATTTATTGGCTTTTGTCAAGAATCTTATATTAATATTCATAATAATATCAGATTCTTGGCTTTTGTTTTACGCTAATAACAAAACTGATGCATTTCTCTGTTCAAATGTACACGCGACAGCACATCTAGTTAAACACGACAACGACGATCTCAAAGTCAACAGTTACCTATAGTTGGATGTGCCGTCCGTCGTACAAAACTTTCGGTACTATTAAGTATTCTGCCCCCCTAGCCAAAGTAACATTTCAAATTTTCGTTATCGTTTCTCTTCGAAACAGAAAATCCATACAGATTTGACGTTTTAAATTTCGATAGTTAACGAAACCTTTCAATCCCATACATGTTTCGAAAGCGAAGCGATAACGAAGATTTACAAATGTTACTTTGTCTAGGCTTAAGATTATTTTGTCTTTGTGTCCTTCACAATGTTATTTCATAAAAAGTTCCGAAAGATAAATGACAATGAAAAAATCCATTATGCCTCATTAAGCTCATATTGAACGTGACTTATGAAGCGACACGTGTGGGTTCGAACATTATTAGGTGAAAAGTACTAATAAAATTTCTGGTGTTCTTGTCTAATTTATTATTGTTTGTATAATTTTCTATTTTTAACCGACTTCATCAAAAGGAGGAGGTTCTCAATTCGATTGTATGTTTTTTTTATCGTTGTTCGCGCGTATCTTCGACATTTATGGACCGATTTAGATGACAACAACACTAACATTCAGGTGATATCTTTCTAACATTGCAAATATGTTTCGTATTGAAACTGTCAACTTATTTGCCATAGATAACAGAGTAAACACGCGTCTTACTATTTATTGGCTTTTGTCAAGAATCTTATATTAATATTCATAATAATATCAGATTCTTGGCTTTTGTTTTACGCTAATAACAAAACTGATGCATTTCTCTGTTCAAATGTACACGCGACAGCACATCTAGTTAAACACGACAACGACGATCTCAAAGTCAACAGTTACCTATAGTTGGATGTGCCGTCCGTCGTACAAAACTTTCGGTACTATTAAGTATTCTGCCCCCCTAGCCAAAGTAACATTTGCAAATTTTCGTTATCGTTTCTCTTCGAAACAGAAAATCCATACAGATTTGACGTTTTAAATTTCGATAGTTAACGAAACCTTTCAATCCCATACATGTTTCGAAAGCGAAGCGATAACGAAGATTTACAAATGTTACTTTGTCTAGGCTTAAGATTATTTTGTCTTTGTGTCCTTCACAATGTTATTTCATAAAAAGTTCCGAAAGATAAATGACAATGAAAAAATCCATTATGCCTCATTAAGCTCATATTGAACGTGACTTATGAAGCGACACGTGTGGGTTCGAACATTATTAGGTAAAAAGTACTAATAACATTTCTGGTGTTCTTGTCCAATTTATTATTGTTTGTATAATTTTCTATTTTTAACCGACTTCATCAAAAGGAGGAGGTTCTCAATTCGATTGTATGTTTTTTTTATCGTTGTTCGCGCGTATCTTCGACATTTATGGACCGATTTAGATGATTCTTTTTTGTTCGATTGAGTTTTCTTGCGAGATGGTCCCATTTAATTTTTTTTCAAATCGGTTCAGTAGTTTACAAGTAATCCTGAAAATACGATGATATTAAATCAACTAACTTGACAATTTTGTTATTTATAAACCGAATTAGATGATTTTTTTGTTGGGGAAGGGATACCTTTGTGTAGTCTTTTTAACCGACTTCAAAAAAAGGAGATATTCAGTTTGTATGTATGTATGTTTCTCCGCGATTATCTCACGTTAGGCTGAGCCGATTTTTCTACCTAAATAATATACCTACACTACCTCATACAGAAGGTACTTACACTAAAAATAAAAAAATAAAAAAATTGTTTAAAAAACAAAAAAACCGACTTCAAAAAACCTGCCTCTAAAAAGCAAGAAATAATATACAAATCATTAGATACGCATTATCATTGTTATAATAAAACACGTCAATTGAAGTCGGGTGGGGCTTTTAGAATAAAAAAAGGAAGATGTACTCCAGCCCCACCCGACTTTAATAGACGTGTTTTATTATAACAATGATAATGCGTATCTAATGATATGTATATTATTTCTTGCTTTTTAGTGGCAGGTTTTTTGAAGTCGGTTTTTTTGTTTTTTAAACATTTTTTTTATTTTCTTCTCTACCATTTCGATCCATACTCCCTTCACATCCGAGGGATTAAATGACGAAAGTATTATTCTTTTTTAGCGCTGCTCAGCGAAATATATCTTTACATTGCGTTTGTACGGTCAATGACGTCATATAATAATTTCTGCGGTGGTGTCGTGTGAGGCGGGTCGTTACGTTCCCTCAAATATGGTTGGCCACCGTGTTGGACTTCAAAATAAATGTCATTTTCGCAATCACCATCCCATGAAACCTCAAGAACGACATCCACAACGATTTTCATGTTTACTTACCCCATTTACACCTTAAGGGATGATTTTCAAAATAACAAATATGTGTTACCTATTTATTTTTAGACATGCTCCTACGAATTTTAAAGTTGTAATGTCTATTTTATATTCTTTTTCCATACAAAATTTGAACCCCATTTTTCCCCTTTAGGGGTTAAATCATGTCCACCGTGTTGGACTTCAAAATAAATCTCATTTTCGCAATCACCATCCCATAAAACCTCAAGAACGACATCCATATCGATTTTTATCTTTTCTCATCCCATTTACCCCTAAGTGCTTGATTTTCAAAATTACAAAATATATGTTTGCCTATTTATTTTTAGATGTGCTCCTACGAAGTTTAAAGTTGTAATGTCTATTTTATATTATTTTTCCATACAAAATTTGAACCCCATTTTCACCCCTTTAGGGGTCAAATCATGTCCACCGTGATGGACTTCAAAATAAATGTAATTTTTGCAATCGTCATCCAAGAAAACCCCAATAACGACATCCATATCTATTTTTGGGGTTTTTTTACCCCTTTTCACCCCCATTTCATCCTCATAGGGGTTGAAATACTAACATTAACAATATACGTTGCGTTAGATTTCCATCCATAAGCCTAAATTATAAATTTAGCGATTTTTACTTCGAAAATAAAGGATTTTCTTCAATACCCAACTTCATCCCCCTTTTGACCGCTTCGGGAGTAGAATTTTGAAAAACGCTGAGACCCGTATTTATTAATTTTTAATGTTCAGCCTAATCACAAAATTTGAAGATCCTAGCTTTAAAACTGAGGGACTTTCATACAAACTTTGGACCCCCGTTTCACCCCTTTGGGGGGTGAGTTTTGAAAAATCCTTTCTTAGTGCACCCCTAGACCTCATAAGGAATTACCTATGTGCAAAATTTCAAGACTCTAGGTTCAGCGGTTTGGGCTGTGCGTTGATATCTCACTCAGTCAGTCAGTCATTCAGTCAGTCAGGACTTTGAATTTTATATATTATTATATAGATGAAATGTTATAACTAAATAATGTAATTGTTTTGTTAATCTATGTTAACATAATGTCTGGAAACGATATATATTTGTAAATATCGTCCCATCTGATAAAGCTGGCAAGTTTTTTGCGCCCATTTTTCTTGTCAGTTAAAAGACGTCATAATCGGTAGTAGGGTAAAAGAATTGACGATTTAAAAACGTTTATTATGTGAGCTTATTTAAATAAAGAATATTTCAATTTCAATACTTCATGTATGATCAAAAGCGCAATGCGCAGTGATAAAGAAGGAAAACATGAAAGTTTTAACTAGAATATAATAAAAACAAAAATAAGGCGTTTAATCATTAATTTACATAGGTTAGGTACTTACCTATATATTTTTCGAAACGATGATATAAATAAACACTTAAAAATTACACTTTTTATTATGCACAAAGAAGTAAATTAAATAAAACATCATTTATTTACTGTTTTTATATTAGAATGTTCTAAAAAGATTTATGTAGGTATTGACCTCCTAAGTCAGAAACAATAGCAATGTCTAAACATAGTCAGTCTATTTTTTACCTATCAAATGTGCCTTCCACACAACACCCTACCTATCCAATTTTATGTTACATTGAGTGTATAATATTAAAAGGCGTTTCATTCCATACTCCATAAATCTTAATCTCAAGATAACTTTAATTAATTCTAGCTAGCTAGCTAACTCAAACACTATTTCTAACTGCACGTTTCTTCATGAAGAGCATCTGTATAGCATCTGCTGACAGTCCCTTAGTCTCTGGAAGATAGAACTGCCCGTAAGCAGCCCCTAAGAAGCAGACGAAGGAGAATATACAGAAGGTGAAGCCCAAGCCGATGCCCTCGACGATGGGGTTGAATACGATGAGCGTCAAGAAGTTTACGATCCACATGCAGGCCATGGAGAGGCTGTTCCCGAGACCACGGACCTGGAATATGAGTTAAAAAGCTTTAAATATATATATTTTAGTAGTGTTTTTAACGACGAGAAAATGCATTGCTATTGCTACCACTGCGAGTCTGCCCACCTACTTGGACGTCAGGGTATGCGTATTGTATCTAACTCAATAACCAGGGGGACTGATTGTTTTATGAAAATCTCATCATTGTCAGACGTCAAGTCAGGTCACGGGTCCTGATAGGTCAGGAAACTCTAAATAATATACAGACTCTACCGCGGCATCATTAGCAGACCAATTAGCAGACTAAGACCTCACATGATTTTTATATCAAGTGTACTGGATACAAATACTGATGGCCTAAAGATTGGAATCTGAATCAGTCATTCCACAAAACAAATTTTTACCTCTGGCAGGAACACCTCAGCAGTTAACACAAACGGTACCGCCACTGCCCCCAAGTTGTACACGAAGCTGAATGCGTATATTAGTGCTGCTGTCACCCAGTGCGGCCCCCAGTGGTACTGTAACTGTGTGCCCAGCAGCAAAGTCAAGATGCCTGACCCGATGGAGGTCGAGGTCAGGAGGAACTGCGGGAGATAAATAATATATATAAGGATAACGGCAAAGGAAGAACAGAATAAAAGTTAAAAAAATGCAAAGGTAGTTTAAGCTGTGCGGCGTGACGATGATGATGAAAGGATACAACCAGAAACACAAAAACGGGAGTATTTTTTAAGTCCAATGGCTCTTGAGTCAATTAGGAACTGCATAGTGAATAAAACAGGGATAGTGCTGGGTTATTTCTCAAAATCTAAAAATTAACTTTTTTATGTGCAGTATTAGTAACTACTGCACGTAAAAAAGTCATTTTTGGTCATGGTAGAGTACTACCATTTAGGTGATAGTCATGATGAATACATGGTATAATAAATGCCAGTCTTCACAAAATCAACAGCTGTTCAGAAACAGCTCTCATCAGTCTTAATTTTGCTTTAAAATATACCTTTCTCCCCAGTCTGTCAATCAGCAAAGCGCACAACAAACTCGCCACCAAATAGTCCACGGCCAAGTATATTGAACATTGATTGGAGTCCATGGAAGGCACAGCTTCCTTGAAGAGCGGCTCCGCATATACTTGAATGGCAATGGAACCCATGCAGATCGTTATTGCCATCACAATGATGACTGATACTAAAGCACGTTGCGAAGACTCGGATTTTTCTGAAACACAGTAAGGATATTTTAGAAAAATGAGATCTCTCTATTTAAAACCATTATACAAACATAATACTTATTTACTTTTTACAAAAAACTTTTACTGAGAGAGAAACAAAATTGTCATTTCCCTAGATCTCACAATTTATACAAATTACCAAAATATATTCTCACATATTTTTTAAATGGGTAAATAATCTTTTAGAACCTTCGCAAACGAAAGCTTAGTAAGATTTCACAATTACACTGTCTACAGAACCTGGGGCTGAATTTTGTAGGTAATTGTAACTTAACATCTATCGCCATCGCTTTCAATTCGACATACCTACACTACATAGATTTCTGCGTAATCATACACATTTTACAGATTACTTCGACTTCTGCCTTGATAAGCCAGAGGATGACAGTGATTTTTATATTGAATGCAAATACTTCTATATGTTTGTACATATTGAAAGCTATCGTGACAGATATTAAACTACATAATAAGGTAAAATGACAACGCATATCCTTAATGACGTTACAGCTCTCTGCAAACTTTAGTTTATGCTGTTTAAGTATTTTCTTATCAACAAGCCTTGTCTAAAAATTGCTAGCTTATTTCATATCAACTGTCATATTGTTTTGTGTGACGTCATTTAATTCAAAACATCACACCTCCACCCACATGACATGTGATTAAATTATTTGTCAAATAGTCTCGTTGAGATTTGTGAACATACTTAAGAATTTCCATGCTGAGATCTCTTTGGAGTTTTCCTTTCTCTTCACCTTGATCAGATGTTTGCTAGCGGCATCTGCAAGTTCAACAATTGTAATAAAATAAATGTAAAAATAACTCTATTTATCTGTCTGCTACTTTTTCATGTCTGAACTGGACTACTACTGAATGAATTTTGCTTTAGAGATATATTCGAATAAGGGAAAGAACATAGGCTACCTTTTGTCGCGAAAATGAATATCGAAGGGATTAAATTAGGGGATAAAAGTCTGTAAGTACACGTGGAAAAAGTCACGGGCGGTTGCTAGTACTTTATATTTCTATGACTGCTGTAAACCTTATCGCTTACTCGCAGATTGAGAAGGCAAGAAAGTAAGATTGTTTGTATTCTCATCTTTTAATTGCTATTTCAATAATGTAACAGAAAACAGATAAAATCCACGTGATATTATTATATTTTATACTCACATAGAAGGTTGGCAGGAAAGTAGAAAAAAAGGCGATATAACCTATGATACTTATGTCAAAATTGTAACATTAGTTGAGAAAAAGATGCCTTATCTTATTTGCTATAGAGTCGCCTTGTTACTTTGCTAGAAAGAAATTAATTTCTTTGCACATACACATTTAGAGAAAACCATTTTTTCGATCAAATCCATACCGTTATCTGCTTGTAGAATAGTTTCTATTTGTGGGTCGAGCTGTACCCTTATCTTGGAAATCTCGGCTTCCACCTCATTTGACGTTATTGACAAACGCCGATAGAATGCCACAGCTTTGGCTGCCTCCTGGAAATGTTAAATGGTGTTTGTGTCAATTACTTTAAAGCCTTTTCAGAATACTAAATAATATACTAGAAAAAATACGACTCGCACCAGATCAATACTCAGACGGGAATCGAACACACCTTTTCAGAATCATAAAAACTAGGTGGGGTCTCTTAAGGTTCTGTGTTATGTCCTTTGCTATTCATGGGACTTAGCTAAGCGATGATGTTTCTTTTTTTGTAAATTGTCCTCAACTTTTTCAATAATATTTCAACAGAAATTATGTCGACTTGATGCTTTTCTTAAGCAATACATCTTATCGCTCTAACTAATGTATTATAATTGTATTCTTAAGAGTGATTAGTTATTTTTTTCTAGCAATTTATAGAGCAAATTAAAAATATACAAGTATTATAAAAATTATATAACATATTATGAAATTAATCTTTTCGGGTTTTACTCGTAAAATGCTAAATTAAAATATGTTTCCAAATCTCACCTGTTCCCTTCCTTTCTGCATCAAAAATACCGGCGACTCCTGCAGCATCGCCACCAGCACAAGATACAGCACTGACAGAGATAAATGCACGTAGATGACATTTTGGTATGACAAATAGCCACCCAAAGCATAAGAGAATAAAAGTCCGAGGAAATATCCTGAAACTGTAGTGGAGGTGAGAGCACCCCGGATTGAGTCCTGAAAAGGATAAAAAATTAAAATTTTATAGTTATCCATCTGATGGCTGCTTTTAAATTAAAAATTAAAATCTCATAACTGCTTTTGCTGAACAGTGATCATAATTATGAAATAGGAACATTGGTGAAGAATTCAATATTTTATACAATTTAAAGAGACTACCTAGTAGTTGTATTGTAAAAGCTGAAACTATTTATTTATTTAATTCTTTATGCACAATTGTACAATGGCGGACTTAATGCCTTAGGCATTGTCTACCAGTCAACCTTAGGGTGATGTGGGACTATGGCTAAGGTAAGCCATGCTATAAAAATGCATAGAGAATTGGTGGAGTGGGATTTCTAAAAGGTAAGCCGATCGAAATCGGTTCGTACATAGACCCTTCGCCGCTGCTACTCAGATCTATCATCAACTTGTCAAAATCTTTCTCCAAACATACCTGACAGATCTCGGAAATGTAGACGGATGAGATACATTGGCCGGCCGCGCCGGCCCCAGCGAAGCCCACCGCTGCTAACACCATTGGCACGCTGTTGGTGACCGATAATGTCGACCAGGCTATCTAGGAACATATTGATCTCGTTCGTTAAAATATAAGACAACATTACAAATATTGCTCTGATTCCAAAGTAAGCAGCTAAAGCACTTGTGTCATGGAAATTAGTGACAACGGTGGAACTACAAACACACAGACCTGAGCCAATTTAGAAAATTTCGTCTTCTAAATTGACCTAGCCGGGGATCGAACCCAGGATCTCAGAGATAGCGACACCTTGAAAACCGGCGTACAAACCAGGAAACTCGACCAGGAAGATCGTCATTATTCAACGTTAATAAAAAATATACAGGCAACTTTATATCTAGGAAGTCGCAACAAACTGATCAATGGCGACTTGAGTGGTACAGTGGTCAACAACCGGTCTACCACGCAAGAGGTCCTGGGTTCGATTACCGGCTTGATGAATTTAATTTCTGTGATGGGTCTAGGTGTTATATAAGTAGTATATCAGTTTTTCTAGCACCCATAATACAAGCTTGGGGATAACAAATAAATAAAATAAAAAAAATTGACGTTCAGTCTTAAAAACATTAATCACACTGCATTGATTTGAGCGGAACAGACATCGTGAGATGATTTTAATCAATTGTATGGTGATTTTTTAACAGTTGACAAATTATGTGGTGTTACTTAGGCTCAGTTGCACCAGCTTACTTTAACAAAAACAAGCTTGTTAAAGTACCGGTTAAGCACAAGTTAGCCAAAAAAAGGTTGCCAGCCAGCATGATGTTTGACAAGTTTGACGTGACAATGGGTAGCATTATCATTTGGCGATAACTTTAACTTTAACAGCGTTTTGGTGCAACTCACCCTTAGACCGTCAAACTGAAGAACTTTATCTTAATCAGAGCAAACAAATAATCAGCTGTTCCATAGAAAATGTCGATATCTACTCGACCAAAATGTATGGAACAGCTGATTATTTTTTGCTTTGATTAAGTTAGTCCCTATGTCTATACATTCAGTTTGACGGTGAAACTAAGCCACACCACAAAATTTGTCGATTATTTTCGATTTTGCCCTGGGGGGTTATTACTACCTCTTAAAACTTGCCATAGTTTATGAATTGCAATAGTTACCTCTCTTTCTCGCTGTATACACAGCCATTCTGATAAGTGGCAAGTTTTAAGAGGTTGTAATATAGGGGTTGTAGTCCAAAGAAACCTATTTTTTATACATACCACACTAGGTAATCCGAACAAAATAGCGGCATACTTTCTTCCAAATTGGTCCAATATGTATGCACAAAAAGGAGTAGTGACCAGGGCTCCAATATTGGTGAGACTGCCCAACAGTGATATTTCTAATGTCGACATCGGGTGGGACAGCACTGTTTGGTTGGATGTAAAGTTGGCTAGAGTGTATGACGGCCATGCGTACACGAAACCAGTTAGAGTTGTGAGGAAAGCGACTGGAAGGAAAACATATTTATAAGAATTTATGAGGAGCTCGGTGGCGCAGTGGTTTAGCGCCTGGCCCAGCGATTGCGGAAGTTAAGCAACGTTCGCAAGGGTCGGTCATGGGATGGGTGACCAAAAATTTATTATCTCGAGCTCCTCCGTGCTTCGGAAGGCACGTTAAGCCGTTGGTCCCGGCTGCATTTGCAGTCGTTAACACCTACCAATCCGCATTGGGCCCGCGTTGTGGGTTATGGCCCATCCTCCTTACCACCCATAAGGAAGTGGGGACATCAAAAATAGCTGATGGACAACATGGACCTTTTTTCATAGTAGACAGAATGTGTTTATGCATCCCGAATGTATAAAGAGCTCGATGGTGCAGTGGCTTAGCACATTTGGGTTGCAAACTTTCGCTTAAGTTGGTTAGCGGATGGATGAAAAAAAAATATTATCTTGGAAATCTCCGTGCTTCGGAAGAATATGCAGACATTAACATCCATACTGGGTCTGCGTGGTGGGTGGGTTATGGCCACAAAACAGTGGTTATTGCCCATCCTCCTTATCCGTCCGTAAGGAAGGCCTGTGCCCTTCTCGAAGTGGGGACATTAAAATCCACTCCACCTCCATGGTCGAGTGGTTTGTACGACGGTTTTCAAGGTGTCGCCATGTCTCGGGTCCCGGGTTCGATCATCAATTAGAAAATGAACTTTTCTAAAAAAAAAAATTTTAAAATTTAAAGCTGTTTATTTCTGATAAGTAATACAATATAAGAAATGGCTTATCCTAGAGTTAGAATCTTTAATATTTAAGATTATGACACTATAGGAGGGTCACTCAGGGCAACGGATTATAACAATTACTGTTTACATTTTTATTCTTTTTTTTAAGTAGGTTCATAATACTTAGTTAACATTACACACATTAGTCCGGACGCGCATCCATCCCGCAGTCACAAACGAAAAACTTTTTAAGTCTGTTTTTAATTTGTTTTTTCTTTTTTGTTTTAATTTTATCGATTACGCTTTTTGGAAGTTCAACTAACAATTCGGGGAGGACACTCGTCGAAACTCTTTTTCCTTACATATTATTACATCTAGGGACGTTGAATGTTGGTATGTTTTGCTGAGAGCGTAAGTTACATGGTCTAGTCTTTAGATCTAGTTTACTGATGTTTTCACAATATTCTGTTATAATTGCTAATTTTATTTTATCAAATACATTCAAAACTTTACAGTACTTAAAGAGCTTGTCATAATTGTCTCTGAATTTATACCTGATTTTCAGTGGAACTATCGATTTCAATAGTCTAATTTGTAAACGATATATGTTATTCTTGTATGTTTTATATGTTCTACCATAGCTCGATATACCATAACTGATTATAGAATCAGCTAGTGAAATGTACAACAATCTTAATGTGTTATATGGCAGTTTATATCTTAAGATATTGAATTGTGCTAGTAAACCTCTCAATCTGTTACAAACATACTCGTAGTTCACATGTGGGCCCCAATTAAATTTATCATCAATTTTCAATCCTAGGTAAGTATGTTGTTCAACTATTTCTAAACTTTTACAATCACATGATCCTGGTTTAAGATGCATGCAACTATGTTCGTGGGCAACGATGTTGGCTGTAAAATTATTTTCTTTAATGTATGGTGAATGTATGTGCATTGCTTTTGTTTTTTGATAATTGATTGACAAACCCACATCTATATTGATCTGGGTGTTTGTAGTTCCACCGTTGTCTCTGATTTTCCTAACACAAGTTCTTAAGCCGGTTATTCCAATCTGTTACCCCAAAGAATCTACCCTGAGGTGAATACTTGGAAACGTATATCCGAGAATTTACCCTAAGCTAGGGTGGGAGCATTCTCGGACATAGGTTGCCCAGAATTCACCTCATGATTCTTTGGGGTAAGAGGGCTACCTATTGTCTAATTAGGGTTCCGTACCAAAATGGTAAAAAGGAACCCTTATGGTGTGACTAAGTCTGTCTGTCTGTCACAGCTGGATATCTCGAGAACTACTAATGGTATCAACTTGAAATTTGGAATAGTTAAAGATGACCTTTGTCCAACTATTTTGCAAATAAGAAAGAAATAAAAAAATAAATAGTTTTTTTACAACAGGGACTGAAAAGGGGTCTTAAAAATTTTAAGTGGGGCGACTAGGGCATGTGGGGTATCATATAGAAGAGCGCCATTTGCACATTTTAAAACTTTTTTCTTTTTTTTTAGGCCACATAGTTTTCGACGATGAAAAATGTAAAAAAAAATACCGTTCCCCCCCCTTTTTCTCCGAAGTTTGCAAAGAGAAAAATCTGAAATAATTCTATGAGATAGTAGTTTATGTAAAGATTACAGGAAAAATAAAACGATGTCTCAATATAACACACTTTTTTAGAAATTCAAAAAACAAACAAAAAATTATTTAGTTCCTCTACCAGTCAACAGATGGCCCTGACCTAAGAAAAATTTATTTAGTTCTACTATCGGTCAAGAGATGGCGCTGGCCTAAGAAAAAAAATAGTTTCACTATCGGCCAAGAGATGGTGCTGACCTCATACTGCAATAATAATTTTATTATTCTACAGTGTATTTATTATGATGGTACGGAAACCCTCGGTGCGCGAGTTCGACTCGCTCTTGCTTGACCGGTTTTTTTAAAAATCTATTGCAATCGCTTTCATTTGACAGATGGATGTGACACATTGCTGCATTTCTTTGGTAAGTTTTTATTTGTGCCAAAAAGAAGCATTAATGTATCACATCCTGAAAGCGATTGCGATAGATTTTGAAATTAGGCAATTAGCCCCCATATCAGAAGAACCGGCTTTAGCTACTTACTTTAGTTAGAACAATGTTTGTGATATTTATACTTAAATGCCTGATGATGGAAAAGTTCAAGTCGCCTTTAATCGATGATATCACAAACAAATGAATGGTTCTCTTGTATAGTTTCACCAGATAAGATTATAAATAAGCAAATAGATAAGTAATTGTGCGACATTGTGCATATAAATGGCAAATGGGTGATAAGAGCTTAACTTAACTAGCTTAACTTTTGATCTCTGTAAGCGTTTATTGTTGTTAAGGCCTTAAGGTGCGTCAAATCCCAATATTCAATTCAAATTATTGAAAGATTACGCGCGTGGAATATCATGGAAAAAATATATTATATACATACTTGAAATAATACACAATAGATTTAATTGAAAGCATTTATACAAAATATTCCGTGGACCCTGTTTCTGGTCTTATTTGCAAAATTTCTCGGAAACAGAACATTCGTTTATGTTAAAACCAACCATAAAAATCGGCGATGTTAATACTTTCAATCTCAATTGAACAGATTTTTTTTAACTAACTTGAAAGCGAAGAAAAGCGATAAAAACATGTAAAAATTGAGAATTCGGTGCAAGTTCTCAACGCAACCGCCGCGTTGGAACGAGTGAACCCAAAGTGAGTAGAGTTACGTTCGATTTCACTCCATCACGGATCGACCCGCTCGGATTGTCGCATGTTAAGGTTAAGCCCTTAATTATGGGATAAAGCCTAGATATTTATTACATCATAGTTTTAATAGGGATGTTGACTATTTTTTTTATTTTATGTTACATAAATTACCTCTCAAAAAAAGAAACATTGGTAAAAGAATTAATTCGCTAGCATGAAAACTGCCCGAGATATCACAGTGTGAAATGCGCACAAATGGACTCGATCAAAAACGCTCCATACTAATGGCTTGCACGTTATGACGTCACGCCGTGCTAGTTTGTATGCAACGCGTAGGAAATTTATTCGGCAGCTATATTAAATATTGTGTTTATCAAAATGGTTTCTTCGACAAATTTGCTATACATTTTTACGGACTAATTAAAGGTATCATTTATTTTAATAAATTTTATACTTTTTAAATGGACTTATCCACCCAACTTTGAAGGGTCATAAAACAAATAATATGCAATATATAAAACCAAGAGGTATACAAGCTACTCTAAAAGTTTAATATGTTTACGATTTTTATTAGTATTTCGTTATTTTATTCATTAGTCAACATCCCTATTGTTCGGACATTCGTATGAAAAGTCGATTTTTTGTCTGTTTTCAGAGAAGTCGTAGAACAAAAGCGTTGTTGTTTATGGTGTTAGTGATCTGATCGTCTCCTGCGTGGTTGTTGGTGTTTAACAATTAATAACCCTGTTTAAAATAGGTAACGCCTACTCAAATGTCTTCAGCAACTGACTCATAAAGTAGTAATACATTTTATAGCAAATGAAAAGTTGTTAAGTTTTGAACGTATCACAAAAATTCACGTTTCACAATTTTTTAGTTTTAATAAAATTAATTTGGATGCTGTTATTAGATAGTAAAATTAATTGAAACAGAAGTCACTTTTCTTTTTTAATAACACAATTAATTAAAACCTCTTTTGTTTTACTACTATCAATTAATGAATACTTAACTTTTTAAAATAGAATTATCACTTACTAAATATAGCAGCCACACTTTGAATTAGGAATGCAGGAATTGTCACTTTTTCTTCCATTTTCAAAATATCAATACAGTTTTCTTTATTCAAAAACTTTATACTTTTTAATTAATTTGTTTTGCAGCGTGATCGTTGTGGTTTTCAGACAGGGTGTTATTTTTTTTAAATTTGCATTTGCACGTTTTTTGTCATGTCAGTTAACACATTTTGCTATGTGATATTTGAGCGTCTTGCTTGCGTGTTGTAGGCTGTAATAATGTATTAACGTGGTGATAACTAGAGATTATATCAAAGATGTAGTTTACTTAATGTTTGATACTGTTAATGCTTGCCTTATCTAGTAATCAGACAGGTTATTATAATTATTAAGTTAAAATATTAACAGGCAAAGAAAGTCATTAAGGCCGATACCTATCTCTATTTTTTTTTATTCATGTATCTGAAATAAGCTTTTTATCATTTCTTAATAAAAATCTGAAGCCTGAGCACAGAATATATAACAGATTTAAACGCCTGAGTCTGTTTTATTTGGATACCCAAACATTACTATTGCGTTCGAGTTAAAATTTTAAATTCAGAACTTTTCACCACAATTCGAAAGACACAAAAAAAATTTAGACTACCACTAATCTTAGGTTTTAGCGAACCTTTTAAAATATAAATTTTTATACTAACCACGAATGGATGATTTTGTATTATTGATCATTAAATCTTAATGCAAACGCGGTCAGAAATGTTTGCACACAACGTTCACTCAGGCCTCAGATTATAATATTAAAATAATCAGTATCTTTCGATTTATGAGCTATAACGCTTTTTCATTCAAGCATAACTTACTTAATAAGGAATACCTTGAATAACAAGAATTAAGTGCGGAATATTTCAATAAAATCAGAGCTTAAGAAAGAACTGATAAAAAGCTCATCATAAACTTATTGTTGTTTGAAACATTTTTACTCGTAAGTTTAGGACTCTGTTATAGAGGGTTATTTGTAATGTACCAAGAGTAGATTCTAAACAACAACATTTTGTTCAACGACTTTTCCGAAAACAGACAAAAATACTATACTATATTTGGCATTTATTATAACTTAATATAATAAATGCCAAAATAATTATGTCTATCTGTCCGTAACGTTTTCACGCCTAGACCGCTGGACCAATTTTGACGAAACTTGGTACTGATATAGATGGGACCTTGGGAAAGGGCATAGGCTACTTTTTATCCCACTGCTGGGCATGGGTCTTTGCCCGCACGATATAAGGTTATGTGTCCATCAGCCATTTTTGATGTCCCCACTGCTGGGGCACAGGCCTTCCTTATGGGTGGTAAGGAGGATGGGCCATAACCCACCACGCGGGCCCAATGCGGATTGGTGGGTGTTAACTACTGCAAATGCAGCCGGGACCAACGGCTTAACGTGCCTTCGGAAGCACGGAGGAGCTCGAGATAATACATTTTTGGTCACCCATCCCATGACCGACCCTTGCGAACGTTGCGGCCAGGCGCTAAACCACTGCGCCACCGAGCTCCTCGAGAGATAAGGTAGTAACCTTATATATATCGCAATAATTAGTGACATAACTGAGACGTGTTGCCACATCACCTACCGCGACGTGGCAGGAAAATGATAAGATGTCAATGCAAATATTATAATCGTTCGTTTCGTTTAATTTAACTCGTTATATACTTATAATCTTGTGCAAACAAAACTTCTGAATCGCACACGACAATTTTAAAATTATTTTTTGTTCATTTTACAGCTATCTTTTATGGCGTCTGAGCTTGAGTAAATAAGTTAGTAAATATTGTTTTGATAACATTTTAAGACACTTTAGGGAAAATTAAAGTAACTCTATTATTTTTATAAAAAAAATATCACAAAATAGTCAATTTATATCATCATGGTTTTGTTATCCTATTAAGTTACTATTGCATAGAAAAACTTAAAACTAAAAAATTTCATTGACATTCAAGTTTCTTGTACTTACGGTAATTTTTGATAATTTTCTAATTAAAAAATATATAATTTAGTTGAGTGAACCACAAAATCTTTTTTTTTATTTTGATGAACTATGTTTTTTTTTGACAAAAACTGTTATCAAATATTATAATAAATGATCATAACAATAAAAGTAAAACCACATAGGTCTAATCTAAATTATTTGATTCTACTGCAAATAAACTCTAGTATCTGCATATAATTCATTTTAATGTTTGACTAGATTATTTATAACGTCTGACGAGAATCAACAGTTATAGGGTAAAACCGCCTGTAATGAGCAATAGAATAAAGAGAAACTGTCAAAACCAAAACTAACTAGTAATAACGACGGAATACAGAAAAGAAAAGCTTGATAGCAAAAAGTTTACAAGCACACAAGCAGAAGGTCATCAAGGGAAAAGAACTTCGAATGGCACTTCTGATAAAGAGTGGTTAAGTGCCAGTAACTTTACTTTACTTTTATTTTAGGTACTTTACTTGACTTTGGGTCCACAATTTGGAGCCCCTCATGTCATGTGCATGTTAATAGACTAGAACAGGTCCAACAAAAGTTTGTAAAATTCTTAAATTACAAAACAAACCGCTTCAATTCCTCATATGAAGAATCAGCTGCTCATTATGGTATCTCCACCCTTATAAACCGTCGTTCTCAATTTGATCTTTGTAACCTATTTAAAATCATAAATAATCAAATGTACTGCCCTGATTTATTACCTAAGATAGGTTTCATCACTAAAAGTAAATTTCTAACGCGCCCCTCACGAGTCAAATCACTAAACGATAAGTATCTTAATGTCTTCGTGCCACCCACCGCAGGTAAAAATTATACACGTAATAGATTTCTAATCAGAAGTATAAATAAATATAATGATGATTATTGTAAACTTGACATGGTTGATTCAGAAGTGGATATTTTCAGTAACTCTTTACCTAAATTTAAACGATTAATATGTGCAAACCTTAATACACAAAACGACTAATGTGTACCTACTACTGAAGTGTAAATTAGTTACTTACTACTGTTTTGTTTTTCGTTAAGTATTATATATAACTTGTCCGAATAATCATCCTTATCGGCACTATAGGTCTGTTATAGCTAGTAATATAGATATAAGTGCTTTTGTTTGAATAAAGAATTAAGTAAAATCCTTTTTTCTGTCAAATATTTTCTATTTATTTTGTTTTCTTAGCATTAAAAATACCTTGAAAGTGACTCTTTTTTTGTTAACGTATATTAACCACTTTATCTGTTGTAACTTAGCCTAAACTTATTTTTTTCGCTTATGTTATGTTGCCTAACTAAATTAGTTTAATGTTCATACATTTGCACATAAAAGTTTTGTTACAATAGCGTTTACGGTTAGTATGGAAAATGCAATTTGTTAAAAAATCTCCAAACCAAACGTCAATTTCATAGGTAAGTACCTAAAATATTAATCGCAAATAGGACTACAAGAATATTACCACGCGTTTTTGGACTGCCTATCTCTGGCGTTATTTACCCTACTTTATCAACTCCTTAGTAGTCACATCAATAAACAATACGACAATTAAAGCATTATTTCCACGGGTGAGATATTATTAAAATTATTCTAACAAGAAGTGCTCTATAAACAGTGTCAGTGAAGTGATAATTGTTTATTTAAAATGGAAAACGAGAAATTAAAACTTTCTGCGATGGGGATACAATGTTTGGCAACGATGTGCAGTTAGTATAAACTGGATTAAATAAAAAAATCATTATTTAATAAATCACATGCTAAATAGTACCTAGATTAAAAAAATACAGGTGGGCATTGAGCCTTAAAACCCTTTGAATCACCTTAGCAATGCATTTAATAAAAATAAGAAAGATTTATTAGAAATCACACACAATTCAATTATTAAAGTCCCAAACTAAGCTAATCCTGAGGGCATACTCAAATCACTATTCTACTAAAGTTATATGGGATTGACCCTAAGCTTAAACTTACTTAGCTCATGCATGACAATTCCATAGGTACATGTCATCCTATTCTAGGATCGGTAATTTTAGTTGGCTTTTGAGTAAAAACCGACTTCAAAAAACCTACCTCTAAAAAGCAAGAAATAATATTCGTAATAATAAAAATACGTCTATTGAAGTCGGGTGGGGCTGGAGTACAGATTCCTTTTTTTTATTCTAAAAGCCCCACCCGACTTCAATAGACGTATTTTTATTATTACGAATATTATTTCTTGCTTTTTAGAAGTAGGTTTTTTGAAGTCGGTTTTTTGTTTTTTTTTAATCAATTTTTTATTTTTTTAGTTTTAGTGTAGTAGTGTAGGTAGTGGTGTAGGTTATTTACCTTGTAGGTAAGGTATATTATAATATGTAGAAAAATCGACTCAGCCAAACGTAAGATAATCGCGAAGAAACATACATACGGGTCAAACTGAGAACCTCCTTTTTTAAGTTAACACTTAAGATATCCCTCTTCCTACAAAAAAATAATTATCTTATTCAGTTCATAAACAAAGAAGTAATACGACCATTATCATCGAGGTAATTCACACAAAATCATACTATTTTCGTGCTTTTTTCAAGATTACATGAAAAGTACTGAACCGATTTCCAAATTTTAAAAAATGGGACCAACTTGGGAGTTTACCTAATGTAATAACGTTTGAATCATTTCAATCGGTCCAGCCGTTTTTGAGTAATCGGTGGACATACACAAAAAAAAACAAATATACAGACGAACATAGAACTTCCTCCTTTTTTGGAAGTCGGTTAAAAAGGGCTGTATATGGCTGTACTATACTCAATAACGAATATAATTTATCTGTGTGGTAAAATTGATCCTTTAAATGGGCAGTAGACTAAATAAGTTTGAAAAACATTACCTATGATTTTTTTTTAAATATTACGTGTTGAAATTTTTACTCTTAGCTTTATAAAATTAATAAATATTCAATTCAAGTTTCGTTTTAAAGACCAAGCGGTTCACATTACCTACTTAAATCATGGCATTTTTCGATTTCAATGAAAATAGACAAAATACTTAATTACTTTTATCTTGAGTGCCTTTGATACTTTTAAGTAAGTACCTATTTATGTAGGGCGTTTAAATATTAATAACGTTACACAATATAAAACATAAAAATCACGTCACACTAATGACAGTGACATTGTAGAGCTAATATTGATGATGATAAGCGCACTACATTATGTGATACAATCTTACAGGACAACATGCGTAATTTCAATTATTTCTTTTATTTTGATAAGGATGAAAAAACTTTCATGAATGATTTACACAATATTAGGAAAGAGAGCATTTCCTAACATGGTGTAATTCATTTATTCATTAAGTTACTTAATATAACTGAAAAAACATTAGAAAAAATTGACTCACCCGTAGCAGCTCAGACGGGACGGGCTACGGGCGAGTCGATTTTTTCTAAAATTTTTTAGTTATATTAAGTAACTTAATATATAAAAATAGCATTGTGAATGCTAAAATTTTAAAAAAAAAAAATATTCATTTAAGAAAGCGACGATGATCACTTATTACAATGAAAAGTAAAATTGTTACTTCATGAGAAGTTCATTCACCTCTATATTGATTGATGACGTAACTTGAAAAAAAAAATTCAACATTTTTATTATCTATCACCTAGAGTGAAGAATTTTTCTTTATTTTTTGCCCTGTTTATTTTCAGTATCGTTCCTGGCAAGTCAAACGGGATTCGTGTGCGCATGGCCTTCGTACACTGTGGGTAACTTCATGTCCAATGAGACCGTTTTAAATAGACCCATGACGTCATTGGATATATCCCTGCTGGGTGGTCTACCAAGTTTGGGAGGGTTGGCTGTGACGCCATTCTGCGGGTATCTTTTCAACACTCTGGGGAGGAAATATGCTACAATATTGTTTGGACTACCGTACATGGTATGACACTCCTTTTTTACATGCTTATTTAATATAATGTGTTTGCAACTTAACCGATCCTATTTGTGAAAACTTTTATTTGTAACCGATTCCATTTGTAAAAGTTTTCACAAATAGAATGTGATGCACCTTCCCTGGACCTTGTAAACCTTTGACTATGTAATGAAATAATTTAACATCCGGCTTAGCTTAAGGTCCAGAATCACTTGTTGACACTACTTGTCTCAAATCTGATTTTTCGATTTTTTGCTTGAGCCTTTAAAATCCACTTCACACAAGCAAAAAATCGAAAAATCAGATTTTTTAACTATTTAGACACATATTTAAAAGTAATTAATTCATTAACGCCGGAGCGGTCGCTCGTTTTCCGGGCGTTGAAGAGTTAAAAAATACAAATTTCGACCTGGGATTTTTTAAAGTGACAATTTTGTGCGCGAACTTTTCAAAAAATAAATATTTCTTTATTTTTTATAGTTGACTTGGGCCATCATCGCAGTCTCCAATAGCGTACCCCTAATCCTTCTTGCAATGGCAATAGGTGGCGTCGGCATCGGCGGGCAGAATGTCTCCTTGATATTCATAGCGGAGATATCGCACGACTCCATCCGAGGTGGCCTGACTGCCTTCTCAGCATCAGGATACTTCTTTGGCATTCTAATGTCATACATATTGGGAGGCTATTTGAGCTACTACCAAGTTGTTTACACGCATTTGACGCTTTCCGTTGTGTGCGTATTGACTCTCTTTTTGCTGAAAGAATCGCCAGTGTATTTAGTGTTGGTTGGGAAAGAAGAAGTGAGTTGAACTTTATGATATCAAAGCAACTTCATGTTTTATATTTTAAAATGTCTTTAATCTTATATTGCGAAAAGTGGCCGAGACACATTTTTTCAATTTACGCACTCAGTTTTAAGAATTCTTGAGAAAACATGAAATGTGCTAGCGAGAGAGCTGCAGTTAGTGGCAAAATCGCTACGAGCTCTTAAGCCATTTTGCAAAGTTAAAGCAAGTTGATACTTTTTTATCTTAAAATATTTTTTGGTTTTCAGGAAGCTGCCAAAAATATAGCGTTTTATAATAAAGTAGATGTTAACTCCAAACTAGTAAAAATGGAGATTAGAAAAATTAAAATACAACTTGATCCGAGATTAGAGAAAATACTTGAAGCCCAAAAAGGTAAAACAAGTGATTTTTATAACAAAATAACTTACAACATTGGATTTTCCACATTTTGATAACATGTCAATTAAGGCATTATTAGCTCTATATTTTTTTTAATCTGCAACTTTGTCTGCAACAGTTTCTTCAGTTGGGTCAATTTTGCGCAGTTTTCTAAAATAGCACAATAATCGTCTTTTTAACAACTAATTACCTAATTGAGTTTCTAACGAGTTACAGATGTGGAGATAACAGAAGAACTACTCGAATCAAAGTTGGGAGAACTGATGGAATCGCGAAAAGAATCATCTTGGAGAGTTTTTAGTAAGTTAAGAGAAAAAAAAACTTCTACAATCGTTGATGAAATCAAAAAACTCTTTTAGTCCCGTAGATTTTCTAAGACTTACTCTTCTCGTCTATTTTTTTTCATTGTCTTTTTATGGAAACTCTTGTGGAAGCAGCAACAAATTATTTAAAAAAACCTATTTCAAACTTAAACTTCTTTATTCCAGGAAAATCCAAATCCTCAAAGCGCGCTCTTTGTTCAGTACTTTTCGTCATCGCAGCAACTGTAATGATGGGGTCAGTGGTCCTCCAAGTATACGCAGAGCCTTTGTTTAAAGAAGCAGTGCCTTCTTTGTCGTCAAACTTATGTGCCATATTTCTGGCTGTTGACTTCTTGGTGGCTAGTGTTATTTGTGTACTGGTCATCGACAAGTTTGGGAGGAAGGTGAGAGTCCACTTTTGTGTTAGTCATATTCTTTCATATCCCATGACACGTCAAATATTATAATGTGGTGTAATCAATATAATTGCTAATCATACGCTGTAAGTGTTTAATGTTTTGTGGTGTTACTGCTGGTTTCACACGGAGGCAGAACAGTAGGCAGCTGCTGTTACTGCTACTTTTACGTGAACGTACTGCAATGCTATTCTCTAACATGCAATTTCACTGTCAGTGATCGTTTCGTCGTGTTTCTGACAGATGTCTTATACCCATTACTGAGTCACTAGGCAAAATGCCATAGATTCCAAAGAGTTCAACCAATAATAGGAATATGACACCTGTCAGACAGCGCTATCGTAGCGTCGAGGGACAACGCTACCGTAGCGTCGACCTCGACGCTGCTATCTTTAGAGAATAGTATAGCTGCCTGCCTAGCATGACCGATTTATATCGCGTGATATAGCATTTTATCGACACTCAACTGTCAAACTCCTTTGTCTTTTTGACAGTTAAACGTGATAAAAAGCTATATCACGCGATATAAATCGGTCATGCTAGGCAGGCTGGCTGTTCTGTCTCGGCTAGTGCGTTCACACAGAAGCAGCACTGTGCTGGCTACTGTTCTGACTCCGTGTGTAACCAGCCTGCTCAGCATGACCGATTTATATCGCGTGATATAGCGTTTTATCACGTTTAACTGTCAAAAAGTCAAAGGAATTTGACAGCTCAGTGTCGATAAAATGCTATATCACGCGATATAAATCGGTCATGCTAGGCACTCTAGGCGGGCTGTATTAGATAAAAAGATAGGATACATTAGTCAATGCTACATTTTAAACTGAGCTAATTTCTTACTGACTAACGGCCGTACTCAGAGACGTCAATTAAGTTTAATGTATGATTAAAATTGTTGCTATCTCTTTCTTTTCCATAGTGATAGTAGGTATAAGACGACACGATATTTAATGAAACATTAAACTTAATTGACGTCTCTGAGTACGGCAGTTAGTATTATTTTAAGGCCAAATCCAGTGTAGTCAAGGAGAGTTTAACAAAAACCTTTTTCTATCTGTCTTGTGTTTGGCTGGTGGTGGTAAATTCGTTTAGCAGTTAGCTTCACGGCCTTATATTTGAGTATAACATGATAGTCCTATTATAAAATCATGATTAAATCAGTTAATCCAGGAATCAAACCCGGAATTTTAAGGGTAGTGATGTTATGGTGATACCCATCACACAATCACAGACATTAGATTGAAGCTGTGCTAAGTTGTAGGTATGTTATTTTATTATTTCTTATTGTATGAGGAATAGTGGCCACCTCTGGTGATAGAGTTTATCAAGCTGCCTGTGGCTTAGCTTTATCAGACGACAACAGCCGGGACCGACCGACGCGATGGTTTAACGTGCCCTCCGAAGCACGAAAGCGCTCAGTTGTAATGCTACTTAACGGTCACTCATCCGACACCTGGCCGGATCGAGCGTTGCTTACATCAGACAAATCAAAGTCACCACTATCCTTATAATTTTTTTTTACAGCGCCTGCTAGCAGTGACGTCAGCTCTGTCAGGCGTGTGCACTTTACTGCTCGGCACACAGCTGCAGCTGCAGTGGGCTCCTCACTGGTTCACTGCATTGCTCATCTATCTGTACAGCTTTGTGTACACTGTCGGATGTGCAGTCATACCTTTTGTACTGGCTGCAGAGGTGTTTTTGCCTGAGGTGAGGTATTTTTATATACAGGATGGAATTTTTTTATGCTCCGAGAAAGTACTCTAAACAATGGAGATAGCATATTTCACTTAAAGGAAATATTCCTTAATTTTTTAAAAGAAACTTACTGCATTTAAATATTTAAAAAATAGGCTTACCACACCCAGGAATCGGATCGGCTAAAATTCGAAAAAAACACCCTGTAATTAAAGGATATCAGTCGATAGGGTCAAATATCTCTAAAAACATGGTAAATTAAATGAAAGGAAAACCATGAAAGACAAAAAGAATATGTATCCAACAACATGGGGCCCGAACAACTAACATAATTAATTTAATTTAATAATTAAGTACAATATCTTTTTCCCCGTTCAATTAAAATAAGTTAAGATTTCATTGTTTTCCTTTTTCCTTTCATCTAATTTACCATGTTTGTTAGAGAGATTTGATCCTTATGATTGACCCTAACGATTGATATCATAAAAGTACACGGTGTTGTTTTGTCAAATTTTAGCCGGTTCGATTCCTGGGTGTGTGAAACGTATTTAAAAAAATCTTTGAATGGAGTTTTGTTTCTTTTCAAAAAGAAAATAATGTTTCCTTTGAGTTACTTTTCCACCATACCGATAAGAGTGTTGTTTCATTTGTTACTTAGTTTGGCATAAGTTACTAGGATATTCCATGTTTTAAATGTTTTCCTATTTTCTTTTAAAACAGTAATTAATTGAAACAGAGCTCAATTCACTACCCACGAAACCAGCCAACTTACGGAAAGAATGTTTGCTTGAAAGAAAGAATGATAGCTTACATATATTATCTTTGTTCAAGTTGTATTTATGGTGTTAATTCACTGAAACTTAACGTATTTGTGGATTAATTACGAAAAATGCGCAAACTTTTGTTTACAAACATTCTTTCTGTAAGATGGCTGGACTATATTCCATATTTTCATAAAATTTACTTTATTTAATATTTCAGGTTCGCGGCTTCTGCAACAGCATCGCCATGGGTTTCGTCTGGATCGTGAACTTCATCACCCTCTTCATCTTTAACCCCCTGGTGTATGCTCTGGGCCTGGGACCTGTGTTCTACTGCTTCTCAGCTGTCTGCTTCTTGGGAACGATCTACAGTGTGTTTAAATTACCGGAGACCAAGGGATTATCAGCTGATGCTATACAAGGACTGTTTCTCAAAAAGTAGATAATTAAAAAAAAATGGGATTGAAAAATCATGTTGTTTTTTGACTTGGTTTGTTGAGTTGCTATTTGAAAAAAGAAACAGTTAAAAACTGGCCTCAGGGGTAGATTTTATAATTGATTCAGTTTTCTCTTGTGAGTGGTTCTTTTTGGACTCTTGTCGGGATTTTTTAAGCAAATGCTAGTTAACGAATTTTAATGTCAAAGAGTGTATACAAATAGAACAATAAAACAAACATGTTGCTTAATATAAATTTATTTTTGTACTTTAATCCGCTATTATTTACACAAACATAAATTAATTAATTCACGGAAATATACACTTCTTAAGAACTGAATTGATACCAATTCTAAAGCATCGGGTTTTTACGTAACTAAACTTACAACTACTAAAAAACAATTCGATTTAATAACAAATCTTCATTACAATACGTCATCGTACACCTCATCATTGACTTTAAAAAAGCATTTTCTGAAAATTTACAATGTTTTATGATCTAGGCGAGTCCGTTAATGAAATTCATTATTCACAATTTTTTTGAGCTTTTCATATTGTTCTTTGCTTCAAAAATCGTCGTAATAACTACAAGTTATCATTAGAATTTTGTGACTGCTACTTTTATGGACTTATTAATTTAATAATCACAATATTTCATTACTTAATCTAAAGCCTGTTATTGTGTTATAGATTCTACCCTAAGAGTATTATTATTATTATTATTGGTTTTAATATCTATCACATTTTAACAATAAACCAAAAAATACTCTTTTGTTGGACACTCATAAAATGTTCATTATGCAATATAAATATCTTAAGAAAGTATTCTTTGTATCCTCAATTAATATGTACAGAGTTTTAAGATTACGTAAATTTAACTGAACCTCTTGACCTCATCCAACAGTAAGATACCATCAAACTGCTCATCATGGACCCAAGGAAGACCAAAACGCTTCCCCATAAGGCTGCCGAAGGAGACACGCAGAATCCAGAAGACTGCGGAAGGTCTTCAGCAAAGACAACTCTTAAACCTTTACTGATTGTAGTGGAAGGCTCAATCGTTCTATTCCCAACATGGATTAAATCACGTCTCCTCCTCTTTGGATCAATGCTTCCCGGGTTGGGACAAGCATCACAGTCAGTCTTACATAACTCGACATCACATTGAATTACCAAGTCCATTTCATCGGGGAACTTGAAGGCGCTGAAGTAAGCATAAGCAATTATTGACGCTCCCGTGTTTCCTGTATCCCTAGTCTTTTGGAAAGATCCAAAAAGTTTTGGTTTCAACACGCAACCATTGTTATCAGTCAAGGGTACAACATGATTGCTCTCTGAATCACGAGCGACGCATTCCCTAACAAATATGTCGAAGCCAGCATCTCCGGTGACAGACACAACCAATGTCATAGTTTCTCCAATCTTGACCAAACCATTAGCTTCTGGTGCAAAAGGTCCTCTTCCCGTTTGAATGTCCAATCGAGCCATCGCTGTATCTCCACTGAAGTTGCTTGTGATTTGATTCAACATACCAACACTGAGAGATGACACCAACTGTTTTGTTAAGTTTCCTTCCCACAAACATCTGACTCTGCGAATGTGATCCCAAACTTCTTGAATGCCAGGTTCGTTTTGTAAGACAAGAACATTTTCTAAATAAGCCTGACCTTCGTTTTCGAAGTCGCTATAGAACCTTGTGCCGCATGTGTTCAAACTGACAGTGAAAGAGTATTTAATTTGGTTCGAGTTTTCACGAACGTAAACACATGAAGAATCTTTGAAATGATCCTGAGAGTAGATAAGGCCATTGTAAGGCTTGTTGAATTCTATATTGATGGTCATCATTTCTTTACCACAGTCTACAGTGATAGCATGTATGTGAGGCGGGTGACGATCTTCGTCTTCTTCTGGCTCTGAAGGTGTTACTTCAGGCCGGATAGGTTCATTGTCATTATCATCAGGTTGCTGAGGTTGGTAAGGTGGTGATGTGCCAGTAGGCTGAGTTGGTTGACTTGGCTGGTATGGTGGTAAAGTTGGTTGACTGGGTTGGTATGGTGGTAAAGTTGGTTGACTTGGCTGGTAGTCTGGTTGGCTAGGCTGTGATGGCTGGTAGTCTGGTTGGCTAGGCTGTGATGGCTGGTAGTCTGGTTGGCTAGGCTGTGTTGGCTGGCTTGGTAGGTATGTGGGTTTTGTTGGTTGACTCGGTTGGTAAGTCGGCTTGCTTGGTGAATAAGGTGGTTGACTAGGTTGGTAAGGAGGCTGTTCGGGTTGAGTGCTTGGCGGCAAGTATGGTTGGTTTGGTGTGGGCGATGGTTGACTGGGTTGGACGGGTGGGATGGTTGGCGAGGGGCCGAGGCCATCACTGTACGAAGGTGAAGGCCTGGTCCCAGCTGGGGGGTAACCAGACGGTGGTAAATAGGTAGCAGGCTCGAACGGTCTTGGTTTCTCAGGTTTCCCTCCAAAGTACTGGCGAGCTGTAAAATTAAAATTATGCATTAGTTTCAAATGAGTATTTTGTTTTCTGATTAAGAAATCTAAAGTAAAAGCGTGCAATGTGATTTTAGTTGTCGTAAATGTATAAATCTTGATTTAACAGTTCATTTATTTTTGGGTTGGATTACTGTAGATACCTATATCATGATAGTGTCAGTAATGGCCTGTACTTAAATTATATTTCAGTTATTTGAACCGATATCTTACTCTCAATGTCATGTATATTAGTTCTTAAATTATGTTTCACGTCACCCTAATTATAATTTCCAGACCTTTCCTATTCTTCTGTGAGTATAATCCCTGTATCCAGCGCAGCAGGTTGGCTACCATCTCATCGGAGTCCGCCTGGGAAGCCTGGACCTCCTCTGGAAACCAGGTCATCATCAAGAATCTCATCGGCAATGGAACCAACCACCGGAGATCCAGACCCGTTAATTACTCTAACCTTCTACTTTACTATTTTAAGATGATTTTCTACATTTTCACAACTCTATAATTCAGGGTTGATTTGGATGAATTCACCGGTTTTAAAAGAAAATTAGTACACATAAAAATCAATACTACAGATAAAGACGAAGAAGAGTATATAAAGAGTGTCGAAATTACATCTACGGAATAGGTTAAATACAATGGTACATTGTTATCTCCTAAAATCATTAACCAACGACATGCATTTAAGTCCAAACCCTTTCACAGAGATTGTGAAATATGTTTATATATATATACATACATATTATAGACGCAATAGACACCAAAATATTTGGAGTTACAGTCATCTTCTTATCGAAAGTGTCTCAAACAATTCTCTTTTATTAAACGATATTTATTATATTGTTAGGAGTCACTCCCATATTTATTTCTAACCACTTCTGTTAGCTTTAACAATCTCAAATTCTACATACTTTCTTTCGGTACATGCAGAATTTGTTTTAATTACTATCAATTTCGCTTTCTCATTAGATTCAGTGGTTTCAACAATTTTTTTTAAGTCTAGTAACTAGTTTTACCTGTTTATCGCAGTTTTAATTGTTGATAGTTCATCTTCATGGTCAAATTAAGTTTTATATTGAAAGTTTCACTTTCAATATAAAAGCTAGTGTTATGAAAGTTATATATTTAGTTTCTTTCAACTTATTCACCAAACATTTACAACTTTTATGACGTGATTCTCGGAATATCGTTTCCTTCTTATTAACTTGAGGTTGATTACTTTTATTGTATTATTTTCTATATTTTTACTTAGATATAGTTGTAATATAAGATCTTCAGATTATCTCTTGCGTTTAAATTGTTGAAGTCGGTCTAATTTTATAATAATTAAATATCATATCTCAACGATGAGTGTGAATGACACAGTGATACTTATGCTAATAAATAATAACACTTATATTTAATTCGCAGTTAAGATTATGCGAATAAAATTAAGTATCATAAACACCCATAATTTGCAAGATAAGTTATTACGATCATTACGGTTATCTAGATTACTAGTTTGAATAAAGCTTTCAAAATTTCAAAATGAGGAAATTACATCATTGTCTCCTCTTTTGAGATGCAACTATATTTTGGATTTAACGTTACATCGATAGTTTTGTGACACTTCTGTCTTTGGTTAAGTAGCAGAATAAATGACTTCAATATTCAACACTTTCATATGACTCAAAAACTTGTAGGCAATGAAAACTAATCAATACTCGGCAAGATTTTCTGTGTTTAAGTTTACCACTTCAATGGTAAAAACGCGTGCAGTGTAATAGCAAAAATGCGGATGTGTAAAAGCGAGTGTACCTACATTTATTCAGACAATGCTATTTTGCAATTTGTTGGTTGTTGTTTAATAACATAGTTATCAAAAGTACAGACCTATCTCCCAAAAAGCAAGCTATGACAAAAATATATATCATCTATATTATTCAAGTGAAAACGAAAACTGTCTTTTTGTTTTTGTTTTAAGGAATTCATAACTTAGATAGAGTCTGTCATTGTTGCTTAGACCTTCAAACTGAACAACTTTGTCTATGGGACCAACTTTGTCTATGGGACCAACTTAATCAGATCAAAAAAATAATCAGCTGTTATACATTTTGATCGAGTCGATTGTTTTCTATGGAACAGCTGAATATTTTTTTGATCTGATTAAGTTGGTCCCATAGACAAAGTTGTTCAGTTTGATGGTCTAAGACATACCACAAAGTTTGTTCACTGTTCAAAAAAACACACTGTATAATGCAAGGCCGGCCAAACCCAGGCACGCGGGCCACAAATTGGCCCGCCAACGCATTTGAATTTGGCCGCCAGCAGTCGGCCGGTTGGCCAGCGCGCTGTGGCACCGCTTCCACCTGATGGAAACCTAAAGTTTGTGGCCCGGCGCATCCACAGTCTGAAAAAATTTGCTCACCTAGGAATTCTATTGGCCAGCCTTGGTATAATGCAAATACAGTGTTCTAGTGCTTTTTAAAGGCGTGTTAGGTGTAAGGGTAGAGGTCTACATAATCTAAACGACTGACCTACTAATTTGGAAATTGCGTGGTTTGGGTGGCATTAATACTCTGTACAGTGTACGTACCAATTCTAGATCTAGGTTTCTTTGGTTCTGGAAAAATAGTATGATAATGTAATGTTTGATATTATTATGACAATGTTATATACAAGTTAGTATGAATGATTAGTTAATGAAGTATAAGAGTTAGCCAATTTAATAATCAATCTACCGCACAGTGGGATAAATTTGTACATCTGGACAAAATTTATAAGTAAATAATTTTGAATTTTTCCACTTTATCAAAGAAAACTTATGTGTTATTTTTTTAATAAATATTAATAACTTACGGAATCTTGACTGGCTTTCAGTGGCACTGGAACATATAATAAGCGCAAAAAGCGCCATCATAGCGCACCACCGCGCCATCTGTGAAAGAAAACAAATGTTTGAGTATAAAAGAGTATGGATACAATAATGTATTATAGCCTACAACATGTAGTTTTATAACTAAAATAAAAACCGGCCAAGTGCGTGTTGGGCCACGCGCCGTAGGGTTCCGTAGTTACCTTATACCATACCATATTTAATATCAATATCATTGTTCGTCCGTAAAAATAACTTTGTTTTTCACAGTGTTGGTTTGGTATGAATGACAAAGTTATATTTGCGGTTTTGGAAAATATTATATATCTCAAAAACTAATTACTATATCTCGTTCAAACCAATTTTCTTTAAAAGTTTTTATTAAGATCTATAGCATATTTTTTTAGATTATTTACTCACCTATTTTAAAAGTAAGAGGGGGGGGGACACACATTTTACCACTTTGGCAGTGTTTATCTTCCAAACGGTTGACTTTAATGAATAAATTGTCTTAGAAACCTCAATGTCATTTTTGAAGACGTATTGGTATAAAGAAAATTTTTTTTTTCAGTTTCAGTTCCATGTATGGGGAGCCCCTCCTTAATCTATATTTTTTTATTTTTGTGTTAAAATCGTTAAGCGGTTAATCTACCTACTAAGTTTCAACTGTGTAATCTTAATACTTTCGGAATAAAATGGCTGTGACATACGGACGGACAGACAGACAGACAGATATGACGAATCTATAAGGGTTCCGTTTTTTGCCATTTTAGCTACGTTTTTGCCATTTTGGCAACGGTACCCTAAAAACAACAAAAATACATTTGTTCACGTTACTCTAAACGCATTTTGATTGTAATCAAAAGGAAAATTAATATTGACCCTTTGATCAAGAATAGGTACCCTATGTAATAGATGTCCGGTCAATGTCTCAAAAACGGCACCTCGAAATAACACCCTCTTATCCACCTTATCCACCCATTAATAAGGCCTGTGCCGCAGCGGTGGGGTGGGAAAAAAGGCTGCAATGCGCATACATTACAAAGCTCTAAATTGTAAACGGTAGATGCCACTCGGATCGGTTACAAGTAACAAGCATTGCGCAATCCGTTGTACTTCGATTGTGCATTGTGGTCGCGGGTTCGATTCCCATGCCTTTGATTTATCGCCGTCGCCTGCGCGAGCTTACAATGGCATGAATCTTATCTGCGCGTATGTTAATTCAACCTCGACTCCTTTGGGCAGTTAAAAGTAAGGTTAAGTAGTAGTTAAATGAATGCACAGTAGGGAATCTTCTTTAAAATTGCGCTGAGATACGAAAACCAGTGATTCTATTTCTATTGATAAAGCCTGCTCATTTATCGGTGCGGTACAGATTTTGTACCGAATCTGTACCGCGCCGGGCCGAGCTGATGTTGCGCCGACAAATGAGTAAAGTCGGCCGGAATTACGATTCGCAATTCCGAACGGATATCGATACTGATAAATCGATATCGATGAAAATTCCGTACAGAAAAATTTCGCATATGTGTGGTAAATCCATAGATTTGTATGGATTAGCAGCGTTCGGAATTACGTATGTACGGAATTGCACGTGACGGAATTCCGTCTGTATGTGGCCAGCCTAACGCTCTATTAAAAATATAGGCGTCCAGTAATCTTTCGGTATGTTTTCGGTACCGCGTATACCGAGCATGCCGATGTCGTACCCATGCTGCGCCGACAAATAAATAAAGACTAAAAAAGTTAGTGTTGTAATGTTGACCTACTGACTTCAACTGTCTGAGATTTTGGCAGATTGGTTCGTTTTGTCTTTATTTAATTAATTGACTTCTGACATTGTTATTTTAAAGATACAATCTTTATATCATTTCATTTGATTCCTGTCCATAATTAAGTGGTATTGTGTACATAAATAATGATTGTAAAAATTGCAAGTATTTTACGTTTTACAAGATTTTGTATTAACTTTTCTAATGAAATTGTTTTAAAGAAGGAAGCTTTTGAAAGCTTAAATAGGTACTTATTTCTTCGAATAAATCTTTAATGGTTTCTTATCCAGAAATTGCAATTAGGAAAAAGTTTAACTACTTTCCTGCCGGGGCTTTCTTTATGGATATTCGATAATTTATAGACGTTTGTTAAGCAACGCTCGGTCCAGCCAGGTATCAGATGAGTGACCGTTAAGTGACAACTGAGCGCTTTCGTGCTTCAGAGGGCACGTCAAACCGTCGGTCCTAGCTGTTGTTATCTGATAACAGTCGTTTAGACAAGTCAGAAGCCTTACAAGCGGCTTGATAAACCCTAACACCAGAGGTGGCCACTAATCCTCATACGATAAAGAAAGATTGATGGATAAGGAGGATGGGCCATAACCTACGACGCAGGCCCAATGCAGATTGGTGGGTGTTAACAACTGTAAATGTAGCGGGGACCAACAGCTTAACATGTCTTCCGAAGCACAGAGAAGCTCTAGATAATAAAAGTTTTGGTGACCCATCCCATGACTAACCCTTGTTTAAGTTGCTTAACTGTCGCAATCGCAGAGTGAGTGCGCTAACCCACTGCAACAGTGAGCTTCTCAGTTACTGTTAGGTACGTTCCCACACTTTATGGTTTAAAATCATTCGAGATGATTTTCCTACCCCTTACGTTGTATTTGTACGCCAATCTGTTTTGCAATAAATTCCAATATACACATAGTTTGGACAACATATCAATGAATGAATGATTACGGAGCCTCGACGGCATGACGGCAAGTGTATTGCATTTAACTATAGTAAGGTTCAAGTTACAATAAAGTTGTGCAAGCAAGTGTATGCAAGTCTCTCTTGACAGCTCATGACAGTAGAAAAATAAAAAACTTAAATTGACAGCTCTTATGAACTTAAGGCCACTTTGGTTAGGTGTTGCTTAAAGCTACTCACGTCACTAAAAAATTAAAACTTTGAATATCGTAATAAGTATGAGTAAAACAAATCACCTGCACCTACTAACTAAGATATTAAAGATTTCCATAATGCTGAAAAACAAAAAATATAAATTATTGTTCATTCAAAATCATACTTTCTCCCGTAAAGGACTTCCCTGTCTTTTTTTCGTTTAAAATTTATTAGAACGTGATCATTTCGTAATTAATTCTTAATAAATATTTATTATTTATTATGGAAAATTAAAAAAAAATTAGCTAAACCATGTTTTTATGTCAGGATTTTAGCCTGAATGTGGTGTGAATGGAAATACTATTGTTTTGCTGTTTCGCGGTTGACCTCTGATGCAACGAAATGTCAGAGTTTAGACTGTGCAGACGGGCGGTTGGGTCGCTCGAAATAACACATTATCATTAGAATAAAAAAGTTTTACTTACTAGGATGGTGCAGCGACACAAAGTGAGTCTTGGCCTCCGATAAAAAGTTTTAGTTATATGTATAATGCTTACCAATTTTGCAATACTTGCAAAAAAACTTTTGTTTCAATCAAATCAATGTGTCTGTTATTAAATTAACTAAGATAATCCCCAAGTAAGAAATATATTTTACTTTATCTACATAATTATGTTTTTGGAAACCAAAGTCATCAAAGTTTTAATATAAAAAATATATGTAAATGAAATACGATAAAGTTGAAGATAAAATAACCATATAAACTGGTCTTTTAAGTCAAACATCAACAGCATTAAATCTAGTCAAAGGCATATAAGTCATTCATAAAAATACCCATAGAAATGAAACTTTAAAAATAGTAAAAAACTATTTCTAATTTTAATAATATGATAAACATGAAATAAACACGTACCCCTTACTAATAAAGATTGTATAGCAGATTTATAGTTACACAGTGTTTTGTCACTTTCTTTTCAATGTCAAACTCGAATAGTTTGACAGAGAGTACCCATTGCGTAACTATACATCTGCTATACAATCTTTATTAGTAGCTAAACTATAGATAAAATATGATCGTATTAAAAAAGGCTCTCCGACTTTAATGTCAGCGCCTCCGGTGCTTCTAAAATCGTTTTATATCCTATTAAACAAACGAGATTTGCATTTTATGACTCCTAAAACAAGCCATAAACCCAGTCAATCGCTTTAACCTATAGTTTATTGTTAATTTTGAATAAATAAATTAAACAAGAATGAGGTCACATGACGTCAGGGCCTTAGTCTAAACTTCATTTAACAATCGTAAAATTTTATTGATGAAATTATGTCTAAGTAATTTTATTATACTATACAGGGTGTCCCAAAACGTTGCCTCACCTGAAATACTGAACATAGGATTCTGTACGATGATGAATGAAGTCTTCGTTTAACCGCCTCTGTGGTCTAGTGGTTCGCCCACCCGTGTAAGACGCAGGGGTTCCGGGTTCGATTCCCAAAATATTTTTCTATCACCCATTCGAGACTTTGTGACACAGTGCTAATGTTAATTTCATTTTGAATAGATCTAAGTATAATGCCAATGCGTGCATGTAAATAAAGGTGTGCATCAGAACTTAAAAATGTTATTTCTTGACTGTGATGTTAATGCACAATGCATGTTATTATTGGTGTCCTTTAAATCGCAATCTTAAAATCACCGTCGTTTCAGACGCTCGTCTGTTCGATCTAACGGCAGACGCCACAGAATAGTTACATAAACTCAAATGTGTGTCGTGTCAACGCATCGCACATTGTAGGCCGTAGGCGTTATGTCACTTATGTAACGAAAATGTGTCGTCTACTGTACACTTGGAGTGCGCGCTTGACCTCAGATTTTTTTAATGTTATTCGTTGACTTGAAATATACGGAAAAAACAATGTTTTCATTTCATAACCATAACATACCTACTTACACTGCATAGATTTCAACGCAAATGTTTACAACGCATATTTTATTAATTTAGATTATGTATTGTTTTATTTTATTGTTATTTAGTTATTATTCTTATAACGTTTAGGCACCTTTCCAGGGGGTCAGCCCCCCTAGCCAAAGTAACATTTGCAAATTTTCGTTATCGTTTCGCTTCGAAACATGTATATGGATTTGACGTTTTAAATTTAGATAGTTAACGAAACCTTATGTCAATCGAAGCGATAACGAAGATTTGCAAAATGTTACTTTGGCTATGCCCTCAGGGGTGCGATTGCGTAAGTTAATCGTATTCATTTGACAGTTCATATCGTATTCAATCGGCTGCAATTTGTATGGGATGACATTTAATGTGATAGGTACAATATGAACTGTCAAAGGAATACGATTGACTTTACGCAATCGCCTAGTAATGTTATCGTCAAAATCGTAGTTCAATGGTGTTTGAATGGTAATGCTTTTTGACACAGTTCTTGTTTCTTAAACCCAAAATCAAGACACACGCGTGTTATTACAAAAGATTTTGTTGAGACGCTGTTTAACTATTCACGTGTTTAAATGTGATGCTGCCACTTTTTTGACAATATTGTTTGACAGAGAAAGCATCACATTTAAACACGTGATTAGTTAAACAGTGTTTAAAAATCTTTTGTAATACCACGGAATGTGAATGTGAAATAATTATTCATAAAGTTAAATTTATTGTCTGTTACACGTTTGCCTAAAAGCAATAAATAATCAACTGTATTACGACATTGAATTTTCTCAAGTTTTCTCTACATACCCTTTACGGTAGCATTTTAATGGTAGATCATAGATTATTGCAAGTCCCACGGTTTCGTGACTGCAAATATAGTGAAGACAGGGTTGACAAAATTTTAAGGGAAAAAAACTTAGAATTTTTTATGGGAATCTTGAATTGCCATGTGTAAAAAGATATTATTCACTAATGTTTATCAAAAAATTGCACACTACATGCTGTAATGTTATATACATGCCAGTGTATGTATCCCAATGTTAAAAATATAATTACTTAACTAAACTTAATACATAGCTTATTTCTTTTTCTACGTAGGTACTTAACTAAACAAACCCAGTTAAAGACAAAGGCACATACTTAATAATTTAGAATTTAATTTTATATAAATATCAAAACTTTGTAAATAGTAATAATAAATACTGACTCTTTAAACATTTTTGGCAACCCTAGGTAGAGAAAGCAGTAAGCATTGATATGTCGATACCAAAACGACTCGCAGGAAGCGACGACGCACTTTCCTACACATTTGAAAGGAAGGAACAAACCTTATTTTAACTTTGGACTTCCAAAATTAAAATGAGGTGTAATAATTATGTAACATAATAAAATTAATTATCAAATAGTACTTGAGGAATACCATCACATTGAGTCCCTAACTGCTAAAGTTAGGCATAGTAAACTGCGCAAACTAAACAGTACACCAATGTTTGTTCTACCTAAATATAATAATGAATATGGTAAAAGGACGTGGAAATATGCGCTACCCAATATATTAAACAGGCTTCCGCACACATTGCAAAATAGCATCTTACAGAACTACAAACCCTGTAAACATTTATTAAAAAAATACTATATATTGGGATCGAGTGAGTGACATTATAATGCTGTAATGCGACTCATTTGCGCAAGTATAAACCTTAAATAGGTTTAAAGCGCGTTTAGTTTTTAACTTTTATAATTGTTATATTATGAACAAATAAATAAAAATAAAAAAAATAAAACAAACACTAAAATGTAGACTGACGGTGTTAGGTATTACAAAAGATTTTTAAACACCTATTTAATTTAGACACAGACATTATTAGATAGACAGTGTCTAAGTTAAACAGGTGTTTAAAATCTTTTATAATACCACTATGTATGTTTTCCTTTTTTCCCATAACATGGGACATCGATTAAAATAACATGTAAACTGTATTTCTGTGACTGTGGTTTCGAGTAGCGACCATACCAAATAATTATTAATGATTTTACAACAATGACTTCATACAACATTCTATAAGTAAATGTTTTACAAAGCAGAATTTTCATTATAATATAATAAAATAAAGAAACAACCTCGAAAAACAGTTCTCCTTATCCACCCATAAGGAAGGCCTGTGCCTTAGCAATGGGGACATCGAATATGGCAGATGGACTGGACACATACGTCAGTAAAAGTGATGAATAAATTTCAAACTCAGCACGCTTATTAACCTTTCATAAAAAAATAAAAGGCCAATTAATAAGCAAAATATGCCTTTTTAATTGCAGTAATTGAAAAGTGAAAGGGCACATCTTCTAGCAAATATCCATATTTATGGTATCTTTGAGTAGTCGCAATTTTCGATGAGTTGAGTAATAAATTATGAAATATGCGATCTAAGGGAGTTATGAACTCAACGAGAGATACTTGGTTGAGTAATTCGTCAACACAAGCCAATTCATAAAGCTAACCCATGTGGGTTTAGTCGGTCAGACTCTCAATCAGTCATACAAAGCTATCTTAACTTAAGTGTTTACTTTATAGGTTAAGAAAACGCTCGAAGGATTTATAAGTAGTCCCAAAATCTTAACGTGCCTTCCAAAGACGACCTGAATGGTGCAGTGGTCAACATGCCGGTCTACCACGCAAGAGGTCCCGGGTTCGATTCCGGGCCGGGCAGAATTCAGAGTTGGTGCCATAGTAAAAGTTGTTCAGTTGGATGGTTACTATCTACCATTATTTATTATGGTTTAGTAATTCTGTTACATCAGTTGTCTAGCACCCATATTACAAGCTTTGCTTAGTTTGGGGCTAGATGGTGCTGTGTGAGATTGTCCAAGCAAAAATAAAAGCACGCAGCATAAGAACCATCCCGAGGACGATCCTTGCAAAAGTTACTGATCTGCCGCAATCGCAGTGCGATGCGCTAACCCACTGCACCAGCGAGCTCCCCCACATAACCCAATAATCGATTTACTTTTGCGGACGATTTTATGAATCGATGTAGCAATCCGATTGTGGTGAATTCTCGATTTGAGCATAAGGGCGATATATTATAAGGTTAAGCAATAAATGGATTATGTCACAAATGGTAATTTTATGGCGTTTGATGGAGTGTTACTTGATATAATTTATTGTGCAGTAAATAATGTTGCTTAACTGAATAACCATCGCAATAAGATCGCTGCAATGGTATGTACCTACTTATGAAAGGGGCAAATCTACACGCACATGTGGTAATATTCGCAACATTGATTTACACGACGCACGAACTCATTGTAATAATCTCAAAATCGACAAATAACTTTGTACCACAAAATTTCTTCAAAGCCACCAAGCAATTTGACGTAAGCTAATACCATGAAAGAAATAAATTTCCCATACCATTTACAATTTACATATGTTGCAAACAAAACAGTATTGTTGCCAATTGACTAACACTTCACCCGGCCGCTGAACCATCATATTATTATTTATTACTATTCTAAACAATAACATCGGTACAGACTTTGAAACAGAACTTATGCAATGGGCAGTTATTCTAAAAGACGTGGTGAAATTGAAACCACGTAGAATAAATAATGATGGCCATCATAAGTAATCGAAGGAGAATAGAATAAAACACAAACATACAGCTAACTTGACCGACACAATTTTTAGCATAAAAAATATTTGGTATGTACTTCTTTCTCTTGTTTTATTCCGATCATTTGGAGATTGTTTATTTAATTGGCACATCAAAGGCTTTTACGGCCGAATACTCAAAGGCTTCTTAGCCAAAATCTTTAATAAGGTCTCCTTAACTTTAAGTAGAAAGCTGTCAGTTTCATAGAGTTTCTGTCAAATCTGACAACTTTTTGGCAACTTTGAGATTTGTTTGAGTATTTAGCCGTGACATTTTAATATTTAAACTTTCAATTTAAATGCTGTTAAATTTGACTTATTCGTCAACTCGCCATATCGACTCGGCCCAGCGGCGAGTTGACGAATTTCAATTTGTGAATGCGTCAACTCGCCATCTCAAAATCTAATAAACCAAGCTAATTTTATACCAAATTTCAGCAGTTTAGACGTGAAATCGTAACAAACAGACATACACACTTACACTGCTAAAATTTGGTTAAATTATTTACAATGTAGGTACTAGCTCTACCTAAGTATATATTTTCTTGCAAAGTCAAAAGTCTAAAAAGACTTTTGTTTTCAATACAAAACACAATTTAGGTCTCGTGTTCCACTAAGCAGTTTATCATGAAAAAAATATATGAAAAAACATGTTTTTTTTTAAACTTGGCTCTTTTCAGGGATAATAACAATTTTCTGTGGTTTTACGTCAAGGTTTATCTACCATGTTCTTATATTCATATTATTTATGGGTTTCCTTGTTACACGCCGTATAAAATAAAACGGATCCACCAGTCGGTCGATTGCAGGGGATCGGATGGAAATAAGGGCTTCCGCTGCGTTAAAGCGGGTTCCCGGCGCGGGTACACGGCGCGGGAATATAGATTGCTGGTTTTCTAACGGGCAGATGCTTCTATGTCGACCTACGCCGGGATCCCGCTTAACGCAGAGGACGCCCTAACTCAGCGTTACCAAGACAGTGGTAGGTATCCATCATCGCACAAAAAATAGAGTCTATTGAAGTCACGCTAAATACCAAATAAAATTAATGATCGTCGCCGTTCTAACGAAATAAATTCGTTTCATAACCCTTTTTATTAATTAGACATATTTTGTTATAGGTTGTGTAAGCGCAATGGACACCTAAGGCGAAAGGTCACGATCTTCCGCGTATGATATGAAAGTGTTGTGCTGTTACGTGGTGCGTCAACGTACGGTTACACTTGACTTACTATAACTACGGTAACGCTTGACGAGTAACAAAAAGTCATAAGTAAAGTAAAGTTGTTTTTTTATAATAATGCAAAAAACTAAGCAAATTGTAATAACACGGAAAAGCATTGTCACGGCTACATGCCATATATCAGCAGTTCGTAAATTCACATTCCCTTATTGAAATGAAAATTACTATTGATTTATTAAACATCAAAACCAACCTAACATAATATGCCAGCAAACAAAACTGTTTAATAAAAAACCTCGTAACGGTTCTGTATGTGGTATAAATCAGTATTTTAATTGAAGTTTAAAAACAAAAAATTGCCGAGAAAACTACAAATATAATGCCGATTATTTATTTATTATTATTAGACGTATGAATTAAATAACGATCCGTTTAACATTGGAACCGGCTGTGAAGTGATAACGAGGAAACGGTGAGATGTGTACCGATAGTAATGTAAAGGAAGCAAACCAAGATGACTGGATATGTTTAGGTTTACTGACGTTACGAAAGAAGACTTCTATTATATACTAACTTTCGCCCGCGACTTTGTCCACGTGGACAATCGGAAAATCCTTAGGGAACCTTTTACCGGAATAAAAAGTATCCTATGTTTTTTAATCGAGGCTATAACGATAAACTATCTGTGTGCTATCTATTACGCAAAAACGCTTGATTATTTTTTCATACATACATTATCATCTAATACATACAAACTTACATCATAGCAGTAAAGTTTGCAGAAAGTGTAGATTTCAGTAATCTCTAAAAGTTTAAAAATCTTTCACAAAAGCTCTCTATTATTCATGGGCGTAGCCAGACCAGTTTTGAGGGGGGGGGGGGGGGCAACTTTTGGGGGGATTCGATCCATGTTAAAAAAGCTTGACAGAAAAAAGGATTTTACTTAGTGAGTCCTCAAGTTCCTTCTGTATTAATACCAAGCTTCCCCAATTTCCCCATGCTATTATTTCAGAATTTCCTATAAAAAACGTGAAGTCACATGCAGAATTTTTTTATTTATTTATTTTTGTTAAGAAACAAACGGTCTCACAAAAACATATTAATCTTAGTTTAGGTTTACATTCTAGACCTATAGTTTCCTTAATATAACTTAATTATAATTTTATATAAGCCAAACCTTTGCAAAGAAGCAACATTGTAGGTTGCAATGACAAAAACTATTTAAATTTTTAAATCATATACCCACTTACTGAGTGATAGAAAAAAAAAATAACAATTTTAATAGGTAATTGCATTAAAGTTGTTACATACCGGAAAACAACTTAATATTACTACAATCATATTGAATCATTTTATACTTAAAATGCAAAGACATTAACTTGTTACTCTAATCACGAAAGATTTAAAGACTAATATAGTAACACGTATAACGTAACACAACATTACGTTGCATTTTTAAGAATATATCGGAACAAAAACAAATTCTATCAATTTGTTTTTTTTTTTATTTCTTCTTTAGCTATTTCACCAAGCAAGCTTATGAAGCTTTAGGAGGCTTAGGAAAAAAGCTTTATGTCTGTCCGTTTGTTCTCCCCTACAGGTCGCATTTCCCAACCGTTTCTCGTGAAATTTTGTGAGCAGGTTTGATAATTATATGTGTATAGTTTTTTTTGTCGAGTCAAATTTTAGAAATATTTCGAAAAAAAACATTCAAAATAAAAATTTGCGCTTGAAAGTTACCTTCATTTGTATTAATTTAGAAGTAAATATTAATTCCTTAGTTAGGCAACAAAAAATATAGGTCAGGGAATAAAACTTAAGTGCGCTAAGCTAGACAATTTCATCACTACCATACAAACTAAGTTAAGCGTAACTTAGCAAGGCAGTGCAAATTTTGCATATTATTTGATTTAAATGTTGACCCTATACTTACGTAAAACTGAACCGTAGGCCGCACAAATATTAGCTTAACTTGTATGCAATCTTCTCACACTATTTATGTTTCCAATTCAACATGTTTTGCTTAAATAATTAACACATAAGAAACAAAAAGTTTGCGTTTTAAATAAAAAACAATCTTGAAACATTTTAATCTATAAGTGCGATTCCACTGCATTAATTTGTTATGAAAACATTGTCAATTATAAACATTTTGAGCCAACTTTTTGACAGAGTTGTGTTCTCACTATCTGTTAAACAAAAAAATAGGTTTTCTTTCTTCACTTATAAAAAATCTGAAAATGAAATCCTTTATCGGCCATATTAATTATTATATGGCATATAATTACAAGGGATTTCGGCAATCAACATTCCATTTACATAACAGAAGATTTATTTCCAAAAAAAAAAGTAAATTATGAGACAAGTTAGCTTAGGTTGCTCATTGCACACAAGGCTGTGGGTTGCAGCCCGAGACGCAGGCGAGGGCGTAACTCAGCCGAGTGTGCAATAAGCAAGAGCTCACGAGTTTCATACGACGTTTTTCAACACATTTGCGAGGAAAAAATAAAGTAATTTACCACACAGCAACAAATATGGCAAAAACAAAATATGATAATTATGGGAAAAGGCGCGCATGTTTTTTTTTGTTTTTTTTTCACACGCCCAACGCAAGAATATTTTGCGATCAAAGGGGTGAGGAGCATACAGCCTACTACTAATACTTCAAAATTATAATTTTAAGTGACAAAATGCAAATATTTTAATATTTTATAACGAAATATTGTGAATTATGAATAATTTGATAATAATTATATATTTATTTGACTTAATTAAGGACTTACACATTTATTTATTCCAAAAATGTATATGAATTTTCAGCAGCATAAAACCTCTTTGTTGTCAAAAAAAAATAACTGTATTACCCGGCTAAATTAGGAATGCTCTGATTACTCGCATAGAACTTGCAGTAAGGTACTAATTTAACTTTGTAGGGTTAATTCTATTACGAACTAGTGTTTTATATATTATTGCACGCGTTTGTTATAGCTCGGTTTATGGCCCTAAAAGCGATGTAATAAGGCTCACTTTACGAGCAAGTGTGTTGAAAATATAAATATGTACGTACACATACACAGACGCTAACAAATTGAAATGTAACAGTCGGTAACTGGGGTAATTAATTTTCAGAAACGTGTGGTGCCACTGACAGCGAGTCAATATATCGATGGCTTAGAGCACACATGTACTAATTACAAAAAATGCGATTTTTACTTTTTGAGTGACAACTGTATTAATTGACGTCCTCTACCGTTTGCACTTACCCACGTGTCGATATTCCATCTCTTTCTATCAAAAACCTAGTGTCACTGTTGTATTAAGTAAGCTTCGGTTATGTCCAAAAGTATTAAAATCCTTTATTTTTACTAATCTGCTACGAAAACTCCATAAGTGATTTTAAGATTCCCTCCTGCGGTACTACTTAACGCACAAAAATGTTAAGTACTTTTACGACATGTTATCTTACATTAATTATACAATCCAAATGTTGTAAGTGCAGTTAATACGAAAAAAAACAGCTGTTCCATACATTTAGGTCGAGTAGGTATTGCGCTTTTGTATGGAACAGCTGATTTTTTTCTCGCACCCACAGAGTTGGCCCCATAGTAAAAGTTGCTTGTAATCATGAGTGGAACCACCCCACTGCGGGAACCAAATGATAAAAATCTGTTAGTGTTTCTGTTAGTGTTTAAGAAAGACTGATTTAATGAGTACCTACTATTTTTAATAATTATTAAAATGTTGTAGAATGTTTTATTTATTTCTAATATTATTATTTTTATTTAATATTATTATTATTTTATGTTCTAACCTGCACAAAATATCTTGAGTCGGTATTTAATAATAAAATTAATAAATAATTTAATAATTTATTATTAAATTTATCTATATTTTTTAAATTTAAATTAATAATTTAATACTTAAATATATCTAACATTTTTGTTTTAATAAGTACCTGTTACTCTATTAGAATACTAACCCAGCCCCACTTAGTACATTCGTGCATTCAAATTATTAAATATGAGGGTTCAAATGTACTAAGTGAGGGGGGTTAGCTAGGTTTTCAGCTGATTTTGTTATCAATTTGACGTAATTGCGTTATGAAATTTACTTATTTGTAGAACTAAAGAATAAGTCTTATGAATAAACGTAATTTGAATTCCATATCATATACAGTTTTTGTATTTTATGATGCTTCAACTTTAAAATGCTCTCCTGAAAAATCAACTTTTTGTAATTAACACATGTGTGCTCTAAGCCATCGATATTTTCCTTGCGATTTTCATTGTGTCTTGAATCTTGGCTCGTGAATTGATCTCTCATGTACACGACAACATGTCAGTTAAACTGCGAAAACAGCTTTTATTACGTATGAAATAAAGGCGGTCTCAAGGTCAACATGTATAGTCAGAGGTGCCGTGTCGTGTGTTGGTAACTCTTTGGAAAGTTGCTATCAATTGTAGGTGCCAAGACTAGACGCAATTTTGAAACTTGTGCTTCTAATCTAGTACTTACAATTAATATATAAATATAAGTAGTTGATTCACAACAATAATCATAATATATCATTATGATTTTAAGGATACAAAGGCGATTTTATGGATTATTGACCGAGCGAGGCCGAACGCGAGCGAAGCGTCTCTTTGTTACTCTTGGGCAAAAATGCTTTGGTATGTCTGTCCGTCTGTTCTCCTCTACAGGTCGCATTTCTCAGCCGATTCATTCTCGTCAAATTTTGTAAGCAAGTTCAATAATTTTATATAATTAGAGCAACTAGTAAAATTAAGGTAAAATGTAATGGTGATATCGAACTTTAGAACATCATAACCACAAAATTCATAACTGTAAGTAAATGTCTCCGAAATAATTTTGACCTCCTTAATTTTGACCGGCGTGATTTTTATTTTGTAATCACTATGTTAAATCTTTTCACTCTCCGCTACCGCTCTTGCTTACACTGAGGCTCGACCTCATAGAATGTATCATAAGCAATAAATGACACGCCTTACTTCTGTTGCGTGAGATATGTTGGTTTTTGCTTAAGATGCCATCTCATAACAGACCTTTTCTTCAATTCTGAAATATAGGTAATTGTTCAATGTATTCACACAGCGAATTATTGTAATTGTAATTCATAATTCGCGTTCTCATGAATATTTTAGTTTAAATATCAAACTCAATGAACCATTACAATTATTATTAATTTATGAAGTCAATTCAATGACAAAATGAATTATAAGAAAAATCATTAGATAGAAAATGTACAAAATCTTGCATGTAATATTATAATAGTTAAATATGTGAATACACCTGCAAAGGTAAAACTTGGTGGAAGTGGAAGTACCTATACAAATAATAGTCTTAAGATCTGCTATGTATTGACCCTTGTTTATTTCACAATAAAGAATTGAATTTAATTGAATTGAATATTTTAGTTGCAGGCAATTAAGTTTTAATCATTTATTTTTTTAGGAGATATATTGCGGTATCGAAAATACTTTTTTTTATTTTTCTGCTGTAACCAGTGACCTGGTGACCTCGCTTTAACATATCTCCGCCATTTTAAAAAATCGAAAAACTGAATCAACAAAAAATATATAATTATTATATAATTATCGAACCTGCTCACAAAATTTCACGAGAATGAGAGAAGAGAGAAGGTTGAGGAATGCGACCTGTAGAGGAGAACAGACGGACAGCCGGACAGCGGGACAGCGGACAGACATACGAAAGCATTTGGCCCAAGCTAAAAAACGGTGCTCGATGTGAATAAAAAAAAATATTTATTTCGGTAAAAACATATTCTAATACAATAATCCGTGGTTGAGGTTCCCTTTTAAGCAAATATTTTGCTTGTGTTAGGTGGCCCCGCTCTTCCTTAGCATGGTTACATACAGATAGAATAGTTTAAACCGCCTTATTATCTATAAATTAACATTATCTAAATTATCTGAGCTTACTTAGATACCTACACAGTTATTTTTTTTTTGTAATTAACGTAAAAGTAAATTAATATAGGTATATATAAATAATTTATATAAATTAGTAATACCTTTTATTTATTACATAATTAATTGCAACAAAAACATGATAAGTATTTTTTAATTAATATTATCATCTAATTGTTTATGACCGTGATGTATGTGTGTGTGTGTGTGTGTGTGCGTGCGTACGTATGTGTATCAATATAGGTTTATATATTTATTAAAAGTGTATTCAATACAATGTTGCCCTACGGCATTGCCTTGGGATCGGATACCTACAAAGGATTTTCCACAACTATAGTAACTAATAAAACGGATCATCTTTGCTGCACGGCTACATCTAGTGCTTAATTTTGTAACAAAAAAAACATCTAAAAAGTCGCACTTTCGTTTGATAAATAAATAATTCACCAAAAGTTGCCAAGAGCCCGTAAACTGCCTAATTTGAGTTTGAGGGTACATTTTTTTGCAACTAGTGCTAAGTATAGAGCAAATTATTCGCACTTGATCGGATTCGCAAAAGGCCGGATTCTCATTTCGCCGTAAAACAGTCAACTATTTACTTTTTTTTTTAAATAAACTTGGATAGGACTTGGTCGGATTTGGAAAAAGTCGGATTTGACTTTTGTGTCAAGTACAGCTTAATAACACAGAAGTGATCGTATCTACAAAAACAATTGATGTAAATAAAAAATCCGATCGCTATCGCTGTGTGTGAAACGCAGTCTTAGAAATTCCAATACAATGGTTTATTTTGATTGATGGTGTTCGTTGACTCGGAAATGGTGTTAATTGCTATGAATACTATGTTAATTATTGCTCCACATTATGATCGAGAGGTTCTTCAGTAGGCTGAGCAAATCTTTAAAATATGGTGATTGCAATCATTTGAGTGAGATTTTTATCGAGAAAAATACTTTTTTTATCAACAATTTTTTTATGTTAAAGTGACGATAAAGCCGAGTAACTCGACGAGATCCTCGCCACTGAGGTGTATGTTTGTTTTAGAAAATAGTCTATTGATCCTGTCAATCCCTATTCAAATTGCCCTATTCCTATTCGTTTCAGTACAAACGATTGATCGACGAATGGCGCAGTCACAGAGTAGGTATGTCAATAATATTTATATAATAATAGTATTGTAAGGAATATACAAGATAACGACATGATTTCAGACTTTTCAAACGATTATTAATTTCCTCGCTTGAAAAGGGACATGTGTAGATACCAAGCTCAAACTTCTATCAATGTTTTGAAAAAAGAAATATAAAATGGTTTGCGACTTCCACCAAGTGACGCCTGATGCAATCAAATTCTATCAATGTTTTTTTTCGTAGGTAACTTAAAAATAAAAAATATGCAAGTTGAAGGTTACACCACTTAGGTATTGCATTCAATGCTAGGTTCACCAACTTGACCTTAGCGTGGCTCTTTCCGCGCTGAGTCAGGAATAAATTGTCGAAGCATCTCGCCAATCAGGTTTGACCCTAGACTTTCTCAACCCACGACCTTAGCCCTGGGATAACTTTCCTTTCAACGAGTCTAGTTTGGATTATAGGCACTCTCGGTTTCAATAAACTATGCTAAACATGCTAATAGCTTCTTCCGCATGTGGAAGAAGCACATTCTATTGCGATTAATTTAACAGTGTCTATGTGACTAACTTCAGAGCGCTTGCGGAACAAAACAACGTATTTTAATCTGAAAAAAAATATCTTTGCCATACATTCTCGAGTGAAGTTGCAGCGGATCTCTGTCTATTGTCAATTTAATCGTTTTGTTTAAAGGGTTACCATAAGTCCGGCTTCGTCCGGCTTCGTCCGGCGTCCGACAAAAAAAACTATATAAATATCGAATCTGCTCACAAATTTTCACGAGAATCTGCTGTGAAATACGACGTAGAGCAGGGATTGAAATACCGTTAAAAAAAATAACAATACAAAAAATAACATTATAAAAAAAACACCGTTAAAACATTTTATCGGTAAATTTACCGGTAAAAATTACGTTAAAATTATTGTACCGGTAAAATTAGCGTTAAATATAGCGTTAAACTTTACCGGTACAACTTTACCGGTATTATATTATTATCGGTAAAAAAGTAACGTTATTAATTGGAATAACGTTAATTTTAAAGTAATGGTAACAAAAGTAAGAAATAACGTTAAAATTAAAGTTATTTACTGAAATAACGTTAATTTCAATGTATCATTATCTAAAGTAACGTTATTTATTGACATAACGTTAATGTTAAAAATAACGGTAAAAAAGTAAGAAATAACGTTACATTTAAAAATAACGTTATCAATCCCTGACGTAGAGAAGAACAGACGGACAGACGGACATACTAAAGCATTTTGTCCAGGCTAAAGCGAAAACGCTTCGCGCTCGCTCTGTCAATAATAATTTTACTCCAACGTTTATCGTTTCGTGTTTAGCTTTCAATTTCCAATCTTTAATAATATAAATATCTGTGTTTTTACTATCAATATAATGTAATGATTTATAGGTATGATGTTTAAAATAAGATAGGATGGAGTCATAAAATAGTATCATTTATTCTTCTTGATCGAAGCATTTATTGCTCAAACAAGTTAAAATTGAATCTCTATAGGTAACAATAACAATAGTTATTTCATAAGCATATTTTCTAAAGTGTTTTAGTTAGAACATACACATTTCCATTTTGTAATTGGTTAAAAATCGCTTAATCGTGAGTACTTATCGTGACCACGTGTCGAGAACTCGAAACGTGGTCCGTATGATTGCTTAAAGATGAGTGACTGAAGAAACACAATGGTGTCAAATAGATAATAACAGTGTTATTTCTAAATTAACCATAGTATACAATTTGAATTTTAAAGTAGGTACCTAGGTTAATTTTCAATATCTAGTACGATCGTACTATCCCCGCAAATTGGCAATGAACCTGGCAGCCTTGTTTTTAGCCTCAAAAACGAAAAACGATTGTATTTTTATATAAAAAATACAATCGTTTTTCGTTTTATATACTTAAAATTTTACTTAAATTCCCACTGGCAGCACCCGTTCACGAGCATGACTCATGGACCAGCCATCGCTTCGCTCAACCATATTTGAGGGAACGTAACGACCCGCCCCACACGACACCACCGCAGAAATGTTTAAAGTGAGCATGACATACTAAAGCTACTCGCATTAAGGCGTCGTCGAGTCAAAAAGCTTACAATAAGTTTTAAGTAGGTAGGACAATTCCCTCAATTTTCACATAGAATAGAAATTCAGGTTCACGGACGCTTCTTCGAGAGGTGCACGGTACGGTACTGCCTCTTGAAGTAACGTCCCTATCAACTTTATTTATCTATCATTCATTGTCACCTATTGTCATCTATTATCTAATTCTATCAAGAATCTTAATATTAATATAAGATTCTTGAATTCTATTATAATAAAGGAAAGAGATGGTCTCTTTCAATTATCAAAATAACCCAATAACCCAATCAAAATGCCGAATATGGTATTATAGAGACCATCAAACTGAACAACATTTACTATGGGATCGACTCTAAAATCTCGAAAAAATCAGCTGTTTCATACATTTTGATGTTGTTCAGTTCCCAATCTACCATTTTCAGCATTAGGGGTTTTGTAACACATTGTATAGTATCTTGTATGGCAAAATATCATTTATTCATCCACAAAGAAGGTCTGTACCTACCTTAAGACATTAAAAGTGGACGGTGATCACCTTGAAATCACATTCAATTAGCCCTATTCAAAAATTCATTACCTACTGTGTTGATAAACCAAGGAAACACGTAATTCAAAATGCGATACAGATTACTCATCTCAAAACATTAAAATTTGACGACCTGAGTGGTGCAGTGGTCAACATGCCGCCTACCACGCAAGAGGTCCCGGGATCGATTCCCGGCCGGGCAGAAATTGAAATGATGAATTTTTAACTGTGACGGGTCTGGGTGTTACTATGTATAATAAGTATTTATTTAAAAAGTATATAAGTAGTATATCAGTTGTATAGCACACATATTACAAGCTTTGCTTAGTTTGGGGCTAGATGGCGCTGTGTGAATTTGTCCAAGCATTTATTATTATTATTATTACTTAATAGTAAACAGCACATGCCTACGGTAAACCTTAACGGCCTTACCAACAAAAGATTGTAAACACTGTTTAATTTAGTTAGACCACTGTTTAAATGTGATGCGTCTCTTTCAAACAATGTTGTCAAAAAAGTGACAGCATCACATTAAAACAGTGTTTAAGTTAAACACTTGTTGAACACTGTTTTAAAATCTTTTGTGGTAAGGCCGTAAATCTCTCAGATAAACATAGTTTCTGCATGATAAGCCTACTTCTTACCTAATGACAAAAAGTAAACCAATTTCCAAGCGCACCATTGTGAAGGTTTCGCAAGGCTCCCACGGCAGCCTTCTGAATTTAGTGTTATTATACGGAAAATGCTATTAATTTTCTATAAAATAGCTGTGCGGAAATGATAGTAAGATTGTGAGTAACTACCTTGATGGCTCCCAGTTAACAACCTTGGATTAAAGATTTTGGGAACTGGATGAGACGTGGTTAGTAGCAGCACCAGTTACTTTTAATGTCCCTATCGCTGGGATACAGGCCTTCCTTGTGAATAGATGAGAAGGATATTCTTAACCACCACGCAGTCACAATGCAAGTTCGATCATTTTGCAATGTTACAAGTTCGTTCTTTAAAATTATGTGAGACCTAAAAACTACAGTTACTATTCATCATCATTTCAACCGCACGACACCTATACCTAGATTACCTAGCATGAGATGTCTCCCCCAAGGATCTCCACAATGGCCCGCATCCAGCGGCTGCCCGCGACCTTCACCCTCACGTCGGTCCACCTTGTGGGGGGGCCTACCCCGGAGCCGAGTCCGGTGCGCGGTCGCCATACCAAAGCCTTCCCGGCCCAACGGCCATCGGTTCTTCTCGCTATGTGTCCCGCCCATTGCCACTTCAGCTGAGCAATCCTTCGAGCGATGTCGGTTACTTTAGTCAGTTAGCAGTTACCATTGGAACATGTTATTTTGATAGTTGATGATGCTGGACAAAGAAAATGGCTGTCTGTTTTATCGTTATAAAACAGCAATATGTACAGTTGTGTTTTTTTTTTCAGATAACATTTTACATTGCTATGCCTGTCTGAGGAGCTGGGTGGCGCAGTGGTTTAGCGCCTGGCCCAGCGGTTGCGGAAGTTAAGCAACGTTCGCATGGGTCGGTCATGGGATGGGTGACCAAAAATCTATTATCTCGAGTTTCTCCGTGCTTCGGAAGGCAAGTTAAGCCGTTGGTCCCGGCTGCATTTGCAGTCGTTAACACCCACCAATCCACATTGGGCCCGCGTGGTGAGTTATGGCCCATCCTCCTTATACCCACCCATAAGGAAGGCCTGTGCCCCAGCAGTCAAAAATGGCTGATGGATATGCCTGTCAAGGTGCATGCAATAACTAGGTACTTTAAGATCTAGTATTTTAAGTCGCATGTAGTGCAAATGTATATAAATAAAGAAATAAAGATACTTTTTTATAAATTCTCGTTGTAGGACAAATTATTCTACTATAAATTAGTTTAAGGTCTCATGTTTTTGTACTAATTACGACACAGTAAATTAAATTCACATTAAAAGGCGCATTACACGATTTTTCTCATGCCCGACAAACACATTATAAGCAGCACGCTATACGGTTTACAGCTTACTTCGTTCCTAAGACATTGCTTAAGCATTGCATTCGTCTCAAAAACACTCACAATGGGATGTAGATTTGAAGATAGCATTATAATCGGTGCTTTATCGAGTCCTTCATATAAAACTCGTATTTTTCCAAGTAGTCTGAATCCGTGGGAGTATACGTTTCACCATGATACCATGATGAAGTTATTTATTTTTGCACCATCAAATAAATACTAATCAGTTAATTAAAAAAGAATCGATATTTATCGGATACAATAGGTAGTCTGTAGTAGCTACTCAAAGTAGCATGTAAGTGTGTAACAACGACATTATCAAATAGATCACTTACAACTCTTGTACAACAACCTACTATTGAATACAAATAACGTGTTCGAGTTATAAGTTATTGATTAATTTGCATGCGCGCTAGTCAATTGTTTTACGTGGGTGAATAATTTCAGTTTTTACTTGACTAGAAGGAGGGTAATGTTTTTTTCATACATCACAGCATACAATTTGACGTGTGTGTTTCACAACGAATTTAACTACTCTTTGCATTTTATATTCTAAGTCCATTCTGAATTTCCAAAGTGTTAAAAACTTCATCGTCTGTGTCAACCCTAATGTTTATTTATGATTACACATTTTGTTTTTTTATATATATTTGTATTTTATGATGCTGTGTTTTTAAAAACTATCTAGGTACTAGAAAAAACTCGTCTTCATCTACTCAGATATGACCCCATTCCATCCCACCATAAATTGTTTATTTTCGAGTTAAGAATGCAAACATGTGAATGCACAAATCGTATTATGCCATGTCATGTCAATCGTATTAATTTATGTCATCTTCAAAAACTAGTCTTCGGTTGCTGAATTTGTCTCGTTTTACAGTGTACCTACGCTTAGCACGTAAATCATATGTGATGGCATTTGAAAAGTCAAATGTCATGACAAGAATTTTGCAATCGTTGACACAATGCCATATTACATCTGCTTTCACGGCGAACTGTCAACTTTGTAACGATTAACGTAATATTGGGAGTGGTGACTAACGTAAACAGAGCCCGATGGCACAAAATATAAAGTCTGTGTGATTTATTCCATGTTTACACGAGCTTAGCTACTAATGCTTAGTACTTATTACTTGTCACTAATACCTTGCTTGTAAACATACCTACTGAAATAAGTACTTAGTATGTTTATTAGCGAAAATTACCACTTTATCTGTTTTAATTTAGCCAAAACTTATGTTTTTCGCTTAAGTTATGATGCCTAAGTTAGCCTAATGTTCAATCATTTATACATGAATGTTTTGTTACAATAGCGTTCACTTGTTAAATAAATTATGAAAATGCTAATATGGAAAACATACAAAACGTCAACTGCATAAGTAAAGATATGTGTTATGGACTTTTTGATGACTAAAGACGCTGGCCAGCGCGACCGCTGCCAGCATGACTGACATTGACAGACCGATGAAAAATCAGACTATCGACGTTATAATCGTGGCCGACTTTGCCTTTTTGCTATATAAATTAAATTCCTCATAAAAGAAACGGGCTTGTGATTCTCACAGACGACGACGGCGCAGACAAGCGCTTTCAATATGGAACTAAAATTTTCTGTCAATTGTGTTTACTTTGGCAGTAACATAAACACTCTCCTTTCTATGAACTCAATTTTGTGTGACCAGGTCAATAACTATCATAGGCGTCATTATGCAACAACCGTTTAGATGTTCACATTCGCAAATTGACCGCATATAAGGTAATTTTAGCACATTCGTCATTTTGAAACCTGTCATTACCTAACTGTTAAGCCTAAGGACATTGGTCATCCTATTATCACGGGCTGTTGCAACATTTTCTTTATACCTTTGCCCTTAGGTGCTATTTTCAAATACCTCTTGAATAATAATAGTTCATAATTTACTGCATTGAAATTGAAGTCGAGGTTTATTTTGATATGCAACCTTAATTCTTATATTAGTTTATTGAATAAAAGTAACATAAATAAAACGGTTATTTAATGAACTTAAAGGCATAATGGCGTACTCAACTCAAAGACATTAAATAGACACTTAAATTGTTAGTGTAATAATAAAATAGAAGTAAGTAATACCAATTAATTTAGGACATAAGGGTAAAACAAAAGCTTTTTTTCTTGAATAGATGATATTATTGCTATTATCATAATAATAGTAGATAGATGAAAAAAATAATGTTGAATAGCCACCAATAATAAATATTAGGTCCTTACATAATATGAAATTATCGTTTTGTATGGAGAATTTTTTAACAAATTGCATTTTCCATACTAGCATTTTCATATTTTATTTAACAACCATGAACGCTATTGTAACAAAACTTTTATGTGCAAATGTTTGAACATTAAGCTATCTTAGACAAAAAAAATAAGTTTGAGCTAAGTTACAACGGAAAAAGTGGTAATTTTCGCTAACAAAAAAGGATTCACTCACTTTCAAGGTATTTTTTAATGGTAAGAAAACAAAATAAAAAAAGACTTTAATTATGCTGGCAGTTGACGGCTATGGTCATAATTTGATGTAATATCCAGCAACTGATATATTTTTTAAATCACTTAATTTATGAGGTTCTCTGTATGTGAGGAAAAGACACCAATTTCATAGTAAGGACAGTGAGGCCCCAATAATTGTGGTAACTAAGGCTAACTTACTAAAGACCTTACTAAAGATCTTAACGCATATTGAATTGTATGTTGATTGTAAACTTTGAATTTATCTTGAACCCTGTAATTTGATTAAGTATTTAATTTGAATTTCATTAAGAAATGAGCTAATTAAATAATGGTATTTATTTGTTAATCTGTTATTCTAAAATCTGCAAACGATATACATATTTGTAAATATCGTTCCATCTGATAACATTGACAAGTTTTTTGCGACCATTTTTCTTGTCAGCTACAAGACGTCATAATGGGTGGTAGGGTAAAAGATTTGACGATTTAAAAATGCTTATTATGTGAGCTCATTTCAATAAAGATGTTTTCATTTCATTTCACCTGAAGCTTAACAGCTTTAGGACAAAGTGGATGGTAGTTTTCGAAATGGCTTGAGATACACACAAGTCAAACTCGTTACTAAATAAGGGAATCGAATCGAAATTATCGAAATAGCGCAGTGGCTAAAACTCTTACAACGGAAGAAGAAAATGTAGAAAAACAAAAAACAAAAAAATGGGTTGTCTTAATGATATCGATACTCATCAATTAAATAAACAAATACTTTTTACGACTCTCAAACGTTATATTTTACTAAGCCAGAAAATAAATCAATTTCGAATACTTACCTAATTTGAATGGCTCTAAGACTAAGTAGGTGTCTAGATCATTCGAGATCATTAACATTTGACACTTTATTATGTTACAATACAACGTTACATAAAACTGTCGCTATACTGACCGCAAGACGAACATCTATCGAGAAAAAAAAAAAAAAAAGTAATTATCTATAGAAAATTTCATTTCACTTTTCGGCGATAGATGGCGCTGTACAAATTTCCCGTACAAAATTACTCTATCGAATGGTTCTACGCGCGTTATTTTTCCGGTAGCTGTTCTATTTTTTTCGGAACCTAGCTGTTCGTGATAAGGTCGTGACGTCAAAGAATGGATAATAATTATTTTCTAATTGATAACTTAAATATTGTACTGATTTTCATAGGTAGTTTATCAACTAGTTAAATATTAATACTTTTTTACACATATTATGCTTTTTTCATGTCAATATAACAAAAAAACTTCAAAAAATCTTTATAATTCATAATTTTTAGAAACTGAATTCAAGCGGCATTTCTGAATTCACTTGTTAATGTAATAAAATTATCAGTGTCATATTAATTAACACATAAGAATAAATAATTTATAAGATTAATTCATTGATTAAATTAACAATACTTAAACATAATGATGTCTTAATTAAAATCTGTAAAGCTTATTGTATGCACAGATTGCATAAATAATCTTGATCTCTCAATGTCCGCATGTCAACATTGTTTATATTTAACAACATAATTAAAGATTTACAACAAAAAAATGTTTACTTACTCAATAACCTAGACAAATATGATTTTTTCAGTTTATTTTGCGTACCTAGCTTAAAACATGTACCTATCAGTTTCTTATTTGTGTTTTTTAATATCAAAATAAAAAGATTTAAGCTTTAATTTTTAAATAAGTGTAAAATAAAAACATTTAGCTTTTTAATAATCAACCCCTAAGTAAAAAAAAGTTTAAAAAAACTCACCCTGAAATTATTGAAAACTTTTCAGGAACAAAAAACACCGCTGCCAAACTCAACACAACACAGGCCACTGAGAAAATCCGTCAATGAATAGAACACGACTCTTTCAAAAAAAAGAACACTCAACTTTTTAAATAGTACAATGCGTTACGTACTACATGCACAAGGAGAATGTACGCGTGCGAACCATAGAGCACGCTTATAACCTCCTTCACCGTTTTCCCTCCATTTTACTATGAACTCTGACTTTCAGTTCCAATCTGTGGCCGGGAGGTCACACTACGTTAGTTTTATCCCGTGTGGGGTAAAACTAGCAAATTAATGAAGATTCGGTAATTAGTTAGAATAAAAATTAAATACATTGCGCCTCTCCCGGTTTCGCTTGCGCAAATAACACAATGGCCGAAGGTTGTGCTATTGAGATGTCTCTAAAAATTAGTGTTTAGCAGATTACGCAGTTTGCACTTGTCAATGTAATTGATAGTTTGAGATAAGAAGACGTTAATTTTGGCAAGTTACCGTTAAATGAATGAATTGTTACCTCAGAACTTAACTTTTAGTAACGTAGTTCGTTGATGTCTTTTTCATGGCGAATACATTTTCAACGGACAAACTTTTTTTTAATCATGTTTTGTTACTAGATTTATTGTTTTCAAAGTATTGATAGATTACAGTCGTTACTTTTATTGTTTCTTTCAGAAAATTACGAGATAAAACTCCAATAAATTGTCAACACCTACTGCAGTTAAAAGCATAAAAATGCTGATATTATAAAATATCCGCGATAATCTGTTCGTTAATTTTATGTCTGACCATGAACATTAGCCATTTTTAACGTCCCCGCTGGAGCACAGGCCTTCCTTCCTACAGGATAAGGAGAATGGGCCCCACGCGGGCAATGTGGATTGGTAGGTGTTAACGACTGCAAATGCACCCGTTAGAAGCACGGAGAAGCTCGAGATAATAAATTTTTGGTCACCCATCCCATAACCGACCCTTGCGAAAGTTGCTTAACCTACGCAATCGCAGGGCCAGGCGCTAAAGCACGCGCCACTGAGCTTTTGTGTCTATTGAAACATAACTATTGCGTACTAGTTATGTAACCTATCAAATTGATTTGATAAATATTAATAATTACAAAATATTTACATAAAAATAATATTATAATATCTATGTTATTGTGGTTTTAGCGCAATGATGACAACATGAAAGTGAAAACTCTTCCATTTGGCCACTATAAATACTATCCCCGCAAATTGCTAATGGACCTGGCGGCCATTTTTTTAAACCTCAAAAACGTTTTTAAATATATATTAGGTATCATCAAGTCCTCTCATACTTGTTCTGAGACCGCGCGTAAAGTTCATTAGAATTAAAACACTGTTCACGGATTACAGCGCTTAATTAATTACCTAATCAAGTGTTATTTTAGAATTATTTAGTTTTGAAAAGTTTTGATATAGGTAAGTATTGTTTTTTTGGTTTCTTGACCTTTCCAGGGGCCGAGGTCACGGCACGGGACGACTAAAGCAAAGCGCTCATAATTTTCAAGTCTTCAGTAAAAAATATAATTATTCAAGATAATATAATTATATAATTAATAATAATTATGTAATTTTTACCAAGTGGAATGCGTAGGATACCTACTCAATAAGTGCTTAGTTTTATAAATTGTTGCTATCGGTGAGGACCTGTAATTGGCTTCCAAGTGCTATATATAAGCTTCTTACTGTGTTGAATTCAGCTGTTGGTCTTCCAAGTAATAAAAATAAAAATAAAATAAAATAAGATTGAATGCTTTCTGTTCTCAAAGTGTTGGTAATTGTCTCAATAAAATATATCCATCTCAAATAGCTAAAAACGAGTTTCGAGAGACTTTTACCGTGAAAAACTGAATTTAGTTACTCGTCGGGTGAAAGTGATTTTGGTTTGTTTTATAATTAATCGGTATCACGCGAGGTGAAATATACCGGAATAGGAATATTTTTACCCGACTGCGGGTTATTTTTTTCGCGCGTATCTTGTAAGTATGTTTGTATGTATGTATGTTTGTATGTAATATTCTTTATCCTCATATCTTTCAAACGGCTGAACGGATTTCTATGATTAAGATATCGTTAGATTTGTCTTTTCAGCCCAAGTGTTCTTAAGAAGGTGTCGTTATAAAAAAACCAACATGGCGGCTGTACGGTGCTATTATACGTAGTGAAACAAATTTTTTTTTTTTAGAATACTGCAATATGGGTGTCAAATTAAAGGGCTTATTATAAGGATTTCAAAAAGGTATATCATGATATCATGTAATATATAATAACTAAAAAGAGATAAATAAAAAAAAATAAAAAACCCGCCTGCATAAAAAGACAAGTCGACTGAAAAGATGGAAACAAGATTAAATAAATATTAAAGGCAACATGTCATAATAACATGTCGGAGGCATATAATTCAATCATTCATAATGTCACTTTCTTTATGCATGCCTCCGACTGCATGTTATTATGACATGTTGCCTTTAATATTTATTTAATCTTGTTTTTAGTGATAACAAATTACACTTGTTAACCCCTGAACGCCGAACCAGCCCTACCAGGCACAAATACAGGTTCTTCTTGTCAGCTAAAAAAGTTTGGAACGGGTGGTAGGAAAATATGGACGATTCAAAAGTACTTAATAATTAAGTTTATTTGTAGAAAGCTTATTTTGACTTTGACTTTGAATAAAAACATTGAAGTTAAGAGTTCAACATGGTTTTTTTATGCACAACGGAATAGTGCTTGGCCTTCACCTCACCTGATGTTAAGTGACGATAAGGTCGAAGGTAGTAGCGCTCTACACCCGGAATCCTCATCGCTGAGGAACCTATCTCATCTCAAACTGCCGGAACACAACAATTTTTAAATTGTTTTATGGCGTCAGACTTTGGTAAGATGTTGGTAGCTAGCCATGCGGACTTGAAATAAGTCCTACCACCAAACAAACCGAGTACAAATTGTACCCCCTCCTGAGAATCGAACCCGAGACCCCTGCGTCTTACACGGGTGGGCGAACCACTAAACCACAGAGGTGGTTAAAATGGTTCTGCGCATTGCCTCGCGCCCGCGATTTTCTGTGAATCGCACTATAAATAGTTACTTAAACTATTTATAATCTTATCTGATGCCAATCGTTAACTGAGCAAAGTTATGTAATTTTTTTAGTTATCCATAATCAATCTTATTTCGAAGTAACTTTGTATGGAGCATCATAACAATAAAAGTCTAGAAACAAAACCTTTACTTAGATAAATCGCCGATAAGACTGAATTATTATTTAACTAGATGCCATAACATACAATTGTTACTTAATTCGGTCTTATAAAGCTAACTAATGAAACAGAATTACTACACTACACACCGACATAATATGATCCATTTATATTTGACCAATCAGCGTCGATCGATCGTTGATCGATAATATTGATGGCTCGTTACGTTGTTGTTATAATGACGAAGCATTTTTAAAAATTGGTAATTGGTCACCAAATACACGTAAGTTAGGAGCTTGGTGGCGCAGTGGTTTAGCGCCTGGCCCAGCGATTGCGGAGGTTAAGCAACGTTCGCAAGGGTCGGTCATGGGATGGGTGTATAATAGTACATTATGAGACAAGTTAGCTTAGGTTGCTCATTGCACACAAGGCTGTGGGTTGCAGCCCGAGCCGCAGGCGAGGGCGTAACTCAGCCTAGTGTGCAATAAGCAAAAGCTCACGAGTTTCATACGACGTTTTTCAACACATTTGCGAGGAAAAAACAAAGTAATTTACCACACAGCAACAAATACGACAAAAACAAAATATGATAATTATGAGAAAAGGCGCGCAGGTTTTTGTTTGTTTTTTTCACACGCCCAACGCAAGAATATTTTGCGAACAAAGGGGTGAGTGAGCATACAGCCTACTTCAAAATTATAATTTCAAGTGATAAAATGCAAATATTTTAATATTTTATTACAAAATATTGTGAATTATGAATAATTTGATAATAATAAATATTTGTTTGACTTAATTATGAACTTACACATTTATTAATTCTAAAAATGTATATGAATTTTTAGCAGCATAAAACCTTGTTAGCTGTTAGTAAAAAAAATAACTGTATTACCCGGCTAAATTGGGAATGCTTTGTTTACTCGGTTTACTCGCATAGAACTTGCAGTAAGGTACTAATTTGACTTTGTAGGGTTAATTCTATTACAAACTAGTGTTTTATATATTATTGCACGCGTTTGTTATAGCTCTGTTTATGGCCCTAAAAGCGATGTATTAGGGCTCACTTTACGAGCAAGTGTGTTGAAAAATTTATTATCTCGAGCTCCTCCGTGCTTCGGAAGGCACTCCGACCCGTCCTCGCTTCACTTCGGTTCCTTTGCTTTTCGCTCCAACCCATCCCGTTCGAGTCCCGTTATCATCGGTATGAGAAACGCGCTTGAATTTATTTTCGCGCGGTAACTTTTTGCGATAGCTCCTAAGATATTTATTTAAAAGTAAAGAGCTATAATTATGTGCATGAAACGCTTATGATAACGAATGTATTTTATTTGATAAGGATTAATACTGTTTCCGTCTAAATACCTTTCCAATTACCACAGTATTTGTGACCATTAAAAAAAAGTTAAAATGGCTTAAAAGATAGACATATGCCGTCGCGGATTTTTTTGTAGACCTATAACAGAAAAACAATTCCTTCTTACATTATTTCGTTATAGCTCGAAAGGTTTAGGCAGCGTTTTCGATGCAAGCTCCAAGACGGCTTAATTTTTGCCGACTTCTTCAACAGTGATCGTAATTTTTCTATCAATCTACATAGAATCTCAAATTATTATACACTAAAATCTTCCTCAGGAATTACTCTATCAATTGGTGAAAACCGCATGAAAATCTGTTTAGTAGTTTCTGAGTTTATCGCGAAAAGACAGACAGACGCGGTGAGGGACTTTGTTTTATAATACACACATCAACTTTGTCTAGGGATACAGGTATTATTTTCATACAAACGAGGTTACTTTAAAGCCTTGGTTTTCCGCCAGGGATGTACCGTACTGTGATCTGATGATGGCTATCCAGGGAATGAATGGAGGAGATTAAGATCGCTATACTCACTCAACTGCTCTGACCAGCATTCTAAAAGATTAATGGTCATGTTTAAAAAAACCGCGAAAATAGCATGAAAATGTATGGAAATCCTGAAACTGAGAACCCATCATTCTTTTAGAATGCTGATAAGATCAGTTGGGTGTGTATAGCGATCTGAATCTCCTCCATTCACTCCCTGGATGGCTATCATCAGATCACAGCACAGTACATCCCTGGCAGAAAACCAAGGCTTCAAAGTTACCTCGTTTGTATGAAAATAACACCTGTATCCCTAGACAAAGTTGATGAGTATATGTAGTGATTAGTGGAAATTGGCTTCAAGTAAATAAATCTTCAAAAATAAAAAATATTTTAAACTACCGCATTGATGACGTTGTTAGAAATACGACTTATCGAAAAAAAATATAAGACGCACAACGCACATGTTGTACATTATTCGACCCGTTTTCTGAGAAAATTAAATGAGTTTCTTTAACTTCAAATATGTACTAAATATAAACAAGTGTTTCTTTATAATTTAATTACGTAGGCTACAGCCGAAGGACTCAAAAAAAAACGATTTTATTTTAACAAAAGACTTTATTTTAAGTCAATTACAAAGTAAAACTATAACTAATTTACTTCTAAAAATAGATCACGACCCGACCGATGTAAGTATCGAAGTGGCCGCGGCGTCCGGTCACGTAGCCCGCCACGGTGAAGCCACGAGGAGCAGCGTCAGCAGTTTACTTCAGTTGCGTTAACTGGAGCGGCGTATTGCACACGCAGCATTTAGGGCCGTGTGCACTGTTGTCTTCATATTTGCTAAATCGACGAATCCCTTACTACGAGCGCTCGTAACATCTCCCTCCCGAAGAGCAGCGACTATTTTTGGGGAAGTCGCAAAAATGTTGCTGGATGCTGTGGTGCAGGTTTGGTAGATACTGGTCTTGGTATTGCGTAGGTATGGACTCGTTCTGGATCTGTAGTCAGCTCTGGATCTGAAGTGATCTCTGGTTCCTTTTTACTTATCTTAAAACACGTCGCATACTTTCTACATAGTAAGATAGTTGCGAGTGCAAGTGCACCTAATAGTACTACGTAAAATGGTAACGTAGTGTGGTACAAGGATTCTGTGGAGGCCTCGTCGAGATGAACTGCGGTCTGAGATATAACCTTGTCTTGTATTTCTCGAAGATCGTTGAGATTTATCGATGAGAGTGTTACAGTGGCTGCTGCAGTGAAGTTGGTGCTCAGGTCATTTGTGATATTCAGCATCTTCATAGGTTGGCCTTCAACTCGATCGTTGGTGTTATAGATGGTGGCGTCCTTTGTCCGTATGGAACATTGAGATGGGATAGTGATTAGATAACTACCTTTCAGCATCTGGTAGTCATTGCGTTCGCAGATGAGATGAACTTGCGTGGGCCCAGGGAACACTGCTACATAGTGACGGTCATCTAACCTTTGGATGGCTTCTCTCAGGATGGTTACAGGCGTTGGTCTGCAGGACTGGTCTAGTCGTTGGTGGTGAAGGAGCTCCTGGATGCAGTCTGGAGTTGATCTTAAACGTTGATTAAATTTATCATGGCAAAGATACCGAGTGTTGTACTTCGGGCATTCTGCCTCAATGTACACGTAAAAGTCCTCGTTGGTTGCTACTAAAGGATAGGGAGGTATAAGGACTCGGTTGTCTCTATTGGGTGCTATAGGAAGCTTATAAAGCTCGTATATATGAGGTGATACTATTGGTACTTTAAATACGATAACTATTAGTCTACCTGAATAGAATGACCCTGTTTCTATTACATTATAATATTCTCTAAGCTCTAAATCTATCAATTGATCTTTACTATAGAAATTTTCAAGTTGATTCAGCATCTTTTTTAATGTATCTACACCTAACATTGAATGATGGATACTCGCGGTGCGCGTGAAAGCTAAAACATTTTCTATTCGTTGCAACTCATTAGATAAATCATCTACATTATCTGTTATAATACTAAGAAGCTGAGCAAGTTTAGCGTATTTTATTAGGCTATGTTGAACGTAAGCATCTGTATCTAAAAGCAAATGTAAGGTATCATTGATTTTAATTTGATTTTGAACTAAATTTGAGATGAGAGTAGTATGATGTGTCATCCATTCTTTGCTAAGACTGATATGACTATTCACTTGAGATGCAATTTTATCTTGATTATTCTTAAGATTACTAATAGCATTACTATATTTAATGGCATCAGTGTAATCTAGATTTCCAGTTAGGGATTTAATTACGGATCCCATTCCATCTACAAGACCTCGCTTTAACCGATGGGGCTCTAAGCTTTCTAATTGATAAGCTACTTTGTTTAATTTGGAACTAAGATAGTCGATTTGTATTTCAAATAAAGTCTGTGTGTCGTTAGGTAATTTACTTTTTAGTTCGACGATTTGTCCTTTAACCATATTAATTTTGCTAAGGATATCGTCTAATTCTATGTACTGCAGGAAGCTGTGGTGGTGTGTTATAAGATTCATAGGTCCAAGTTTAAACGGTAAAAGTCCTGGTCCGTCATCCAAACTTTCAAGTCTTATCTCGTGCGCCAGTCCCGCGGTCAGTGTCAGAGTCAGCATTATCCTGTAACAATTTCGCGCTCTTTGGTACACGTTTTAATCTTGATTTTGCAATAGGGCCGCGTTTCTTTGAAGTATAAATGTGAATAGGTAAGTCAGCTAACACCCTATCCTGTGTGTAACGCGGAGCTACTTTTTGTCGGCTGGCTAAAGGATTTGAGATAAATACTTGTTGCTGAGGCTGATATTCTTGTTCAGGCTCACGAGTTTTATTATGTCTGTCTATAATAGCGGTCCGGTTAGTTAAGGATGAGTCATTGATTAAGTCGTAAACTATCTTCATTTGATTTCTGTGAGTGTGAATATACTGTTGCATAAGATGACCAGTTATGTCTATGTCAGTAGGGTCCCTAGAGTCAAGATGTCCTCTTATAAGATCGTATGGTCTACATTTGGTGAAGCTGTGTACTGAACTATTGTATCCTATTATAGCGTAGGGCATGAGATTAACGATTGCTTCGTCCTTGTGCTCAAGGCGTAATATCCTTAAGTGCTCTAATAAGGTGGAATGAAATCTTTCTATGTTTCCGTTATCATTGGGTGCATTCGCGAGGGTCTTATGATGAATAATCTTATGAACTCTAGTGAACTCTGAAAACATCTGATTTGTGAATTCAGTGCCTTGGTCACTGATTATGGTAAGAGGTAACCCATGATGGGTGGAATACTGTAATAAGGCTTGAATCACACTAAGCGCAGTACCGTCTCTCAAGTGATAGGCTTGTCCGTACTTAGAGAAAACGTCAATGAACGTAACGTATTTTTCGCTTTGTACTGTAAAGAGGTCCATATGAACGATTTCGAAGGGCTTACTAGCTGGAGGTACAATATTAAATTGCTGACGAATAGGATTTCTATCATATTTGGCTTGCCCACAGATAGTGCACTCATTGATAAACTTGGTAACGTGGTCTTTCATTTTCGGCCAGTAGTACTTGTGAGATAAAGACAGATAGCATTCGTTAATCCCTCTATGATTCGTTTTTCCCTCATGATAGTGCCTAATTATATCTTGTTGTCTTAAATATTCTTTTACATTTTCTAACTCAACCTTAGCGACAACAAGGTTCATAGCAGAGTTTTTAAACTTGTCTTGTAAGATGGGAACTATTTTATACATTCCTAATGGGGGTGTTATCAAAAGAGCAGTTTTAACTTTTGGGTTAACGTATTCTTTGACCACATTTACTACATCTTCTTCCAGATTGGATTCAGATAGTTGAGCTGAGATACGGGTATGAGTGTCAAAGGGCTTAGTCACAGTAGTACGTTTCTTTATGTCACCTACGATAGTTAAACATAACTGTCGGTGAAATTTGTTTAAAGGGTCGTCAGTTATAGGGACTTCAAGTATTGGATGTTCTTGGTCAGTATGAACGGTGATAGTGTCAGAGTTATTATTTAAAGTCGGAGGTCGTTCTGAAGGGTTCACAGCCAGGGAACTAGTTTCCTCGTTGTGAACTTCAATTCGAGAAAGAGCGTCGGCATTTGTGTTAGCTTTTCCAGTTTTATAAATTATAGTATAATTGTATTCGCTGAGCTTTAATCGCCATCTGTTAATTCTAGAGTTGGGCTCTTTAAAATTCATAAGCCACTGGAGTGGTTTATGGTCGGTAATTATTTTAAACTTTCGTCCAAACAAATAAGGTCGGAAGTATTTTGTGGCCCAAACTATGGCTAAAGCTTCCTTTTCAATTGTACTATACTTTACTTCACTTTCGTTAAGCGTTCGCGAGGCGTAAGCGATCGGTTTGTCTGTACCTACTGGTCCCTGTGACAAAACGGCACCGATAGCAAAGTTTGACGCGTCAGTAGTCAAGTTAAAGTCACGAGTAAAGTCAGGGTACTGTAATATGGGATCATTGGTTAGTAACTTTTTACACTTTTCGAAGCAATTAACATAGTCTGAATCTAAAGTAATCGATTTATTTTTCTTGAGACACTGAGTTAAAGGTTTAGTCGTATTAGCAAAGTCAGGAATGAATTTACGATAGTACCCCAGTAAGCCTAAAAACTGTTTGATTTGTTTAGTGGTTTTTGGCAGTGGATAGTTCTGGACAGCCTTGATTTTATCTGGGTTTGGCTTAATACCGTCCCTACTTATGATGTGTCCAAGATAAGCTGTTTCCAATTTCAAGAACTCAGATTTATCCATCTGAATCTTGAAATTGGATTCCCTAAGTCTCATAAACACTTTCTCAAGGTTGATTACGTGTTCCTGGAGGCTGGTGCTGAAGACAATTATGTCGTCCAGGTACACCAAACAGATGACATTTTGTAGCCCTCTTAAGACATTATCCATCACCCTTTGAAAAGTTGATGGAGAATTCTTGAGACCCATGTGTGAACAGCTCACCTGGGCTATTAAGATCTAAGATCCTAGTGAATGGTACCCATTGTAAACTCCACTTCTTCTACCATCGTTTAATATCTATGGTAATATAATCCTCAATTGATTACAGCTATAGGTAACTGAAACCTCATGAAGACTTAGTATTGGCCAAATTTGATCGTCTAATTATAAAAGGACCTACGTTGTGATTTTAAGTAGTAGTAACCCGGACTCTTTTGGTATGTCTGGCTCGAGTCTAGATGTTTCATTATCAAGTGCACATGTACTAATTCTATCCTATAACTAAAAAGCCTTATTCTGATCTTAAAATTAATAAGCATTATAATATATTAATATTTGACATAGCATAAATTATATTGATGATTTGGATAAATTAAAGATAAATAAATAAGGATGAAGATAATGGAGCCAAGGCTATAAGCCTTGGAAGGTCTCTACCACCAGCCCCCGACCTTAATTCCAAACGCACACCAGCATAACTAGATGCTTTCCCGGTAACTATGTACTGCGCAACTGTGGCGCTATTCAAAATCGACATGAAAGAGGAAGGTACACCGATTTAACCATACTGGAATAGATGTAAATGTTCCTAGTAGTATTCCATGTCATTGCGTCACCATGCAACATACACAGCCAGGAGTGGGTAAGCATTGGGATAGTTCCGTAGAATCTATACCAAGTGATTACATAAGTTGGTGATGGTACCGACCACTAGGGAGGCACAATGTGGTGTTCCCAGGTACAATTAGGTGAGCGAATCAACCTGCATGTCCATAGGTTTGTGTAGTATAAGTTCCCATAGAGGTCAGCTGGTACGGAAACCTACCGTCAACGTTTTCGGTGGATGGCACTGAGCAAATCCAGTTACTGGCGTATATTCGCGGCTCCGCATATTTCCAGACTAAGCTCTATCAGGGGATTAAAATTTGTGATTATAGTAACAGCCAACGGCTGCCATTGTATAGTTGTGTTCTGTATAAAATCCATGTATGTTACAAGACTATTGCATTGACATGGAAAAAACAGCATATCGCTGAACCAATTGGAACAGTTCAAATGACATTGAACGCATTGTTAAATCATAGTATGATTAAATCAGGTACTGATGTGGGTCAGTAGGATTATAAAATAGACAAATAATTCTGTCTTGTAATGTATAATATAAGTCTGTATAGAGTATACCAAACCAGCAACCTTTACCGGCTAAGCTCCCAACTTTAAGTTATTTCTAAAGTCTATCAAGCTTTGGTTTTAGTTCACCAGACGGTCATAAAAATAGGAACACAGGGAGGTGGATGTACTATGTCTTGTATATCAATAGCCGAATGGAGATTTGTCCACAACCACTGATATCACAAGGACAAAGTTTAGTTTTGAAGTAATTGCATCAGGAAACCAATGGACATCTGATCAAGCCTCATAATTAACAGTAATCTCATCAGAATATGATATGACTGTACACACAGATTCTCCACTGGCAGGTCCGCCTAACATGGCTTAAGGTGTTCAGTCATAACATCACATTCTAACAAATCACTATTAACTATGGTGTTAGAGTTTCAAGGCACAAGGCCAAGAACTGCCCAAGCCCTCAACATTTTTCAAACAAGCCTATTTTAGCCGCTTGATAAATGAGATTGAATGTCGTAACTAGACTTGTAATTACCTCGGGGAAAGCCCTAAAATAAAACTCTAAGGGTTTATGATCGTCTGCTGAAAACTACCAATAGACTCAACAATTATTGTTAAAATCCAGGGTCGCTCAACTTTACCTTTATACCTCATTTAAAATATCTGGAGATTAAATCCACAGACATTTCAAACTACAATTTGATTGTTTGTGTATAGGTGTATGCATATATAAGTACATACAAGCAACTTTTATCATATAGATAATAACTATTGTTTGGATGAAGTAGTCTTAACTAAGTTGGTTGATTAAAGTCTAGACTTATATCAGCTCTCATTATTCTCTGAGATTAGATAGTAGGTATTTGACTAATTTCATCCAAGCAGTAGAAAAACACATGCAAATATTGGATTTTGTCATTTTCAATAAAGGTCCTTTTGCTCATTACTATTGCTTATTGAGGCAATTAAATAAGTGTTTAAGTGCAAGGAACACCTTTTGAAAATACACCATCCAAATCACACATAACAAATGTATGGTTCATACTGGTATTCATTATGTAATTTTATGGTCTCAATTTGCCCAGCGTTGTCAAATTTAGTATTGTTCTGAAACCTGCATGAGTCATAAGGATTATAACTGTGAAAACAATGATATTTTGTTCGCATATTAATTAATAAACTTTATTATTAAGTTTATTAATTTTGAGCTAGATTTATTTTGGTAAAACCTTAAATCATGAAATAAATGATTGGATTAGTATAGTATTACTGATATTAGAAGTTAAAGTATGTAGGTATTTTTAGTCCTACAAATAAAGTTAGGAGTATTAGATGTGAACAAAATACCTAATTAAACGCAAAGCACATGACATCCTAACCCTAGATCTGTCAGATTCCTAAAAACAGTACAGGCAATAAATTAATAAACTTTAGGTTCAATTTAAAGCCTAGATTTGCTAAGAAATTATGTTGTATGAGTGATAGCTGGGTCAACACAGAATACTTTTGATCCTAAATGTACCTAGGTCGTCTAATAACACTAAAACACACAAAAAACATAGTATTCCTGAAAAAAAACACTGATTAATTATCCTAACATGAACTGAAGGAGATTTTAGAAAACATGCTTACTTACCTGAAATCTATTTGTTTATTCCTCGTAAATAGATCCTCCTCACCTTAGTTTACCACAAATCACTCACTTTACACACAACACTTAAGCACATTTCACTAAAACACAAAGACACTGATTACTAGATACACTGACCACTAAACACTCCCGTCGCGATTTCTTTGCTAGCTCAAGAGGCGACGACCTAGAGCTTTACGCGAGCAAAGATAACCCTAAGTCCTAACTGTGACCTACCTGTTGGAACAGTAAGCAAGTCTCCCTTCCCCTATCTTAGACACGGCCACGCACAACAACACGATTTCATACAAAAAGAATCGCATCTGGACGCGCTTACGATGTCAAAAGTTCCATGAATTCAGAAGTTCTTCAGACTTCTTGGAAAATCAACAATGAAACTCTACCTTAATCCTTGCAACAATTAGCACAAGCAGGGCCCTGTACCTGTACCAACCGTAGCAAGAACTGTCCCGAACGAGGGTTTATAAAATACAGTATTCTAGAAGACCAGATGAGACCTGCTTACCAGTTACGAACCAACATGCCTAGCCATTTATGCAAAATCTACGATGTATTCTTCACAGAAAACTAACACTATTTAACTTTTAATTAAAACAAAAGACAATAAATTTACACTTAAAACTTTGACTGGCTTCTTGGACTTTTTCGGCAGAGTTCCGACTCCTGCTAGATATACGCAAAAACTATCCCCGAAGGTCTCAATCTTCGTCTTTTAAAGTCCCTCAAACCCCCACTTAATTCTCGAAAAACCGTTGAATCCTTATGTAAAATGCCATATATGGCCTGATACATAAGAAAATATGTCCGACTGTAACGTTTCCACAGCCAAGTGTCAAGTGGTTTTTAAAAGGTCAATAAATCATTATATGAACATAAAAACAAGAAAAGAAATGTGAATTCCTCAAGCATTTAGGTTTCAACATCGGTTAGATGACTTATTTGTAAGCTTTTCAGCTGTTTTCTATAATTAATAAATAATTAATAAATACTAAAAATTGCCAGCTTTTTCTCAATTCTCCCATTATAAATATTCAAGTTTTTTATTCGATAATAACTTTATTTGTAGATTTCTTATATTAATCACCAACCAAAGTAATTTAATTTATACTTCCTTCAATTCTAAGAATAACTTGCTAACTTTTTTAGCCTTTCAAACTTCTGGTGACATAGTAATATCCATTTATAACACTTGGAAAACCTTATTAATTAATTAAACAACATACATAATTAACTACATAACACATTTAATAGGTAAACCCTACTAATAAGATAGCAGCTTATTAATTTCAAATATTCTATAAAATTTTCAAAGTATTTTATCTCCAGACAATTTACACATTTGCATGAATTTACTTTATTTCCACGCATTATTAGCCCTTCATTACTTGTTTTGCATGTAAACAACCTATATTTTAGTTAGATTATTTAGGTTTTGTAATTTCGAACAACTTGAGTTAAAATACCGTAGTCGAAAAATCTCCCGATGATCGGGGAAAATGTGACTTGCCACACTAATTTTCCCTTAGACCTCAGATTAGCTATCAGCTTATGTACTGTGTTAAAAACAACGACAACTTCATTTTAGGACCCGATTACATTATACAAGCAACCAAGCGGCCTGTATAAATGTCAGCGTTTTTAAAACCGCCAAAGTGGATATGTTACCATACAGTTTGTAGTTCGTTGCGCTGTGTTCTTAATATCTAGAAAATGACGATTTTGATGTAAAGCCGGTCTCAGACGTACACTTATAGTGTAGCTGTTACAAAACTGTCCCTGTCTTAATGACAACGTAGTGAAAACATAATAGTTAAGAAAATCAGACGCGGATTAAATTGATAACTGTAGTAAGGTACTTTATCCCGCATACAAACATCAACAAACAGCCAAACCATGGTTGAAATACACACCCCTTGTTTACCCGGTAGGCAATCCTATTCTTATCTTATATAACTAGATAATTTCATCACATATTCGGCCTAACGAATGTTCCCCTTAACATTTGCAAATAACGAGTAGTAATATTAATCTTTGAAATGCATAAAACACGTGCATGACGTACATCAATTGGTTTGCGCACACCAATCTCACATTTGGAAGATGTTTGTAACGTGTTTGTAGCATAGTTGTGAGTTTAAATGCCGCTTAATAGTTCATACTAATATTTGAACGCATCCGTTGAGTGTTCTCTTGAACGCACCTCATAAAACGTAATCACTGAGAAAAAAAATAACTTGAAGGTAGACAATATAATGTAATAATGTTTTTAAATGTGGTCTTTTGTTAGCTTACAGCTTTCAGCTGTAGAGGGGTTTCATTTTCAGGAGTTCTAACCATCAGCCAAAGTTAAAAGGTATTTATAATAGCGCAATTTGTCATATTTTGGTATTTTTCACACATCCAAAAAGTAATGTTTTCCTAAATTTCTTGACATTATTTATATTAAATTATAATAAGAACAATCTGAATTTATCAATTTTACTTCAACCTTGTGAATCTATTATCAAACACAAAAGTTATTAGCATTCTTAAATTAGCTTAATTTTGGAATTCTATTACATCAAAGAATCTGCTTTTTTACTCCTATTTAAAATCTATATGACTTAAGAAGGTAGTTTTTATTTTAAAATGTTAGACTAATTTAGTAGCAATAATAAATGATAAATTTCCCATAAAGAACATAACAATATTGATTTTCTGATGAAAATCCAAATTTTGTCTACGACAAAATTTTATCCACTTTAATTTTCATTACTGTTAGTTAGTTATACTATAAGTACTGGTTAAGTTTATTAATTCCTTATCAACACTGGTTCTATTTAGCAGTAATATCAGAAAATACCTAGATTTATGTATATTTCTATATCTTAATGAAATATTAAGAAGATGCAAATTTCTATATTTTGACATTTGGTACTTTTCAGGTTTACCAATGTTTCATGTCTCATGATGATAATTTAACTCACTGGAAACATGATAGCACCTCCACCCGTTTGCTAACAATAAACAGAATGAAACAGGACATAGAAGACAAGTTTTTCAGAAGAAAACACATTATTAATTTGACCAGTCTGAAAACTAATGCTTCCTTTTGATTCTACCAGACAAGCTTTTATAATTTATTGTAGTAATAATAATGTATGTTTCTTTTTGTCCCTGCAGCTTGTAATGTACGAGTAAATAAACTATTTCGACTTTATTGATTCAGATAGTTTTTTTTTAATTATCTTATTTTAACAGCGCCATCTAACGAATGTTGGCCGTACTTCTTATCATATATTCTTTAAAGCAACAGACAAGCACGACTTAGCTCCTCTTTTGTCAATCGCATTAATAGTTTTTAGGTCTCACCGTAAGATGGCGTTGACTTGTTATTTGTAATATCTTCACAAAACTAACATCCTCATTTATTCATCTCCAAAGAATAAATATCCATAAAAGATTAGAATAATAAATTGCTTCAGTGAAAAAGAATTGTTAATTCTCCTTAAAAACAATTCTTAACAGCTGAAACAATTTATATGAAATCTTTACTCATTCTGTAAGACTCATAACAAGAAAAATAATAATAATAAAGATTTAAGTTAGTAAATGTTAGTAATAATGTATAAAAATACTAAAAAGTAAGAAAGAAAGAAAAAGAAAAGAGAAAAAAATACCAAGTCGTCTGAATAATAATAGGCAATTAGGTTGGTTTGGCACATCCGGCCCCTGATTAATAATGAAAAATAATTTGAGTTATAAATCATCTAAACAATACAAAACATAATAATTGCCGCAATAATAATATATAAAAAAATTTTGGAGGAAGATTGAAAAATAAAAAACTTTTTTTTTCTTTTTTTTTTTTTTTTTTTTTTTTTTCGCAAGGTGTGAGTAGCCCCCTACCCCCTGAAATGACCTCCCTACACCCCACCGAGTATGATTGTTATTATAACGCTTGATAGTTTACCTTTTAACCAATTTAAAATGATATTAAGACAGTAGACCGATTGAGGTCGTCGATTTGAATGTAAAACGCATAATTAAGGTTATTCATCCTTCCAAGCGTTCTGACAGTCGTACTCGAGTCATTTCCCTGACCCAGCGATTCCCCAAAATCTATTATTAAATATAAATTAGTATATAGATTTGTTGAATCAACACTGTTCAAATAACAATAATTGCAGCTTTCCAAAAGCGATTCATTATAATCGTGTAGTTATGAAATAATTTACATGATAATATTTGCACTCTATTTTTAGTATAACATCAATTTACAAATGATATCGTTAAATATTCATAGGATCATAATCGGAATAAAATCAGTCCCCCCTTTTTTTTTATAGTAAGAATTATTCAATAGCTAGCCATTAATCTTAAGATTAATATGTTTAACTTGCTCTTACCACAAAATCAAAGATAAATTCTATCAAAAACTTCGCAAGTCAAATTATGACATAGTAAAAGAATGATATTATTCACAATATTAGCTATGGTAATATCCTAGTACACAAGTAACTTAAATAACGTAACGACCCTAAAATAATTGAACTCCAACATATTTGCAACATTAAAAGACACAAATAAAACGATTAAACTTAACTAAAACATTTACAACACTAAAACCCACAAATAAAATGAATGAACTTAACTAACATAGTAATATTTACAACATTAAATCCCACAAATAAAATGAACAAACCTAATTGGCTCGATTACACGGTATGTCATTATAAAACCAGAACTCTTAGTCAAAAATGAAAGTAAATGAAAATAATAAAATAAAAAAGAAAAAACAAAACAAAACTAACTCTAAAATGTATGGTTATACCAAGTGAAACCTAACTTAACTGTACATAATATTTTAATGATTTGTTCATCATAATCAATTATCCTTAACTATTAAAAGCAACTTGTGATTGAACGTTTACACATAATATCTATTTAAATGAATGGCATTAAAGTTGCCCCTAATCTGCTTGGTCTTAGGGTCCATTAACGTGTAAACATTTGCAAAAGGCACGGCGCTAACTACATAAGGACCTTCGTAAAGTAATTGAAATTTCTTTGTAAGTTTTTTCTGAGCCTCTGACTTGTTAACCTTACGGATCTTTACATAATCACCAATATGAAATTCGATCAACCGATGAGATCTATTGAACCTAGTTTGTCGTTTTACACTGTTATCTTTTAGATTTTGCCTAGCCTTTGCCCTGACATCATTAATGTCTTTAATTTTGTTTAGTTGTGGCAGACAATTGTCAAATGACATGCTGTTACACGAGCCATATAATATTTCGTTAGGAGTAAAACCGGTACTTTCATGGAAGGTGTTATTGTACAACTGCTCTATATTGTTTAATATCGTTGCCCACCCCTTATGATTTTTATGACAGTATGTTCTAAATAGTCGTCCTAACTCTTTATTCACCCTTTCCGTGGTGTTAGGTCTAGGGTTTCTAACAGTTGTGTATATTGGTTTAATTTCGATGTCTTTTAAAGCTTGTTTCCAGCTATCAGATGAGAATTGACTGCCATTATCTGTCATGACTACCTTAGGCTTGATTATTTTAGCGAATTGTTTTAATTTAGAAATTACTGATCGTGAAGTAGCCTTTGCTAAATCATATAACTTAACAAATTTGCTAAATGAATCCTGGATTACAAGTATATAAGCAACTCCAAATCTACCTTTAGGTAAAGGCCCATACAAATCTGCCATTACAATGTCTCCTACTTGTTCTGTTACAATAGACTTACATTCGCCTACATACTTTATATTATCACTTTTAGAGACCTGGCAAATATGACAAGTTCGTAATAAGGCTTTTACTGTTTTGTTCATCCCAAGCCAATAAAATCTATCTTTGAGATATTTAAGTACTTTATACGCCCCTTGGTGACCCATTTCTTTATGGACTTGAAGTATTATTTCCTCTCTCAAGCTAGTAGGCAAATAGATTACATGTTTATCCGAATCAATCTTGAAATACACTACTCTATCCTTAATATAACATCGTTGAGCTATTTTACCTAATTTACCAACTAGATTATTATTAGTTTTATTTACAACACTCATAATTAACTGAACCTCGTTATCGTTAGCTTGAAAATTAGCTATGTTTTTCAAATCAGCTATTAGAGTTTTGTTTTTAGTGGCCTCCATATAATGAATCTCAGGACAATACACCTTATCATCCTGTATTAATGCTGAATCAGGTGGAAACCTAGACAGCACATCAACAGCGACATTGTCTTTACCCTTTATGTGTTCAATGGTATAATCAAACTGCTCAAGGAAAAGGATCCATCTTATTATTCGGCTATTGTATAATTTCCAAGTTCTAACAAACGTCAATGCTTTATGGTCAGTCCTAATTATTAATTTCGCGCCTCTCAAATACGTCTCGAACTTTCGCAAACAATAAATTATTGCCCAAAATTCTTGTTCTGTGACTGTCCATCTTAGTTCAGCGCCCCTCAAAGCTCTACTACAGTATCCTAATATTTTCATTTCACCCTTATCATCGTACTGAAATAGAACTCCAGCTAAACCTACTCCAGAACTATCAGTCTGCAGGTAATAAGGCCTAGACATATCCGGATGATGCAACATTATTGAATTCAAAAACTTGCCTTTTAGTTCCTCAAAGGCTACCTGAGCTTCTGAAGTCCAGGTCCAACCTTTACTTTTCTTTAATAATTGACATAAAGGTTGAATAGTACTATTGTAATCAGGAATGAAACGCCTATAGTAATTACATAGTCCTAAAAATGCCCTTAAATGTTTTATCTTTTTAGGAATCGGAAAATTCTTTATGGATTCTATTTTCTCTGGATCTGTTCTAATTCCTTCCGTAGAAATAATATGACCTAGCATTTTTACCTCCTTACAAATGAATTTACATTTTTCAAGATTACAGGTAAGTCCTGCTGACTTTAATTTGTTTAATATAATGTCGATATGTTCTAGATGTTCTTCTAAACTACCTTGCGTTAGAATCGCGATATCATCCAAGTACTTGACACAAAAATGGCTAACTTCAGGCCCTAATATCTGATCTATAGCCCTGCTGAAGCTTCCAACAGATGTCTTAAGTCCTTGTGGTAAAACATTGTACATGTAAGATTTTCCATTAAATGTGAACCCCGTATACTTTCTACTATCCTCTGAGATGGCAACCTGGAAGTACGCATTATTAAGGTCTATAATGCTGATGTAATTAACCCCATGAAACGAATTCAAAACGTCTATTTGCATAGGTGGAGCTTCAGCTTCAGCTACCATATATTTGTTAATTTCCCGTGCATCTAACAGAACCCTAATTGAACCGTCGGGCTTTAATGTGAATGTTAACGGACTACAATATGGAGTAGAACCTCTAGATATTATACCCATTTCTACCATTTCAGCTAGTTTTTCCTCCATTCGTTGTCTATACGCATATGGAACGGGATAAGAGCGTCTTATAACTGGACTATGATCAGTCATTTTTATTACGTGCTCATAGCTATTTGCACGTCCTAATCTCTTAGTAAAAACATCACTGTGTTTTCTTAACACTTGTCTCAATTTATTAGTCTGTGTCCCTTTAAGAGGTATCCCTGTTTTGATTTCCTGTAAATACTTTTCAAAGTCAAAATTACTATCTACCTTCGCAATTTCTGAAACTTGACCCTCAAATACATACTCGATGAAAGGAATTAACACTCTTTGGCTATTGTGACTAATTATTAACCCTACTGGAGGAGCTTGTAATCTGATATTAGTTTTATTTGCAACAAGCCAATCAAACCCTAATATCGCGGAGTGAACTAATTTTGGTACTATTAGAAATCGGATTTCTAGATCAATATTCCCTAACCTTACAGGCAATAAGACCATTTGTTGTATTTTAGCGCTCTTTTGTCCTACGGCCCCACGAATCTGAATCGGCTTAACGGGTAGCATATTTAATTTATTTCCACCCTGTGACTTGAGAGTTTCCCAAAATGACTCGGAAATACACGTGATGTCACTACCAGTATCAACAAGACATATAACACGATGATTAAATATTTCTACCTCAACTTCAGACTTGACCATTTCGAGTTTATCAACAGAAATGTTATCTTCTTCCTCAAATAGTGACGAAACTACCTCAGTTTGAACTGATGAACTATTTCCTAACTCTGATTGTGCTTTAAGAGTATCCACCACTTGCAACTCAAAGTTACTTAAGTTAGTTTCTTTTATATCTGACCCTAAACCTGCCTTATTGCATTGACCTTTGATGACTATGGGTTTAAGAATCCCTTCATCGCGCGTTCCTAATGTCTGTCCAGGCTTCCACCCGAGATCTAGCATAATTTTTAAAGCTACTGGAGTTAAATCGGCCCCTCCTAATGTCGATGTAACGGAGCGACTTACATCAACACCTACTCGTTTAAATTATTTGTGGGTTCATTAGAAGAATTGTTAGAATCATTAACAATATTTACAACATTAGTTTTTGCTATTCTATTTGATGTTGCTTGACGTGCCGGTCGGTCATTGAACTGCCTCTTCCGGTTGAAATTGTTTCTGTTTTCTGATTGATGTTGTTCGGCTGCCGCAGGCTTTTGTACAACGTTCGTTCGGGTATTCTTTTGTTTGAGGTCTGTTCGCTTGTTCACATTGTCTAATTTGCGTAAAAATTCTGTAGCTTGTAGTATGGTGGTGTAATTAGACGCATTCCATGCGTATTGGATATTTCTGGGGAAATGTCCGATGATGTCGCTTACTAACTGTTGTTCTTGTATAGGGTATGTCAACATCTTCGCTTGACCACATAGCGATATGAAATGGCTTAACATTGATTGTGTCCCATCCCATGTGTTTTGTACAATTTTCCTCCTCAATTCTCCTTGTTCTGCTTCTCCCCAAAAATTTTCCAAGAAGTCCCTCTTGAAGTCCTCAAACTGTGTCCATCTACTCCTATATAACCTTCCCCATTCTCGTACTTCACCGTCAAGGGATTCCAGGACCATATCAACAATATCAGTAGTTCCAGGATACTTCTTCAGATATGCTGTCAAATCTTCAATGAAGGTCACAGGGTGCTTGTATTTTGACGGATACTTGGGCTTCTCAGCAGACATTTGGGGTACTGGATAATACACCGTAGAAGGTCCAGGCTGTACTAAAGCTTGAATATTAGTGTCGCTTCCTTGTATAGATGTATCTGATGCTTCGACAGGTGTTGAGGGGGTTGAAATCTTGTTTTCTAATTCAGCTATTTTATTATTGATGGTATTTACAGCTCGCTGTACCATACGTGACATATACTGCACTGAAGTGACCCTTCTCGGCTCTGGAGGGGGGTCTGCTATGGCGGCCCCTCGAGTCACAATATTGGACCTTCTTGTAGCAGCGGCTTTAGGTTGTGCTCTTTGTTTCGGCATCTTGAAGGTTTTATTGGATCACGTTCACCTTTAGACTCACTTTTAAGTTCACTTATACACTCAAGGTTCACTTACTATTTAACCACCATAAATTAAAGTCAAAAAATTTAAGTTCACATTAACATAAAAATCCACTCATTAATAAAATTAAAAGAAAAGAAAAAATATAAAACACAAAAAAAAAAACACTCAATAATAAAGTCAGAAGAATAATAAAAAAATAGTAGTTCACCTTAACACTAAAAATCACTCAATAATAAGTCAAAAGAATAAAAAAAATAGTAGTTCACTTTAACACTAAAAAAAAACACTCGCTAATAAAGTCAAAGAATAAAAAAATAGTAGGTAGTTCACTTTAACACTAGAGATTGTTCGCTCGTAATTAATTATAATGCACTCTGGATAAGTTCACTTTCACTTTTCACTTTCTAAAGCACCCCGAAAATGCACTCTGGAACAAACGTGTCTACGTTAAACTGGTAATATCGCACTTATGTCCAAGATTGAAAAAAAATTTTTTCTAATTTATATTCTATTAATAATTAATGAAAAGTTAAAAGCCTAAATGAACAATGTCATATTCGAATAAGAATGTAGTTCGTTGTATTTGTCATCTTAAAGTTATTAAAACCTAATAATAATAGCAGAAACGTTTAACTAAACGCAAGCAGGAACGCTATTGAATCGAAATTGTAACCCGAAACGCAAAAGAAATAATAATAAACGCGAAAAAAAAATGCCGAGCAATACCGCGAAATCATAATCAAAATAAATCAAAACCAGAAAAAAAATATTCGTACTTATACAAATAAAATTAGTGTTACTACTGTGAATCCAAAACATACAGCATCACGTACTGGGTGGCGCTGTAACTAAACGTAGGTATTGTTTAAATATTTTATTATTATTATTATTCAAAGAGAGAAAAAAATATTTATAATATTTTAATAAGTAGGTAACTGTATTTTTTTCAAAAGGAAAAAAGAATACAAAAGAAATTTAATGAAAGCCGAAAATGAAAATTTATCAAAGTGGTAAACATCCTACTAGCGCCATCTCTTTAACTCTCAGTGAACTATACATCTAAATTAATTTAATCACGTTTCATCTAAATACACCACGTATTTGGTTTTAATAAAATCCACTAGACTGTGTTTGTAACACTAAACTATACCGAATAGTTTTAGAATAACAGATGGTCTATAAACAACTAACGCCATCTATGTAAATTGGCGCGAACTAATTGTCTAGACTAGACTATTTAAATAGACAATACCATAAATAGTTTACCGAAATTAGTGTTAGTTTTATTCTATGTGTGTGCTAAATTGATAAAGAAGTCAAGAAAAATTTAGAGTTATTGGTCTAAAATAGTTACGTAAGTATCAAAACATTTTATCTCCTGTCTTTCATACGAGACTTACTTATTTAAACCCTTAAAAAGGAACCTCCTAGTAATTTATTCTAAAACCGCATCAACATCATTGGTTAAGCTACTCTTGACAAATCTAATAGTAATATTTCTACTACAGCGCCCCCCAGCGACCAACCATTGTAACACCCACTTACAACCCATTGCCGACAAACCGCAATCACATAAATAAAAACCCGCATCTTATTCGATCAGACAAGACTGTACATAGAATAGTTAACAACTCGCGTTTATATGTACTCGAATAATTAATCAAACAACCACACACATAAAAAAACCGCCAACTACCCGTAATATCCATTATTCCATTGTTGTTAAAATAAAAAGCTTTACCTAAGTCCTAAGTAATAACAACCTAACCCAAAATTATTTACTTAACAAATGGCGCGGCCCCACTTAAACATAACAAGAGATAATTTATCATTCCCATGGTAGGTATAAACTAGTAAGGTATACTCGTTAAATCTATTTATAATAGTAGATTTCTATCATGAGCCTTAACTGCCCTTTAGTAAAAGAAATCGTTAACCCTCAAGTGAAAATTACGCACTAGGGAATCAGCAAGTCGTCAGTTACCTAATGCATCCGTATACCTACACAATTTTTTTTTTTAAATAAATAAACCAAACCGCATTTTGTACTAAGTAAAAGAAGATGATTAAAAAAGGAAAAAAAATAAAATCCATTGGTGTTAGGTAGGTATACATAAACCATTTATTATTTTAACAACTCACAATATGTTAACAATACATCAATTATAAACTCCTGGACATAGCATGTAGCTTATTGTATGGTCGGTGAACACGCAGGTACTTATGCAGGTGATTACTGATGATGACGTTTCACTACGTAGCCGTTAAAATGTTTCCACGTCACTAATGGTTACCATTCATTTCTTCCATAAGAGGTAATAGCTAGTACTCTTCCCCGGACTTCTTGTTGATAAGATGAAGAAAAAAAATAATATTTTATTGCAAACATTTTTCACTTGTTTCACTTCACAATATTCTTCAAACACCAATACTGACACTTTAAATCACTGCACTATCACTTGATAACACTTAAAACACTGTACACTTAATATCTTAATAACACTTCTAACACAAATAAGTATTTCACACAGCACTCACTTAGTGAACTTAGTTTTCACTATTAATTAAATCACAAGTCCGTCCGTAGGGCAATACAACCAATTTACACTAACACAAAAGATATTCACGTAACCATAAACTTTAGTGCAGATACCCTGGTGGTACACGAGGTGTACACAGTAGTACGTTTGTGTCACACGTATTTATGCACTAAAATCAGTACATAAGTTTGTTTGTTTGTCACTCCTTCGTAATATTCGTAACTAAATAGCGCAATTGATTCCTGTAGTGACCTACTGTATTTAGTGATTTTTATTATCATGTAAACATTTCCAAAATTTAATTATTTAATTTATTTTATATTAAAAGTTAACTTTATAGCACGAGCGAGAACGGGGCGCACGCTTGTATAGCAAAGCAACTCGCTCTTGACCGCTGTGACGGAGTGCGCCAGTCTGAGCTCGAGCGATGCACCGAAGTGCGCTCAGTGCTATTCTGTTCCCAAGGCGAGTGCACGCACTTTTTCGCTCCCGCACCTACCTAAATCTTTTACGTAAACTGATTTCTGCTAGCGACAATAATTCGTTTAAAAATTAAAATTAATTATGTTCAAGAACTAAAATAGCTAAGTTACTTTTTTATAGATTTTAGTTCGCTTTACGCAAAACAACCAGTACAGATGATAAAAATATATTTACATGTACACACAACAGCGCATCGGTTTCGTCAGCCGAATTATCGTAAATTCTTATCACCACGTCCATTAGTTAACAAGTACAGTTCGACGCACCGCTGAATGTACAACGTAAATAAAAGTAAATAGATACTAACCCCGTACTTTTTCGTATAAAATCCTTAGCTACATGTAGTTTAAAGTGATAACTATACTCGAAAAGTTGCTAAGTTAAGTTTTTATTAAATTACTCGAAAACCAAATAAACTAATCAGTTGAACTATGAAAACAGTCCGACGCGACGTGACGCGAACTGTACCTTTGCTAAGTTAAGTTTTTATTAAATTACTCGAAAACCAAATAAACTAATCAGTTGAACTATGAAAACAGTCCGACGCGACGTGACGCGAACTGTACCTATCGCGTAATGATCGCGTAGTGGATTTCTATTCATTTACCTATGTGTCGTGTGACATGTGTCACGTAATAAATGACTATTTACATGATAACCTAGACTGTTAGTAGGTCACTATTACTAGTCTACGTACCTAGTCTACTAAAACGTAATCAAAATGTTGTCCTACAAAACTATTAAAGAAATTGTCTATGGATTAAGGCCTTTTTTCAAAATTATCTAAGCCCCAAAATGCTATAGCATTTAAATCCTGCCACAATTTGCCACATAATAAAACTTTAATAAATTTTTATAAAATTTAGTATAGAAAAAAAATTTAAAGTTCGCCCTAGACCGTTTTTTGATAGCTTATCAGGTGCTACTAACCTACTACGGGGTTTCTAAAAGGGGGTCAAAATTCGACTATTTTTTCTATCAGACCCACCGTTTTCGAGATAATTGAATTTTTTGTAAAAATTTCAAACTAAATTTAGTATAATGACATTTCTAGCAAAATAACTCAAAAGTACAATACTAATAACACACTAAGAAGAATCTAATCTGTACCATCCAAACTCCGAACAGGATTCGAACCCGTGAGCTAACCACTAGGTCACCGAGTCACATTTCTCTTTTTTTTTTTCTAAAAAACTGCTAAGCTGTGACATCTTTGAACGTACTAAGAAGGAAAACTGACTCGCATCAGATCAACCCCCCCCGAACAGGAATCGAACCCGTAACTAACCACTAAGCCACCGAGTCACTATTTTTTTCTACAGTACCGTGAACTATTTCGTTAAAATAATTGACGACAGATTTACCTACTGAATGAAATGAACGCACATTAACTACTCCCTAAAATGTACAAAAGTCTGGTGACATTTTTTTTTATGATCGTGTCTGTGAATATAAGCTACTATCTTATCAGGGTATAATGAGCCTAAAATTTTGACGTGTCAACAAAAAATTTCCGTAATTTTCCATATGTAAACAGTAAATAATAAGCCGTACGATCACATCATACCTTTACCTATTTTTAAAGAATGAATAAAAAGATGTCAAAAGTTACCAACTTAACAAAAAAATATCCGAAACTTTGCGAATTTTCGTAATGAATATGTGAAAAATAATATTATGATAATAATATTCTTGTAGGCTTTATGATTTAAAATTACCAACCGCAGTAACCAAAACTTATTCTTTCGTGATAAATCAACATTACTATTACCCGTTGACTAGACTTTTATCATTTGAACCCGAATAATAATAAATTCTTACGAAATACGTTTTTAAATTCTGATATTTTGTACTATTTTTAAAACCTTCCGCTGGCAATACTTTGTCTTGACACTTCAAGATACGTATTATGATAAGGGATGTGACAGAAAAATCGATATTTACGCTATTCAATCACTATGAATGAATCGATTCTACTTTTGAATGAACTAATAATCGAACTATTTCTATTCGTGTTTCTCAACTTTAAATGTTAAAAAGTATTTACATAAAACAATAGAATACAAGAAATAAATTTATTTCGAAGATTTTTCGGCCCCAGCATACTACTATTAAATTTAACTATTTAGCTATTGTTATCGTTTAAATAAATAATTAATGAATTTATCAGTAATCTTATCGATTTTTCCGTCACTAAAAAACTGTTTAGTAATATATTAGTAAAATTCTGTTAAGTTTAGTTGGAATCGATTAACTCGATAATCGGTTCGGTGAGTTTACGATAATACGATTACGGCACTAGTCATGTCAAAGTAATAATTGTCAAACATGAAAAATAAATCAATACGACGAACACAAATTATTATAAAAAAATATGAAAAGCACAGAAAAAGTAATAGCTATACGCAATAATAAAAAGATCTGAAATAAAGCCGATACGAAGTAACATACAATGAACCCCAGGTATCACTCTTTTTGTCATTTTGTTGTTAATGGGTTGCGATTTTATGCTAACTAATGTTTGTTTTCATGCTTCTAACGCTATTGTTTTTATTTCAGTTTGCCTGTACTGTTCTTTTGGTGAAGACTATGAATGCTTGAACACTTATTACGCAATGCCGCATGGCATAACTGCACTGAAAAATAACCTAATCGCCAAGCCAAACAGAACTATTAAATGGTTTAGAGCAAGTTTTTATTTTTATTTTGCCCTCATGCTTTTATAACTTCGCTAGGCACACAGACATTTTCGCTTTGCACTCAATTAATATAAAGACTAGTTGCACTTTGAAACATCTAGTCTAACCAGACATTTTTAAAACCAAACATCCGCTGGTCACGGCAACAATTGTGAACAGCTCACCTGGGCTATTAAGATCTAAGATCCTAGTGAATGGTACCCATTGTAAACTCCACTTCTTCTACCATCGTTTAATATCTATGGTAATATAATCCTCAATTGATTACAGCTATAGGTAACTGAAACCTCATGAAGACTTAGTATTGGCCAAATTTGATCGTCTAATTATAAAAGGACCTACGTTGTGATTTTAAGTAGTAGTAACCCGGACTCTTTTGGTATGTCTGGCTCGAGTCTAGATGTTTCATTATCAAGTGCACATGTACTAATTCTATCCTATAACTAAAAAGCCTTATTCTGATCTTAAAATTAATAAGCATTATAATATATTAATATTTGACATAGCATAAATTATATTGATGATTTGGATAAATTAAAGATAAATAAATAAGGATGAAGATAATGGAGCCAAGGCTATAAGCCTTGGAAGGTCTCTACCACCAGCCCCCGACCTTAATTCCAAACGCACACCAGCATAACTAGATGCTTTCCCGGTAACTATGTACTGCGCAACTGTGGCGCTATTCAAAATCGACATGAAAGAGGAAGGTACACCGATTTAACCATACTGGAATAGATGTAAATGTTCCTAGTAGTATTCCATGTCATTGCGTCACCATGCAACATACACAGCCAGGAGTGGGTAAGCATTGGGATAGTTCCGTAGAATCTATACCAAGTGATTACATAAGTTGGTGATGGTACCGACCACTAGGGAGGCACAATGTGGTGTTCCCAGGTACAATTAGGTGAGCGAATCAACCTGCATGTCCATAGGTTTGTGTAGTATAAGTTCCCATAGAGGTCAGCTGGTACGGAAACCTACCGTCAACGTTTTCGGTGGATGGCACTGAGCAAATCCAGTTACTGGCGTATATTCGCGGCTCCGCATATTTCCAGACTAAGCTCTATCAGGGGATTAAAATTTGTGATTATAGTAACAGCCAACGGCTGCCATTGTATAGTTGTGTTCTGTATAAAATCCATGTATGTTACAAGACTATTGCATTGACATGGAAAAAACAGCATATCGCTGAACCAATTGGAACAGTTCAAATGACATTGAACGCATTGTTAAATCATAGTATGATTAAATCAGGTACTGATGTGGGTCAGTAGGATTATAAAATAGACAAATAATTCTGTCTTGTAATGTATAATATAAGTCTGTATAGAGTATACCAAACCAGCAACCTTTACCGGCTAAGCTCCCAACTTTAAGTTATTTCTAAAGTCTATCAAGCTTTGGTTTTAGTTCACCAGACGGTCATAAAAATAGGAACACAGGGAGGTGGATGTACTATGTCTTGTATATCAATAGCCGAATGGAGATTTGTCCACAACCACTGATATCACAAGGACAAAGTTTAGTTTTGAAGTAATTGCATCAGGAAACCAATGGACATCTGATCAAGCCTCATAATTAACAGTAATCTCATCAGAATATGATATGACTGTACACACAGATTCTCCACTGGCAGGTCCGCCTAACATGGCTTAAGGTGTTCAGTCATAACATCACATTCTAACAAATCACTATTAACTATGGTGTTAGAGTTTCAAGGCACAAGGCCAAGAACTGCCCAAGCCCTCAACATTTTTCAAACAAGCCTATTTTAGCCGCTTGATAAATGAGATTGAATGTCGTAACTAGACTTGTAATTACCTCGGGGAAAGCCCTAAAATAAAACTCTAAGGGTTTATGATCGTCTGCTGAAAACTACCAATAGACTCAACAATTATTGTTAAAATCCAGGGTCGCTCAACTTTACCTTTATACCTCATTTAAAATATCTGGAGATTAAATCCACAGACATTTCAAACTACAATTTGATTGTTTGTGTATAGGTGTATGCATATATAAGTACATACAAGCAACTTTTATCATATAGATAATAACTATTGTTTGGATGAAGTAGTCTTAACTAAGTTGGTTGATTAAAGTCTAGACTTATATCAGCTCTCATTATTCTCTGAGATTAGATAGTAGGTATTTGACTAATTTCATCCAAGCAGTAGAAAAACACATGCAAATATTGGATTTTGTCATTTTCAATAAAGGTCCTTTTGCTCATTACTATTGCTTATTGAGGCAATTAAATAAGTGTTTAAGTGCAAGGAACACCTTTTGAAAATACACCATCCAAATCACACATAACAAATGTATGGTTCATACTGGTATTCATTATGTAATTTTATGGTCTCAATTTGCCCAGCGTTGTCAAATTTAGTATTGTTCTGAAACCTGCATGAGTCATAAGGATTATAACTGTGAAAACAATGATATTTTGTTCGCATATTAATTAATAAACTTTATTATTAAGTTTATTAATTTTGAGCTAGATTTATTTTGGTAAAACCTTAAATCATGAAATAAATGATTGGATTAGTATAGTATTACTGATATTAGAAGTTAAAGTATGTAGGTATTTTTAGTCCTACAAATAAAGTTAGGAGTATTAGATGTGAACAAAATACCTAATTAAACGCAAAGCACATGACATCCTAACCCTAGATCTGTCAGATTCCTAAAAACAGTACAGGCAATAAATTAATAAACTTTAGGTTCAATTTAAAGCCTAGATTTGCTAAGAAATTATGTTGTATGAGTGATAGCTGGGTCAACACAGAATACTTTTGATCCTAAATGTACCTAGGTCGTCTAATAACACTAAAACACACAAAAAACATAGTATTCCTGAAAAAAAACACTGATTAATTATCCTAACATGAACTGAAGGAGATTTTAGAAAACATGCTTACTTACCTGAAATCTATTTGTTTATTCCTCGTAAATAGATCCTCCTCACCTTAGTTTACCACAAATCACTCACTTTACACACAACACTTAAGCACATTTCACTAAAACACAAAGACACTGATTACTAGATACACTGACCACTAAACACTCCCGTCGCGATTTCTTTGCTAGCTCAAGAGGCGACGACCTAGAGCTTTACGCGAGCAAAGATAACCCTAAGTCCTAACTGTGACCTACCTGTTGGAACAGTAAGCAAGTCTCCCTTCCCCTATCTTAGACACGGCCACGCACAACAACACGATTTCATACAAAAAGAATCGCATCTGGACGCGCTTACGATGTCAAAAGTTCCATGAATTCAGAAGTTCTTCAGACTTCTTGGAAAATCAACAATGAAACTCTACCTTAATCCTTGCAACAATTAGCACAAGCAGGGCCCTGTACCTGTACCAACCGTAGCAAGAACTGTCCCGAACGAGGGTTTATAAAATACAGTATTCTAGAAGACCAGATGAGACCTGCTTACCAGTTACGAACCAACATGCCTAGCCATTTATGCAAAATCTACGATGTATTCTTCACAGAAAACTAACACTATTTAACTTTTAATTAAAACAAAAGACAATAAATTTACACTTAAAACTTTGACTGGCTTCTTGGACTTTTTCGGCAGAGTTCCGACTCCTGCTAGATATACGCAAAAACTATCCCCGAAGGTCTCAATCTTCGTCTTTTAAAGTCCCTCAAACCCCCACTTAATTCTCGAAAAACCGTTGAATCCTTATGTAAAATGCCATATATGGCCTGATACATAAGAAAATATGTCCGACTGTAACGTTTCCACAGCCAAGTGTCAAGTGGTTTTTAAAAGGTCAATAAATCATTATATGAACATAAAAACAAGAAAAGAAATGTGAATTCCTCAAGCATTTAGGTTTCAACATCGGTTAGATGACTTATTTGTAAGCTTTTCAGCTGTTTTCTATAATTAATAAATAATTAATAAATACTAAAAATTGCCAGCTTTTTCTCAATTCTCCCATTATAAATATTCAAGTTTTTTATTCGATAATAACTTTATTTGTAGATTTCTTATATTAATCACCAACCAAAGTAATTTAATTTATACTTCCTTCAATTCTAAGAATAACTTGCTAACTTTTTTAGCCTTTCAAACTTCTGGTGACATAGTAATATCCATTTATAACACTTGGAAAACCTTATTAATTAATTAAACAACATACATAATTAACTACATAACACATTTAATAGGTAAACCCTACTAATAAGATAGCAGCTTATTAATTTCAAATATTCTATAAAATTTTCAAAGTATTTTATCTCCAGACAATTTACACATTTGCATGAATTTACTTTATTTCCACGCATTATTAGCCCTTCATTACTTGTTTTGCATGTAAACAACCTATATTTTAGTTAGATTATTTAGGTTTTGTAATTTCGAACAACTTGAGTTAAAATACCGTAGTCGAAAAATCTCCCGATGATCGGGGAAAATGTGACTTGCCACACTAATTTTCCCTTAGACCTCAGATTAGCTATCAGCTTATGTACTGTGTTAAAAACAACGACAACTTCATTTTAGGACCCGATTACATTATACAAGCAACCAAGCGGCCTGTATAAATGTCAGCGTTTTTAAAACCGCCAAAGTGGATATGTTACCATACAGTTTGTAGTTCGTTGCGCTGTGTTCTTAATATCTAGAAAATGACGATTTTGATGTAAAGCCGGTCTCAGACGTACACTTATAGTGTAGCTGTTACAAAACTGTCCCTGTCTTAATGACAACGTAGTGAAAACATAATAGTTAAGAAAATCAGACGCGGATTAAATTGATAACTGTAGTAAGGTACTTTATCCCGCATACAAACATCAACAAACAGCCAAACCATGGTTGAAATACACACCCCTTGTTTACCCGGTAGGCAATCCTATTCTTATCTTATATAACTAGATAATTTCATCACATATTCGGCCTAACGAATGTTCCCCTTAACATTTGCAAATAACGAGTAGTAATATTAATCTTTGAAATGCATAAAACACGTGCATGACGTACATCAATTGGTTTGCGCACACCAATCTCACATTTGGAAGATGTTTGTAACGTGTTTGTAGCATAGTTGTGAGTTTAAATGCCGCTTAATAGTTCATACTAATATTTGAACGCATCCGTTGAGTGTTCTCTTGAACGCACCTCATAAAACGTAATCACTGAGAAAAAAAATAACTTGAAGGTAGACAATATAATGTAATAATGTTTTTAAATGTGGTCTTTTGTTAGCTTACAGCTTTCAGCTGTAGAGGGGTTTCATTTTCAGGAGTTCTAACCATCAGCCAAAGTTAAAAGGTATTTATAATAGCGCAATTTGTCATATTTTGGTATTTTTCACACATCCAAAAAGTAATGTTTTCCTAAATTTCTTGACATTATTTATATTAAATTATAATAAGAACAATCTGAATTTATCAATTTTACTTCAACCTTGTGAATCTATTATCAAACACAAAAGTTATTAGCATTCTTAAATTAGCTTAATTTTGGAATTCTATTACATCAAAGAATCTGCTTTTTTACTCCTATTTAAAATCTATATGACTTAAGAAGGTAGTTTTTATTTTAAAATGTTAGACTAATTTAGTAGCAATAATAAATGATAAATTTCCCATAAAGAACATAACAATATTGATTTTCTGATGAAAATCCAAATTTTGTCTACGACAAAATTTTATCCACTTTAATTTTCATTACTGTTAGTTAGTTATACTATAAGTACTGGTTAAGTTTATTAATTCCTTATCAACACTGGTTCTATTTAGCAGTAATATCAGAAAATACCTAGATTTATGTATATTTCTATATCTTAATGAAATATTAAGAAGATGCAAATTTCTATATTTTGACATTTGGTACTTTTCAGGTTTACCAATGTTTCATGTCTCATGATGATAATTTAACTCACTGGAAACATGATAGCACCTCCACCCGTTTGCTAACAATAAACAGAATGAAACAGGACATAGAAGACAAGTTTTTCAGAAGAAAACACATTATTAATTTGACCAGTCTGAAAACTAATGCTTCCTTTTGATTCTACCAGACAAGCTTTTATAATTTATTGTAGTAATAATAATGTATGTTTCTTTTTGTCCCTGCAGCTTGTAATGTACGAGTAAATAAACTATTTCGACTTTATTGATTCAGATAGTTTTTTTTTAATTATCTTATTTTAACAGCGCCATCTAACGAATGTTGGCCGTACTTCTTATCATATATTCTTTAAAGCAACAGACAAGCACGACTTAGCTCCTCTTTTGTCAATCGCATTAATAGTTTTTAGGTCTCACCGTAAGATGGCGTTGACTTGTTATTTGTAATATCTTCACAAAACTAACATCCTCATTTATTCATCTCCAAAGAATAAATATCCATAAAAGATTAGAATAATAAATTGCTTCAGTGAAAAAGAATTGTTAATTCTCCTTAAAAACAATTCTTAACAGCTGAAACAATTTATATGAAATCTTTACTCATTCTGTAAGACTCATAACAAGAAAAATAATAATAATAAAGATTTAAGTTAGTAAATGTTAGTAATAATGTATAAAAATACTAAAAAGTAAGAAAGAAAGAAAAAGAAAAGAGAAAAAAATACCAAGTCGTCTGAATAATAATAGGCAATTAGGTTGGTTTGGCACACATGGGCATCCTGAGGAACTCAAAGTGTCCATGCTCTACATTAAAGGCGGTCTTGTGAATATCATCAGGATTCATTTGAACCTGATAAAATCCACTTGCCAAGTCCAAGGTCGTGAAGTACTGGCACTTGCCTAACTTGTCTAGAACGTCTGATATATTAGGGATGGGATATTTGTCATCGATAGTCTTTTCGTTAATTTTTCTAAAGTCAACAACTAAACGCCATTTCTGTCTACCTGACGCGTCAGCCTTCTTTGGTACTATCCAGATCGGTGAACTCCACGCGGAGTCAGAAGGACGTATTATTCCCTGTTCTAACATTTTCGCGATCTGTTCCCGGACTTCGTCACGATGTACGAAAGGATATCGATAACTTTTGGTGTAAATAGGCATCTCATCGGTGGTTTTAATCGAATGTTTAATTTTATTATTAAATGTTAACGGCTCACCATCAATATAGAAAATATCAGAGTACTGAGAGCAAAGTTGTACAAGATTAGCTTTCTCTTCCGGATTTAAGTGATCTGTCCTTAGCCGTGAAATTACATCTCTAGCGCGTTCGTTACAAGTGTACTTGACATCGAATGATTCTACGTTAAAAACCTCTGCTATTGCTGGTCGGTCTAAAGAAAATATGACGTCATTGTTAGTTGGATTTGTAACTTCTACTAAACCGCGATTATCTTTGTTACTGGTGACGCATTCTGAAATAATACAGTTACATAATACTTGTTCGTTAACTATGACGTCACCGTCTGACGCGTTAATAGGTAGTCGTACTAACTTAGATGAATTAGCCGGTATCATATCTTCATAAAGATTCACGTTCCTCGAGTTATACATCCTGATTGGGTTAGTGGTAGTCCGTGTCCTTAACATTTTGTCCTTTAAATCTATAGTCGCTTCCCATTGAGTCAGTAAGTCAAGTCCGATAAGTCCATCAAAATAATCGTGAAATTTATAAATGAAGAATTTTATATCACTTTCGTCCTTAAATTCTGTAAAGCAAGGCAACGTTACTGAATGATTACTTCTACTAGTTCCATGTATGTTCGATACTTCAAAAGGATCATAGTCAAGTTGAATGTAAGGATAATAATTTTTAACTGCATCAGGACTTAAAAAAGATTGATTTGCTCCTGTATCTATTAGTAATTTTAAGGGCGGATCATTAATAAGAATATAAGGTAGTTGCCGTTGCGTTTGAAGGTTAACTTCTATTTTAAGCTTTTTAAATTCCTGTCCGTCTGAAAATCCTGCTCATCATTTTTAGAGGATGTAGAAGGCTGGTTTTGCTCTTCTACGTGGCCATACCATCCTTCAGATTGTGGTGGCTCCTCATATTGAAATTGACTTGGAATAGGACCATCGTATTCATAGTTATTGTAAAAGTCGGTCATAGTGTAGTAAGAGTCAGTATCGTAACAGTCATTGTAACAGTAATAATTATAGTCTTCATAAGGATTACATTCGTTCACGTTTACGTCGCGAGTTTTAAAATAATTTGTTGGTGGTGGATTACCATGTTTAGTCCAATCGTGACCAGATGGGGGCAAAACTCGAGGCGTAAAGTGACTAACACCACTCATAGGTTTCTGAGCATTACCGTTGAAATTATAGTTAGGCCTAGGCTGAACTCTGAACATATTAGACTGTGGATTATAGTTAGTAGGACGCGCACTGAATATCTGTTGAGTACGCGTGGGCATACGCATGACATGTGGTGGCATGGGTTGTTGGAACTGAGGTTTTGGCATGAAATTATTATTAAAGCGAGGGGCTGGAGCTTGCATGCTTGGGAACTTCATTGGGAAGGAAAATGGTTTCTGAACAGCAAAAGCATTGGGCATTGGCATATGTACTGCAGGTTTATAGTTAGACGCGTTCTGGATAGTTTTCGGCAAAGCTTCGTTACGATTTTGCAAGTACATTGTATTAAGTTCTTCCTGTACGTATTCCAATGCTTTTTCAATGGTATCAGGGCGCATGCACCTTATACGAGACCCTAGAGGCTCTTTTAATCCACGAACGAAAGATTGCATCGTAAGTTTTTTATATAAGTTACGTTTTGCCTCTATAGTCGTCTCTATTGTCTCGTGCAAGGTCACGTACGTCATGATAGTAGAAAATAACGTTTGGCATTTATCATAAAATTCCTGTGGCGTGTTGCTCCCTTGGGTTTGCACAGCTAGGTCATTGTAGAGGGTGGATTCATCCCTTTGGTCGGTAAAATTATTTATTAAAACACTTCTAACACCTATCCAACTATCAGGGATCCCGTTGGAATTAATAGTTCTGGCTGCGGGACCCGTGATTTTATTAAGTATCCCGTTAACAAGAAACAACTTCCCTAAGTCATCCAAATGATCATTATAGGACTGAGCTAACTGATCACATAGTCTAATAAAACGTGTAAGTACGTTAGGGTTGCCATCAAATTCTGGCAACAGGCGTAAGGCCTTGAGAATAATGTCGGGATCGGAACCAGTAGCCATTGTGCTCGCTTCGCTAACCGTACTAAGACTACAATTACTTTCGATATCACTATCGATATTTCTGTGACTATCGACAATGGCACGGGCTACTCTACTATGTCTAATAGCCTTATGGCGTCGATTACTTCGTGGGTGAAAAATCTTGAAGGATTATAAAATAACTAAGGATAAGAAAAACTAGGAACTAAAAGGAGAGCAACACTTGAGAAAATTCAGAGGTGTACTTACATGAACATCTTATCTCGGCTTCTTTGAGTTTTTATCGATTTCTGGATACTCCGCTGTAGACTCGTTCTCAGGAATCCCGGTGAAGGCTTGAAAACCGATTAGGTAGCGCGATCGCGACGGAAATCTTGATGCGTACTAACCCGGGAATCCTACCGACTGCGCCAATTACGTAGGCTACAGCCGAAGGACTCAAAAAAAACCGATTTTATTTTAACAAAAGACTTTATTTTAAGTCAATTACAAAGTAAAACTATAACTAATTTACTTCTAAAAATAGATCACGACCCGACCGATGTAAGTATCGAAGTGGCCGCGGCGTCCGGTCACGTAGCCCGCCACGGTGAAGCCACGAGGAGCAGCGTCAGCAGTTTACTTCAGTTGCGTTAACTGGAGCGGCGTATTGCACACGCAGCATTTAGGGCCGTGTGCACTGTTGTCTTCATATTTGCTAAATCGACGAATCCCTTACTACGAGCGCTCGTAACAATTTACATAGTCAATTATGTATAACTAGGTATCTAAATTCTGGTAACTATGATGCATTCTGGCCGGCAAATATCTCGGACGGGGCGGCGGGGACGAGGTATTTGTGCCCGTCTTTTTTCCACGTGACGTCACGAGTTCACGTGTCGGATGGAACAGAAAGATTTCTTGACATCTTTGCATATAAAAATATATGCGACGAGAACACGCACGGGACGAGACGGGAAAAATGTATGATGCACAGCACGTCCCTGTCCCGTCGGTCGGGGGTGTTTTTTCCGTGACGTATGAATGTACCTACTTAGAACACATACGACCGGAATTAACAAAAGATTGCAATTGGAAAGCATACACAAGTTAAATGTTTTTAACTGCATTATCACGTAATTAAATTCAATGGCGCTTCTTCATGTTGGGACATGTGAGAATAGGGTCGGTCATTATATAAATCGGATAAACTGACCCAAATACTTTAACGGCTAGTTTGTACGTCATTAATTAATTATGCGTTGTGTTAAGAACACTTTGTTCCTAATTTTAGTTTAAGAACATTTTCGAGCGTTTTTAATAGTTCATTGAGAGATGAATCTAGACGAATTTTCATAGATGGAATTAATAGTCCGGTTATAGTAAAAAAAATACAATAATTCGCATTAGAGCTAAAAGTTGATTCTACAGACCTTGAGAATATTAATACAAATAAAATACTAAAAGTCTCCACAGATCCCACATCCGTGGTCAAAGCCAATAAGCATGCGTTTAATTAATTAATTAATTAAAATTAATTAATCATTTAATTCCCGTACTGGGGTAGTTCCACTCACTACTAGCAATTTTTACTATGGGGCCAACTCTGAAAACTTAATCGCGAAAAAAAATCTGCTGTAGGAAAAGCTGTTTTTTTTTCGCGATATCAGAATTAGCCCCATAGTAAAAGTTGCAGAATCATGAGTGAGTATGTATAAAACCATCCCATTGCGGAACCCAAGTGATTAAAATTTCAGCGTGTATAAAAATGCAAATAAGTATGTAATACAAGTTGTTTCAAATAATTACACAGATTGTATCGTTACAGTACCCTTAGCACGAACAGCTATCGAAAATAATAACGCACGTAAAATCATTCGATAGATAAATTTTGTATTGGCAATTTGTACAGCGCCATCTATCGCCGATAAGCGAAATTAAATTTTCCATAGAGAATAGTCTATCGAGTAATTTTACGCGCGTTTTTTTTCTCGACAGCTGTTCGTGCTAAGGGTACTGTTTTCTTGAGTGGTGAAATGCTTGGATCTAATGCGGCATGAAACTATCCAATTTATAAAAATGATAAATGATCATGAACGAAAGTAATTTAAATCAATTTTAATTTTAATTAATTTTAATTTTAATTAGGTATTTAATTTGACATGGTCATTATAAATAGTAATAAAATGAACTCGATTATTAATCTAAATCAATATAATATTTGCATGCCAGGCTGGTAAAACATGTTTGTACGCTCTAATGTTGTGACCATCTATTTTACCATGTTTTTTGCGAATAAATTATCATTTATCAAACTTTTCTAACTGTTCATTTAACATTAATAGCTGATGGCGTTTCTGTCTTGCGCTTTAAAAAACGTATTATTATTGCTTATCACTTGGGGTCTATTATGAAAAGTTTAATGCGATACACGGAGCTGCGTCCGTGCTTCGTTTTGATTGTTTCCTATTACAAAGCACTTGCGTTTGCGATATCGCGAAGTGATTGCGTAAGTTTGGCAGTTTTTCTCTAGAGTAAACGACATCAATCGTTCAATATTCTATGGGCAACGATAGCCAAATTCAAAATGTTTGTTATATCTACAACCGACGAACTGCGCACGATTATCGTGGCCAAGTGACTGCGTAACGCAATTGCGTACGTTATTTTTGTAATAGGCCCCCTGGTTTGCAAACTTACAATACACTTATTTTTCCACACCAAGGTAAGCAAATTTTTTTTATAACCGTGTAACAATGGCAATAACTGTAACACAATTAAGAAATTATCACCGCTCAATTGTCAAACGACATCATCGAAACATCATTAACAAAATTAAGGCAACTACAAAACAACTCATTTTTAAAGGCAACTTTATTTCTTAGGTAGCAAGAACGTGTTTTCTATAAAAAAATATAGTGTAGATGAATATTAAACGTTGTCTTTGCCTAAGAAATAAGTTTATTTTTAATTTTTATGAAACAATCGTGTATGATGGCCTTGGGTTGCTAATTACCTAATGTGTTTTGAAGGTAAGTGGGATGAGCTTGTAGTTTTACTAAAACCATTAGATTTAAATTATTGAGGAATATTAATTAAGCATTAAAAAATATTTAATAATAAATAAAATACATAAAAAGACAAAAAAACCGTTTTACGATTCTCAACCTCACTATTCGAAACTTTATAACTAAGTATGGTATGGTCTTAGAATAATAACACCTAGAAGCCGTGTTCTCGTATGCAAGGTGAGGCAACTAATACTAAGCCAGAATGGCTTACTATTCAGATTTATATCCTTCATACGTTACCTAATCTTAACTAAAATCCAATAATATTGTAACTACCTAATCTAATAAATGTAGGAAAATTGAAACTGTTTTGTACTTATTCGGTATGATTGATTAGGTAATAATGGAGAATAAAAATCTGAAAACGGGGCCCTTTTGGCTGTTTTAGTTGCCTCACTTTTGACAGTGCGCTTTGTAGAGAACTATCGTTCTGGGTGTTAACTAATATTCTAAGGGTATGGTATTCAGGAACTGGGACAATGTATTATTGCTCGTGGCTGTATATGTATAGGGTACATACCACGTACATACAGTGTAGGTACACTCGGCATATTTACGTAAGTACTAAAGTGCATACGTGTGTATTAACTTTATTCCAACGTTTTTTATTCTATATCCTAAGTTTCTAACTTTTTAATTCCATTTCTCAGCATTCTGGACTCTTAACAAAATAATGCCTGAAAATCTTACACACAACTTTGTTACAAATTTATATCAACAGTAGGTACTTACCATAAACATAATATTTAACTATAATAGTAGATTATTGCATCGAGCACAAAGCCTAATCTAACAGGCACGAGGGCAATATAAATTACTTAAGGCGAGGTGCATAACCTGCTTTATTTAAAAAAATAAACAAGCAAAATTAACAAAGTTCCCGCCAAATCACTTTTTTTAATTTCTTTCATTTTTAAATCAGAGTTAGCAGCAATCATTTTTTAAATTTGGAACAAGTAGGATAGAAACGAATAATACGTACCTACGTAAAAAAAGTATTGATATCGGCTGGCTGAATAGAGCTAATCCATTGAGATTGGCACCTTTTGGTGCGATTAAAAAAAAACTGTGCAATAATGAAATTTCATACATTTTTATTGCTCTAGAGCATTAAAGACTCGTTTTGTACTGAGTTTTTAGTGTGATTGTGATGAAATTAAAGCATAGTTGGAAGAAAATAAGTTTATGGTACTTACCTACCTATAATTTCCATGACCCAGAATAATTTTATTAGCCCTACAGATATGCAATCAAGAGTGCGTGCAGTAAAAAGGTCAGTTTACTTTTCTATCATCATAACATAAGTAACTGCTTATCTTCGAAAATAGCAGTGAGTGATGTGATGTAACAAACATCATTGACATTACACTTTCACCAAAAACTACTATTCAAATCAACATTGTCAGTAGCTTTTGTATTTAAATTAGATATTAAATAATATGATTTGCAGTTTGTAATATGACATTCATTAAGTATTGGTGTTTGGTGAGGCATTATTGTTTATTATCCATCATACTTACGCGATATTCCTTAAGACTAAATTTACCCGCTTCCATGGATAGGGAATCACCGATAATTGAGGACTATAGTCTACCTTAGTCCTTTTGAATGTTCTACCAGTCCAGCATTTAACTTTTTCTATGGATAAGTAATATGCAAGGGATTTTACCACAAACAAATGAAAACCCATAAAAACTTCATTTCAACCTTAAGGTGGTACCCTGAGCGAAAGTGGCGCCGCGGTGAATTATATTTGATATTATAATTCTAATAAACAATTTTAAAAATGTTTATCGTGGAGATTTTAGGGCCCACCCACAGTCTAGTATTTTTAGACGGTATCGTTACATTCCCTCGTAGTCACTGCTAAAAGTGGCCGTTTTCGACACATATTCTATCTACTTCTACGAATGACTACGAGGGCATGTAGTACCTTCTAAAAATACTAGACCATGGGCGCTAAAATCTCCACGATAAACATTATTAACTCTTCAACGCCCGGAAAATGAGACACAATAGAAAATCTATTGTGTCTCGGTCGCCAGCGACCGCTCCGGCGTTAATGAATTAAAATCTTTTTCTATTAATAACTTATTAAATAAAAACCTCTGAGGGCGCCACTTTCGGTCATACAACCGCCTTAAAATAAATTATATTTTGAAATGCCATAAAACGAAACGTATTCTTTGTCAATAAAATATTTCTTATATACAAATAATGTTATAGGATTTCGTGTCCATAATAGGTGATTAAGTTATTATGTATTCTGTGGTACCTATAGCATCGAGCTGTTAAGATTCCCTAAAGAAATCATCAATAAATTAGTCATACATAATAATAACAGTATAACAGTTTGGACAGCTAATGACTCCTTGATGTTTCGTAGTGTCGCTGAGAAAAATTTAACTGCAGTACAAATAAAAGAAGAATAAGTTTATACTAAACTGAATAACCAAATAGTTTGCAATAAACATGGTGAATAATAATAGAGGCTTATGGAAAGTGTATCCTTTCGGTATTTTATAATCTAAAAATTTACTTAAAAGTACTAGAAGTAGTTTTTTCATATCTCACAGAAAAGGAATTGACTATTTTAATTTTCAGTAAAACTTTTGAGAAAACTGAAGATTTGTGTTTAACATAAAAATTAAACTTTTCACGCGTCATTTTTCAAAACTTTAGAAAAATGCTTGTGATTAATCAAACTGATTTATTTACAAATCAGGCTAAACACCGTTAATTTTAAAGTAGGTATAGTTATCTAAAAATGAAAAGAGGATTTGACCACGTGAATGAATAACTTTTGCTATGGGGCCAACCACGGAATTGCGAAAAAAGAATCAGCTGTTAAATGATAAATGATAATTTATTCGCAAAAACATGGTAAAATAGGTGGTCCATATACATTATAGTCGAGTCGATATGTTGTACTTTTCTATGGAACAGTTGATTTTTTTTCCAGATTCCGTGGTTGGCGTTGGCTCCATAGTAAAAGTTGTTCATTCACGTGGTCTGAAATCCCCATTTCATTTTTAGATACCAATAAGTACTTAAAAATTAACTGTGGTGGAACCAAATTTTGTAACAATACTAAAACAGGTGTTGCCTTTTTCCAATTAACATAGGTCGCAAAACAAAAAAAAAACATACTTCCGTACAAATGTAGGTATTGGTCAGCTGAGCGACTTAGGTACCTACGTATTATGGAAAGGCGAAAAAAAAATATGATTCTTCCAGAAAATTGTTCAGTACCCTTAGCACGAACAGCTATCGAAAAAAATTACTCGCGTAAAATCATTCGATAGATAAATTTTGTATTGGAAATTTGTACAGCGCCATCTATCGCCGATAAGCGAAATGAAATTTTCCATAGAGAATTGTCAATCGTGTAATTTTACGCGCGTTTTTTTTCTCGATAGCTGTTCGTGCTAAGGGCACAGAGGTCCTAGTACGAGTTGTGTTTCTCACCTCACTTTGCGCATAGTATCGGGTGAAAAAGAGAACATTATGCGAGAAGTGAGAACAAAAAACCAACTCGTACTAGGCCCTCAGTTTAAGCAACACTATCACCTGTTTCAGTATTGTTACATAAACATACAAAACGTAAAAACAACCCTTCATCACGCCTCAAACTAAAACGCTTTTGTCATCGACAGTACTTAAACATGAGGTCAATCTTCAGAAATGTACTTCTTGTCTTGACCCTGGCATCTGTTTTATGCCACATTCAGTCGAAATTCACAAGCTCAACGAAAAACCCATAAATTACAATTTAATTATCGCCTTTTCTATTGTAATCTCGACTAATGCGTTTAATATTGTTGTGAAGCTAAATGAGTCAAAACATTATCATTTCTGGTTTGGCGTTAATTAATTTCCGGAAGAGTTGGAAATTAGGCAAGTTGAAAAACATTATGCATCACAATTATATTACACTCAAAACAGGGGGTTCGTTTGGAGGCTTTTTTATTTAAAGGGGCACATAGGTAGTTAGGTAACGGTTTAGGGGACCTTACATACGTGTCATACTTTTTAGGTCCTTCCTTTACCTATGGGTACGTCTTATTTACTGTTTTGTGCAACTAAAGACTTAAATAAAATGAATTTGCGATGTAAAGATTTATATTACAATATGACAATTTGCAGATTTAAAATAGGTAAGTATGTCGTTTTGCACCGCAAGCGCTCTGAAGTTAAGTCATTTCAGTTGTACATTGTTAAATTAATCGCATTGTACTGTAGGACCTTCTGAAATGACCTGAAAGTACTTGATAGACTTCCGGCCAATTCAGAACTGACAGACTTATGTAAACTCTCTCTACTTAACTATTGAAGGGCTAAATGATGCCACGCCACGGGTCTCGTACTGATGTCACATGATGACATGACGTAAATATAACCTTAAAATTTTGACCAGAAGTGAAGGTTTTTCTTAAGCTTCCGGCCAATTTTATTTGCGATAATCCACCGATAATCTTCTGATCCTCGCTCTGCACAACATTTCCGACCGTGTGCCATGCATTTCATCGTGATGTCATATGACGTAGGCAATTTTGTCGCGGGCTTACGGACTACTACTTTAAGATTTCAATATTAAAACAATGTTTACCTACACTTACGTATTAATTATTCTACTGGAAAAATACATGCTAGAATTATAATTCGAGTTAAACTTAGGTAAACTTATACTTACTTTTTTATCATAGGTCAAAAAAATAATTTTGAAAGAAATATATATATATACATAATTTTAGATACCTACGTAAGTAGGTAATTTATATTTTATGGCGAAAAAAATTGGCGCTTATAGCTTCTCTAACACTTTTTCATTGCAAAACTAATTTAAAAGCAGACTGTTTAATATAAACCATTAATGTATTGAGTAAGACAATAAAATTCTTATAGACGTAAGATCTTAATTGTATTCGTGATGATGACCGCTGTATTGTGCAAAATAGGCACATATCCATATAAGACATTCTAGACTGCAACTAACAATTTAGAACTATCAAATTATGCATTAAATAATACCATTTGCATAAATTTTCGGATTGGGGTTCTGGTGAGAAAAAAAACAATTTCATTTACAACATTATCCTTGTGTGCATTCTTTTGCTATATTCTTCACACTATAGTTAGGTTATTTAAGGCCCCTATATAGGTCAAGTGGCGCCCTCATCTTAATTAATTAATTTATTTTATTTTATTTTTATTTTAAGATATTTGGGTTGACAACAGCTTAAAATTACTTAAATTACTACATGAAAATTACATAAGAGTAAAGCCAAAAACGTCATCCTCGAATTACTAAAAAAAAAGCATTAACAAAAATTATCTAAAACAAAAGTAAAGATTTTAAACAATTTTACAAACGAACCCAAGCAACACGTTTAAGATTATTATTAAATTTACTTAGGAAGAATATTAGAATAAAATATATAAAGTTAAGTAACATAATAATATATATTATATAAAATATATATAATTATAATATATACATACATATGTCGGAGGAAGAGGAAGTTAAGAGTTGATTGTTGGTTGCATAACGCAATGTTATTTTAATAGTCAAAATACTTTGTTAAATCTTAATTTAATCTAATTTGATTTGTTACTTGTTTCTTTTAAGTGTAAATTCTTTCTAATTAATTAAAAGTTATTAACGAGCAGAGGATTTCCTCGAGCGGAGTCGAGGCGCCATCTTGACATTTGGCCTGTTGGGCGTTGCGATATAGTTGCGGTGATTTAATTAAAAAGAAGATGAAAAAAGGAATTAAGTTTTGATCGAGTTGGATCATAAGTAGTAGTAATTATTGTTAAGTGATTCTGGAGTGAGATCGGTGCCTTGAAACCGCTGCTCGGGCTAATTAGCCGGCCGGCCTGTTATGTTGTTTTGAAAAATTGATTATTTCAAGTAGAGGTTAATGAAGCGATTTTAATGCGAAGATTGTGACGTGATAACTTGTTGAAACTTTGAATAAAGCCTGTTGTATGGAGCAGTGATCGTTTTTATTGTGCTTGCATTGCGCCCACGACCCAGGATGACGCCCGATCGACCTAGAAACTCTGAGAATGTCGAGGAAAATGATGATTCTTTTACATCAGAAGTGGTATCGGTGCAGGCACAAAACGTTGACGAATCGACCAGGACAATGGATGCGGACAGATGGCGTGCTTTATTCGAGGCGCAACAAAACAGTATGCGATTACTCGTGGAGGCGCTAAGCAACCCGCTGGCTAACGAGGACAAAAACATTACGCTCCCTGAATTTCAACCGGAAAATACAAACACTGACGCCAGAGCCTGGCTGGCAACTGCAGACATCTGCTTAACAGATCGTGATATACAGCCGTTCGTATGACAAGCAGCAATCAACTCTGACTTATGATCGCCCCAACACGGCCGTGGCTACGGTGAAGCCCCCTGTGACCTGCTTCAAATGTGGTGTTGAAGGGCACGTCGCATCACGATGCTCAAAAACATGGCCAGTTACTAGCGGTGGTGCTCAACCTAGCACTTCATCCAGCACTGTGAAACGGGTGGATGTATGCGATGTGAAACCTGTCACTGGGGTGATTAAACAATTTGGTGAGCAGTTTTCATTTTGTTTTGATTCCGGTGCTGATTGTTCTTTGATTAAAGAGAGCGTTTCTCATAAACTTGTTGGTACACTACAACATGCAATTGTAACTCTGACCGGTGTAGGGAAATCTAGTGTGTTGTGTGAGTCACAGCTCTTATCTAGGGTGACCCTATGTGGTCATGACGTACAAATACTATTCCACATTATATCTGATGATTTTCTGAGTAATGATATTCTGATTGGACGCGATTTGTTAGCGTTAGGGTTATCCGTGCACATATCGAGTGATAAACTTACTATAGTTGAGAAGTCTTCTCTTGTTAATATTTGCGATGTAGGTAACCCGGTAGATGTCTTCGATAACATCGATACGGATATTTCAGATGATTTTAAACCGCAATTAGTAATACTTCTTAGTGGCTTTAAGGATTCATTTGTTGAAGGCACACCTATTAGTAGGGTCAAGTCGGGAGAATTAGAAATTAAGCTCATAGATCCTTGCAAAATTGTGCAACGTCGGCCTTATCACTTGAGCCCTGAAGAGCGAGTAATAGTACGTAATAAATGTAACGAACTATTAGCTGCTGGAGTCATAAGACATAGTAAATCACCCTTCTCTAGTCCAATATTACTGGTAAAGAAACGCGACGGCACAGATCGTATGTGCGTAGACTACAGAGAATTAAATTCTAATACCGTTCCGGACCGCTATCCCTTACCTCTAATATGTGACCAAGTTCAAAGGTTGGCAGGCGCGCGTTTTTATTCATGCCTTGACATGGCTAGTGGCTTTTACCAAATTCCTATAAATGTAGATTCGAATTCGATAGAAAAAACCGCATTTATCACTCCAGACGCTCACTATGAATTTACAGCCATGCCCTTCGGCTTACGAAACGCTCCTTCTGTATATCAGAGAGCTATTAATACAGCTCTAGGAGAGTTAGCACATTCTTTTGCAATTGTTTATATGGACGACCTTATCATACCAGCGATTAACGTAGAGCAAGGATTAGAAAGATTAAACATAGTGTTAAAAACTCTTAGTGAGGCTGGCTTTTCGTTTAATATGAATAAATGTGTTTTCCTAAAGAAGAAGGTTCAGTTTTTAGGGTACGAAATAACCGAGGGCGAAATCAGACCCAATCCCCGTAAAATAATTGCGTTGACTAGTTCTGTACCTCCACAGACCATCACTCAGCTGCGACAGTTTTTAGGATTAGCATCTTACTTTAGGCAATTCGTCAACAATTTTTCACTTAAAATGGCTCCACTTTATCGTCTGTTAGCTAATAATAATTCTAAAATAATATGGACCGCGGAATACGAACAAATCAGGCAAGATATAATCTCGATTTTGACCTCATCCCCGGTTTTAAAGCTTTTTGACCCAGAACTACCCATAGAATTACATACGGACGCTAGTAGTGACGGTTATGGCGCGATCCTATTTCAAAGAATTGACACTAAACTACATCCGATAGAGTATTACAGTAAACGTACTACCCATGCGGAGTCTCGATACCACTCGTATGAGTTGGAGACATTAGCAGTTGTAAATTCTGTCAAGCATTTCAGACATTATTTATATGGCAGGACATTCACAGTCGTTACAGACTGTAATTCTCTTAAAGCATCCAGAGCCAAAATAGACTTGACTCCTAGAGTACATCGGTGGTGGGCTTTTCTCCAAGCGTTTGATTTTGACATACAGTACAGGGAAGGTAAGAGAATGGCCCATGTCGACTTTTTCTCTAGAAATCACTTACCTGAAGTAAACGATACTATGAGTGATATTTGTAGTTCAGGTAAAGTAAATTATTTAGAGGAAAAACGCGTCAACATAGCTGAGTTATCTTCGAACTGGTTACAAGCAGAACAACGACGAGACCCTGAGTACAATCAGATTATAAGTAAAATTGAAAATGATGACCTAGATCTTGAGAGTTGTAGAATTTATGAATTGCGATCCAATGTCCTTTATAGAAAAATTCAAAGGAATAATCGTAATATTTGGTTACCGATTGTACCTAGGGCTTTTCGTTGGTCAGTGATAAATCATATTCATGAGTCAATTGTCCACTTAGGATGGGATAAAACTCTAGAAAAGACATACCAACATTATTGGTTTCCCAATATGTCAAAATATGTCAGAAAATTTGTTGAAAATTGCATTACTTGCAAATTAGCCAAGTCGAGTAGTGGCAAACAACAAATAGAATTGCATCCCATTCCAAAAGTAAGCATTCCTTGGCATACAATTCACATAGACGCCACAGGAAAGCTCAGTGGAAAAAGCGATCAAAAAGAATATGTTTTTGTACTTGTTGACGCTTTCACTAAATATGTGTTATTAAGGCATACCCTTAGAATTAATACGGAGAATGCAATAAACGCTCTGAAAGCATCCATATCGCTTTTCGGAACTCCTGTGCGTATAATAGCAGATCAAGGCAGATGTTTTGCGAGCAAAGAGTTTAAGGATTTTTGTACTAATCACAATATCCAATTACATTTAATAGCAACCGGTTCTTGTCGCGCTAATGGACAGGTTGAGCGTATAATGAGTACACTCAAAAACATGTTGACTGTTGTAGAAACAAGTCCAAATAGGTCTTGGCAAGATGCGTTAGATGATGTCCAACTGTCTATAAACAGCACGATTCATAGAGTTACTAAGGCAAGTCCACTAGAGTTACTAATAGGTAGAGTAGCTAGACCCTTAAATCTATTATCTGTCGACAATCATGAAGTTGAGATAGATTTAGAAGAAATTAGAAAACAAGCTGGCAATTTAATTAAAAATAACGCATGTCTTGAAAAAGCAAGGTTTGATAAAAATAAGGCAAAAGTCACTTCATTTGCTGTAGGGGATTACGTTTTGATTGAAAATCATGATCGGAATCAAACAAAATTGGAGCCTAAATACAAAGGACCTTATGAGGTCATTCAAATACTAGACGGTGACAGGTATCATCTCAAAAATTTAAATTGCAATCGTACTTACAAGTACTCGAGAGACCGCTTACGTCCACTCCCCCAGTCCTACATCCCTACTGAGCTAGATCCCTGTCAGTCAGATGATAATGAAGGTAAGATAGGTACCTACCTATTCTTAGTTAAGAGATCAGTTTTGTATATCTGTAGCTTTGAAGTATCTATGTACCTAGGTAGTAATAAACAGCGTGATGTCTCAATGAGCAGTATCGTATGTCAGTATTATATCAGTATCGTAAGATAATATTAACGACATGGCGGCGGCCGTTTATGGTCCTTACCTATTCTAGTTGAATGTTGAAGACGAGACTTCATAAATAAGTGTAATTTAGAAATTGTGGTGGCTGTTTTTAGATTATAATCATGCGGGTTGGCTGTTTATAAGCGGCGAGTTGGCTGCTTCTAATTTATAAACATGCGAGTTGGCTGTTTAAAGGCGGCGAGTTGGCTGCTTCTAGACTATAAAAGTGGCTGTTCTTTTTTTTTTATTAATTTATTTTATTTATATATTGGTTCTGTACACACACAATAGGGATGATGACTAATGAATAAAATAACGAAATACTAACAAAAATCGTAAACATATTAAACTTTTAGAGTAGCTTGTATACCTCTTGGTTTTATATATTGCATATTATTTATTTTATGACCCTTCAAAGTTGGGTGGACAAGTCCATTTAAAAAAAAAGTATAAAATTTATTAAAATAAATAATAGGTACCTTTAATTAGTCCGTAAAATGTATAGCAAATTTGTCTAAGAAACTATTTTGATAAACACAATATTTAACATAGCTGCCAAACTAATTTCCTACGCGTTACATACAAACTACTTATTCGTGACGTCATAACTAGGAAGCCATTAGTATGAAGCGTTTTTGGGCGAGTCCATTTGTGTGCATTTCACACTGTGATATATCGGGCAGTTTTCATGCTAGCGAATTAATTCTTTTACCAAAAAAAAAATCGTCATGCCTATTGTACAAGGGCATAACTTATTTCACATTGAAATTTCTTCCAGCATTTTTATTCTTTTTATTTTTTTTATTAAGTATAACGGAGAGATGGCTGTTTCTGTTATTTATTCTGTGATATTTTCTATTTTGACTTGGTAATCAGCGAGTATAATTAAAATTGCACTTGACTAGCACCTATTTCAAGTGATGTTTCTACATAAGTAAATACTTAATAGTAAATAATAGTAGATGCAGAGAATAATACACTCTTTTATTAGGCAGTGGTGTAATAATGACGTCTTCGTTTTGCTTTGTTAAGAGCGGCAGAAGTGTCTAATTTAAAAAAAAAAACTTTTTTTTTCTCTCCACAGATAACGATGATCTTCGCCCTTCAGCATCATCACACGAGGACGTGTGATATGTCAGGATGGCCGTGTCGGAGGAAGAGGAAGTTAAGAGTTGATTGTTGGTTGCATAACGCAATGTTATTTTAATAGTCAAAATACTTTGTTAAATCTTAATTTAATCTAATTTGATTTGTTACTTGTTTCTTTTAAGTGTAAATTCTTTCTAATTAATTAAAAGTTATTAACGAGCAGAGGATTTCCTCGAGCGGAGTCGAGGCGCCATCTTGACATTTGGCCTGTTGGGCGTTGCGATATAGTTGCGGTGATTTAATTAAAAAGAAGATGAAAAAAGGAATTAAGTTTTGATCGAGTTGGATCATAAGTAGTAGTAATTATTGTTAAGTGATTCTGGAGTGAGATCGGTGCCTTGAAACCGCTGCTCGGGCTAATTAGCCGGCCGGCCTGTTATGTTGTTTTGAAAAATTGATTATTTCAAGTAGAGGTTAATGAAGCGATTTTAATGCGAAGATTGTGACGTGATAACTTGTTGAAACTTTGAATAAAGCCTGTTGTATGGAGCAGTGATCGTTTTTATTGTGCTTGCATTGCGCCCACGACCCAGGATGACGCCCGATCGACCTAGAAACTCTGAGAATGTCGAGGAAAATGATGATTCTTTTACACATATATTATATCTGCTATGCACAATGACATAGAGTAACTACGATAGTTACCCAAGCTCAAGTCAAATCAAATCAAGTTTGATTTGATTTGTTTTACCCAAGATGATTTTTTTTTTTTTTTTTCAAAAGTGTAAAGTATTAAATTAGATAGTAGGGCTTAGCAGCTTAAATAATTGTTTTTTAAAAGAGGATTTAGAGCCCACAAATGGATCAACACTACTAAATTCACCATTATACAATCGCGCAATACGTGTAAGGACACAGTTTTTGCCATATTTAGTATGATGGAAAGGTATATTAAAGGTGTCTGTCTGGCGCGTGCGGCGAGATGGTGCATTTAGCGCTAAACCCGCGAGCAGCTCGGGGCAATCGAGGCGACCGCTAACGATGTCATGTAAAAAACTTATATCGAGGATTTTTCTTCGCTCCTCAAGTGAAAAAAGTTTATAGTGGTGGCAATTTTCCAAATAACTAGGGGATGCGTTGCGAAACTTCCAATTCAGATGTGATAAAAATTTCCTTTGTATTTGTTCCAGTCTGTCAATATGTATAGAATAGTAAGGGTTCCATATTACTGATGCATATTCCAAAATGCTCCTCACGTATGCTGAATATACAATTTTGAAGCTTTTAACACTTTTAAAACGTGTACAAGTACGCAACACAAAGCCTAGACTACGAAATGATCTATTGATTATGTTGTCTACATGATCAATCATAGTCATTTTTGAGTCCAGCGTGACTCCCAGGTCTCTTACAGAGTCAACCCTTACTAACTCGGTGTTATCTAGGTGATAAGGATATAATATGGGCGCACTCTTTCTGGTAAAACTTATACACTGGCATTTTCCAAGACTGACTGTGATGTTGTTGTTTTTGTAATATGTGAGGAGATTGTTTAAATCATTTTGAAGTAGCTCACAGTCAGTTTGAGACTTTACCGAGATGAATATTTTTTTGTCATCGGCAAACAACAAATGCCTGGAAAATTTTAAATGAGAGTCAATGTCGTAAATGTACACATTCCAGAAGAGGGTGTAACAGTTCAAAACTGAACATGTTAATTTTTTATCTCAAATATTACTTAAATTGTAAAGAAAAGAAATATATTAAAGGAAGGTTGTCACTGACCTTGTTCTCAGGAACTTATCGGCATTTGATTATGCAGTTATTCACAAAAAACACAGGTTTTGTAGTAAATCATAAGCACTTCAGATGTCAATCAACAATTAATAAAATGTTCATTATTTTTCAAAGGAGCTTGTGTTAAACATTACTTGGACTCATAAATTGTTGTACTTCACAATTTGTTTGTCATAATTTGATGATGAGAAAGAATAACATAATATTAGCTTAGAAGGTTATAAATTAATAACAGATAATTACAGAAGATTATGACAGATAGGATGACGTAAATCTGACAGCTAGTGATAAAAATCGGAACTATTTAGCAATTGTGAATTTTCTGTAAGAAAGGCAAAAGGTTTTAACCTTACTGCCAATTTTGGAAAACAAAACGAATTAATTTCATTTCCACAGATAAGTTCATGTGATAAATTAATAATGTTTAAAAGCATAAATTGTTGGGAAAAACTTAAATAAACATATTGGTTTGCATAAATGCGAAACTATTTTATTCTCGTTCAAGTTTGTTTACCAAGAGATAAATGTGACTAAATAATGCTGAATTGTGTTTGTTTATTTTACTGAATAATAATTAGTAAAATAGAACATGATTAAGTAGTTAATTGTTATAATAATCTGTCTAAAGAGTAATTTAAGGTCATAAAAATAGGCGGAAGGTTCATAATTCTTTCTTGGCGCCAAGGTTTAAATATTAATCCTCGTGACGTTCAAAACATGGATTAAGTTATAATTCATTCATAATTATTATTGATAATATTATTAATTTTATTAGCACTCATCAGTTATCGTCATAATTGTTTATTTCTAAAAAATACTTTAAAGAGGAATGAAAATTTGGCGATTAATTAGGTTCAGTAAGTTGGCAGCTATGGTACAGATTGCACGATTGCACAATCACCATTAGGCGGTCTGCACAATTTATATTTTCAATATGGCAGAACTGGCGCGTCGGATTGATGGCGACGGAATGTCGCGGGGGGTAAAATAATAAGAATGTTGCTAACTAAAATTGCAAAGTACCCATTTTTGTATGTGTGTTTAGTTAGAGATAATAAGTTTACTGTATTTTAAGCAGGTGGAAAAGCGGAATATTTGCATTAATTAGTACTCAGCAATAGGTATTTTGGCAATTTAAATTATACGGGATTAGGTAAAGCAAAGTGAAACGATTAATTAGTTAAAATCTAAATGAAGTTGGTTTGAGGGTATTAGTTTATGTAAGGAAATTATATTAATCGTATTATTAAAGATTGACAAGACAAAACTGATTACGTAACTTTTAGTAATATTATTGTGAAATTTTATTATTCGAAAATGATTTTCTCAAAGTGTTGCGTTTCGAGGTTATGACGAATTATTGAAACTGTTAACGACTTCACATAAAATGAAACTTATAGTCTTTGTTGATTTAAATAAGATAATTATCAAAATGTAATGTAAGTAATTTTTAATATCTCCATTAATAGGGTTAGTGAAATATTTTCATAAGCGGGGAACACTGAATAAGGGGAGGAGCTAGAAATAGGGCACCAATAGGAATGGGCTAAAGTGCACAATGTCAATTTAGCGCGGGAAATTTTAGCTATTTTGATGAAAAAAGCGCAAATTACTTGGCGCCATTTTGGGTCGCGTCATGACGCTAATTTAGTCTTTATAAGGGGAAGGATCAGAGAAGCGGGGATTCATTTCTCCGGTGTCAAGCGAAGCGTCAAGACGTAATTTTTGAAGAAACTCCACATCCCTCTGTAAGATCGCGTTACTGAAAAAGTTTATTTTTAAATCAAGCAAATTTCAAGAAGTCAGCAAGAAAGTGGTCGAGGTTTTCTGACGAATAGGGCCGCATTTGTCCCGCGAATCTTTTGCATAAATGCTTTAATTTGAGCTTATCTGGTATAATTAAGTTCATAATTAAAGTATGTAGATTTTGTTTGCGAGTAGCTTTCCCTGTAAATTCTTGAATTAGTATAGTAGGACTACTAAGAATTGAAGTTCATAATTAAAATATGCAGATTTGTAGTGAAATCCTATAGAGTCATGTAGTTCTCTCGGTGGGGTCATGAGGTAATACAAATGTATTGGTTCTTGAGTCTGTTGAGGTCGGGGCTGCATTATTTTGTGGGATGAAAGCTAACTAGATTTGCTAGTATTATTATACAATGTTGATTTTAGATGAGTATTCATTTAGTTTTGTGTCTTTTTGGGGCGATTTGTCAGATCCTCGCGGGGGGTTTAGGTAGAAAAGTCTAGCCTTGTGGCGGGTTAGATGGGCATTTGTTTTGAAAATTGCCTAGCTAGTCACATAATATTACCAAGCTTACCTACAGCGATGGAAATCAGACGGTCCGAAATGAGTTGGGAGATATCCCTGTCCATGGCTGTGGGCAGCAGGCTTGGTATTATTATTCCTTATGTAGGGTCTTGGTCGTTCCTTCCCACTCGGCCAAGAGAGCGTCAAAGGTTGCTAGAAAATTAGGGAGTGCCACTCAAACTGTACAGAATTGGGCAACAGGATTGGTGGTAAGCATTCCAAGAATTGCATAGGAAATTCTAAATTTAGACGCAAATAGGCAGGTAAATTCATTAATAAGGTAGGAATATTATTATTAGGTGAATTGAGCAAAAGTAAAAGGTAGCATTTCAAGAAGGTGGGGTATTCTTTGAAGTGAGATCTGTGTGGGCGTCAAAGATGTCGGGAAACATCATGGGGGTCGCATAGGAATTCAGAAATTTAGTAGTTGTTAGGCAGGTAAGTTCACTAGGTAAGATTCCATGTCTTAAAGTAGGCGCCTTAACAGGAATCCATAGATAGGTGCCTTAACAAGTGTTCGTAGGTAGGTGCCTTAACAAAAAATCCATTTAAACTATAGCTCGGTGTAGTGAATATTCATCATGTAGCATTAATTGTGTTGAGTTTAACCAGTTTCGGTGAGTACATATTAATTAATTACTTCAGTGAGTGGATAGTGAAAGTTGATTTATTACTACTTATAAAAGAAAGTTCCTTTATCTTTGAATTGGATTGGATTTATGTTGATTTTGTGTGTAGACTATTGATTTTAAAAGAAATATTCTATTCTAGTAATCTAGAAGGTGTACTGAAATCTAGATCTGGGTGTATGAAATAAACCTGCGTTTCTATATATGCTAAGGTTGATTCACGGCTATTAGAACGCTAGATCAAAATGTTTGAGTGGACTTTTTCTATTAATAGAATAGTTTTGTATAATATAGAAACAATACTTCAATTATGTACTATAAAAGTATCAAACTGTTTAGTGAATATATCCAAATTCTCAAATGGTTAAACTAAAGTACTTTCTCATCAATATTTCAGCTAAGTTTCATTTACCAATTCAATTGGAAGTTGTTTCAATAGAATTATATTCCACAATTGAATTTAAGTACTTATTGACAAACACAATTAATGTACAGGTTAGATTTCATTAGAAGACTAAACTGAAATTACCATAGTTCATAGAAGTTATAATAGTTTCCGTTGTTGAGATGAGGTAAGACTGCGACCAAATAATACATTCCCTTTGAATTAAATTGTCTTTCCTTCAGAAATTGGATCTATCAGACCCTTTTGAATGGATAGTAATGTTGTGTCCATAATTATGTTATAATGTTAAACAGTTTCGCTAACAATAAATATATTTTTAAATTAAATTAAAGTTGTGCAATTCCACCATCACAATAGAAAGATAAATCTTCATTGTGATAAGCTGATAGATCGCTTGAAGCACTTTGCTTGTCCTCTTTTATTAAGACAGACATACTAAGACTAAATAATTCAACTAATTTATTAATTAAAGTTGTCATGAAAGCAAATGGTGGAGCTAGAGGAGAATTGTCCCAGTACGGTTAGTCGAGATTCACTATACAGAGCGGGGAGGTGCTCTGTATCTAGCTAGCAAAGAAACCATTGTTTACTTAGTACTTGACTATAGCACAATAGTATATTTTATATTTGACAAAAAACACTAGAACAATTATTAAGTAGCGATGATAAATTTTCTATATTCTGAATTAATACAACGTTAACTTCTAAATTTATTACCATTTTACCTTCTTTTACTCTATTCCTAAGCCACTAACCACATAGGATTACCTAAATTAAATAAAATAAGAAAGTAAGAAAATAAAATCATAATTAGTAGCGGTGAACAATTTTCTATATCTGACTTTTGGGTGATCATAACTTTTGGTTATTTCATTCAGTTCTTATTACTGTAATATCTATTAGCATTCCATCATACTAGACTTTTATAAACATACTGAGCAACTTATCCTAAAAAAGTAGGTACCATATTGAATTTCATATAAGTACAGCGGGTAGACATAAGAGTAATTTCTATACCATTTAAAAGTATGCAGTAAACTAAGTCAGTTATTAGAATAAGAAGATCCATAAAGCAATATCAACATTCTAATATAGGTAAAAATTAGGTAGTTTCACTCTAAAGAAATACTTAGGTTGGCTGAAAGAGATTTCTTTAGAGATAACTCTTCATTACTCACAGGTCTTGTTATAAATTAGGTAATAATAATTATAAGTGCAATAAAGATTATATCTATGTAAAATTTAATATCAAATTCTATTAACAATTTATTAGGGTAACGGCTAATTTGTGATATTATCATTTAGTAACAGTCATAGTAACAGAATTAGTTAGGAATGAATAAGGAAAGAATGATAGCGTTATAGTCGGGAGACAAAACAATGATTGCACTTCTGAAAAGAATCTAGGTTACTATTATTCACAATCAGGGACCGCCCTAGAAATCACGAGCCCTTTCAGACCACATAAAAGCACGTCAGTAATGTAGGTTATATCTATAGGTAGGAAAGGTTAACAAGGAATAACTAAGTAGACGATAGGTTTGAATATTTAATCGGAGCAAAGGATAAGATTTGATACATAAAAAACATTGGGTAGGTAACTTACTTAATATAAAGAAATAGGTAGTTAATTGACATACATCGTTCAGCATTTTAGTATGGTAGAAGTAGGGGTTGGTAAGGGGGGGTTACATTTTGGGGGTGCCTTTGACCAGGATCTTGTGGGGATGAACAGTATCAAATCTTCATAGTGGTAACTTACAGACTTTTTGGTAGGTTTAGTTCAAGTTTTTGTGTAGTCCTGAAAGAAAGTGGCTGTTTTCATTTAATTATGTTCCAGTCACATTTTGTTGCGGTGAAAATGGACTCGTGCAATTGTTAATTTGTGTCCCGTCATCCTTCCTTATTTATTGATAAACAGTATCAATGATTTATTGCACTTGTGCAGGTTTCATCACATTAGGGGTCGGTTTTGATTATGTGATTGGTTTATTTACGTCCTGAAAATAACACTTTCACTTTTATAAAAACACGTTGATTTGACAATGCCTACGCAAATTAATTAGGTTAGGGTTATGTTTAGAACGATCGAGCGGGATTGTGTCAATTAAACGTCACGCCATAATAATGGAAAGTGGCATTGAAGCGTTTGGTTAGAAAGATTGCGCTCGGAGTGTGGGTTTGGAACACGCCTCGGTACAGATAAATAAATTTCTCTTTGAGTCACAGATTAAATTTGTCTTTGAGTACAGATAAAAAAACGAGCATCTAGAGCGATCATTTACTTTATTTTATTTACGTATTAAAGTCGTCATGGCTGCAATAGGCTAACTATCGGCAAGTGGGAGGTCGTTCAGTTCAAAGCAGGACTTAAACAGTACTGTTTAGAGCCTGTTTTCATACTAACTGTTGAGGTCATAGTACAAAAAAAGGTAGGGCAGTTCAGTGTAAGTCATGATATAAAAGTTTGTAGTAAGGCCCCTTATTTTAATTATCTGTGGTTTGACATTACGAAATAAAATGACAACGAATAAACTCTACTTTGACAGTCAAGATAGACACAGAGAAGTTGCGTTCCGAATCGCTTCTCAGCAGTAATGCTCGGTCCGAATCATGCTTAGGAAGTCACTGTTATTTTTAAACTGTCTTTATACATCCTTGATACCTAATCGATAAATCCGTAAATTTTGACATTTGGATTGATGTTATTTTAAATTAGAGTTTGTAGGGGTCAAGCGCCACGCTTTGTGTACGTAACGGCTGCGTGATAGAGTTGTGCGGAAAGGGTCTGTTTATGAATAGCGACTGAACTGTGTTCGCGTAATCGACACAGTGAATTCAATTCGAAACGCGACGGTTTTATTTCACGATACGGTTGTAACAAGTAATTTCTGATGTGGCTTAAATTCTAATTCCGATTTAATTATTTGAGGGTTTTCCTTTATCTATTTTTATTCAATGATTAGAGCAGTCACATTGGCTGATGCCACGTGGTAACACGTGTTAACACATTATAAATTGGCGTCGGATTTCATAATGAATGAATGCGTTAGAATTGTATCTATCAGGGGGCTTACCATCAGCAAATAAGAAACCATTCAGTTCAAAAGCAGGCCGTAAAAAAGACTGCTTAAGGCCTGCTTTCATACTAACCGTTGAGATCATGGTACGAAAAAGTAATGCCGTTCAATATAAGTCCTGCTATAAGAGCTCATAGTAAGGCCCCAGATAGCACGTCCGTTTAAATACGGCGGTTTTATTAAGTCGGTTAAATTTATGGGCCGTCACATTTACGTTCTGAATGGCGTGGCCGATTAGACGGTACAATGTGGAATCGATTAGCAGTCATGATAAAGGTATCAAAGTTGGTCGATCGCGCGGGCAAAGTTCACACGAAGTATCGCGAGATGGCGTTCTAATGCGTGCGTGCTAATTCGGTTACGCAAAAACATCAAAGATGGCGTCAGTGGTAATTATTTTACCACAATCAATGAAATAATTCGTGATTATTTTAAGACTTATTTTGCCTAAATTGCCAGGTTTCAAAAAAAAAAAAAAAAAAAAAATTGCGAAAAATAAAGGAACGAATGCCATTCGGAGAGAATGATACGGAGTTCGAATGAATGGGATGAAATTTGAGTAGATTTTCATGATTGCCAGTCACTGTTTACGTTCGACAGCTGTCAAATTGACATTATTTTACGTTGAAAAATAAAAATACTTTAGATTAGAAGTTATCGCGATATTTTAACTGAGAAAGTGATATAAAGTATAGAAGTATAAAAAAACAGAAGGTTCCTAGTGAAAGTAGGGTATGGATTAAGTGTAAATTGCAATGGATGTTATGTAAGTAAGCTCTGCTAAATTCATTGTAAGAAACAAACAATAGAAGTGTAGTAAACATGTAATAAACAATATTTATTAATGATTGCCAAAGGTCACATGTGGATTTTATTAAATGATGTTAGTTAATTGTAACTTGTGGTTATAAAACTGAGTTAAAATCGAACTGCATTTGAATAGCCAAGTCTTGGTGGTAAAATTTGTAGAACATTGCTATTTTGAGTGAAATAAGTTAGCAAAACATAGGTTAGTACACAGCGGAATTGGTATTCGGTTAGGTTGTTTAACAAAACAGTGTGAATAAACCTTGCTATGAAAAATACTACCTTATCTTTAACATTGGGGTCGAAAGTCATTTAGTTAACTTTAAAATCAAAACCTTAAAGCAAGTTAGTATGCGTTGGTTTGGTTTTGTAAAGTTCAAGATTCAATTCAATTGCTAAGTAAGTCAATTAAGCGAAACGATAAGTAATATTTAAGAAAATTTAATAAAATTCTTAGAACCTTAAGGTACATTATTGAATATCAGACTTAATTTGTATTTTCTAAATATTTGACACGCAAATAACTTTCAGAATTATTCTTTTAGTTAAGTTAGAATGGAGTTGGGTTAGTATTTTTACTACAGTAAAATGATCTTAACCAAATGTTTATGGGTACCTTTATTAGTGGTTCCTAACGAGAAGTTAAAATTTAAAATTTAGTGAACGGGACTTAAATTTATTCGAGTCATTCTTGTGTCGCTCTACTATTAGTGTTGTTATAAATTGAACGTAGTAAAGTAGATAGTCAGCTTAGCTCAGAATTGAAGCGAATAGTTGATATTATCAGAGGAATTGTAAACACATATCATTGGCTCTTAGCGTCGACAGGATTGATAACATAATAAATATCGGTATATAGTGTTAGTGAAGTAAAGTTAGGATGTGTGAAATTATTTTATAGGTATTGTTGTTTGTGATGGACAGGGGTAACAGTACCATTATTTTTAACAAAATTTTAAGCATAACAATAGAGTTGAGGTATGATTAGTTTGCCACTCAAGTGGAGGTCAGTTAATAAGTACTTAACTTGAAATAATTAAGAAGGATTAGGGACTGTTTACATTGAAAGATTTAAACAGTAGGGATAGAAATGATTTGTTAGTGAACAATTGCGGATGACCATTAGGTAGTGATAGTGCTGGGACTTAAATTAGTGATGTAATCAAGTTTGTCTATGACACTTATCAATAATCATTTCAGGGTAAATTGAATTTTATAATTTAAATACTTATAAGAATAGTGAAGTTAATTTTGGAATTAAGATTTAGTTCATTGTTGGTTTCAAAAATTTTATTCAAACTTCAAGAACCCAATGTTTCAGAGTTTTGATTATAGTTAACAATAAATTTTGGGTACCAAGACTATAAAAATATTAGTTACAGATTAAAGTAGGGGGGTCGTGGATTAAATTAGTTACACTTTTGAAGTTTATTAGACATATCAAAACATATTGATTTGACTTTAAAATTTATTTAATTGAATGATTAAATGGTTTATTTTAAGATTATGTGCAGATTATTTTTTCAACTTAGGTTAAATATTTTCTAAATGAGTTTCTTATGATATATCTCATGAAGAGAGTTACACAGCATAAATGTTTTATGATATATCTATCTGAAGAAAGTCATACTTATGGTTGACAATAATAGCATTAGAAAAATATTTAGTAGGAAGTTGTTGTAGCATTAATTATCAAAACGGTTTAGTCATTGAAGCGGTGATGGTTAGGGAGAAATAATATAGGCGTCAGTTATAGAAATTTAATGAAAAATAAGTTAGTGAATTTACTTTAAAAATAAATTGAGTCGAACTAATTAATTTTAAGAACTAAGTGGGCAAAGAGTAGAGGGAAAGGTTTTGCGTTATTCGATGCGTTGAGTAACATAAAATCGAGTCGATAGGGGTTTATATATTTTGTTTGATTAAAAATCTGACCTTAAACTAAACTCAAGAAAAAAAATAAGTTTCATTTACATTACAAGGGTGAATAGAAATTAAGTTTCACTTAGGGTATACCAACATGAGTTCACCGTGAACTCACTATTATCATTATGAGTCATCTCAGAAATAAAAAATAGAGTTAGAAAATAACGAGCCAGAGGCTTTAGTTAATTCATTTCTAGTTAGAAAGTGGGGATGTTATTTATTTTATTTAACAAACTTTATTGTACATTTCAAACAAAATGTTACAAAAGGGCGAACGTAATGCTAAAAGCTTTCTCTCCCAGTCAACTTTAGGAAACAGAAATCAATGAAGGCGGTACAAAGATATTAATAAATACAACATAACATATAATTTTAATAGTTAGGGTTACTTCTTTGTAAAAGAGTTTATAAATACATAAAATATATTAAAGGTATTAGGATCTATTCGAATCAAATAATAATTTTATTTTTTTTGTAATCTTATTGGTTAAACCCATTTATAACGACCAATCGTTATAAAGATTAAAAATAAGTATAAGGAATATCCTCAATTTAAAAATATAAATGAGCGGAAAACTTTTCTTATTGGTTATCAATCACCGCAGTGATTGTTTGACATTGTTTTGGTTTTCCTGAAAACTTAGTTTTGGTATTTTTCCATGTTTAGTTTATGCATCAAGGTTTACTAGGATACTGCTGTGATATAAAAGAAAAAATTGTTTCAGTAACAACTGGGTTAAATGTCTATTCGTAAATTTTAATGTTAATTAATAATACTGTCAAAAATTTACTATATCAAAATGGTTATTAAGTCATGCATTTTATTAATGTAGTGTAACGCCTCTGTACACTTAGTTGTCAATAAACGTGATTTGATTTAATTTGATTAGAAGTTAAAGATGGAGTAATTTTTTTGTTGATACTATCTTCGATTTGATTAATAACAGAAAAAAAAACACAATAAAAAAAAAATAAAAAAAAAAAAAAACGCTTGATTGCGGATTTGAACTTGGGATTGTCGGTCCGGTGTGGAGGTGCGATCCCTTGTGCCAGCTTTGCTATAACTCAGGTGACTAAAATTGCGTATTGTAGGATGCGAATATTAGTGACGCGACGGCGACGATTGTGAGTGAGTATGCTTTGACTTTTTCCGATTCACTTTCATATCCACTTGTAAATTCACTCACTACCGCCAGTATGTTCACTAAGATTAGCAAATTAAACTAAATCACGGTATAATATTCGCAATCACAAATACTAACAATATTATCATAAGTACAGTTAGTGAGGAAACTACGAATAGAGTAAACTGGGGTAGAGTACACTGAAATTTAGGTCGAAATTGATAGTTAAAATATTTGATGAAAGTCTTGTAGCTTTACTAGTATAAGTAGTGTAGTGATATAGCATATGTTTCGGAAGAATGTTGGTATAGTTTAATAGTAGGATAGGTTAACTTCTCAAACGTTCCGGTGCCCGCAGTCACCAAAAGGAAAAACGCGCAACACGTCCTGGTTAATAGAGTCACCACGAGTTTTATTGAATTTTAGCTTTATTCAACAGAAAACACAGATTAAAGTTGTCTGAACTTTTTATTTACATTTCCCGATAGAACAAACTTGTTATTGGTTAATTTTTGGAACAGGTAGATACTCATTTCATTATAAATAAAAATTAGTTTTGTCAGTGATTGTAATAGCGTATCATTGGGTCATTCTTACCGAAAATAGTTTAGGTATAGGTAGTTAATAAAGAAAAGCCGCCAACTCCGGTTTTCTTTGGGAGGTTGATAATTTTTAGGTAGATTAAGATAAAGGTAATCTTTTTAATTGCCTACTAGTAACTTTAGATTTTAAAGAAATTGAGTGAGTAAAGGTTTTCTAATAATGAAGATGCTTTGCGTAGAAATGTGAATTAATAGGGTGCAAATCATTTAATAGGAATGCGTATTAGCGGAATGTGTAGCGTATAGTATGAAATGCGTAGTGCGTAGCGTTAAGTATATTTTGCGTAGTTAATGGGAAATAATGAGTCAATTCAATGAGTCTCAATGTTGTGTAGAATTTCATATGGTGACAATCGACGTATTTAGTAAAAATTTTTTATTCAAAACAATTCAATTTAGCAAATTAATTTGTACTCAGGTAGTAACTATGATATAATCTTAGGTGGCGTGAAAGTAGGATAGTAAATGAAGATAGTGGACGTTGTGCGATGAGGAAAGAAGAACAGAGTGAGAATCTAAATTAGATTAGGAGTGTGAATAGAATGAAAAAAAAAGTAGCTAGGAAAAAAAATATAGATTCTTTATGGAGGGCTTTGGATTATAACGTATGTGAAGCTTGAGTACAGAATTATTATTGGCTCAAAAGATAAGATCCGCACACTACTTTAAACGTTCAGTCTTGGCTAGCGGTCGGATTGGCGTTTTAAGGTTAACAAACTTGAATTTTGTACAGAAGGACCTTTTGGTGATAGGTTAATAAAATAAAAAAAAACGGAGAGAAAACAAACACTATTATTGTTTGTAATTGTCCTGGTGTAAACAGCTGTCCAAAATTCATACTACACAAGAAGCCAAGAGCTATGATACAATCGACAACTACACATTTTCCAAGGTGATATTAGGGTTGTTCTAGAGTCTTAAGTAAGCTTTTGGAAATATAGGGTCATTGTATATGCTCACTCTATCTGGTAGAGTAGGCCCTGTTAGTATAGAAGGAGGCGTACAGGAATATGGAGGGGTACTTTGGACGGATACGTTGTGTCCTACACTATCTTTTCATAAGGTTAGAAAAGAGCGTATGTGTCCGGGTAGGTCTAATAGGGACTATGGCCTCACAACCCATACCTTACCTTGTTTTTGTACACTTCTGGTGTTGAATATGCATAAGACGGAATTGGCAAAAGCAATAAAAGTACTTGAAACTCGCTTAATAATTTTTAATATTATCTTGGTTTAAATACACTCTTCAATCTTAAAAAAATTCATTTACACTAGGGCTCACCCAACAATTCTTTGATTTTGGGAAAGTAATAATAGTTAGGGTTATAAAAAAAGAAGTATAAAAAATATAACTTTGAAAAAAAAGGAGAGAGTAGAAAGGTTGATATAAATATTTGAGAATTGAGAAAGAAAAATTCTACTCCGGATCCAGTACGTAGTATTGTCACCTATGAAGAATTTTGGGGTCGAGCTGTAACAGTTCAAAACTGAACATGTTAATTTTTTATCTCAAATATTACTTAAATTGTAAAGAAAAGAAATATATTAAAGGAAGGTTGTCACTGACCTTGTTCTCAGGAACTTATCGGCATTTGATTATGCAGTTATTCACAAAAAACACAGGTTTTGTAGTAAATCATAAGCACTTCAGATGTCAATCAACAATTAATAAAATGTTCATTATTTTTCAAAGGAGCTTGTGTTAAACATTACTTGGACTCATAAATTGTTGTACTTCACAATTTGTTTGTCATAATTTGATGATGAGAAAGAATAACATAATATTAGCTTAGAAGGTTATAAATTAATAACAGATAATTACAGAAGATTATGACAGATAGGATGACGTAAATCTGACAGCTAGTGATAAAAATCGGAACTATTTAGCAATTGTGAATTTTCTGTAAGAAAGGCAAAAGGTTTTAACCTTACTGCCAATTTTGGAAAACAAAACGAATTAATTTCATTTCCACAGATAAGTTCATGTGATAAATTAATAATGTTTAAAAGCATAAATTGTTGGGAAAAACTTAAATAAACATATTGGTTTGCATAAATGCGAAACTATTTTATTCTCGTTCAAGTTTGTTTACCAAGAGATAAATGTGACTAAATAATGCTGAATTGTGTTTGTTTATTTTACTGAATAATAATTAGTAAAATAGAACATGATTAAGTAGTTAATTGTTATAATAATCTGTCTAAAGAGTAATTTAAGGTCATAAAAATAGGCGGAAGGTTCATAATTCTTTCTTGGCGCCAAGGTTTAAATATTAATCCTCGTGACGTTCAAAACATGGATTAAGTTATAATTCATTCATAATTATTATTGATAATATTATTAATTTTATTAGCACTCATCAGTTATCGTCATAATTGTTTATTTCTAAAAAATACTTTAAAGAGGAATGAAAATTTGGCGATTAATTAGGTTCAGTAAGTTGGCAGCTATGGTACAGATTGCACGATTGCACAATCACCATTAGGCGGTCTGCACAATTTATATTTTCAATATGGCAGAACTGGCGCGTCGGATTGATGGCGACGGAATGTCGCGGGGGGTAAAATAATAAGAATGTTGCTAACTAAAATTGCAAAGTACCCATTTTTGTATGTGTGTTTAGTTAGAGATAATAAGTTTACTGTATTTTAAGCAGGTGGAAAAGCGGAATATTTGCATTAATTAGTACTCAGCAATAGGTATTTTGGCAATTTAAATTATACGGGATTAGGTAAAGCAAAGTGAAACGATTAATTAGTTAAAATCTAAATGAAGTTGGTTTGAGGGTATTAGTTTATGTAAGGAAATTATATTAATCGTATTATTAAAGATTGACAAGACAAAACTGATTACGTAACTTTTAGTAATATTATTGTGAAATTTTATTATTCGAAAATGATTTTCTCAAAGTGTTGCGTTTCGAGGTTATGACGAATTATTGAAACTGTTAACGACTTCACATAAAATGAAACTTATAGTCTTTGTTGATTTAAATAAGATAATTATCAAAATGTAATGTAAGTAATTTTTAATATCTCCATTAATAGGGTTAGTGAAATATTTTCATAAGCGGGGAACACTGAATAAGGGGAGGAGCTAGAAATAGGGCACCAATAGGAATGGGCTAAAGTGCACAATGTCAATTTAGCGCGGGAAATTTTAGCTATTTTGATGAAAAAAGCGCAAATTACTTGGCGCCGTTTTGGGTCGCGTCATGACGCTAATTTAGTCTTTATAAGGGGAAGGATCAGAGAAGCGGGGATTCATTTCTCCGGTGTCAAGCGAAGCGTCAAGACGTAATTTTTGAAGAAACTCCACATCCCTCTGTAAGATCGCGTTACTGAAAAAGTTTATTTTTAAATCAAGCAAATTTCAAGAAGTCAGCAAGAAAGTGGTCGAGGTTTTCTGACGAATAGGGCCGCATTTGTCCCGCGAATCTTTTGCATAAATGCTTTAATTTGAGCTTATCTGGTATAATTAAGTTCATAATTAAAGTATGTAGATTTTGTTTGCGAGTAGCTTTCCCTGTAAATTCTTGAATTAGTATAGTAGGACTACTAAGAATTGAAGTTCATAATTAAAATATGCAGATTTGTAGTGAAATCCTATAGAGTCATGTAGTTCTCTCGGTGGGGTCATGAGGTAATACAAATGTATTGGTTCTTGAGTCTGTTGAGGTCGGGGCTGCATTATTTTGTGGGATGAAAGCTAACTAGATTTGCTAGTATTATTATACAATGTTGATTTTAGATGAGTATTCATTTAGTTTTGTGTCTTTTTGGGGCGATTTGTCAGATCCTCGCGGGGGGTTTAGGTAGAAAAGTCTAGCCTTGTGGCGGGTTAGATGGGCATTTGTTTTGAAAATTGCCTAGCTAGTCACATAATATTACCAAGCTTACCTACAGCGATGGAAATCAGACGGTCCGAAATGAGTTGGGAGATATCCCTGTCCATGGCTGTGGGCAGCAGGCTTGGTATTATTATTCCTTATGTAGGGTCTTGGTCGTTCCTTCCCACTCGGCCAAGAGAGCGTCAAAGGTTGCTAGAAAATTAGGGAGTGCCACTCAAACTGTACAGAATTGGGCAACAGGATTGGTGGTAAGCATTCCAAGAATTGCATAGGAAATTCTAAATTTAGACGCAAATAGGCAGGTAAATTCATTAATAAGGTAGGAATATTATTATTAGGTGAATTGAGCAAAAGTAAAAGGTAGCATTTCAAGAAGGTGGGGTATTCTTTGAAGTGAGATCTGTGTGGGCGTCAAAGATGTCGGGAAACATCATGGGGGTCGCATAGGAATTCAGAAATTTAGTAGTTGTTAGGCAGGTAAGTTCACTAGGTAAGATTCCATGTCTTAAAGTAGGCGCCTTAACAGGAATCCATAGATAGGTGCCTTAACAAGTGTTCGTAGGTAGGTGCCTTAACAAAAAATCCATTTAAACTATAGCTCGGTGTAGTGAATATTCATCATGTAGCATTAATTGTGTTGAGTTTAACCAGTTTCGGTGAGTACATATTAATTAATTACTTCAGTGAGTGGATAGTGAAAGTTGATTTATTACTACTTATAAAAGAAAGTTCCTTTATCTTTGAATTGGATTGGATTTATGTTGATTTTGTGTGTAGACTATTGATTTTAAAAGAAATATTCTATTCTAGTAATCTAGAAGGTGTACTGAAATCTAGATCTGGGTGTATGAAATAAACCTGCGTTTCTATATATGCTAAGGTTGATTCACGGCTATTAGAACGCTAGATCAAAATGTTTGAGTGGACTTTTTCTATTAATAGAATAGTTTTGTATAATATAGAAACAATACTTCAATTATGTACTATAAAAGTATCAAACTGTTTAGTGAATATATCCAAATTCTCAAATGGTTAAACTAAAGTACTTTCTCATCAATATTTCAGCTAAGTTTCATTTACCAATTCAATTGGAAGTTGTTTCAATAGAATTATATTCCACAATTGAATTTAAGTACTTATTGACAAACACAATTAATGTACAGGTTAGATTTCATTAGAAGACTAAACTGAAATTACCATAGTTCATAGAAGTTATAATAGTTTCCGTTGTTGAGATGAGGTAAGACTGCGACCAAATAATACATTCCCTTTGAATTAAATTGTCTTTCCTTCAGAAATTGGATCTATCAGACCCTTTTGAATGGATAGTAATGTTGTATCCATAATTATGTTATAATGTTAAACAGTTTCGCTAACAATAAATATATTTTTAAATTAAATTAAAGTTGTGCAATTCCACCATCACAATAGAAAGATAAATCTTCATTGTGATAAGCTGATAGATCGCTTGAAGCACTTTGCTTGTCCTCTTTTATTAAGACAGACATACTAAGACTAAATAATTCAACTAATTTATTAATTAAAGTTGTCATGAAAGCAAATGGTGGAGCTAGAGGAGAATTGTCCCAGTACGGTTAGTCGAGATTCACTATACAGAGCGGGGAGGTGCTCTGTATCTAGCTAGCAAAGAAACCATTGTTTACTTAGTACTTGACTATAGCACAATAGTATATTTTATATTTGACAAAAAACACTAGAACAATTATTAAGTAGCGATGATAAATTTTCTATATTCTGAATTAATACAACGTTAACTTCTAAATTTATTACCATTTTACCTTCTTTTACTCTATTCCTAAGCCACTAACCACATAGGATTACCTAAATTAAATAAAATAAGAAAGTAAGAAAATAAAATCATAATTAGTAGCGGTGAACAATTTTCTATATCTGACTTTTGGGTGATCATAACTTTTGGTTATTTCATTCAGTTCTTATTACTGTAATATCTATTAGCATTCCATCATACTAGACTTTTATAAACATACTGAGCAACTTATCCTAAAAAAGTAGGTACCATATTGAATTTCATATAAGTACAGCGGGTAGACATAAGAGTAATTTCTATACCATTTAAAAGTATGCAGTAAACTAAGTCAGTTATTAGAATAAGAAGATCCATAAAGCAATATCAACATTCTAATATAGGTAAAAATTAGGTAGTTTCACTCTAAAGAAATACTTAGGTTGGCTGAAAGAGATTTCTTTAGAGATAACTCTTCATTACTCACAGGTCTTGTTATAAATTAGGTAATAATAATTATAAGTGCAATAAAGATTATATCTATGTAAAATTTAATATCAAATTCTATTAACAATTTATTAGGGTAACGGCTAATTTGTGATATTATCATTTAGTAACAGTCATAGTAACAGAATTAGTTAGGAATGAATAAGGAAAGAATGATAGCGTTATAGTCGGGAGACAAAACAATGATTGCACTTCTGAAAAGAATCTAGGTTACTATTATTCACAATCAGGGACCGCCCTAGAAATCACGAGCCCTTTCAGACCACATAAAAGCACGTCAGTAATGTAGGTTATATCTATAGGTAGGAAAGGTTAACAAGGAATAACTAAGTAGACGATAGGTTTGAATATTTAATCGGAGCAAAGGATAAGATTTGATACATAAAAAACATTGGGTAGGTAACTTACTTAATATAAAGAAATAGGTAGTTAATTGACATACATCGTTCAGCATTTTAGTATGGTAGAAGTAGGGGTTGGTAAGGGGGGGTTACAAGGGGACCCAAATGTGAACCCTGAGGAATCCCCGAGGGGATATTAATATAATCAGATTTTAATCCACCTAGTACAACCGCCTGGGAACGATTGGTCAGGTAGGATTCTACCCACCTAAGTAAGTCGCCATGAATTCCTAGTCTTTCTAATTTGGACAACAGGATCACGTGATCTACACGGTCGAAAGCTTTTTCAAAATCCGTGTAGATCACGTCAACCTGGCCGCCCTTTTCCATATTTTTCAAAACAAACTGTGTAAAACAGGCAAGGTTGGATGTGGTCGAGCGTCCTCGTAGAAAACCATGTTGTGTGTCTGGAATACCGCGGGCCACCACCGAATAGATGTATTTTAAGACTAATTTTTCAAATAATTTGGCTATAGTATTTAAAATTGAAATGGGTCTATAATTGTCTATTAAATTTTTTGGGCCTTTTTTATGGATGGGTATAATATTAGCTTTTTTCCAAATAAAAGGGAATGTGTTATCAGAAAGCGATCGTCTAAACAAGATTGTGATAGGTACGGAAATACCTTCTGCGCAACGTGCCAAGAAAACTGGGGGTATTGCGTCACAACCAGCGCCCTTATTTATGTCAAGGGATTTGAGCAGTTTTGTGACCATATCTGTAGTTATTGCAATGTGAGACAAAGTATCTACATTATTTTCATGTTCTGCAAAAGCGGTAGGAGGTGCAGCCAAAGAATTTAAAAACATGCTCTGAAAGAAATTATTGAATGCCACGCATATGTCTACTCCATTGTTATAAGACTGTGTGCCTAATGTGAAGCTTTGCGGGTAATTAGATCCCCCCCTTTTTGACTTTACGTAACTCCAGAAAAACTTTGGCGACTTTTGAATGAGCGACTCAGTATTGTGCGCAAAGTTATCGTAACACTGATTTTGTACACGATGTTGCCTGTCTCTTAACTTCGCAAACTCGTTATAATCTCTAGGGTTGCGAGTTTTAACCCACCTACCTGCTCGCTAAGTACAATAATGTATAGAAAAATCACATGTATAGGCTAAGGTTCTTTAGTTTATTTACAAACAATAGCCTCAGTAAAATATAGTTCGTCGTAATAGTAGTTAGCAAAAGTAAGAGCAAAAAGAGGCCACTTTAGGCAGTTTTGCTAACTTAACTACTAGGTACTAGGTACAACGAACTATATTTTACTGAGGTTTTTGTTAGTAAATAAACTAAAGAACCTTAGCTTCAACCAGTACATGTGAATTTTCGATACATTATGTAGGTACTTAGCTAGCAATAAAAGACAATGCAACTTACTGGCCCATTTTTGTTTAAAGGAATGAAACTCGTTTCCAAGTATATAGACCGAGCTCCCACTGCATGAAACCTTACCTCACAAGGTGGAACAGCAGACATGTGTTACAGCAATAGATATTACTTAGGAACACTGGATTTTAGTGGGTTGCCATCGCATATCCTGGAAGAACATATATTTTTTTTCGTTTTCGTACCGCTATTTTGACCGAAAATTACATCATGAGGTGGAAGATCAAAATGTTTACCCATCGAAAGAGAAACATTTGGAGGTCAAAACCCGCATGGGTTGCCAGCCCCTACCCTGGCAGGTTTCAAGATCAGCCAAGTTTTATGAGGCCCAAAAATGGGGTCACTTACCTCATCAGGTGGAGAGATAAAATTGATGCAGATCGATAGCCCTAGATGTGCCGTTCATGAATATATAGGGTTGCCTGCCTTCAGCCTGGCAGTTTTTCTGGTCAGCCAACTCAAACAATCTATATCAATATCTTGGAAATACGAAAAATCTTGTAAAGATGCTATGATTAAGGGTATTTTTAATGCAAACCGTGATATTAAATTAGTCTACGCACTGGCAGTCTTGCGCCGTTGAAATAATAGGGTAAATGCACCAGTTGTGGGCATTTTTCATTGGTATCTTCAAATATTGAAAAAAAGTAATGTAACCGTTTAATTTCAACGTGTTACCACGTTGGTGGTATTCTAAGTGAAAGGAGACCCGGCGTTTTATGCTTAAGTTGTTTACTTTTAAAATTTGTAATATTTTATTTTTGTGTGTTGTGTGACAGCTCAATGCCAAATCAGAAGTCAAAATTGATATTTAGTTTTCTTAATTTTGAAAAAGGAAAATAATTATGGTAAATGCAGTAACGTTTTTACATTTCATAGCTTGACTTTTCTGCCCTTTGAAAACTGAATATGGATAGCGGAACATTTTTCAATTAGGTACTCGATGTTCCTGGAGTGTTGCCATATCAAAAATATTTATGAATCAAATGTTTTTTATACATGCAAGAAAAATTAAGACAGAGCGTTCGATCAATGTGATTTCGATCAAGATCAATGTACCAAATATATTGGCTTTAATATAAGACTAAATTGAATCATACATGTAGGGTTAGCGATGTCGGAGCTTTTAAAGGCAGATATAATCAATTTTATCGACAAAACCCCCCCCACATGTTGGGGTCTATCCAGATGCCGGTCATTTAAATAGAATCGTGTGGTGCTCTGCTACAGAGCCACCACTTTAGAAATCGATCATTCATATCTTAAAATAATGTATGTCAAACGTACATTACGTATTTATTTATTTATTTATATTCATATGGCATACACAACAGATGACAGTCAACAATAGCACACAATAACAGCTAGACATGTCTTGAACCAAACTGACATCCAAACACGTGCACACACAGAAATACATGCGATGCGAAAACATTTAAATTATTACATTATTATAAATTGGTACTATAAAAGTTGCATTAATTAATATTGTTTAGTTTACATAATTATTATGGGAAAATATTGAATTAATTATTGAAATTATTACAGCGATCAGAGTTATTAATTTGACATAAATTATTGAATTATTACTTATAAAGTTAATGATTGAATTATAATTATCAAAAATATAATAGAAAATGACATCAACATAAATTTTTTTTGACGTGGGACTTAAAAACAGTATGCTTTGTAGTGTAGATATCGAGTTGCTCATCTGACTTTATTAAATCATTATTTAAATCATTATATTGCCGGCACATTCTTACTATGGGGTTATAGTACGAAGTATTATTTTTAAATGTTTGCAAAACAAAAATGTTTTTACGTCTGTTTCTAATCAATAGTCTGGTATTAAAATTAATCATGGATAATAATTTAGGGGAATCAATAAAACCATGAATGATTTTATGTAAGTGCAAAAGGTCCTGCTGTCGCCGTCGTACATCTAAAGCAATAGTTTTAAAATGTCGGAGCCTGTCAGAGTACGAGGTAAGAGACCGGTTGAGACCACATTACCTCAGCTTTGAGAGAACCTCGTCTATAGTTATGTGCACGTTAGACAACGGTATGCAATCTATGTATGGAAATGCGGTATTAGTTGATGACTGAGAGTTATCATCAAAGACAGAGCTGAAGAATCTAGAGAAAAGCTCGGCGACACCGGGGCCATCCGACTCTGAATCCCCATCGAGATACATACGTATTACGTACGTATGCCGTTTATCGCTGTACGTGAAATAGGTAATAATAATCACTTCTAATGTCATTGATTGCCCTCAACTATTAGCTTTAATATCTATAGTTCCACCACGAAAGACCCTTAGATCTAATGCGCTTATCAGTCTTCCGTTGGCTACTACTAATTACAGGCAAAACGCATTTATGTGGCGTGCGTGTAGCAGTTTCAATAAATTAAATAATAAATTTGATATTGATCTATTTAATACTGATTTTCAGAAGGCGAGGCGTATGCTAGCGAATGGCTTTTTTGAGTGATTGTCTCAGATTCTGTTGGCTACATGAGCGGTTTTAATTTTATTTTTTTATTTTTTGTATTTCTGTGCTTTCAAGCTTGCAAAGACTATAATTACCCAAAGGTTAGAAACCGCTTTTAAGATAATATTGTTAACGTTTGTGCAGTAAGTAAGTACTAGATTTTTACTTTTTATTTTTTTTGTAATTACAAACAACTTTGTGTATGTTAATGTATAACGTCTTATTTGTTTTATAAGCTTGTATCGCTTTTTGTAGGTCAGCCTGTTATATACAGGGTGACATGGAAATTCGACCTATTCCTTGAAAGGGGTCACACTAGAGGTCATTAGCAACAAATTAAGCCCAGTGAACCAGGGGTCAAAACTGGATGGTTACTGAGCTGTAATGGTTCTTGGATTTTTGAGAAATTTTCGGACTTTTTACCTAAAACCATAAATTATGAATTAACTACTCTACTCTGAACATTGAATTGATATTTTTCTAAAAGCTGCAAAATAGGTGATCAGTTTAAAAAAAACGCTGGCCCAAAACATATCACAGAAATAAAAAGTCTTTAGTAGCAATAACTTTTATTTTCTGTATTTTTCCCGAATATCGCCGTAAGTTATTGAAAAAAAGTTGTATGAAAGTTGGCGTTCAAATTAGTAAAATAACTTACTAGATTCATTAGCTTACGTTTAACTTAAACGGTTACATTACTTAGTTTCAATATTTGAAGATACCAAAGAAAAATGCCCACAACTGGTGCATTTACCCTATTATTTCAACACCATAATATACTTCGCAAGACTGTCAGTGCGTAGATTTTAATTTCATATCATAGTTTCTATTAACTATACCCTGAATCATAGCATTTTCGTTATTCCGAGATATTGATATAGATAGTTTGAGGTGGCTGACCAGAAAAACTGCCAGGCTGAAGGCAGGCAATATATTCATGAACGGCACGTCTACGGCTATCGATCTGCATCATTTCCATCGAGCCACCTGATGATGTTAAACAGATACATTGCTTTTTTCAATATTTGAAGATACCAATGAAAAATGTCCATAACTGGTGCATTTACCCTATTATTTCAACGGCGCAAGACTGCCAGTGCGTAGACTAATTTAATATCACGGTTTGCATTAAAAATACCCTTAATCATAGCATCTTTACAAGATTTTTCGTATTTACAAGATATTGATATAGATTGTTTGAGTTGGCTGACCAGAAAAACTGCCAGGCTGAAGGCAGGCAACCCTATATATTCATGAACGGCACATCTAGGGCTATCGATCTGCATCAATTTTATCTCTCCACCTGATGAGGTAAGTGACCCCATTTTTGGGCCTCATAAAACTTGGCTGATCTTGAAACCTGCCAGGGTAGGGGCTGGCAACCCATGCGGGTTTTGACCTCCAAATGTTTCTCTTTCGATGGGTAAACATTTTGATCTTCCACCTCATGATGTAATTTTCGGTCAAAATAGCGGTACGAAAACGAAAAAAAATATATGTTCTTCCAGGATATGCGATGGCAACCCACTAAAATCCAGTGTTCCTAAGTAATATCTATTGCTGTAACACATGTCTGCTGTTCCACCTTGTGAGGTAAGGTTTCATGCAGTGGGAGCTCGGTCTAATAGTATAGTTTAATCATTAGGGTTGACTTTTACTACAGCACCAAAAAAAAACTTTCCCAGTGAAAAAAAAATATGATGCACTAAAGCCAGAAACCAGAATTATTCGTTTAAATATTTTCGGGCTTTATAGCAATTATAAGTTTTTTTTACCGGGATAGATTTTTTTGGTGCCATAGTAAAAGTCAACCCTAATGATAATATCAATACTTGGAAACAAGTTTCATTCCTGTACTACCTACCTACTGATAAACGAAACCCAACAAAAAATTATAATAACCGTTACTTATCTTACGTATCCGGACTTATGCTTATGTAGGTTAGGTACCTACTTAAGTATTAGGTAAAATGAAAAGCAAATGGCACATAGGCCTAACCTAACCTAACCTAACCTAACCTAGGTACCAATTTCTTTTATACTGGACATTATGCAATTATAATTGTACACCTAGAGTTAATTTGCATAGGTTATGAATGTAGGTAGTACCTAGGTAGGTACCTGCCTATCTTACGAATAAATTAAATGCTACGGTATACGGTGTAAACTTCGATCAACTCATAAATTAACTGTACGGCGTACGGTAGCATAAAATTCGCCTAAAATGAAAGAAATGAGAAAAGCTATGTTAGTTATTCTGTGCCCGAGTGTTCTTAGCTATGTTTCATGAAAATCTGTTCAGCCGTTTGAAGGTCATCAACTCTTTTCTAGTTGATGAGGGGATCTGACTCAATGATATTGGAAGTATAATGGTAGAGTAACCATGACCCGATCAGCCGTTTGAAGATCATCAGCTCTTTAATAGTTGATGAGGGGATCTGACTACCTTCCAATGTCCTATCGATTCGAAATTTGGTACCGTGTTACTTAATGAGATTGGAAGTATATGGTAAGGTAACCATGACCTGATCAGCCGTTTGTCGGGGGTTTTTTAAATTTAAAATTTTTGTTATTATTCTGTGGTAGGTATAGGTAGTAATCTACACAACGCCGGTGGTGGAAGGAAGAAAGAGGGGAGGTAGTTTACAACGAAAATGGTCCAACAATGCGTCCACTGCGCTATCCCATTTTAAAAAAAACTCTTTGCACTGCGGAAATTATTTGAACAAGAAAAACGCCTGCACTAATTTTCATAGCAATACGTTACGTTTTCACGAAGTTTTGGCATTATTCGTCGTCACAAAAGATGCCCTTAACTGCAGCCTAATACCTACTTCATAAATAAAATATTAATTAAGTTCAATAAAAACATAATACTTGAAAAAAAGAAAAGCAAAAACTATGTTTCCGCCCGGGATCGAACCGGGGGCCTTCTGCGTGTTAGGCAGATGTGATAACCGCTACACCACGGAAACCGATGAGAGCCTGATCGAATTTATGGAATTTATTATACACGTTCATATACCTACAGTGAATTTTTCGATAAAAACTTCGACCAAGTGCTAATCAAGTAAACTTTTCTATAAGTTATGATTATATTAATAATAATAATAATAATTTCATTTATTTCAGACATAATTATTATTGTTAGTAACAATCATGACTTATAACTAGTGTTAGTAACATTATTTCATAAATAATAAGGCAGCTTAACGGGCATGCAACTGCGTGCAGCGGCGCAATATTAAGCTGTCCCATCTAGCAGCTATCGTTGACTAGATGCTGTTCGAGCTGGCCCGCAGTCTTGCAAGCATTGAGGCGCAGCGTGTTCGCATTATTGCGTAAAAATCGTTGATTCGCGCCGACGCGAACATACCGTAGGCACTACATGACCGTGACAGCCCGAACAACACCCTGAATCCATTATTATACTGGACACGAAGTGCGCTATATGTCCCCTGCGTATATCTGCCCCACAGACTGCATGTGTAGAAAGTTTGGCAGTATGCTCTGAAAAGAGCCGCCTTTACTTCATTTGTACATCGTGCAAATCTGTGGGCCAGCATATTACAGCGGACAGATAGCGCCCTTCGTTCCCTTTCAATGTCAGCGTTATCTTTGAGATCTGATGTGACCCAGTGACCCAGATATTTGAATTTTTCCACTGCTTTTAGAGGAGACCCAGACAAAGTCACTGGTGGCACGTGAGAGTAACGATTGGTGCCTGCTTTAAATATCATTATCTCACTCTTACTAGCGTTATATCTGAGTCCGTGGGCCACAGCATATCTCTCACATATTATCGAGTAACTTTCTGAGTCCTTTGACTGTTGGACACAGCAGCACCATGTCATCTGCGTAACTGATATTATTAATGCATAGACCGTCCATATGACATCCAACATTGGCACTGCTGAGTCCAACAATCAGCTTATTTATGTACAAGTTGAAAAGGCGAGGAGATGTGATTCCACCTTGTCTCACTCCACATTCCAACCTGTATTCCTCGGAAAGTTCTCCCGCCCATCTCACAACATTAGTTTGGTGGCTGAACCAATATTCCAGAAGCCCTACGATCTCACGCGGAACACTCGTGTCATCACGCAACTTTTGCCACAGAGTGTCATAGCATACCAAATCAAAGGCTTTAGATAGATCAAGGTAACATGCTAATACCGGTGTTTTTCGGTCAACGTAGTACTGGACAGTCTGCTTGAGAGATAGAATAGCGAATATTAATGACTATAATATAATCACTTCTCAAGCTTACGCGCTCACTAGACATGAAATAAAACACTTTTAACGGATACTAGCGCGCTAGTATCCGTTAAAAGTGTTTTATTTCATGACTATAATATAAGTTATATAACATAATCATTTGATTATGACGGTTTTCCGGCGCAATTATCCGACCTTTTGCGAATCTGACCAAAATTAATGATTCCTTCCCTTTGTACTTACTACAAACCTAATATTCGCTAGTATAATTATTATAAGTTAATGGTACTTACCCAATGATTATCATTGTACTTACCTACCTATATTGGTTTTCTCACTTATGCCTGGAACAGATTGCTACGTAGAGCTTGCTATGGGTGAGTCGATTTCTTCTAGTATTCTTTTTCTATTATATTTACCTTAATCATTAGATTGCCATAGAAAAGGTTTATTTTATAAAAATATTTGATATCTCCTAGCGGGACCGAGCCCGTCCCGCGCGCTGAAAATCGTGACGTCGTCCCACCAAAATCGGGACAATAATGTACCTACTGTATGATCGGGACGTCTGGCAACGCTCGTTCATTCAAATGTTATTGAACAGCTGCTATAGAGGCTTTTTAAAGCAAAAATGCTTAGGTATCGATTTTTACTTTTTAAAACCACAAAAGCATTGGTGCATACATACATATCCAATCCAACCGCATTACATAATGATAGTATTTTAGATTAGATTAAGGGTAATATTCCTATAATAAAATAAAATCAGTGGCTGTTGGGAATAAACTTATATTTAAGTAAAATTTCATAAAAAATATGTAAATAAAAGCTTTGCATACATTCAATGGTATAAGCTCTTGTGAAGCGATACATCAAAGTTTGATGATCATACTATAAAATACAATAGTTAAATTTTACCACAAGGGAGCAATGTTGTAAATACAATAAAATTAGAATTAAATAAGTATGTTAGCTAAAATAATGCATTCTACAGTGGCGCTCAGATAATTAAACACACCAGTCCATTTTAATACAAACGAGGTAACTTTGAAGCCTCAATTCTCTGCCAATGATTGACGCTGTGATCTGAGAAAGGCCATCCAGAAACTGAATGGAGGAGATTCAGATCGCTATCATAATATCAGCATTCTAAGAGATAAGGATCAGAGTTTTCAGTATCAGGATTTCCGTACATTATTACATGCCAATTTCACAGTTTTTTTAAACATATTCATTTGTGATGTGTGTGACAGTGTTCACTTTAAAAAACAGAATTACATTACAATGCCGGGATAACTTTAATGTTTTTTGTTCTAACAAGTCATAAATAGTTATCTTATTCATAAATGGTTATCTTATTCATTCAATTCAACTGAAGTTCTAAGTATCCAAATACTTAATATTAAATGGAATGGAGTATACTGAGCAGCAGCAAAATTTTTTTATATACCTACAGTTTATCAATCACCTCCTTTTTTATAATTTTCATAATCATTTTTAAATCTCAGAACAATAAAGCAAAGGAATTGATAAGTTAATATGATTACATGACCAGCTTTTGCTGTTGCTGTTGCCATATTAAAATCTGAAAACTTTACTAAGAAAATAGTAATTTCATTTACTGAATTACAGGTCTACTGTGGATATGTCGGTCAGTTGCTTTGCTAGTCGTTTGAAAGTCAGCATCTATATCTTACGCTATAATGCTTAAATCAATATTTTTTTAAGTATAACATCTGCTTACTAGCCAAAAGTTTTATATCAGAATCAATACTCACTAACAATTCAAAGTAATCATGTACTTTTCTCACAATCATGAAGAATTGTCCTTCCTTATGATGTGTTACAATTTTGGATTTAATTAATGTAAATAAATATTAAATATAAATTTCTTACAACAGTTTTTGAAACTAGATTTTAATAACCTACTTATACTTTTTAAATACAAATTAAAACAATTATAATTACAAGAATATTTTCTTAATGTTTACAATTGTAAAATATCATTACATGCATCTTTTTTACCCTTGGTTGCAAATATCATTAAGAGTGTTGTGATTATCAGTTTAGACAGGCTGTCTCACTCCCACTTTTGAACTTTTTTATAGACATTATGATTTAATTTTGGTAAATGTTTTAAATACTTACAGTCATCATCAAATTTCAATCAATAGAATAGTATTACTATAGATGTAATCTGTGGTATTACAGATATTATACATACATTTTGTTAAAAAAATATATTTAAATGTAAAAAACTAGTTCAACATTAAGTTTTTTTTTGGGGTTATTTCACCAAGTCAATTCAATATAATCGTAATAGTATTCTATTGACGATGTATTGAAAAAATTAGCAAAAATTAATCAAGTCATTGACTTTGAAAAAGTTCAAAAGTGTGAGTGAGACAGCCTATCTGAGCTGCAAAATGTGACAACCCTCTCATTGGAGTAGATCAGCGGTTCCCGAATTTTTTAGGCAACGGAACCCTTTTTGGTTCACCATTTTTGGGCGGAACCCTAGCTCAAGTAGGAAGTAAACTTACTGTAAACTACTGCTTGGTGTTTGAATTTTGTAAGTATAGTTTGACTTTAAAAGGACTTTTTAAGATAAATATTATTTATCCTAAAAAGATACATTATTTTATTTTAAGATAAATTATTAAACTCTTGAATTTGCCCGGAACCCCTGAGAGCCTCATACGGAACCCCAGGGTTCCACTGAACACTGGGGGAACCGCTGGAGTAGATTATCACATTATGAGTGAACAATCCTAGATAGAGCCACAAAACTATGTTTACTATCTAAGTCGAAGTATCCTATAGGACCGGCATCACAGTCTGCGCATATCAAATACTTGTGGTTGGCGACAGGATGAGTAAAACCGATATTCTCAAATGTGTACATATGATCGACATGATAATATTCATTTATCATTTCCTTTTGCACTTCACCTTCTTTTCTATTTGCATCTTGTTGCATTAAGGGTAGTTCTTTCTGTAAAAAGACATTGAATATGTAAATCTCAGAACCTAGAATGGTTAGTTTCAGAAGACCCTAAATTCCCCTGTGACCATGGCAGCTGCAAATGTATGTCCATCAGCCATTTTTGATGTCCCCACTGCTGGGGCACAGGCATTCCTTATGGGTGGTATGGAGCAAATGTATGAATACCAACGAATTACCAAAGAAGTAAGAACTTTCAATAAAACCGCGCTAGTATCTGTTAAAAGTGTTTTATTTCATGTCCAGTGAATGTGTAAGCTTGAGAGGTGAAAACATAAGGTACATAACCACACACATAGATAAAAAAGGATTGCCATATGCTAACTAAAGAATCCCTATACTTAGGCCAACTGTACCCAAGGTATCAATGATGGTACAAGCGTTAACTAAATAACCTTGATGAACCAAAGTCAATAATGTAGGTATTATTAAGAAAAACAAGGCAATCTACTAAATTGTATAATAATATTTAACTTTTACCTCTTGCGTGATATAAATAGCAGTTTTCTTTTCTAATATCTTCGAACCACAGAATTTACATTTGACAATCAACTTATTTTTTCCATCTTCAACGTAGTCTTTCTGCACTTCCTCTGTTACTGTGTCCTTATTATCTATTTCCGACATAGTTTGAAATTAATAAATTCGGTCTTTCCTTATGTAGTGCAGAAAGCTCACATAAAGTCGAAAAAATTATAATTTTGTCTTGCTTTTGCTTTGCTTTGCTTGCCTTGCTTTGCTTTTTTTTCGTGTCGCTGTCTTGCTTGACTGACAGTGACATTGGGTGCATTGCATTGCATTCCAACAGGCAATTCTCTGAGTCATCGATCGCCATAGAGTACATTTTAATCATAGAAAGTAAAATATTGATAAGTGGGTCTCCAGCTTCCTCATAGGCTATAGAGAAATTCTAAGCATGCCATATTTTAAAGCATAATAGCAGCAATCAAACTTCCAGTAAAATAAACTTCAAGTAAAATATTGATAAATGGGTCTCCAGCTTCCTCATAGGCTATAGAGAAATTCTAAGCATGCCATATTTTAAAGCATAATAGCAGCAATCAAACTTCCAGACATAATAATAGCAGCCACCATAAGCTCGTTACCATGAGTTGTTTTATGTGAGCGAGCTGGCGACACGGGTCTACAGCTTACACATGCCGTTAAGGCAAACCAGTGAGGTAAGGGGTTTTAGACTATAGTTTTAAATTTAAAATGAAATTTAGAGCCTAATTGCAGCAATAAGATCCAAAAAAACCAACCATGTGCGAGCTGGAGACACGTGTCACTGGCTTGCACAGCTGTATTTTCGTAATTATTTATGCTACGATTATTTATTAAACCTCAAAATTCTCAGCCGAATTGTAGCATTAGACTCCAAATTTATCAAACTTTAACTCGAAAAGTTTTTGAGCTACGAGCTGATATCTTGAACATTATTTCATAACCCTGCTATTTTTACCACCGACGATGTTCCACGGGAAAATACAAATATAATAAATAATAGTAATATAGGTAACTTTTCCCGTGGAACGTAACACAAATAAATTATGAATGTCATGTATGTGTTTAGTTAGTAATAAATTACTTCTCAGCTAGCTAGTTCGCACGGATTTTTTTACGGTGCGATATATCCCGTTCCACGGGACAAGGTGTCTTATGGTCTGGCCATAAGACGTTATCTTTTCCTGTGTGGAACTTGACATTATGTTCTAAACGAAGCGTTAGAAAAACACGCGTTAAGGGTGGCCGCCAAGCACTCGTGCAAACGATCGCTTAAAATGTCCAATTGTCCGTTAACACCCACCAATCCACACTGGGTCCGCGTGGTGGGCTATGGCCCGTCCTCCTTACCACCTATAAGGAAGGCCTGTGCCCCAACATCAAAAATGATAATTCTTAAAATAATCATGGTAGATCCTCAAAAAACCAATTTTATTTGATTTAGATTAAAGAAAACTTTAAATTATTCGTATTCCAAATGGAAAATGAAGACTTTGTATTGACATTGACATTTAAAGTTCTTGGTCGTTCCGAACCTTAGAGTGAGTTAAAAAACAACCAAACAACCGCGCTCTAAGGCAGCCATTACACGCTCATACAAGCGTCAATGAGTGGGTCTCCAGCTTCCTCATAGGCTATAGAGAAATTCTAAGCATGCCATATTTTAAAGCATAATAGCAGCAATCAAACTTCCAGACATAATAATAGCAGCCACCACAAGCTCGTTACCATGAGCTGTTTTATGAGTGCGAGCTGGCGACACGTGTCTACAGCTTACACATGCCGTTAAGGCAAACCAGTGAGGTTAGGGCTTTAGACTATAGTCAGAAATTTAGAGCCTAATTGCAGCAATAAGATCCAAAAAACCAACCATCACACTCAAATACTCTTGAAACTACGAGCATAAAACTGTGTGCGAGCTGGGGACCCGTGTCACTGGCTTGCACAGCTGTATTTTCGTAATTATTTAAGCTAAATTAAAACGATCGAGAGCGCAAATTAAAATGACTCAAAATAATACTAGCTCTTAGGTTCAAATTCGATTGCAATAGTGTAGCGCACGGAACGGCAACGGCGCGATTAGCCGCTTCCGAGCCATTTTTTTGAATTTTTTGGCGGGAAAACGGTTTTTGGCTTATAATTTCGAAACTAAGAGGCCCAGAGATTTGAAATTTTGCCTCGTGTGTGCTGCAATTATAACATATCATTTGATCTTGAAAACGAAACTGTAACATATACAGTTATAGCAATTCACCATGTGTCAGCCGGTGACACGGGTCCCCAGCTTACACATAGATATCGGCTCGTAGCTCAAAAACCTTTCGAGTTAAAGTTTTGAAAAATTTGGAGCCTAATGCTGCAATTCGGCTGAAAATTTTGAGGTATAGTTCATAATCGTAGCTTAAATAATTACGAAAATACAGCTGTGCAAGCCAGTGACACTGGTCCCCAGCTCGCACACAGTTTTATGCTCGTAGTTTCAAGAGTATTTGAGTGTGATGGTTGGTTTTTTTGGATCTTATTGCTGCAATTAGGCTCTAAATTTCTAACTATAGTCTAAAACCCTAACCTCACTGGTTTGCCTTAACGGCATGTGTAAGCTGTAGACACGTGTCGCCAGCTCGCACACATAAAATAGCTCATGGTAACGAGCTTATGGTGGCTGCTATTATTATGTCTGGAAGTTTGATTGCTGCTATTATGCTTTAAAATATGGCATGCTTAGAATTTCTCTATAGCCTATGAGGAAGCTGGAGACCCACTCATCAAGCGTCAGTCAAATTCCATCAGTCATTAATTACGTTTGACTGATGGAAAGAGAAATCAACTTCATGCAACCATCAGTCACCTCATTTCACGGTAGGTTAACCGTCAGTCACGGGCCGTGACTGATGGTGACTGACAGCAAAACCTATCGTGTAATGGCTGCTTAATGGAGCCCCTAGACGATCAAGCATTTCTTGTCAATCATTTACATTGCATTTACCATTTGGGGGCGTGGCCTACTTTTGATTAGCCACGGTAATATATCTATTCTGTGGTGCTTATCAAGCATCGCTCCTAGACGATCAAAATGTGATTGACAAGCAATGCAATGTAAATGATTGACAAGCAATAAAATTTTGATCGTTTAGGGGGTCCATAAGGTTCTGAACGCAACCCAGCGCTATCTGCGTGATTCGGAACGCGGCCTCAGTGTCACCATCAATCCGGCCGTCAGTCAAGCAATGTCAAGTCAAGCGTCAAAAAAATAAATTTTTTTGAAGCCTTTTCAAAATCTTGATTCTTGAACTACGTTGTTGATAACAATAATATTCAGTCGTGAAATTTGAAGATGAGTTCAGGATTTATTTCAGAGTCGGAAATAATAGAAGCAAGACGACGAAGGCAAGAGGAATGGGATAAAGTGAGGACCGAAGATCAGCCTCAAGGTAAACGGAACGGAGGTTATCAATGGCAAATTAGTTTCCACCAAAATATACAACTTATGCAGTACTTATATTGAATAGATACTGTATTAGCTAGTCACCTTGCTTTTCAGTATCATTTAAGTGCGGTTTGGTGGTTACTCAAGTGTTATTTTGCTTGTAGAGGCACCTGAAGAACCTTATGACACCAGGCCACTGTTCCAGCGCCTAGAGGAACAAAGACTTAAGAGGGAAGCAGAATATGAAGAAGCACATAAACTCAGTAAGTATATATACAAAAATATCGAAAAGTTTCACATGACTGATAGGTACTTCTTTGTCATATTATACAGCTTTTTAACAACAATAATCCATTGTAACAAATTAGTTATTGGAGTTCAACTTTCGATGATAACAAACTTGTCATTTTCAAGAATTTGCAAGTTGTTAACTTATTTTTTTAGAGAAAAATATAATTGCCAAAGCCCTAGTTTACATATACACATATGAATGCTTTGGCCAAGATACTAAAGCCTTGAAAATAATGTATAAATGTGGTTTGAAGTTTTACATATATTATCAACTAGAGACCCGCTCTTGCTTCGCTTCAGTGTACTGTGGATTTGACACCATGTATTATACATATAAACTATCCTCTTGAATCACTCTCTCTATTTAAAAAAACCGCATCAAAATCCGTTGACAGACAGCAGGAAGCGACTTTGTTTTATACTATGTAGTGATTGTTGAGGGAGGCTTCCGACCTCCATGTTGTGCTCTATGGTACATTCGAATCTTAAGTTGATTTGGTTATGTCAATCAGCTTGCACATGGGCAACAATCTGTAGTTTGACACATTCATTGTAAAGCCTTCGAAACAAAGTGGTTGTGAACATATTTATAGTTATAGAATTGTGAACATGTCTGTTGAATTATGTTATAGAAAGTGAAAGAGTGTAGAGCCACTGCTCAATAAATAAGTTACAAAAGTCTCCTGGTCTCATTCCCACAATCCTAGAGTGATTAGCAAATTCCATTCAGTATAGAATGAAAATTACAGAATGCCTAATTTTTAACAGCTTTTACACAGTTAACACAGTGTTTGCAATAAGTTGAAAGGAATAACAACAGTATCCTGTTTACAGAAAATATGATCAAAGGTCTTGATGATGATGAGGTCGGCTTCCTTGATCTGGTGGAGCGGTCTAAAGCTAAAGCTGCTCAGCAGATTTCCCTGGAAGAGCAGAAGGAAATGCAAGAGTTCAGGTAGTGTTTGACAAGAGATAAAACATTTTGCCATCATATTTTACAGTGAGCTACAGTCAAAGTCACCGTCAGATATATTGCAGCAGACAAGGTGACCAAATACTTCTGAACAGTTTAAAATGACAATAAGTTAATAATAATTGTTGTTGTTAATAATAATTGTTGTGTTCCGGCAGTTAGAGGTAAGATAGCCAGTTCCTCAGTGATGAGGATTCCGGGTGTAGTGTGCTTCCACCTTCGGCCTTATCGTCACTTAACATCAGGTGAGATAAAGGCCAAGCACTACCCGGTTGTGTATAAAAAAAACATCTTAACATTGGTTACTTCATTAATATCTGACATGTCAATAATTTGCATCTGGCATGTCAATAATTTCTATACACACAACTATTTACCCGACTGCAAAGAAAGGGTTATGTGTTTCGCGCGTATCTTGTAAGTATGTTTGTAAGTTTGTAAGTATGTATGTATGTATGTATGTTTGTATGTAATATTCTTTATTACCACATATCTCTCAAACGGCTGAACGGATTTCTATGATTAAGATATCGTTAGATTGGTCTTTTCAGCCCAAGTGTTCTTAAGGAGGTGGCGTTATAAAAAAACCAACATGGCGGCTGTACGGTGCTATTATACATAGTGAAAAAAAAATTTTTTTTTTAGAATACTGCAATATGGGTGTCAAATTAAAGGGCTTATTATAAGGATTTCAAAAAGGTATATCATGACCGTAATATATAATAACTAAAAAGAGATAAATAAAAAAATAAATTTAAAACATTAAAAAACCCGCCTGCATAAAAAGACAAGTCGACTGAAAAGATGGAAACAAGATTAAATAAATATTAAAGGCAACATGTCATAATAACATGCAGTCGGAGGCATATAATTCAATCATTCATAATGTCACTTTCTTTATGCATGCCTCCGACTGCATGTTATTATGACATGTTGCCTTTAATATTTATTTAATCTGTTTCCATCTTTTCAGTCGACTTGTCTTTTTATGCAGGTGGGTTTTTTAATGTTTTAAATTTATTTTTTGTTGAATGATATTGATTATTTGGTTTTTGTGTATTGTTTTAGTTGTGTGTATAGAAATTGTAGACATGCATCTGCTCAAATATTAATGAAGTAGTAAACGTTCAGATATTATTGGTAACTTGTAGTGTATAGAACTTATTGACATTTTAAACTGTTCAGAAGTATTTGGTCACCTTGTATGGGTGTTGAAAAAAATAAAGAATAATTGTTATTTATTGCTTGTTCATAATCAATGGAATAAAGTGCACTTACAATTGAATGTAGGTATATTCAATTTATGCCTTTGATTTGATTAATTTTAGAGAATGAACAGTCTGCTCGCCTGATAAGTGACTGTTCTCTTTGATACATAATATCAGATATTCAGAATTTCTGAGGCAGAAGACTACCGTCTTTAATATTTAAAACATAATTTCTATTTTTTATAATCTATCTTTGCCATTATTGTTGTAGCCATTGCACTCTGTAACTCAAATTAACTTGTTTGTGTAATGGATTGGTATTGGTCTTGCAAGGTGTCTCATAGATACCTAAATAAATAAACAAATTATTGATATTTCTCCTGAATTTGCCACAGGGAGCGAGTTTCTAACTTGGCAGAAAGTGAAGAGATATCACGGCTGCGCGCGCAACTAGCACCGGCGCGTAACGCTCAGTCACCTGCTCAAAATCAGAAGAATAAGCTACAAGGGGTAAGTTTACAACATACTAGTGTAGGGTTGCCAGGTAGTGGCAGGCCCTCTGTATCAGAAGGACAGTTTAGTAAAACGCCCTTGTAGTATAAATGACGTTAAAGTAAAACAACCTACTAGTAAAACGTCAGAAATTTATATCGAGTGATCTACTCGCCCAAAATGTATGAAACAGCTGATTATTTTTTTACTTTGATTAAGTTGGCCCCATAGACAAAGTTGTTCAATTTGACCCCTCCGATGGGGCCAACTTAATCAGAGCGTCTTTAACGTCATTTATACTACAAGGGCGTTTTACTAAACTGTCCTTCTGATACGGAGGGGTGGCAGGGACTGATTGTCCCGAAATGAGAGCATAATGTCCCTGAATCGAGAAAAATTACCGGAATTTCCGAATACTAGTTTTTCCACAAAGTTTTGATTTATAAACCAAGAGATAAAGAGGTGCTTATTTTTGTTTTAAAGTGTTTTTATAATATTTTCTAGGCACTAATATCTATTCTGTGCTAGCAACCAGCTGTGACTATATTATCTTCTTTACATGGACTTTTTCCAGCCCCCCATATTACAAGCTCTTAAAACTTAGTTTTCCAACTGCATGTCTTTTTTATTTGTTAGGCGCCATCAATAAATTATGTCGCACGAATTTCATGATTTCTGACCCCCTCTCCCATCCTTGTCACAGCTGGGCACATTTGTGAGACCCCCCTCCTTAGTGTGACGTCACATATTTTACAATTTTGCATCAAGAATTAATAATCATTGAATTAAAACAGCAGTTCCGAAATTTGTTTTATATCAATTTTAATGAATTTGAAATGTGACGTCACAAATTTAAGACCCCTCCCACCCCCTTGTCACACAATGTCACACTTCGTCGAACCCCTCCCTCCCTCTTAACGTGTGACTTAATTTATGGATGGCCCTTTTTACAGCGAGAAAGAGACGTATTGATGTCAGAAAACTGTCAAATTTTAAGACCCTGTCACCCCCCCGGCCCGACCCACCCTAACGGCTAAAAACAATTATGTTAATGTAAACTGTGATTTGACAGATGTAGTGATACATTGCTTCTTCGTTTTCGCACAAATTAAAGAAAAGAACCAATGTATTCCAATTGCAATCAGAGCGATTACTATGGCAATGTAAGTTGGCTGATAGAGCTCCATTACAACTATAATATTTCATTTCTAGACTATTTACCCGACTGCAAGAGGATTATGTTTTTTAAAATTCTCTTTAGAATCCTTGGTAAGTATTTTTAAAAATCGATCAGTTAACATTTATTCAGTTTTACTTACATACAACTTGTACTTATGTTCTGATGTTCATTCTTGTAATAAATAGGGGAAGGTGGGAGGAACCAGCAGTCTCCGACACCTTTTTGTTTATTTTTTATAATGATAGGTACTTAGCTAAGATTTGTCATCTTGGCAAAACGTATCCGATCGCTCGGTCAATTATGTAGTGCAAATGTTTAAATAAAGAAATTACACCTAGGTACTGTCGTCCTATGTATTTTCAGCGAGATCTAAAGTTTTACCACAGAATAAATAAAAGTATAGGTACTAACGTGTTTACTTTACTTAAAACTGACAGCCTAAACAGTTTTCACAAACATTTTTTAGGTTTAAAGACATTTATTCTCATACAAACATTAATGTTCACTTATAATGAGATACAAAAGATACTTAATTAATACTAACATCGTGGTGCCTCTGGCGCGTCGGCATCAAACAAAACATAAAATTATTCGTAATATAAGTAGGTAGTTACAATGTGCACACGTATTCTTTTAGCTTGGATTTGAATGAGTTAATGTGATTTCATTCTTTTATTTTGTTAGGCAATTTATTGTAGTATTGGTTGACCACTATGTAATGCCGTTAAGATAATGTTTGGAATTAAATATGATTTTTTTCCAGGTAATTGTAAGAAAGAGGAAGGCAAGTGAAATGGAGAATGATAAGAAAGATAGAGAAGCTACGCCAGCCAAGGTCAATGGGGTGACGAGCAACAGGTACTGTTGATTATACCATTATTGGATCGATCTATAATCTTAGAATAATAACACCTAGAAGCCGTGTCCGCGTCTGCAAAGTGAGGCAACTAATAATAAATACTAAGCCAAAATGGCTTTGTTTTCATTTCATTTCAGATTGATATCCTTCATACGTTACCTAATCGTAACTAAAATCCAATAATATTGTAACTCATCTCCTTAATGTAGGAAAATTGAAACTGTTGAATTGAAACTGTATTCGGTATGATTAGGTAATAATACTATTAATAGATAAAATCTGAAAACGGAGCCATTTTGGATGTTTTAGTTGCCTCACTTTTGACAATGCGCTTTGTAGATAACTATCGTTCTAGGTGTTATTATTCTAATCTAAGTCTATAATATAATAAATTAGGTGGAGTGTATGCCAACCCCCCTAGCATGACCACCGAAAAGCGATATATCATGTTTAACTGTCAAAAGACAATAGACTTTGACAGTTGAGTGTCGATAAAACTCATAGATATAGTATATTAAAAGGGGTAGATGCGCTACCGAGCGACCGGGTGTAAGGGATAGATATATTATGACGTCAAAATATGGGGTTGCCATGATCAGAAAAAGTACCCTTAACGGTGTAGCATCCGTTAATGTGCAGATTACTAGTTAAAGTACGGAAATCGTCTACTTTAAGAAAAACTTCTCACTTTAAGGCGAGGCCAGTTCACGATCTGATGAAAAGTCTGATTTTTGAACTTCCAATGTGAAGAATTGATGTAGAATTCTACTTCACAAAAAATACTGTAGACTGAAAAAGAAACAAAGAAGCAAAGTAACCGAACAGAATATTGCAAAATGGCATGGTAACTCTGTAAAAAAATCCTGAATAACACCATAAAAACTTATAAAAATGAATTTCAAATCGTCAGATTGCGTAATTTTCAACGACGATTTTTTATGCAAAAAGGATATTTTTTATCGCACTAACAAACAAAAACCAAGTACATTTTTAATAAAGGATCCAGTATTTCAGAAATCAATAAAAATGTACTAAAATTCGTCAAATTTCAGGCGAAGCATCAATTAAAGTTATGCAATATTCAACCTTATTCTAAAGACATAGTAAAAGAGTAAATTTCGTGAACTGGCCTCGCCTTAACTGACTCGACCAGTTAATCTGCAGATTAAAGGATTCCGTACTTTAACGGTAACATACGTATACATAGAGTAAACTAGCTGGGGTTCGCTCAGGTAGTTAATATGAGATTGTGTGGTTAATGGAATAAAAAGATAAACTTTAAATTAAAACAGGTAAAGTCTTTATTAAACGTTGGAATACAGAACTTTTTTTATTAACGTTAGTTTTTCTGTTTTTCGGAAACAATTTTTTTCAAAATGTTTTGAACAAATTCGTGTGTGGCACCCAATTCTTTTTTCCAGTTGCTTCTATACATTTTTCACGAGTTTTATCTTCCGTCGGAAATCTGGAAAAATCAAATCGCTTGAAATTCCCTGAAATATGGGGTAATTTTTGGGGAAAATTTTCTATATAGTAGGCATCCGGAAATCGAATTATAAACCTACTGATTTTAGTGGACGTCAAAGCTAAGCTGACTTCTACTATTACGTAGATGTACGCAATTTTACCGGTTTGCATGTCAAATGTTTACGAGGTTATTTTTAGAAATAATTTTTAGATTTTTCCTATTTATCAGGTTTTTCATGATATAACTAATGATTTAGCTCAGAAACTTGGTTCCTGTGAGATTTGAGAAAGAAATACGTGATCAAAATATAGAAAACAGTGTACTCACGCATGAAATGTAACGCCCGCTTCTTTCCTTTGATTGTTGCTTTTGCAGCCAAATATCGAACATCCCACCATTTTGAATGCTAGACACAAACACTACACATTCGATTTATAATAAATCTTCAATATTAATTAGGGAGTTATCCACAAAAACTTTAATTTCTCTGGCACTTTTGGTATAACCCCACTTGTTTGTTTTGCTTAGTTGATCTCTGCCTATAACCCGACCATGAAAAAAAGTCCGGTCGGTGATAGAGAAAAAACATGACACTCTTCTCTATTTCCTCCTATAGGAATCTTAATAAGACGATCTCGCTCTATCAAAGCATGTCAGACCCTTGATAAAACTCAATATACCTATATCGTGTTTCGGTGGTCAAGCGAAGGGGCAGATTGTTTTGATTTAAAACAATCTGGGCGATAAGCGATTTTTCGAGACCAAAAAAAAAATTAGTTTAAAAAATCTCAATAGATGACGATTTATGAAAGCCGAGCCGTGTCATAAAGTTGCTTATATATTTTCAACACACTTGCTCGTAAAGTGAGCCTTCGGTATTACATCGCTTTTAGGGCCATAAACCGAGGTCACTCTTCGCCCCGCCCCAGAATCAATTACCTCACCCCACCCCGCGAGTTAGTGTGCCGAATCGTGTGTCGTCTCATTAGGCCCTACGCTGCGCTAAGCGGGATCCCGCCGCGGGGACACGGCGCGGGAATATAGATTGCTGGTTTTTGACGGACAGATGCTTGCGCAGTGCATGAGTAAGCTCTAATCTATGGCGCTCCGCAGGCGTGTCCCGCTTAACACAGCGGAGAGCTTTAGTCGTGTGTTAACGTTCCGCTTCCGTACGTGCAGTCCGCGCGGCAGCGCCGACGCAAGTCGCAACGCGGCGATTGATTTGTCGGCCATCGCCGGCGCTTTAAGCGATTTTTGTTTATTGTTATCAAAATAATGTTTTATGTATAGTTCCTTCTATAGTTGTGTGTGTTTAATGTGAATTAACAATGAATTTATTGAGTAAGTGTCGACTGTCTGTATATTGTACTTAGTACCTATTGTGACTTTATAAAACCCAGTTAGGAAAAAAGTGACTTTGGAATACAGGGTTGCGTTCAGAGCCTTAGAGCGCGGTTGTTTGGTTGTTTTTTAACTCGCTCTAATGTTCGAAACGACCAAGAACTTTAAATGTCAACGTCAATACAAAGTCTTTATTTTCCATTTGGAATACGAATAATTTAAACTTTTTTTATTCTAAATCAAATCAAATCCGTTTTTTGAGGATCTACCATGATTATTTTAAGAATTAGACTCAAAAACATCAAAATACAAAATAATGTCACTTGACATTGACATTTTTTGTATAGGCAAACGTCAGAGGAGCTCGGTGGCGCAGTGGTTTAGCGCCTGGCCCAGCGATTGCGGAAGTTCAGCAACGTTCGCAAGGGTCGGTCATGGGATGGGTGGCCAAAAAATTATTATCTCGAGCTCCTCCGTGCTTCGGAAGGCACGTTAAGCCGTTGGTCCCGGCTGCATTTGCAGTCGTTAACACCCACCAATCCGCATTGGGCCCGCGTGGTGGGTTATGGCCCATCCTCCTTACCACCCATAAGGAAGGCCTGTGCCCCAGCAGTGGGGACATCAAAAATGGCTGATGATGGACAAACGTCAGAGCGTTTTCCAACCACTGATTTTGATGGTTAAAAAGTTGCAACGCTCTGACGTTTAGAACGCCGCCGTTAGAGCGTTTGGTTGTGGTTAGGTTGCACTCGGAGAGCGTAGGTTTGGAACGCAACCCAGTGCTTGACTTAACCATCATTATTACCAAAGTTTCTAGGTTAGTAAGTACTTACCTACCTAACCAATAAAGACTGAGGCGTGTTTTCGTTTAGCTAGCGGCCGCAGCGATGCGCAGCTCATGACGTCACAAACTGCTGCGCATGTGCTGCGGGAAACGAAAACGGATTTTTATCAAGTGATGGTAACCAACCAAGTTACTTTTTTGGCGCGAAGTGAAAATGAACCGAAATACTAAAAGTGCTTTAATAGGTCTTCTGACAGAAGAATTCTGTAATGATTTTATATAATATACATAATTTACATAATTTACCGAACTGGATCAACAACAACAATACCGCTGACAGTGACATATAAATTACTCTATGACAGCAAGCAGCGATGCAAACCACCTTTGGAGGAGGATTGCAGATTGCGAGCTGCGACCTGCCGATCGGCAGCAGCGTGACGTCACTAGCATAAACGAAAACAGCACCGGTAGCGCCAGCTAGCAATCGCTCGCTGAACGAAAACACGCCTCTGCACACGGTAGTCAGTAGCCCTTTTTTTTTTTTTTTTTTTTATTTTTTTTTTATTTTTTTTTTTTTATTATTTTTTTTTTTTTACACCGGAGAAAATGCATTTACGCATCCCCCCCCCGCAGGTGAGCAGGGGGTTCGTATGTGGGGCTCGCCAGGAGGGGACCGCAACCTTCAGCGTTGAGGCTCCCTCCACGACCGCCTCCCGTGATCTCACCCAGCCGAGTGGCTCGGTGGGATCTCGGGAGGGGGGAATACCCACTAAAAACTCCGGTACTTGCCCTCTCGCCGCCGACTGGTCATGGGGGGCCCTTGTGGGAATCACCCCAAGATGACCTGGCGGCCGCCCGGCAAACCAGGCGTCCTCACTCCTGGGAGCTGGCCGGACAAGTTTGGCCATCTCCCCTCACCGTCAGGGCCGTGCAAGGCAGGTGATGGGTCACCTCCCACCGCCCGCTTGGCCCTAGACTGGGGAACTGGGTGGTCAGTTCCACACACACCGCGCATTTTTTTGCGACTCCCTGGCCCCGACTAGCTAGGGGGGAAGAAGATGTGCATGTCGCCTTCTCCTTCCACCCGGCCTTCTTCGCCGGAGTGGGTCCGCCCGCGCATCCACTTCTCGGACCCTTTCCGCGGCCTCCTTCTGTGACATCACGTCCTCACAGAAGGAGACCACCGCCTGCCACGACCTGTCGCTCCCCAGCATGGCGACTGTCACGCTTGGAAGCGAGAGGTCCCTTCCGATGACTGTTTCCAACTCTCGGCGTTGTGACGACCATGTCGCACACTCGGTGAGAGTGTGCGCCGCGGTGTCTTCAGGTGCGCCACAGTCGTGACACACCGGTGTCGCCTCTCTCTGAATTCGACACAGGTACTTACCAAAGCATCCGTGCCCGGTAAGTACCTGTGTCAGCCTAAACGTTAAGGACCCGTAGTTCCTCTCCCTCCACTCTTTAAGGACTGGGCGAATGGCCTCCACTGTCCTATGTCCCGCTATTGGTACCTCCAGTTGGCGCCCCCATTCCTCCAAAAACCTTTCCTCCGCTATACGTCGGACGTTCAGCCTCTCTTCCGGTGCAAGGCGGTCTCCCCTGACCCTTTCCTCCCTGCGCTGCCAATACACCTCCGATAGAACCTGGGCGTCTAGTTCCCATGGAGGCGTACCGGCAAGTGCACATGCCGCGGACCATGACACCGTGCGGTAGCCCCTTATCATGCGGGAGGCCACCACTCTTTGGGGGCGCCGCAAAGCAGCCTTGTTTTCGGCATTAAGGGCGTCTGCCCATACGGGGGCCCCATACAGGGCCATACTGCGTATGACCCCCGCATACAGGCGCCGACAACTCTTATTTGGCCCTCCGATATTAGGCAGTAATCTACCAAGAGCTGCCGCTGCATTCACCAACCTTGGAGCCAACTGCTGGAAGTGGGCTTTGAAGTTCCACCGACTGTCCAGTACTAAGCCCAGATATTTCATAGTCGGACGGAGGGGGACCACTACTCCATCAACGACCATGTCCTCGCCCAGCTGCGGGCCTTGCCTCGGCCCATGGAATACCATGGCCTGTGTCTTGGTCACCGCTACCTCTAGGCCCAACCTTCTTATACGGGCAATAACCCCTTCCGTCCCAATTTTGGCTAGGCGCTTCGCATCCGCGAGATCTCTACCCCGAGCAGTTACTAGAGTGTCATCCGCGTAGCAGGTGACACTAACTCGGGGGAGAAGGACGCCGCGAAGCACCCAGTCATAGCCTAGGTTCCACAGGAGCGGTCCCAACACCGACCCCTGTGGAACACCGCATTCCATCCGCCGGGCCTTTAGCTCACCATCCGAGGCCAGGAAAACAACTTCTCTCTCCTGAAGATAATTTAGAATTATCTCCGCCAGGTAGGAAGGAACGCCATGGTGTCTTAACGCGTCCCTAATAACACTATAGGGGAGAGAGTTAAAGGCATTCTTTATATCTAAAGATACCGCCACTACTCTCTCCCCTTTGGCAATCGCTGCTTGGCTCGACTCCTTCAGCGACATTATTGCGTCTATGGTAGACCTTTGCCTCCTAAATCCAAACTGCCTCGCCGACAAGTTTGGGCCCTCTGTGTCCAGGTGTTGGATGACTCGGTCAGCGATCAGTCTCTCGAGCATTTTACCAAGTTCGTCCAAAAGGACCACTGGTCGGTACGCGCTCGGAGAGTCTAGAGGCCTATCGCCCTTTTTCAGGAGGCAAAGTCTACCCTTCTTCCAGGTTTTTGGGAACTGCCCGGTACGAAGGCAGGCATTAAAAAGCTCCCTTATATGCTCGCCCAGGTGCTCAAAGACAATAGGCAGAATTCGTCCAGGGATCCCGTCCGGGCCAGGTGCTTTCCTTTTATTCCGGAGGCGATCTATGACGCTCTCCAGTTCTGCGTCGGTTATAGGGGTGAATCCCTGCTGCACTGGGTTCGAACCCTGGGGCATGGAGCCCACCAGGGGAGGTACTTGCGGAGGTGTGCCTGGGAAGAGGCCATCTACCACATTAGAAAGAAGTCCCAGATCCATCGACTCGGTGGGTGGCGCCTGGTTACGGAGCCTGTTCCTAATCATCCTATACGGGCGCTCCCATGGATCCGCATCCAAGCTCTCTAGATACTCCTCCCATGCCGCTGTCTTCGCCCTGCATATGCCATCTGACAAGGCTTGCTTTGCCTCACTGAAGGCCTGGCGGAGTCTGGATTCCTGTCCCGGTTGACGATTTCGCCTGCGCCGGCACCGTTGTAAGGCTCGTCTAGCCCGAAGGCATGTGACTCGGAGGGATGAAACCTCCTCATTCCACCAGTACACCCGGTTTCTACGTGGAAGGCCCCTGACCCGTGGCATAGAGGCGTCACACACCTTCGTCAGGGAGGTGGTCAGTCGCGCTGCAATGTTTTCGATGCTTGCGTTTTCCACATGACTGCCCTGGAGATTCCATGCCTCCACCAAGGCCGCCTCTTCCGCCAATTCTCGGTTTAGCTTGGTGTAAGCCCAGCGAGGGAAACAACGCTGCGACGCACCAGAAGGTAGGGAGCGGTTCCCGTCTGAAGACATCACTACGTTAAAATGAATATGGTCGTGATCGGACATCGACAGTACGTCCTTCATCACGTGCCAATCCTGGACTCGCGCCGCTAGGGCCGGGGTTGCAAACGTCAGGTCAACAATGGACCCGCCGTCCCCCCTGACAAACGTGAATTCGCGACCCCGGTTACAGAGCACGAGGCCAGCCGTTACCGCCCAATTCAGGACCGCTACTCCCTTTGGGGCGTCTCTGCGCTCGCCCCATGCCGTGTGGTGGGCGTTAAAATCACCCAAAACCAACAGTTGTGCCGGTGCAAGTCGACCAACCGCCCCGTTCAACATGTTAAGCCACTGTCGCAACTCAGAAACGCTCCGGTTGGGGGAGAAGTAGACACCCACGAGTGTCAGTTCTCCCCAGGAGGCCGCCACATAGCCCGGTCCTCTCTCTATGACTGAGAGTGGAGGGGAGTAGGCGGCGGAGAATGGGGCCATTATAGCGACGGTGTTCGTCGAATCGCCTGCCCAATTAGGGCGCAGAGGGACAAGATATGGGTCTGCCACCACTACTAAATTAACATTCGACTCCGCTACATGCTGCAGGAGAAGATCCTGCGCAGCAGCGGAGTGATTCAAATTCCCTTGGAGGATGTTGAGGTGTCTGGACATTACGTTGACATATGACCATCCTCAACATCTCTCCGGGCCGAAGCTTCTGCCGTCTGACGTAGAGGTACCGCACTTCTGAGCGACAGTTTCGCTCTGACCGCTGGGGGGCGGCACTTGCTCCCCCCCATAAAGTGATTGGCCGGGAGCTTGGCCGCCTTGCACACTGCACAGTTCAGCTCCCCAGAGCAGGTTGCCGCCTTGTGGCCCCTATTCCCGCAACGGAAGCAGGTGTCTTTGTGGTCAGTCTCGCAGGAGCACAGCTGCCTTGTGTGCCCCGTGATCATGCACTTGAAGCACCGGAGCGGAAGTGGCTCCAATACACGAACCGGAGCAGAGACCCACCCCACTTTGAGTCGGCCTGATTCGGCCAACACCTTCGCCACACTGATTGGGCACTTTATCAGTGCCGACCCTAGTCCTCTCGGGCCCACACGGATGGGACCAACTTTGATCTGGTCTGAGTGACAGCCCCCCTGACTAGCCACCGCATCACTTAACTCAGCAACATCAACCGAATCATCGAGCCCGGAAACTCGCATGTCTGCGGTCTTCACGGGTCTCGTGATTTTGACAGAATCCCCTAGCGTCTCTCTCAGTTTATCTGCCAAGAGATCTGCTTTGCCTCCGCTCGTGGATCCGGGTACTTCGAAGATTCGAGTGCCAGTGGCCGAAACTTTTATTTTAAGCTCCTCGATGCCCAGCTCCTTAATTTTTATAATCTTCTTGGCCTTTGAGATGGCCTCAGCATACGTCGCCCCCTTCTCTGCCTGTTCCGGGAGAATGGTCATCACTATGGCCGAGGACTTGGGAGGACTCAGCGTTGGCTTCTTTGGAGCCACAGGTTTAAGGGGTTTCACCACGTTTTTTCCGGCTGAGGTGGACGGTCCTGCAGGCGCAACTGGTTTTATCATACGTCCATTTCTGCCCACATCGATCCATTCGTTGACCCTCGCTTTATCCGCATACGACGGTTGCGGAACCTGGCCCTCCACACCTGACCGACCAGGCACCGCATCAGGTCTCGGCGGAGTTGCCGGAATCGCGGGTGCGTTTTCCATCCTCTCTTTCCTCTTATCTGCTGCTAGCGGTGGGCGATAGCTGGGCGCTGGAGGCAAGCGTTGCTCAATACCGGCAATCCTCGCGTTAAGCATGTTGCCAAACATGTTAGCGAGCGACTTTTCGAGAACACCCACCCACTCCGGCAACTCAAAATCAGAAAGTGTCTGCGACTGCCTTGAGGCCGGCTCCGGCTCCACATGTTGACACAGTGGACTCTCCTTATCTAAACGCCTGCGCTGGGCGTCCATCGTACATCGCTCTTCGAACTGACGTCTTAAGGCAGCGATTTCGGCCTTCAAGCTTGAAACCTCCTCTTGCAGCCTCTTATTGCTTGTCTGAAGGCGTCGAGTCTCCTCAGTGGTTGAGTGGTCAATAATCTCTTTGACAACCTCTTTAATTTTATTCCCGGCTTCGGAAAGTTCCTTCTTATACTCCTTCTTTAAATTTCCCGATTTAGCGACCACTTCGACAATTCTTTCGGTCTGCCTTTCTATTTCCTCCTTCATTGTAACAGAGTGCCTTTCCGACAAACAAGATTTCAGAGATTCCATGGATGAGGCCCTACTTTCTATCCTATCTAAAATTGCTGGAGGAGCTACAGGTGGGCCCATTTGGCCTGGTTGGGACTCTTGGGCACCTTTTCTCTTACTCTTTCCTTTTCCTTTCTTCTGTTTCAATTCCTCCTTCTTCTTTGCTTTTTCCTCTTTTTGAGATTCCTTTCTTATCATTTCCTCGTGCTCATAGTCTTCACGAGCCTCCTGCGTATTCTTTTTGCGCATGGTGCTGTGTCCAACATAATTTCCTGACCCTAAGGGACGTCCCCTATTCCCATTGCCTAGCGAGTTCGCCTTCTGGTAAGCCGCATGCGGCTGATCTCCTTCATCTGAATATCCCAATTCATCCAGAGTCCCTCCACTTGGACGTTTTCTCTGGGAAAGTATAAATTCTCCCTCCTCACCACTAGAGTCTGCCTCCATCAGCTCACCGTACTCATCCAGTATAACTTTACCCGACCTAGCCGACACAGACTGGTCAAGTGACTTCTTTTTGGCGCAGTTTTTACCCGGACCCGGCGCTTTGTCCGACGAACAGATGTTGCCCCCCCCAGAATACGAGGGGCTGCCGAGCACCGAAGTGCTCGGGAAGGATTCTCCAGCTGCAGTGCAGCTGGTACCTTCCTGGGGTATTGTCTGTTTACATTTGTTCATTATCATTTTGTCGGCCTATCTTGGAAGGGGGATAGGCTCCCCTTCGGTTTTTTAAAGTGGTGTCCTTCCACGCAGCCCCCACTAACAGTGGCGGCCTCCAGCCCCGCACCATGTGCGGGATTCCGGCGCTCCTAGAACCACGTCCCCAAGGACCACTGGACCTTTGAAGGCCCCAAGCCCGCCGACCCGAACCGCCGCTACTCGGAATATGTCCGAGACGCCGGTCGGGTCCCACCTCGCCAGACTATTCGCCGTCGCCACAAAAGAGTGGCGACGCCCAGGGTGCACCACGAGGAGGTTGTCTGGCACGCACCCCGGTAGTCAGTAGCCCTAGACTTCACGCACACAGTTGCGCATGTACAAACAAATACGTCATCTGTGTAGCGTCTGTGTAATAGGAAGTTTAAACGCGGCGCTTGTTTTGTTTATTAGGCACACATTACAACTGATTACAGCTTGTATAGTGTCCGGGGTGTGCCGAGGTATAACACACACTGTGCGTAAAAATATTACACTAGTGCGTTATAGTATTATCCCTACAAAATTAAATTAAGGCGAATCACGAAAGAGATATATTGTGCGAATGTGGAAGGAACGATTGCGCAAGGGCGTCCCAGAAAAACCTACGCGGACCAAATAGAGGTTTTAATAAAAAAAAAAAAAAAGAAAAAAAGTCTGGTGTACGTAGTGACAAAAACCGCAGGGTATGTATGAAAAGATTGATGGATGTTAATGAAGCGAAAGAAGTGTGCAAGGATCGTAGCAGGTGGCGATCCATAGTCTCTGCCTACCCCCATGGGAAACAGGCGTGAGTATATGTATGTATGTAAAGTTAAATTAGTACCTTACTGCAAGTCCTATGCGAGTAAACCGAGCTTTTCCAATTTAACCGGGTAATACAGTTATGTTTTTTAGTAACAGCAAAGAGGTCGTATGCCGCTGCAAATTCATATACATTTTTGGAGTAAATAAAATGTGTATGTTCTTAATTAAGTCAAACAAATATTTATTATTATCAAATTATTCACGTTCACGTAAAGCCGGAATAAAACAATTCCCTTTCAAATGTTAAATTTCATGGTGTTTCTTTTGTTTATGATGCTGTGATAATAAAAAAAACCCTTTTGAGCAGTATCGTAAAAATAAGATTGTTCTCTTTCATATTTGCTGGGTTCGACTCCTAGTTAAGGCAGGTGATTTTTCAAAAATCTTTGAATGCAGTTCCAATTATTTAAAAAATCTAAATGAAGTCTTAACTCGAAAATATTTAAGGTACTTTTCCTTCGTGTGGTAATGTTTTTTGGGACATCCTGTATATTGTGTCGATAGAGCTATCTAACTGAATTCGGGATTTATATCGATAGTTGGACAACATTACACATGAAACAGACAGTATTTTCCATACACTAGAATTCACTAGATGACATTCACATTTGACATTTCAATTAAATCTATTCTTCGTTTTATGTTTTGGCGGTTCTCTCGTGGATTTCGTTAGCGTCGAGTGTATAGAACACCACACCACCCTTGAAACCTTGAAGTTATATATGTCCCCACCCTTCGATCACGTCCCACCGCACGAAGTCATCCACAACTTCGTTCAAGCGGTCCCTGCACAGCTGCGAGGCGTCTATTTCCTTGAGTGTGTCTATAGACAGCGTGTCGCCAGGAGTCGGCGCCTGTTCCTCCGCCACTGTCACTAAGGGCAGCATGTACAGCGCAAACAGCAGACCCAGGTGGCTGTTCTGAAATCACAATATTCGTTCGCCGAAGATTAGAGAAGAAAATCGGAACGCTATATATACTTTCTGTGTGATTAGTTTTACAACTTGGCCAAAAAGTATAGTAGCTAGTCCAGAAACTCATAAAATTGAAGTACCAAACTGAAAAAAACGTGGTTGCTACAGTCTGTCAAGTCAAGAAATACATAAAATCACTTTCTTTGGTCATTCATTAGTGTTATTGTATGGAAACACTTGGCTGCTTTTGTAATGCAACAACCGTGCGTGTAACAACACGTGTTTTTTGTAAAAATATTTTTACTTCCGTTTCACGAGTTTCTGGACTGACTCTAGAAATGAAATTAAAAATTTATTTTTACTGGCAACACGTGGGTTTATCCATGCAAAAGTATATCTGTGGTATATAAGTATCGGGTGTTGCCATACAATTCAACACTCGTGTGACAAAGGAAGTTGTGAACGTCAAGATGGCGGGATACCGCCTGGTTTTTGAAATATTTTGTGGCTAAGATAAAATATAGTGCCATTTGGTGCCTATGTAAAAAAAACTACCATTAATAGTTTCAAAGATATTTAGCATAGCTGGTTGTCCCGCCATCTTGATATTAAAATGGCGGAATAATCACTCTGACAATCCATAATCAGCTTTCGGGACGTTTTAACAAGTCTTGTCTAAAACATGGCGTGTGCGCACAAACCTCCTTCAAGTCTGCATCGAAGTCATCTTTAGGGAAGACTTGTTCAGGGTCGAGGTGCAACCTCTTGAGAGTCAGACACAGCTGCTGGTAGTAATGGTATAACAGCTGGTTGTAGTGGCGCGCGCGAAACGCCGCGTCCGACCCCGTGAAGATGAAGTACATGAGGTCCTTGACGGGCGTTGACACGTGGAGGATCTGATAGTCTATGAGGATCGCCTCGATGCTGCCGTCCTTGAAAACAAGTTATTTAAACCTTAGGTAACTTACGGAATTTAATGGTTCTAACTAAATCGATAGAAAATGACGTTTGGGTAATCCGATATGCTGCTGGCCGACTTGACTGTGCAATTCTGTTAATTTCAAAATTATCGCGCATTTAGTGATTACGATAAGAATTATTATTGAATGGGGTGGGGTGGGATTCGTTTTACATGTTATAGGTAGATTGAAGAAAGAGTGACATCAGAATTAAGTAAGTAGAATACTTATTCTACAATAAATTACCTCGCGTTCTCTATGCATTATATTGCTCATCCTGAAATCGCCGTGATTGATCACTGGTCTCGGTGGAATTTCGTAGTAAGTCGCCATTGCTTTTGGCATGTAATCTTTCAAGTATCTCCGCAAACGGTCTCTGTGCTCCTCCTTAACTAGCTCTATAGAGTTAAGTGCCGTCTGCCTTACAGCTTCTTGCATTGATTGGTCGTCCATGCTTTTCATTTTGTAAGTTTCTGAAACCTCCTTGTAGTCTTCTGGGAAGTCATGTTGCATTGCAATCGAGAGGGCGTGAAATCGCGCTATCTGTTGCACCGCAGCTGATGCGTATTCCCAATCGAAGGATGTGAACCTGTCCTGCATTGTAAACCCCTCAGCTGTCAAATCCTGCATTAAGATCACTTCCTCCAGATCAGTGTCTCTATGCCCGTAAATGAGTGGAAAGACGAATCTGTCCTGTTGGGCTACATCGTGTTTGTCTTCTATTTTCTTGAAAATGCCAGCGAGCCTTTCGTAAGTGTATTGCTCCGTGAAGAATATTGGTGATGGTAACTTTGATCGGGCTTCAGCATTCAGAGCTGCAACTTTTGCAAAGAATTGGAGGTCTTCTTTATTTGGTGCTGATATCTTTCCGCGGTAGAGATGCGAAGTGTATCCAGCACCGGCTGTATTCACGAGCGCAACCTCCAGATGAGGACTCTTGTAGCCTTTTTCTTTTGCGATATCTTGGAGGGCTAGATCTAGCGCTTTCGGATACGAGTCCGTCATGATAAATGTTGCTTGGGACACTGACAATTTTGCACAGTTAATCTAATGTGTCTATCAGTACGATAACCTCGATAACAAATCTGTTAACAGAACTAAAATTGGGTTAAGGTTGATGTAAGTCTTTTGAGATAAGTATGGTATAATATAACAAACATTCACTACAAAAAATACCGATTCACGATTCATTATCATTCGATCTTTTTCTACGGATGAAATAGTAGATTATACAACAAGTGAAACCACAGAATACATAATAGTACAAGTACAGAAGATCCACTCCGCAAAGTCATTTAAATAAATAGCGACTCTATCCCAAGCGCAATAAAGTGCAATTCAGGTCGCACACCGCTCCCTTGCCTACAGTTATATTCACCTAGAAGTTGCCTCTCTTTCTATCGCGTAGCTCTTATTTTTTCTAACGACTTCAGGGTTGTCTTCTTATAATTAATCTGAATACCTACCAGTTATTGTGTTAGCATTGTGAGGAGCTCTGTGGAGCAGTGGTTTAGGCCCAGCGCTTGCGGAAGTTAAGCAACGTTCGCAAGGGTCGGTCATGGGATGGGTGACCAAAATTTATTATCTCGATCTCCTCCGTGGTTCGGAAGGCACAGATAATAATAATATTCTATTCTAGTGAATCTACCTATTACTAGACAAGCATTCTTCTTACCTTTCGATGTCGATTGGAAGTGTATAGTGTATCGAAATCGAACTAATGTTGCTAACGTGCGACCCGGCCGGCACGCGGCGGCCCTCTGAAATTAGTCCGTCCGAACCTGTACGCCGGCTACTTGTAGCTTCGTACCTAAAGAGCGGAGTGCGCCTAGCCTGGTGAAACAAGATACGCGCGAAAAACATAACCCGCAGTCGGGTAAAAAGAGGGAATTTAGTTCGAAGGACTAAGTTGGATCCCGAGAGCAGCGAAGGATTCTAGAGGGATTCAAAAGTAGAATCCTGAGCGAAGCGAGAGATACAAAGGACCGAGATGTTTTTTTTTCACGAGTTGTGTACTCTACTTTTTACCATTGACTGCGAGAAAACAAATTGGGTAACCATAACCCGTACTTATGTGTATTACACTGCACATAACTAGGTATTAAAACACTTGTGTGATACTATTGAAAACCGAGCCGTTATACCCCTCATTATGCATCAGTTTCATAAACTACTAGTATGCAACTGTACATAATTAGGTATTAAAACACTCATGTGATACTATTATCACACTCTTGTTTTAAAACCCCTCATTAGATTTAGTACAGTTGCAAGCAAGGTGAAATCTAAATTGACCCTTTATATGATTGCAGTGATTCGCAAGTATCTACTACAACAGTGGCAGGCGATGATTTCGGTGCGCTGCGGTGCGTGGCGGTGCTGCCCGGGCTCGGCCACTACGCCACCGACACTTCCAGCGACACGGACCACTCCAGCGACTTAGAGGAGGTACGTACAGCCGTATATTCCCAGTAGTTCCTTTTGACAGTTCCTTCAAAGGGACTAATGGTACTTTTTGTTCCTATTAGTTCCTTTAATCTTTTCGAAAGAGCTAGTGGGAAGAAAAAGTACCATTTGTTTCTTTGAAGGAACTGTCAAAAGGAACTACTGGGAATAAACGTTGACAGTTCCTTCAAAGGAATTTAAAACAAAACGACGGGAATCCTAGGTACTTTATGATTAAAAAATTTCAGTCACCTGAGAAGTCATCTGGGAAAATATGCCTTATGGCCTGGCCATAAGGTACCTTTTCCGTCGACGGTGAAAAAATCGGGGGATTGACCACTTTTATAATTTAACAAAACTTTGTCTATTTCAGGACGACAAATGCTGCAAACGGGATCTACTAGGAAGACTTCCTGATCATTCCGGTGAAAAAACACAGAAGCAGGAAACCAAGAGTTAGACTAGTATTTAAATAGTAGCATGTATACACCTTCCTTATTTCTAAAAACTATGAAGCTACAATTATTTTTATCCCTTTTCGATTGGCTTTCATATAAATGTTAGAGACAGACAACATGCTATACGGGTTTTCATATTTTTTATAAATAAGGTGATTTATTTAATAAGAAAATATAATGTATAAATATCTTCGCCTTTTATTCAATAGACATGCCATATAAAAATGTACTTTTGCATTTTGATAATACCACAAACTAATATAACCTTTAACATTAACGAGATCAAAGTTCAAAATCGTGCAATGTAATGGAGTCTGGTTTTTACACAATAGGTGCCTATATGCCTAAGACATTCTGGATGTAAAATTATGTATTAATCACTTGTAAAATAGCGTTGAGTTTAAATAAAACTACATTTCAGTTCAAAAACCTCACTTTAATTGTCACCTCAATAGGTAAATGGCAATAGTCCGGGCGGCCACTGCTAAAATCCCTACCTCATAATATTAATGAAAATATCTACTTTGTAGGGACCGTCACTCTTATACAGGCTGAAATTTTAATCATTTGGTTCCCGCCGTGGGGTGGTTCAACTCATGATTACAAGCAACTTTTACTATGGGGCCAACTCTCCTCGCAAAAAAAATAATCAGCTGTTCCATACAATAAGGTCGAGTAGGTACTGCACTTTTGTATGGAACAGCAGATTTGTTTTTGCGAGGAGGAGAGTTGGCCCCATAGTAATAGTTGCTTGTAATCATGAGTGGAACCACCCCACGGCGGGAACCAAATGATTAAAATTTCACGCTGTATAGACGCTGTCCCTACAAAGTAGATTTTTCATTTCAAGAAAAAATCTTAATGTAAGAGCGATAGTCCCTACAAAAAGATTTTGCTCAGTAGTTACACCAGCAGCGTAACAAAGCAGTGTACCACGGGTCTGAAGGGATTTTTTCATGATTTTTTTTTTAAAAGAATTATATGTAGCTTACTTCCGCAAATGAAATATGCAAGATGCACCGCCCGCCCGCCCGGAAAAATATGCACATACACACCACAAAATATAAGTGCACAATACAATTTTGTGGTGTGTATGTGCATATTTTTGCGGGCGGGCGGGCGTTGCATCTTGCATATTTTGTTCGCGGAAGTAAGCTACATATATTTATTTTTTCAAAATGGTTTGGGACTTCCGCCAAGTGACGCCTGATTCAATCAAATATTTTTCATGAATATTATGAGTCGGTTTTTTAACAGCGGCTGCGCAGACTACAATAATTGCATAATACCTTCATAAATACACTGCAATGGAAGATAACAACTACTCTAGCCAGAGGTTCTCATAACGTGCACGCTCCAGTATTTGAACTCAAAAGCAATAACCCCTTTTTTGGTTAAGCCAATTGTAAGGGAAACCCTATTAAAAAGCTTACCAAATGATAGGGTTTCCCTTTCAATAGGGTTAGTCGACGATATGCTTACCGTAATGATAGGGTTTTTGAAAACAATTCTATGAAATACCCAATCAAAAACACTTTTAATGGTAAGCGGATCATGAAATACCCAATCAAAACCCCTTTAACGGTAAGCGGTTCTGGTCCTTCTAGGTATAAATTGCTTGAACACGTTTTAAAACCCCTTCATAAAGTCTTAATAGGGTTTTCGTATTCGGTAAGTGCTTACTTGGGTTACCCTTTCGATAGGATTACCGTATTGATAGGGTTTTTGAAAACAAGTCTATGAAATACCCAATCAAAAACCCCTTTAACGGTTCCGGTCCTTGTGCAGATGTCGACTGTACAAAGGTATTAATTTAAATCTGTTATTTTAATTTGACTTTTTTCCATTTTTTCTTTACATACCTTATAAATGGTATGAGAACCTCTGCTTCACATTCACAATTTTTATCTAGCAGTAAGTAATACTTTTTCTACATAACTGCGATCAATCTTGCTTGATCAAAAATTGATAAGTAGAATTTTCTATTGGATACGACTTCTCCGTTATATAAAAAGTATTAATTTTCACAGCATGCGATTGTAATTTTAAATAACAATAAAATAAAACTTGAATTCATTTAACTCATAAATAACATGGAAAATATTGACCGAAGACAGTCCCGTCCTAGCCTAGCCGGCGTTTTATTTTGGATTCAATCACATTTTTAATAAAAATAAAATAAAAATCATCCTTCTATGATTTTAAACAACATAATTATTTCACAGTGGAACAGACTACGCTATAGTCTATGAGTAAACATTTCTTCTTATCAACTGTTTTTTAACCATAAAAAATGTTTAAAAATTTACTGTTATCTGACAATATTTTTATTGCTGCTTATGGCAAGTTTCTCCTTACGAGAACGTCAGACAGTGTACGTTAAACCAATATATTACCTAGGCATACAATAATATATTATATCCACTTTCTTTCAAAAACAATTTACCTCACAATTTTTTATTGCTGCGTTTTTATGACAGATAGGCAAGCGCTTATCCGCCATTACGCCTGATGGTAAGCGATGATGCGATCTATGATGAATCGCGCTTGCCTGGAAGCCTAGAAGATACATATTCACTCGCAACTTGAAGGCCCCCCAGATTGATACAGATATTATACAGGGTGTTTGGTAATAGCCTTATAAAGCCGAATATTGCAGATAGAGACCATCAAACTGAACAACTTTTACTATGGGACAAACTTTGAAATCTCGAAAAAAATCTGCTGTTTCATACATTTAAATATTTTGTTTATTAATTTTTGGATGAAACAGCTGTTTTTTTTTTTTTGAGATTTCAAAGTTTGTCCCATAGTAAAAGTTGTACAGTTTGATGGTCTCTATCTACCATATTCGGCTTTATAAGGCTATTACCAAACACCCTGTATAGATTGTATGGCATGGCAAGGTCCCCTACGAGAGCGTCAGATAGTGTACGCTCTCTTCCGGCATCGGTCGGTCTTGCATCGCCGCGGGCACCGGCTGGAGTTCCGGCATCGGCCTCATTTCCGGCTCCGGAATACTCTCGTCGGAAGACTCGTCTGTTTTGGAGTCGTCCGCGTCTTCTACCGTTGTGTGAGGTTCGTCCTTCTTTTTTCTTCTGTTTCTGAGGAAAAATGGCTGTATGAAGAGCTTGAGAGTATGAGAGTGCGATTTCTTATATATGTATAGTGGTGGATAATAAAATTAAGAGTCCGTCGAACCGTGAGCTTCCCTTACAAACGTAATACCAAAATGATTTGCAATTTGAGCATAATTAACTCTTCTTGTGATGTAATTCGGTTTAGGACTTCTATTACATAAAGAATCCAAAATACTAACCCAATTCAAAATAAATGCAAATAATTTTTTTTCATACATTATTGGTTTTTTGCCTTATCTGCTAAATCGGTTTCGCTCCGGTGCGCGACGTTTTCTCATTGCTATCTCGCTTTACTGATATAGCAATAGCAATTGTGTGTTATTGTATGTAATGTATGACTTACCGCTTAGGGTAGGGTTCTTTGAGATGGAAGGTGCGGTAGTGTAGTTTCATGCTGTTGCTCTGCGTGAACCGCTTGTCGCACAAACTGCAAGCGTACGGTTTTTCTCCGGTGTGGGTCTGTGGAAAAATTACGCTATTGAAGATGTAACCAAAGAAATAAGCTATAGAAGATGTAATTTTGAGATGCGTAGAAATGTGACATAGGTATTTACAAAAAAATAAAACATCAAAAATTATGACACAGACTCAATGGCATGATAATTTGGGTGATTCACAAATCGTCCACCAGTAAGCGCACTACCACTAACTTGGCGCTAGTGTAGATGTAGAGAAGCCCTGTCATGTTGTTCTTTTCTATGTGTTTGCTATCAATTTTTGGATGTTGAAAGCGAATTTTCGTAAATAAAATTTTTTCTTCCAACACATTTTGGTTTTCTTCAATCTTTAATTGGTTTACTGTCCAACTTCTATAATAATTATTAGTATCAACCATTTTTAGATTGAGGCCGACGCTGGAGTGGAACCCGCGGCCGCAGGTGTCGCACGAGTACACCTTGCTGCGAGTGTGCATGTTGTATAATGTAATGCCCCTCACTCACCACGAGATGCCGCTTGAGGCCGACGCTGGAGTGGAACCCGCGGCCGCAGGTGTCGCACGAGTACACCTTGCTGCGAGTGTGCATGTTGTATAATGTAATGCCCCTCACTCACCACGAGATGCCGCTTGAGGCCGACGCTGGAGTGGAACCCGCGGCCGCAGGTGTCGCACGAGTACACCTTGCTGCGAGTGTGCATGTTGTATTATGTAATGCCCCTCACTCACCACGAGATGCCGCTTGAGGCCGACGCTGGAGTGGAACCCGCGGCCGCAGGTGTCGCACGAGTACACCTTGCTGCCGAGTGTGCATGTTGTATAATGTAATGCCTCTCACTCACCACGAGATGCCGCTTGAGGCCGACGCTGGAGTGGAACCCGCGGCCGCAGGTGTCGCACGAGTACACCTTGCTGCGAGTGTGTATGTTGTATAATGTAATGCCCCTCACTCACCACGAGATGCCGCTTGAGGCCGACGCTGGAGTGGAACCCGCGGCCGCAGGTGTCGCACGAGTACACCTTGCTGCGAGTGTGTATGTTGTATAATGTAATGCCCCTCACTCACCACGAGATGCCGATTGAGGCCGACGCTGGAGTGGACCCGCGGCCGCAGGTGTCGCACGAGTACACCTTGCTGCGAGTGTGTATGTTGTATAATGTAATGCCCCTCACTGACCACGAGATGCCGCTTGAGGCCGACGCTGGAGTGGAACCCGCGGCCGCAGGTGTCGCACGAGTACACCTTGCTGCGAGTGTGTATGTTGTATAATGTAATGCCCCTCACTCACCACGAGATGCCGCTTGAGGCCGACGCTGGAGTGGAACCCGCGGCCGCAGGTGTCGCACGAGTACACCTTGCTGCGAGTGTGTATGTTGTATAATGTAATGCCCCTCACTCACCACGAGATGCCGCTTGAGGCCGACGCTGGAGTGGAACCCGCGGCCGCAGGTGTCGCACGAGTACACCTTGCTGCGAGTGTGTATGTTGTATAATGTAATGCCCCTCACTCACCACGAGATGCCGCTTGAGGCCGACGCTGGAGTGGAACCCGCGGCCGCAGGTGTCGCACGAGTACACCTTGCTGCGAGTGTGTATGTTGTATAATGTAATGCCCCTCACTCACCACGAGATGCCGCTTGAGGCCGACGCTGGAGTGGAACCCGCGGCCGCAGGTGTCGCACGAGTACACCTTGCTGCGAGTGTGTATGTTGTATAATGTAATGCCCCTCACTCACAACGAGATGCCGCTTGAGGCCGACGCTGGAGTGGAACCCGCGGCCGCAGGTGTCGCACGAGTACACCTTGCTGCGAGTGTGTATGTTGTATAATGTAATGCCCCTCACTCACCACGAGATGCCGCTTGAGGCCGACGCTGGAGTGGAACCCGCGGCCGCAGGTGTCGCACGAGTACACCTTGCTGCGAGTGTGTATGTTGTATAATGTAATGCCCCTCACTCACCACGAGATGCCGCTTGAGGCCGACGCTGGAGTGGAACCCGCGGCCGCAGGTGTCGCACGAGTACACCTTGCTGCGAGTGTGTATGTTGTATAATGTAATGCCCCTCACTCACCACGAGATGCCGCTTGAGGCCGACGCTGGAGTGGAACCCGCGGCCGCAGGTGTCGCACGAGTACACCTTGCTGCGAGTGTGTATGTTGTATAATGTAATGCCCCTCACTCACCACGAGATGCCGCTTGAGGCCGACGCTGGAGTGGAACCCGCGGCCGCAGGTGTCGCACGAGTACACCTTGCTGCGAGTGTGTATGTTGTATAATGTAATGCCCCTCACTCACCACGAGATGCCGCTTGAGGCCGACGCTGGAGTGGAACCCGCGGCCGCAGGTGTCGCACGAGTACACCTTGCTGCGAGTGTGTATGTTGTATAATGTAATGCCCCTCACTCACAACGAGATGCCGCTTGAGGCCGACGCTGGAGTGGAACCCGCGGCCGCAGGTGTCGCACGAGTACACCTTGCTGCGAGTGTGTATGTTGTATAATGTAATGCCCCTCACTCACCACGAGATGCCGCTTGAGGCCGACGCTGGAGTGGAACCCGCGGCCGCAGGTGTCGCACGAGTACACCTTGCTGCGAGTGTGTATGTTGTATAATGTAATGCCCCTCACTCACCACGAGATGCCGCTTGAGGCCGACGCTGGAGTGGAACCCGCGGCCGCAGGTGTCGCACGAGTACACCTTGCTGCGAGTGTGTATGTTGTATAATGTAATGCCCCTCACTCACCACGAGATGCCGCTTGAGGCCGACGCTGGAGTGGAACCCGCGGCCGCAGGTGTCGCACGAGTACACCTTGCTGCGAGTGTGTATGTTGTATAATGTAATGCCCCTCACTCACCACGAGATGCCGCTTGAGGCCGACGCTGGAGTGGAACACGCGGCCGCAGGTGTCGCACGAGTACACCTTGCTGCGAGTGTATATGTTGTATAATGTAATGCCCCTCACTCACCACGAGATGCCGCTTGAGGCCGACGCTGGAGTGGAACCCGCGGCCGCAGGTGTCGCACGAGTACACCTTGCTGCGAGTGTGTATGTTGTATAATGTAATGCCCCTCACTCACCACGAGATGCCGCTTGAGGCCGACGCTGGAGTGGAACCCGCGGCCGCAGGTGTCGCACGAGTACACCTTGCTGCGAGTGTGCATGTTCTGGTGCATCGCCACGCTGCCGGGCTAAACGAACAACATATGTTGTATAAATTATTAAAATTATCTGGTCCTTTACAATCGACCTAGGATTGCATTGCCTTCCAGTTCTGACACTTCTGACCTATGTTCGAAGTTTCAAGTCTCTAGCTCATCGGGAAGCTAATATAAAATCGTTTGCAAAGTTTGCGGACACACAAACAAACAAACAAGTAAGCAACCTAATAAAAACGTGTTAAAATAATGAAATTGATAAGATTCTTTGAGTTACATGAAATCGAGAACTAAATCAAGCAAGCTTGAGTTGGTGGGAATTGAAAAAAAGAGGGTTGAGTTGAGTTGAACATGTTATTTTTCCTTTGTATTTTGGTGAAAGTGTTCGCACTTACCGCTAAACTAACGCCACAGACTTCACAGATGTGTCTCGCGGTGGGGGGGAAGAACGAGGTGCGAGGGTGCTCCGCGATGTGGTGCCTCATACACGCCGCTTGGGTTTCGAAGTATTTGCCGCACTGAACGGAACACAATCATAGTTACATCGTATTGGAAATCTTACGGCCGTTTGCACTAAACTTAAGAATCACCTAAATCTTTTCCTAATAGTGTAGGAAATGAAGCCATCTTTTGTATGGAGACCCCAACATTAAATCCTCAGTCAATGAAACTTTGCAGGGATGTAATATAGTATGAACCAAAACTTATGTACAAATATCCAAAAAAATAATTGGATAATTTAAAAAAATACGTTTCATTTATGATACTTTATCATACTGTAAAGTTTCGTCTACCGAGGATTTACTGTAAGGGTTACACTACCTTCCTTTCCTACACTTACCCCCTTACTAATAAAGATTGTATAGTTACACAATGGTTACTCTCTGTCAAACTAATTGAGTTTGACATTTAAAAGAAAGATACAAAACACTTAACTTACTTACTACTTAACTTTTTCGTCGTAGGTATATTCTTTTTTTAACTATATATCTGCTATACAACCTTTATTAGTAAGGGGGTAAAAGTGACAAAACACTGTGTAACTATACGTCTGCTATAAAATCGTAAGGGGGTATAAGTACAACTCGACTAAGATAATTAGTAGGCGCATGACAGCTAAGTTCATGACACCGCTTTAATTTGGTCAACTTGTAGTTAGGAAAAGACTTAGGCGATTCTTAAGTTTAGTTACGGCCGTTAGTTCTTTAACAATGGTCACAAAAAACAATGTGCGATTAGAAGTAGATAAAATTGGCTACTGAACTACACATAATAATATCGAAGATATAAAATATGCAAAAAAGATTTGCATTTTTATGTCCAGCATATAACTTTAGAATCCGGCTCGAAGGACCATGAACCATTTCAATGATTTTATCAAAAACGTATATTTAAACAATGACTGACCAAACCAGTAACTGAGTTTTTCAGTTCTCGAGCTGTTAGATCTTGATCTCGAACTATGCGCGCTTGAGCAACGCACACAGCTCTCACCGACCAACGACACTGTATCACGCACTCGAACTCGTTAGAGATTCATCTGAGATTTCATTTATTCCGTGTCAGTGAAAGGTGTCTATGTGTGCATTGCTTGAGCGCGCGTAGTGATAAAGTGACTGTGTCATAGGTCGTGGCCCGGCCACGGTGCCAAAAAAGGCTGTGGTTATGTCAGTATACTGTACGGATACGTATTTTATGGTACCCAAAAGGAAAAACCAGTACCACTGTAGTTCACAAGTTATAGAACATTTTTTGTGGTCCGGCTACAACCTATGGGTCCTGGCCCGGCCACGACCATCATTCTATCAGTAACTTTTTTAAAGATATAATACGTTTTTTCTGTGGTACGCAACTCGTACAGTAACCCCCATATAAATAATGTCATAAAGTAAGCTATTATTGATGATAGAAGTGTGGCCGGGCCAGGACCCATAGGTTGTAGTCGGGCCACAAAAAATGTGCCAGAACTCGTGAAATACAGTGGTACTGGTTTTTTCCTTTTGGGTACCATAAAGTACGTACCCGTACAGTATACTTACATAACCACGGCCTTTTTTGGCACCGTGGCCACGACCTATGACACAAAGTGACTTCTGTCCTCTCTCTATTTTGTGCCTGGGGGGTTACTCCCGACGCGATCTAGAATATCGAGACAGAGTTAAAATCGAGTTAACGTCAAAACGGTACTATGGAAACCGTTTTTAATGTACCAGAATAACAGATTTTTGACGTTAATTCGATCATGATGTGAACTGGCTCCCGTCAATCCTCGTCGATAGTAGGGGGGCTAAATTGCACTTTATTGTGACAGAGCAAGAGACTTGCTCTGTCACAATCACAACCAATCTAGTCTATTTATTTAAATGATTTTTTGGAGTGTCCCTTCTGTACTTGTGTATTCTGCGGAAAAGTTGCTTTACTTTTTTCCTAATAAGTACTTACTTGATGGCAACTCATAGGCTTTCGACGCAACCGTTTAGGCTTCTTTGATCGTTTTTTGAATGGCATTATTGGTACTTCGTAGGTTTTCCTGTGAGACAAAATAATATTTGATTATTGCATAAAATAAAAAATGAAAAACTACAAATTTAGTTTATAAATACCCACATTTTGACTAGTCCTTTGGTAATCTGAAACAAATGCGGTTTTTTGTTAAAAAAATACTTTTATGCTTAGGAATTTCAACAAATAACAGATCCCACAAGAAAAGCGATCTTAAAATATCTTACTTTGGTTTGTTCCTTCTTTCCCAGCACTTTTCTTGGCAAAGAGTATTCGTCTTGCAATTCATCCCTGCAATTAAACATTGGTACTCGTGTCAAATTTCTAGCTCTAGTAGAACTAATGAGAAAAAAATAAGTTCTACGATAGAACTGCCCAGTACAACAAGTTCTTTTTATGCACAATGGGATAGTTCTTGGCCTTGACCTCACCTGATGTTAAGTGACGATAAGTGCCGTAGATGGAAGGGCACTACTCCTGGAATCCTCACCACTGAGAAACTGGCTATCTTACCTCTAACTGCCGGAACACAACAATGTTTAAATTGTTGTTATGGCGTCAGACTTAGGTAAGATGGTGGTAGCTAGCCAGGAGAACTTGAAATAAGCCCTACCACTAACCAAACCGAGTACAAATTGAACCCCCCTGGGAATCAAACCCGGGACCCCTACGTCTTACACGGGTGGGTGAACCACTAGACCACAGAGGCGGTTAAATTAAATTTAAATAGGCCTGCTGGAATTTGTTTTGTTTATTTGGTTAAGGGAAACAAACACATACAACCTACCTTAAAAAACTATGATTAATAACTATTACAAAAGCCAAAACAGTTTCCACAACAGGATATAACATTTAAATCAAATGAACTCAAATAAAATATTAGGAATGCACCCATCCTTTCCAAATTCAACTTTTGATAGTAAGAAACAAAGAAGAAAATACTTTGTACCAAATAAGCTCTCAGTTTGAAAGTGGGGCGTTATTTCGAGGTGCCGTTTTTGGGACTCTGATCAGACATCTAGATTCGAGGGTATTCTTGATCGAAGTTAGGTACTTACTCCAGCCCTTCAGAGTGCATGGCGGAGTGGAACAGATGTTCCACGTAAGCCTTGTTGGTTTCAAACGTGATATCGCACTTTCCGCACGTCGTGTTTACGTCTTCATCGTCATCCGGACTCTCCTATGAAAATAATATAAACTTACATTACAACAGTTACAAATTACAATGGATCAGGGATATATCGTAAAATTAAACGTTACAGAACAACCTTTAAAAACGTCAGTGAAATTGAAATATTCTTTTTCTCAAACATGCTTGGAAATTCGAACATTATTTTGACAACCTTCTTCGTGCTAAATCGGAGTTTCCGGACTGACCTAAACCGCGCCGGCAATCTTAGTATGAGAATCCATTACTAACGTGTAATAATGGATTTTCATACAAAAATTGCCGGCGTCTGACCGGCAATGTTTCTATTAAAACTCATTACGCACGTGTAATTCAGAAATGGAGCGAACTTTTTAATGAAACACGAATAATGGGTATCAAATGAAAGGCCTTGATGAGCGAGCACAATCCAATTTTTTTTGTATATATTAGGTATATGGGTATCAAATGAAAGGCCTTGATAAGCACATTCCAAAAATATGAAAAAAAAACGTAAAAAAAAAAAAGAAAAACACTTTTTTTATATTAGGTAAGTATATGGGTAATATGGGTATCAAATGAAAGGCCTTGATGAGCACATTCCAAAATTATGAAAATTTGGTTGAGAAAGAGAAAGTTATTTAGTTTCATGGACTGGACACATCCATGAAATTTGGATGGTAAGTTCAGAATGACCCGATTTAACGTAAACATCTACTTACAATGTCATCAGTAACGTGTTTGATCTTCTTATGCTGATTCAGCCCGGCTTCAGAAACGAAAGAAACGCCGCACAGCGAGCACACATAGTCACTGCGGTGCGTGCGCAAGTGCGTGTAGTACGTCGATCTATGGCTGTTCAACAAGAAATACGGCTTTATTCCCATCTGCCCCCTTCGAGCTTGCCATCACCACCACCATCCCGACAGGCCTCCTTCACTTGCTCAAGGTCGCGCAATAAACACCTACAGCTGTGCGTGCCTTCGAAGGCCCGCCGCCGTACAAGCGCGGCATCTTACTGCCCAAGTAGGTATTGCCTCTTTATAATAGTAACAATGTCGAATCGACATTACTGTGCCGTGTACGGCTGTCAAAATCAAAAACCAATAAACAATTGTCGTTTTTCACATTATGATATATGCTACGTAGTTCATTTAAAAGAAGATAACCCTAACGTTGCGTCGCCAGAAAAGGTAAGAGCACGCGATAGAAAGATAGGCAACTACTAGGTGAACTGTGCGACCTGAATTGCATTTTATTGTGTCGGAGCAAAAGTCGCTATTTATTTAAATGACTTTGCCGGGTGCTGCTTCTGTACTTGTACTATTAGTTATTCTGTGACCCCGATGGCAAGCTCGAAGGTGGCAGATAGGAATAAATAGGTGCCATTGACCACCGAAGTGGTAAACGCAGCCTGTTAGTGCCAACCACCACCCACGTCAATTACAAATTGATTCTAAACCCGCCGGCATTTTTTTTTTAATACAGAATGTAATTTTGATCCAATATTAATTTATGTGTATACCTGAATTCTTCACCGCAATGTATGCATTTTGTTGTAACTCCATTGTGCGAATCTTCGTGAAGTAACGCAGTATGCCTTGAAGGAAAAAAAGGAATTATTCACTAAATAAAAATAAAATTACTAATGAAAGCTACAAAGGTCTAATTTTTTTTGATACAACATGCTGTTTTTTTTATATTTAGCATGGCAAGCATTCCAATGTCTCTTAACTATACTTACTCCAGGGGACATACTAAATGACATCTCAAACATTCATACTTGGTAAAGTGCTGTCGCATGTGTTTCCGCAATAGGCATTCCCATTTAAACCGCATCCGACAAAAACGACATTCATTTGGTCCTAGTGACTGCAAGTAAAAAAAACATATGTTTAATTTCTGCATAAATGGGGTGATTAAATTGCAACATATTTCTTCATTCACTCAACATATTGTGTTTATTTAATTTGGTCCAGAAAATTTATTATTTTTCTTTCTTTCATCACGAAACAGATCAAAATGTGGTGAGTGATGCAAATCGTTTAGTGTCAAAATGTACACTTCCGAAAATGTATACTAGAACAGATAGGAATAACTGATTTTAAAGTACCAGGATCACATAAATATGGAGAAGGTTAACTTCTATTTAAAAAAATATTTTTTTTATATTTTTAAATTAAAGAAATATATAAAAAATTACCTTTTGACACCGGTGTACATTTTGGGACTAAATGATGCAAATCAATCTCTGTTGAACGTGTTTCAAGCAAGGTTTCTGACCTCTCCCCAGATTTACTCCAGCAACAAATTAATGGAATTAAAAAAACTATAAAAACAAAATGCTATATATTATCATCATCTTAAAGCAGGGTCAGTTTTCATGCTTACCTCATTGTGCCTTAGCTGCAAGTGTCTTGTTAACATATCTAGCTTCGAAAACCCTTTGAAACATTGAGTGCATTTAAAAGCAGCAGCTACATATTTTCTATCTTCAGCTCTCGATCTAAACTTCTGGACTGCTTCATCTTCCGACATATTGATCTTTCTCCAATGGTTCGCATCCAAAAATCTTGCATGCTTCCTATTAGAAACAAACTTATATCTCTTAGCATTTGGAGTTATCGCTATGACTGAATCCTTATTCTCTTTGACATATTCATCTTTCAATCTAATTACTTCATTTTTCTCATTTATGAAGATTGTTGTCGGGCTGCTGGACTCTAAGGGTACATCCAGTTCTATTCTATCATCTGATAAAAGTGGCTTTTCATCTTCAGATTCTTGACCAGTTAGATCTATTTCGGGTTCACCATTATCATCACAGTCGGAGAACGACCTATCACTAAGTATTCTATCAAATTGATTCTCAGGAGGATCTGGTGTTGATTGTATAGATTCTTCTTTAAAAACCTCTTCTTCGGAATTATCATTGGTAACATATGTTTTTACTCTATTGTTAACATGAAGTATCTCTAAAGGAGATTGTAAGTTTAGTTCAGTTCTATTTATTTTATATACTAATTCATATGTTATCTGTAAAAAGAACAAAGTAAAGATGTGTGTTGATCTCTTCTAATTTTGCGTCCACACAACTGATACCAATGATGAAATGATAGCACAGGTGACTATCGGCGATTATTTGGCAAAACCAATACTTGGCAAATAACCTAATATAATAATAATATACCTAGCTTTTTCTAACCATTGTTATTGTAAAAAAAACGGGTTTAAAAAAATAAAAATTAGCGTTACTTTGGCTATTTTATTTACAAAATAATGTAAATTTTGTTTACTTATTACAAAAGAGGTGAATGTTTTTAAATGTGAAATAGGTAAAAATAAAAAAAATTGAATTGAAAAAAACATGAACCATTGGCTTCTTCCCAACCTCCTTCAGTTAATTTACATATTATAAAAATTTAAATAAAATTGTTACTTACAGGGCCTTTCCAGAGCATTTCTTTGAGGGCTTTTTGACCTGAATAACATTTTTCTTTGAACTTGTGGTATTTGTGGAGTAGTGTTGCACATTCGTAGCAGAAGAACTGCGGCAGCCCATCTTCTATATTAAACTGTAATAAAATTAACAAATAATAAGAAGGATTCAAAGAATAATGCCTACTTCCCATACAAATGTTGACATGTCAAATAGTTTTTTTTTTAAGTTGATGTAAGTGTAATGATAATATAATTGATGATTAAACGAACTTACCTTATGTGAAGTTCAATCATAATTATACGAAGGATTCGTCCGAAGATATTAGTATATTGACTACTTGTAGTATCGCTCGTATACTATCACCACTTAGCACGTTATTTTAGAGTAATAACCTAAAAAACCTAAAAAGAGTAGCTTTTTACTTCAAATTGACAGATTTGACATTTCCTGTACGAGTTATCCCCGTCACTACTTGGCGCCAACACTTCATTTAGTTCAGAGTCCAAATCGTATGACATTTCCTCAGTGGGTGAATATTGTAATTACAATTTATCAGTAGGGAGGGTGGGACTCTATACTAATATCTTCGGACGAATCCTTCGTATAATTATGATTGAACTTCACATAAGGTAAGTTCGTTTAATCATCAATTATACTCAGATTCGTCCTTCGATATTAGTATATTGACTACTTGTAGATGTTGAGAGTTTTATACGAGTATAAGAAAAAAGGAAATATCATCTTTTGTGTCTTTTAAAATTAAAAGAATACCATTAATATTTAATATAATTCTGAATATTTTGTTATATGTACATACGGTTGGAAAACTCAGTACTTCTAATTATCATTAATCGAAGATAATGTATTTGTTTAAATATCTTGGAGAGATAGTGGAGTGTCATCGACCATCCCGTATTACGTGGAATGTCTCTAATAACATTTATGTTATAGCTATAAGTAGGTAATGGGTATCGGCGCACGTCGATTGCTACAATTTGGTGACGTGACAATGGACACGAATCTTTTCCACTATCATTAGATGTCAGCTTTCTAATAATATGAGGAATTAGGTTTTATTTTATATTTATATAGGTATTACATTTTTCACAATTATGAAGTGATTACAAAATGTTTATATTATACGCTGTGTATAAAAGCGGTTCTTCTTGAGAAAAAAAAAGTAATTGCAAGATGATTTCCGTCAAATTAAGAAGATTATGTTAATTGAACTGAACAATGAATTGTTTATAGTTAATTGTAAGTATTGTTCACATTGTTTTTCTTTCTTTTTTTTTATTCTAAAAATAAGCGGTCAAGGGTTTTTTTTTTTTTTTTTTGTTAATTGTATCAAAGTTATAATAAATTAAATGAACCATATCAGGTAATCTAAACTATAAAATGTTGTGTTTGAGCAATGGAAATCTGCGCAAATAAACAGTTTTTTTTTTTTTTTTTTTCTTTACCACACTTAGGTACTAAAGGTTAGCTCAATTTTGTACTTTCATTAATGAACCCAATATTATGTAAGTAATGCCGGTAAATTTGTTCTACACATCTGTAAGAAAAAAATGTTTTTTTTTTTGTCTATATATATATAAGTATTATATCACAAAATATATAATGTATGTACTATATATTTTGTTGTTAAATTATCAAACCATTTTGGTGATCAAACTCTGTTCTGTCTGATAGTATTAACAGGCAGGAAAGCTAATAGCATAATATAAAAAATATGATATATATATAAGTTTATTTGGTGAATGATATGAGTTTATTTGTGCGATGAATATTCCATCCCTGAAATTGGGAATTATAAGATGTTCAAGGTTTAAATCCTATTACTTTACATGAGACACTAATTATTACATGTGAACCAGTGGTACCAAGGTACAACCTTGATGTGACGGTCATATCGTTACACCTCTAGAATAAGAAACTGATTGAAAAATAATAAAACATAAAAGTTTGCCCGACTAATAGTAACATAGTCGTTTTTGGCATCCAAGCTAGGAAACGAAATCATTAATATTTCAACTTATTTGACTTGTATTCGAATTTACTCAATTTTATCTAAGAAAACTGAAAACTGGTAATAATTCTTTATTTAGGGATTAGATTTTTTTTTTTTTTTTTTAATTATTATTACTCAGTATCAAAATAATACCGTCTAGAACTAGAAAACTCCACCCAGTTATGCGAAAAAACATGTTTTATATAATAAAACTCATATAAAAATATTATGCAATCATGACTGACCACACACACATAAGTGTCTACCCCTTTGTTGAGAGGCATCAGACAAAATCTATCCACAATAATATGTTGTATATACATAATCATACAATATAATTGGTGTAAGTATTGATCACATTCAATTACCATGTACAATATTATAATATCGATAATATACCGATATCTACCGGTACATTGATACCGGTAATTTGCGTAATTTTGAAAAGTTGTATAAGTTTTGTCTTGAGAAAAAACTTAACTTTTCAAGCCCGAAAAATGTGACACAACGGATACTCTATTGTTGTGCGGCCCCATGAGGCCACTCTGGGTTAAATGAATATACCATTACATTCGTAAGTATGTAGTATAGAATGGAAAGTTGTGAAGGTAGGTGTAAAAAAAAAAATACCGTGACCTGCAAGGCAAAAAATATTCTATAGACCCACTATTATAGTACCTATGTACTTACTTAAATATCATGTACAAGGAAATCATGATGTCTAAACACTGTCTCATAGTCATAGCACAGATAAAATTATACTATACTAGCTAATAGTTTTGTAAAATAGGAGTCAATGATAAGACTTTCTTTATCTTTCCATTATGGAAAGAAAGTCCCATCTTTCCATTCAATATTTCATATCCGTATTAAAACCTTAAAGGAGATAAGATCTCTTAGATATATATTTACAAAAGTTTTAAGCATTTATATTTTGTAATTATTATTATTTTATTAATTATTATTACTATTAATTGTATAATAGCTAGATATACGACAACATAAAAAATCTATTATAGCTAACTATTATGTTATACATATACAGTATACATACATTCCGTTGAATGTTCAACATAATGTGTAGTTAGCTAATGGTTAAAGGCGTCACTGTTAAGTACTACGATCTATTCTGTGAATGTAACATTATGCCGGAATTTTGATCATACTCTTAGTAAGAGACTATAATATCTCTGGATGTGATACAAAAGTGAATCTTTAATAACACACTCTCGTATAGATTTTCCACCAAAAAAAATATATGTGCTCTGCGTAGAGCGGCTAAATGGTACTTCCACACATATGACGGATATATAGATGAATACCGGCGCAAACGATTGTGTGGACGCATGTGCACCTGTGGTTGGCGACCACTGCCTGTATTCACCGAAAACAGACAAACGCCGCACCAGCGTGCACCCTTACAAGTACTTACCCGTACGAGTGGCCTTACCCCGCGTACGCGGATGTATGATCATGATCATACATCCGCATCATATATGCGCATGATCAAGGCGAATGTAGACGAATCGATCATTGGCGAATAATTGTATTATATATATGAAACGCCGCCTATCGCCTGTTTCTACTATGCTGTAGGTCTGCTGCGGTCAACGAAACAAATCGCTGGTGTGCGTTCCTTGCCGGCGTCCTGCTGTTCATAAATGTCATCGGAGCTGGAGCATGCTGCATACGTGGCTGCGTGTTTCATTCGTTGTTTTCCAGTTTGATTATTTTTAAAAACAATGTACCTACCTACTAATAAATAAATAAATTTAAAATGTTTCATTTGAGTTTTGCGCCCGATTTACTTGCAGTTTTTACGTTGTTCAAGATATTGACTAATGGTGCATTCATTAGGCCCATGGCCGTATTCGACTTAATTGTCGGTGACGGTATGTGTGAATTGCATCAGATGCACCAAATTTGACCGTAAACAGGCTATAACCAAAAAGCTGTCTGCCCGCGTAATGTAAAAAAAAAAAAAAAAATATACTGTCTTATACTTACTTAACTTACTGTCTTAAACTGATATTAAAAAGGTGTTATATAAGTATAATACTTAACTACTTTTTCGCTAATTTTTATCATTAAAATCAATGAATATTTAATTTGAAAAGAAATAGACAGGTAATTGTATGGACAATCCCAGCTGTACTACGGGCATGAAGGGTACAAAGGGCGCACAGTTTAGAAATAGACGTACATAGTTAGTGATTTGATTAACTAGTTTTTTAACATGCTAGTTCTACTCGCATGAAACACAGCATCTTCTAGTATAGGTTCCTTTTTTTTTTTTTTTTTTTTTACCTTAATGTAAACTTAATTGTACCAAAAAACACTAACTGAATTTATGGATGATAAACTAAGGAGTTTGTTATTCCACTTTATATTGAAATTTCTATCAACAGGTTCATGTTTGAGGCTTACCTAGATTATAAAAGCTATATCACATTATAGGTGTGAGGCATCAGGTATCAACTAGTTACATAACTCATTATGTGGTTCCATGAAGTTGATAGGTTTTACCTATACTGGCAGTTCTTCATTGGTTCACATTCACATTGTTTCTAACAATGAGTACAATGAATTAATCATACATAATAATATTATGTCAATCTGAGAACCAATGGTACCCAAGGATATTTAAGATATCAAAATGCGTACCTGATGAGCAACGCTGTTGTCGAACTGCTGCTGTAGCAGCAGCTCTAGCACAGCAGCCGCCTCGCCTGCCTGGGAGGCGGATGGCGACGGATTCGGCGGACGGCGGAGTCACCCGAGAGGTGTTGAGCAGATTGATGTTACACTGTCGCGTCGTCACTGTCATCAGCGGCGCTTTGGGTTGCTTTGCTGTGCTTGTTACAGTTGCGTTGTTGAACCGATCTATGCGGTGAAATAATCCAATGACTATCTCGATTGCAATAGATTTTTGGTTCATGCGACAAAATAATCTTCTTCTTCATTGTAGAAATAATAGAACCTATCCATGCGGTGAAATAATCCAATGACTATCTCGAGTGCAATAGATATTATTGGTTCATGCCGCAAAATCACTGATGCCGCCGAATACTAAACCGACCTATGCGGTGAAATAGTCCGATTGACTATTTCGATTGCAATAGATCTTTGGTTAGTAACATTACTTTTATCAGTCTTTCTTCTTTTCTTCACTAAGCATTTTTACTTAACTTTAATTTAATTTTCACTGAATATAATATATGCTAAAGAATTCTCACTTTGAGACTGTACGTGCGTTCGTGGCGAAGCACAAAAAGCGAATGAAGTGTTGGCGCCAAGTAGTGACGGGGATAACTCGTACAGGAAATGTCAAATCTGTCAATTTGAAGTAAAAAGCTACTCTTTTTAGGTTTTTTAGGTTATTACTCTAAAATAACGTGCTAAGTGGTGATAGTATACGAGCGATACTACAAGTAGTCAATATACTAATATCGAAGGACGAATCTGAGTATAATTACCTATATTTGGAATAGTTGCTTAACACTAGTATTTGAATTTGGCAATCAGAAAAATAAGTAGATAATGGTAAAATCAATATGTACTAGTTTATATTGAATTGTAATTATTGCCAATCTTTTTATTAAATATTTTTATAATTTTATATTACCGATTTTAAATTATGTTAGCAATTTATAAATAGGTAACAGTAAAAATGCAATTTTATGTGCTATGTTATTTCTTTATACACAATAATTTATAAATCAAAATTTGGCAGGACTAAAATGGGCATTCTTCTTTGCAACAGCAATAGCCTGTAACCAGTTTGCGATAACTTATAAAAAATCAAAATGTTGTTACACTAGTTTCTCTAAAAAATATTGATTTAACTAGGTAGGTACTTTTAATAAAACACTTTTAACGGATACTAGCGCAAATCAAACCAAATCTAGCAAAAATCAAACCAAATACCAACTAATTACCAAAGTTCTTTCAATAAAACCGCGCTAGTATCCGTTAAAAGTGTTTTATTTCAGGTACTTTTAACTTTAAACAGACATATTATTATTGAAAATCCTACTCTCTCATGGGTTAAGTCTTAATGACAGACATTACCAAACCTAAAGCAAATACTTTGACATTTAATGTAAAATAAATAATTTTGAATGATTAATTTTGAAGTCCCTGGTCAGCCCCTCTACTTTCTACAGGGATTGACAGGATTGAGTTCACGTTCGAATCAAATAAACATAAAAAATCTGTTATTTACTTTACTTGATTCTAACTTGATCTCGATATTCTCAAACACATCAGGGGTAACCACCTTACTTACTACTTATTAACTGTCCAGAAGATGTGATTAAGTAGATTGATTTTGAATACCTATTTTTAAATCTTTTAGAATTTGCAATAGCAAAAAAATACGAAAAGGCTCTCATTTGTTTTATTGTGGTTCTGGACAGGGTTTTTTAATTTCCAAAATAATGCATAAAAGTTGATTTTGTCTAACATTGGTTTCTGCAAGCTATGTTTATGGCAAGATCTTTTACTAGATTACTAGATACATTCTTCTGTGTCTTATGTAGATAGCTTTTGTTTTCACAGCACAAAATTCTGCGACACACCGCCGCGGTGTAAAAATTTACTGGACTTCTATAACTAGACAAAAGCACTTATAAAACATAAGTATACTTTTAAAACATGGCTTTATTGTTAGATATAAATTTTTTAACGATTTAAAACATAAATACTTACTTTTAGAGCCATTACTTCTTCGTAATAGTACATAAGCTGGAATCGATCAAATTTGTACATTTTCGCCTCCGTCCGGAGACATATCCTACAAATTTTGATTTCAGACATATTTGAATATTTCTATTCTACGTATTTAATAACTTCATTTCACATTTATTGAAAATAGTACTCGTTTTTCTTTCATTTTCTCAAATCAAATTAATGACAATAATAATGACGCCAATCGCCATGCAATGTTTTGACAAATAAAATGACAATGGATGCATTCCAGTAGACTAATCGCTGAGTCATCAATCGCCATAGAGCATTTAACCATGGAAAGTACAGTAGCTGGCAAACATCTTAAAATCGGATGAAGATTGCGCAGAACGCCTCTGTGGTCTGGTGGATCACTCACCCGTGTAAGACGCAGGAGTCCCGGATTCAATTCCCAGGGGAGGTACAATTTGTACATGGTTTGGGGCCTTATTACTATGAGGTCATAAAGCAGGACTGCAGGACTTATATTGAACTGCCTTAGTTTTTCGTATACATACCATGATCTCGATTTTAGCTCGAGTTTGGTTCATAAGACACACCACAGGCATGCACAGAATACATAATAGTACGGTAGACGGCACGCTGGGCTTCCACAATCTGTCAAAGTCGCTAAATGGTTTCTATTTAAATAATCAGCCTGCCGCCGGCTGGCCGTTGTGCATAAAAAAGAACGCGTATTTTGGGTATGCGTAGCGGTGAGGTACAAGGGCAACGAAAGAGAGGCGCGCGCCTTAGAGTAAGACGGGCTTACGAAGCCGCGTCGCTGCTCGAAGGGCGCGCGCTATCGGTCGCACGCAAGTGCACATGCGTGAACTTATTGTAGTGACCGATGACTTAGCAATTGGTCTGCTGGAATTCGCACAGAATAATAAAAAAATATACTTAAATGATTGTGAGCTGCCAGTACGAATTTTAAAATTCGTTCCCGTTCTGTCGCGACGCGACACAACACAACACCACGAGACACGACAGAATAGTATGTTATGTTTCCTACTTGACATTGGCTAATGCACAAACCGTGCGAGCCAGGAAAAAAAAAAAAAAAAAAAAAAAAAAGTATGTTATGTTTCCGCCTTTATGGATTGTACAGTCAGCAGCATAGCAAGCTATACAAAACTGTCAAAAAATTATAAGGGATTTTGAACCTTAAACAGCTCGGCTTAAAGTTTAAAAATGATTGAAGTTTGACACATTGTGAAAGCCCAGCGTGCCGTTGACCGTACATTCCGACCGAACATACGAATGAACGCCAGTGGATGAGGCCCATTCTTTTAATTTTTATAATGACGATCTTTTTCGTTACGTGCGTAGGAAGGGGCCGCGAGCCAGTCTGGTGCCCACCCCAGAAAAAAATATATATTTTAGTCCTTCAAAAGCAGCCCCCCTAGCTTTGCCCCGAAACTGGGGGCCAGGCCGCCCTAGAAAAGACTTCTAGATACGCCCACGGTTACGTGCCTGTTAAATAAAAGAGCTATGCATATTACTTTGATACTTTATTAAACGCATACTTACCTTATATTTACAATACATTTTGACATACTTATTCTAATGAGTAGGTAGGTACTTAATTTAGCAAATCTTATCAACAATATTTTTCAAGTGATTAAATTCCATTTCTTCAAGCATCTTTTGTACAGAATATATTAGAAAAGCTATCAGTTTTTTAAGTAACAGTTCCCGATTATATTTTATAGACCTTAGTGCTATTTGCATTAATGGCCTATTTCCACTGGCTGGGAAAAAATATTTTTCCATACCTTTTCCCCCCACAAAAGTTGAGGACAACAGGAATAAATAGGCCACATTTAGCGCTCGCAACAAAAAATATTAATAGTATCACGATATTCACGATCATGACGAGACACTGGCGTGGCGTTTGTCGCCAGCGATACGTGGGTACCGCCCAAGTGTCGTCGACTTCGATGTCGGCTTCATTTGGTTGTAATACATTGCTACTTTTCTTTAGTAAGTTTTTATTTGTACCAAAAAGAAGTAGCAATGTATTTCATCCATCTGTCAAATGAAGCCGAGACGGCGAAGTCGACGACACCACGGTTGTCTTCCTGAAAAGAAAAACGGCACATTCTATAGAAAAAAAATGCTTAACCTGAATACGATTGAAATATAGACAGTAATACATTGCTACATGAATCAAGTTCTGTTTTATTTTTAACGCTTGTAAAAAAGAGTTATGTAGTCAATGAGGGCTTTTCAAAATGACAAAAAACTGTAGGCTCGATAGATGGCGTTGATATAAAGGTAAGTGTCAACTGTAGAAAATTAATATTTTCTACATATTTCTGGATATTTTTTTAAGCACAGGCTGTTTATTTTTCAAAACCAATTTTGATACTTTACTTGACCATCAACTATATGAACGCCATCTGGTGAGGCAAATAGTTGCTATCTTTTTTAAATGTCACTTTGAAAAGCCCCTATTATGAATATTTTTTGTTTAGAAATACTACATACGGAAACAACAACTCATCTAATAAGTTTCGTCATCCACACTAAATCTTCAAAGGGCAGAAATGTCACAATGTAATGTAAAAACATGGCTGCATGTGCATAAACCATAATTCCTTTCCTTTTTTCGAAATTAAAAAAACGAAAAATTAATTTGATTTCAGTTAGGTATTGATAGCTGCCATTTGATAGATAGATAACAGTTAATTTCATCAATAACAGCACACATATTCAGGCTCATAATAAAATACAAAATTTAAAAGAAAAACTTGATTGAAAAAGGCAAAAAACTCAGTGATACCTTTGCTTACGTGTGCGATTTATATTAATGAAATTAGAAATCCATTATTAAAAAAATTAATAAAATCAATAATAACATTAAAATTGCAAAAAAAACAACATTGAAAATACCAGATTAGATGATAGATAAAATAAATAAATATAAAATAATACTTATAAAAAAAACATTTAAAATTAAAACACATTCAAATAAATAAATCTAAGGCAGTCCCATAGGAACCGTTATCAAGCGTTCGCTGGTGCTGGTGCCAATTCGGGCTTTTCAAAGTGATATTTAAAAAATAAAAATAATAAGTATTTGCCTCACTAGATGGCGTTGATAATAAACGGCCTGTACCAAAAAGGCAAGTAAGCGCTCGCTGGCTGACATCTGCCCAAAGAGAAACATTTGAGGGTTACATCTGCCTGCCTACCTGAGTACTCTTCGAAGCTTATAAAAAAAAAACACTCTGACACATACATTTTTATCAACGCCATCTATCGAACCTACAGTTTTTTGTCATTTTGAAAAGCCCTCATTCCATATGGTTGACACTAATACATAGAATCACAGATTGAAAAATAAAAAGGTATACAAAATGAGCATAAAATGACGGGTCTCCTTCATTTAAGTTGTCAATTATTCAAGAATTGGATTATGGTTTCAGACCAATGAGATCATCTTGGAGTTCTAAATTCAAATTAATAGGTCACTTGTGTTTTTTTTTAAATAGTAATGGATGTTATCAAGTAAATTCTGCTGTTAGCACACTGTTAATTTTTTTCCCACTCAAACTAACAATATCGCTTTCATTATCAATCTTCTTTCTTCTAATTCTGAAACAAAATAAGCAATGAGATTAAATTTCATGTTATTGTTTTTTTTATGCACAACGGGATAGTGCTTGGCCTTCACTTCACCTGAACCTTCACCTAAGTGACGATAAGGCCGAAGGCGGAAGCGCACTACACCTGGAATCCTCATCACTGAGGAACTGGCTATCTTACCTCTAACTGCCGGAACACAACAATGTTTAAATTGTTGTTATGGCGTCAGACTTAGGTAAGATGGTGGTACCTAGCCAGGTGGACTTGAAATAAGCCCTACCATCAACCAAACCGAGTACAAACTGTACCCCCCCTGGGAATCGAACCCAGGACCCCCGCGTCTTACACGCGTGGGGGAACCACTAGACCACAGAGGCGGCTAACGTTCTTTCGTTGTTTGCGTACTCGTGCTTATGTGGCAATGGCAACTCGCACCATGAAAACTCGCCCGCTATTTTTGTAGTCACAGATTCAAGCTAGTTATTCATTCATTAAATTATTCATTTTGATTTCAAAGGATGCAACAAAACGGATTTGATGTAGAACTGTGAAGCTGATAAGTTTTTGCGCCCATTTTTTTGTCAGCTAAAGACGTCATAATGGGTGGTAGAGTAAAAGAATTGACGATTTAAAAATGCTTATTATGTGAGCTTAGTTGAATAAATATTTTCTTCATTTTCATCATTAAAAACAAACGAAATCTGATACCAATAAAAACAAAAAAATCGCGGGCTAGTTGCCACCTTAGCTCGAATCCCATGGTCGTCGGATGTAAGTAAACCGAGTGTAGTGAACAAGATATAGCACATATTCCAAAACCTCAATTAAAACTTTGACATTTGTTCAAACACTATGATAAACAAAGTTGTGTTTTCAAAAATCAAAATCAAAAATCAAAAAATAATTTATTCAGTCTAGGCTGTTACAAGCACTTGTGAATGTCAACGAAGCTACGCCATCGGTTCGCAAACCCTGAGCGGGAGACCTTGTAACGTTTGCAGACGAAACATGATAGTGGTATTAAATATGGTATGGTATAAGGAAACCTACGGCGCGTGGCCCGACACGCACTTGCCCGGTTTTAATTATATTCTGAATCATACATTATACAATCCTTAAATTCTACGACTAAACAGTCTGCTGGTTACTCAATCTATTCTCAAAATAAGTTGATTCCATTGTAACGTCTAAAAGTCTAAAAGTTTAAATTTAGTATTTAAAAATAGAATTAGGTAGTCTACATTTTCGAATTGTTAGTATATGCATGCTGTGCTTACTTCGAGTAGGGTAAATCCTAGTAAGTTAGTTTTTAATAAGTTATTGTTAGCATAGACAAAATAGATTATACCCAGTTTAGTAAGCCAAATAAAAAAATAAAAAAAGAGTTTAATCATAGTAAAATAGACCGTATACCTCTTAGGATAAGGTTGTTTCAAATGGAATGTCCTGTAGTGAAGACTGAGACTCCCGTTTTGTGTGAACCGCTTGTCGCACAGGCTGCAGCCATATCTCTTCTCCCCAGTGTGAGTCTGAAATTGAAATGAACTTCTAGTAGTTTAGCTGCTGTTAGAGATTTGACAGGCACTTTACTTTATCCGTCCGGGAGCCCAAGTGGGGCGTCCAATAATCGGAAAAAATTACGAAATATCACAAGGGGGGGGGGGTCTGTAGTGAGATAGCACGTGTTTTAATTTTTCGTTAACGTTACGTTAACGTTATCGTAACGCGAGATTTTTTAACCAATTGTCATTTTTAAGGTAAGTAAGTAATACGACGAAAGTCATATACTCTGTCAAAAAAGTTGCTATGACGAAGTACTGAAGTGTTAAGGTGATTAGTACCCTCAAGTGGCGCCCTCATCTTAATTAAATTTATTGCTCGCTAAGTACATAATGTATCAAAAATTCAAACGTTGAGAAAAAAGTCAAGGTTCTATAGTTTATTTTAAACTATAACCTCTGTATAATATAGTTCGTTGTAGTAGTAGTAGGCAAAAGAGCAAAGTCTTTTGCCTACTACTACTACAACGAACTATACTCCGACTTTTAATTCGGTGCAGTAATTTGACAGCTCCAGTGTGCCCACTGGGGTGATTAGCAACTTGCGTGGTGGGTGACAACCAAGTTGACTTTTTTCTCAACGTTTGAATTTTTGATACATTATGTACTTAGCGAGCAATAAATTTAATTAAGATGAGGGCGCCACTTGAGGGTACTAATCACCTTAACACTTCAGTACTTCGTCATAGCAACTTTTTTGACAGAGTATATGACTTTCGTCGTATTACTTACTTACAGTATAAATATATTTGACAGAGGTTATTGTTTGTAAATAAACTATAAAACCTTAGCTTCAATCTTAACGTTTGAATTTTCGATACTATGTACTTCTTAGCGTGTAATAAATTTATTTAAGGTGAGGGCGCCACTGTGAGGTAGCTAATCGCCTTAAGTGACTTTTCTTGCTGACTGGACTAAGCTTGAATTCTGTCCTCTCCCTCTTTTGTGACTGTACTCACCGCCATATGGTTCCGTAGCATGGTGCTAGTAGTGAACGATCTCCCGCACGTGTCGCACGTGTACATTTTGCTTCGAGTGTGTTGGTTCAGATGGGCTGCTACGCTTCCGGGCTGGGGGGGAAACAATAAGATACCTAACTCACAAAAAGATAGTATAATAACTTACTGGCAGTGTAATCGTCGAGAGAATACGATTTTAATGGGTGATTTTCCGAGATCAAAAAAAATTGTCCAACAAATCTCGTTTAATGAAAGCCAAGCCGTCGTAAAATAGCTCATGTCCTATCGCCGTTTTAACTCCTCCGCCTCGTTTATCACTCTCCGAGGCGGAAGAGCGAGTACCAACAGCATTTGCGATCTTTAAAAAATTGCATACGATAAATTGCTTAGAAAATCACCCATTGTCAAGTCCGTATTAGACCGATACCAATACGTTATTTTGAGGGTATAACCTTAAAAAATTCTAAAGTTTATGAAATCTTGTCTGTCGATAGACTTGATGACACAAAAAGCTCATGTACATCGGTTATGACTTCGTAATCATCATGAAAGTAAAATTTTCAACTTTAATTTTCTTTTCGATTGATAGTGTTAAAAAAGACAAAAACCTAAATTGTCACTTATGCATCCACTTATGCAGACTAGAATTCATGTATTAGTCTTAGTTAATGGTGCAGAAACTATATACGAAAAAAACAAACTTTAATATTTTTGAAACCTAAAACTCTAGCGGTATTCGTCTATATGTCAACTGAATAAGGAATCTGTATGTCTGGTGTCGCTATATTGCCGCCTGCACTGAGTTTTTTGTTGTACGATCCAAATTGCATTCGTGAGATAAAACAACTATACGGCCTTATAGACATAATGAGCGGGCCGCAAATTGTAGTGAGTTGAGAAACCCTGATATTTCACTTTTTCAACTCTCCGCGAACAGGCTATAAAAAAACATTGCACGATTTTATTAATTACATTTAACGACGGTATAAAATCAAAGATACTAACCGCAAGAGACGCACCGCAGACCTCACATATAATTCTCTCCTTCTCGGAGAAGAACGAAGTGCCCGGGTGCTTGGCCAAGTGGTGTTTCATGCACGCCGATTGCGTCTCGAAGTGTTCGCCGCACTAAAGACGAAAAGAACAAAGTCAATGAGGATCAGTAACGATTTTTGTTTAGTGGCTTATCAGAAAGCTTATGCCACCACATGATTAACTGTGAAGAAATTTTTACGATATCTCTAACCTGAGAATCTATACGAGCTAAAACACTGTTATTTTGAGGGGTCATTATGACGTCATCGAGACGTACGCGAACCTTATGTCGTTCGTGATAAAGCACATATTGCATCGAGCTTGGCAAATCTTTCAAAACCCTTATAACTCAACCATTTATATACGTATTTCAAAAAAGATATCAAAAAGCATTAACATTCAAACACAATTGAAACACGATTATGACGGTAACAATAGCAGACTTGGGCCCCTGTTCTTTCATACTGATAAATTAATTATGCAAGTTTAAAGAATTTACATAAATATTAAGTTTTTAATATAAAAACAGGGCATTGTCACTCCGCGCGTAAGTAAGAAGCGCTCGGCGTCCTCAGCAAAGACCAATTTCATACGAAACCAATTTCTGACGAGGAAAGATAAGAAATACGCGATAGAAGGAGAGGCAAACATAGGTGAATATAATGCAGGGAAGGGAGCGCTATACGACCTGAACTGCACTTTATTACGTCGGAGCAAGAGTCGCTATTTATTTAAACGGTCTTGCAGAGTGCAACTTCTTTAAGCTAGTACTATTATCTATTCTGTGGTGGAACTACAAACACCGAGACCTGGGCCTAATCGCGCTAATTTTCAAGGATAAAACCAAAGCTAAATCGTTACCGTTTCAGTTTCGTTTACAGAAAAATACTCGCTTTAGTTTATACTAATAATACTCTGCCTAAGGAGTCTAGGATTACAATCTGGGACAATATAAGTGAAAATTATGAAGCTAAACTAAAGATTTTTAGGTAAATATAACCTAAATGACAACGTAACGTTTTTGGTTTTATCGTTCAGAATTACCGCGATTGGGCTCCCGAGCCATTATATAAAAGTACGTTTTCTAAATTAACCCAACTCAACCGGGGATCGAACCCGAGACCTCAGAGATGGCAACACTTTGAAAACCGGCGTCCAAAATTTTAGGTTTTTGAAGAAATACAACTTACTTGATAGCAAGTGGTGGGTTTTTTAACTGTCGCTCTTCTGGAATGTCCTAAACATTTTCTAGCAGCTGATAAAGTTTTCTCCACTCTCGATTTCCTAAAAAAATTACAAAAGTAAAATACAGATCGATAAAATAGGTAGTTGAAAACCAAAGATTTTTTTTATTATTACCTTACCTCTTAATGAGCGGTTCCGTTTTCTGAAACAGAAAAAAAATTGGTACCGTCAACAGCATATCATATTGTCGACACCCGTCAAATGTTTCCATACCGACACTTTTGTATGTTAGGCGTGAAATACACAGAACAGATGCGGTGGAGATAAGGCGCAGATACGGCGGCGATACGTGTATTTCCTTTGCCTAAACCGTGCAAAGGAAATATACGTATCGCCGCCGTATCTGCGCCTTATCTCCGCCGCATCTCTTCTGTGTAATATCACGCCTTAGGATTAAACTGTTAAGGCCATTTGACGAGACATAGTAGTAATAGACGCATTCCTTTTAAAGTCAAGCTCATGCTGTACAATTCATTGGCGGAATCCTACATTCAATACGGACTTTGTTGCTACGGACGAACTTATAATAGTTATATCCAAAATATATATAAACTACAATTAAAAAATTTAAAGACTTTAGTCCCTTTCTCAAGCTTACGCGCTCACTAGACATGAAATAAAACACTTTTAACGGATACTAGCGCGGTTTTATTGAAAGTACTTTGGTAATTAGTTGGTATTTGGTTTGATTTTTGATTTTCCCGACGTTTCGGCACCTTTGCAGCTGCCGTGGTCACGGGGGACGTCGGGAAAATCAAAAATCAAACCAAATACCAACTAATTACCAAAGTACTTTCAATAAAACCGCGCTCCACCAAAAATTAAGTCTAAATACCATAACAACGAAATGGGCCTCTTCAAGCATTGTGGAGTACTGCCAATTTATTCTCGCATTAAATTCACAATTCTAAATAAATATTTTTTTGATAGTGAGATTGTAACGAAAAAGGAGCACTCCGTATACACGCGCGCCATTTTCTTTTTCATGTTTTGTGTAAGATGAAACTATGATAATGTTGAATCATTGTTTACACAAGTGCTAAAATTGTAAGAAATAACTATATATTAACCAAATTAACTATTATATTTTGATAATCTCGTACAACGAATCCTAACACATTATACAAACCTAAGTGGTTTCCTTTGTGTTAGCTATAGTGAATAAGTCTAATGTAAAAACATTTATGTGATAAATAAAAAAATAAAAAAATTGAGCGTGCTGCCAACTGCACAATGGTTTTTTTATTATTTATTCAATTGGAACACCAACATCATAGTATTTCCGTTCATTGAAATAGGTTTTTCTTAAATGGTTTCATTACTCATACATACAATTAACAGATTACAGATGTACACATATTATACAGAATAATTTATTGGACTTTACATTAAATTAGCTATGTATAGTCTATTTATCCTTATTTAGTCTTATTTGGTATCTTATATCAATCTTCACCCAACTCTTTATTGAAAAAATCATTTAATGACTTTTCGCACATAGATTACTTACTAGAAAGAAATTACTAATTTATTCGTGACAATTTGATTTAGATAACAGCGGTGTAATTATTATAGGCTTTTAAACTTTGACAATGGCCGCGTTCCCTTTTGCGCCAACAGCGATAATATCACTGATATCTGACTTCGTTCCGATTTGATGTGAGCGCGCCAACGATAGCAGTATTTACGTCACGGATGACGTCACTATCGCCGCCATTTTGCGATTACAGTGATATCGTTCTCGAGCGTTAGCACTGTGAGCAGTCTGTCATATTTGACGTTTTGAGTTGACGTTCATGTCCTTACACACTTCTGATTCGTTATTTACTTTGTTTTGACGTTACAAAACGTCAAAACAAAGCTCGGCGCGCGATGCGTGCGATAATAGCCGTTCCGAATTGAAATCGCGTCAACAGTGCTGTCAGCGCGATAATCAAAACGGAACAGCTTTTAGCGCTCACAGCGCCAACAGTACTATTGGCTCAAAAGGGAACGCGGCCAATATTGTTTGAAAGTGACAGCATCACATTTAAACAGATGTTTAAAAATCTTTTGTAATGTCACTGCATATTTTTAAATAACGATTTGAATTTAAAAGACTTAAGTTGACCTTTTTGACAACTGTCAAAAGTAGCATCCGTTAAGTTTTTTATTTCATGTCAAAAGTTGTTTAGTAAATAGGACAAGTAAGGATAAACAGTTTTTTGAAAATGATTGGATTGCCATGATATTTTCAACATTACATAATATAATTATTGTTATCTTAATCTATACTAGAGATGTTACGAATATCAAATTTTACACATCGCGAATGCGAATGTTAAGACATCAAGTATTACAAAAACTATATAAATGAATAAATCAATTATTTTTATTACTAAAACGGGAAAATATACTATAATTTATGTCATCCTACATCGATTAGTGAATTACACTTGTAAAAAATTGCATACTTCTTTAATGCACATGTGCACTTTAATATTATTGTAATAGTCGAAGTTCAATAAAGTAAAATTAAAAATAGCCATATATATCACATTTTTTCCCCAGTGCCATAAGGAAAACCTGTCTAATTATCAAAAAATACTTGGAAACACAATGTATTATTTGTTTGCCAAAAAAGGGATTATAGCAGACTGGCAACTATAAACAAAACAATCAACAAATCAAGCAACATAGTGACCATAATCAACAAGCAATCACAATTCACAAACTACCCGCGTAAAATAAACGCTTTCTATTGGTCGAATTAATGACGTTGTGCACACATTCGCATTAGCATAAAATTCGCATTGATTGATGCGAATGAGAATGTCGATGCGAATGTTAAAAACGATGCGAACCATTTTTCGAATTTTCGTAACATCTCTAATACACTTTGTTTAATATCTCAGTTATTGATGTGAAAGTGATACTGTAACATGTGCTTTAAAAATATAAATAAATATAAATATCTCACCTCATCATATTCCTCCTTTTCATCATCAACGTAATCTGAAGCCTCGTCATCAGTTAGTTTATTGCTAAAAACAGACATCAAAATTAGTATACGGATGACATACCCCCGGGTCGTGATCAACACAGGATTGTATCTCACAGGTATAATAGGAATGTTGACTAATGAATAAAATAACGAAATACTAATAAAAATCGTAAACATATTAAACTTTTAGAGTAGCTTGTATACCTCTTGGTTTTATATATTGCATATTATTTGTTTTATGACCCTTCAAAGTTGGGTGGACAAGTTCATTTAAAAAGTATAAAATTTATTAAAATAAATGATACCTTTAATTAGTCCGTAAAATGTATAGCAAATTTGTCGAAGAAACCATTTTGATAAACACAATATTTAATATAGCTGCTGAACAAATTCCCTTGTTCAGCAGCTATATTAAACTTGCAAGGCGTGACGTCATAACGTGCAAGCCATTAGTATGGAGCGTTTTTGATCGAGTCCATTTGTGTGCATTTCACACTGTGATATCTCGGGCAGTTTTCATGCTAGCGAATTAATTCTTTTACCAATGTTTCTTTTTTTGAGAGGTAATTTATGTAACATAAAATAAAAAAAATAGTCATCATGCCTATTATAATAAAGTGTGATTGCAAATAACAACAATTATAATATACTTACTCATGCAACGCAACGGAATGTAACGCTGAATGCAACAAATGCTTGTTGTACGCCTCCTTAGTTTCGAATTTGATTTGACATGTTTCACAGTATGTGCTCTCTTCAATGGCAGTTTCTTGGTTTTCCTTTAGGTAACAAAAATGCTTATAACATTATAGTCTTACTCGCGCCCCTATGGTCCATGAGAACGTTCGTGGCAGGCGGGTTGTAAAATGCGTCAGTGACGTCCGTCAAATGAATGAAATGAGTCCGAACCCATCCATAAGGCCTGTAAGTGCAAGGGAGAGCGCAATATAGCTACTCCGTTCCGTTCGGACATTATACAATCTCGCGTGCCACGAACGTTCTCATGGACTACCTATAGCTCGCTTTAAAATTGCTTCGCGCATGCGTAGAGTGTATTTTCATACAAAGCTACAAGTTTGGCGCGATCTATACATCCGTTTTTTTAGATGAAATTACGGCTGAGTTGCACCACCTTAACTCTATCAGATACAAACTTATCTGACTCGGTGACAGCGTCGCTGTCGTCTATGGCGTAACCTAGGTAACAATAGTACCTAATAACACCTTAGTTCCACTTTTGACCACTGGCTCAGATATGTTTGTATCTATTATAGTTTAGGTTAAGTTAAGATGGTGCAACTCAGCCGTAAATAATTAGTGTGTTTAGAAACCCAGTGTCTTACTTTTTATCAAATCATTACAAACAAAGATAACTTTAAAATTAGAGATTTTTTGGGACTACACAAAGATTAAGAAAATCTTGATGATTTGTGTTTACTTACAGTTTCAACAGCATGCTTTGCCTTCGTGTGTAGCCGTAACCCGAGCGGACTGACAAATGATTCTCCACAGAGCGAGCACATGTGCTTGCTTCGATGCGTACGCAGGTGTGTGTAGAATGTAGACAGGTGTCTGTAGACAACGGTAGAGATCTATGCGATTAATCTGACAATGTACTTGAGGTGTGACCATCTTGTAATTGTACCCAAAGTCAGGGACCAAAGGAAGAAGAAAGGGATTGGTTTTCAAGAACTTGAGGAATCCACAAGATTGGTAAAAAAGTATCCGGGTGGATCCGTTTAAGATTACCTGAAAGATTTGTCGCAATGTGTACATTTTCTGAGAACACCATTATGATACTCTTCATGAAATAACGCGGAATTCCTGTAAAAAAAATAACAATAAATAATTGTTTAAAAAGTCTTCACTGTATAATGATACCTTGTGAGTTTTGCTTACTTACTCCAAGTTGCAGACCAGATTGCATCGTAAACATTCATATTTGGTAAAATGCTGTTTCATATGCTTATTTACAAAGTATGATGACTTGAATCTCATTTTGCAGAAGCGACACGCAAGAGGACCGGCTGCCTGGAAACAAAATTACTTGTTTATAAAGTAAATCTTTAACACCACTGAAAGTAACAAGAAATATTTTTTTTTCTTTTCCAAGTATCTTGGTTGTAGTTGAAAGTAGTAGTTAATAATAATAAAAATAACGCTTTATTGCACACTAGAAAAAGACATTACAAAGAAGCAGACAATAAACATAGACAAGTACACAAAAGGGGAGTAATTTTTATTTATTTATAATCAGGCAACAATGGCCCATAGATATATACCTTAAAAACTAAAAATATATAAAACAATGGTGTTAGTTAATAACTTAATAGTAATGTTAGTAAATAATTAATTTGACACTATTTTCTGTGTCGAATCGGGGGCACAGGGCAATGGGAAGGATCATTTTACGACTAATGGAATCAGCACCCACAGCATTTGAGTTAATAGACAGGATAGTTCTCTTAACATCACAGCCCGCAAGTTGACGAACAGTAAGGAGTGAATCTTGAGTTGGCAGAGTAGAAAGATGGGATTGGCTTTAAAGTTGCCATCGATCGGCACACACGAGGAGAAGTGCATATTAAGCTGATTTAAATCGAGATTATTATTAGGACTATTGATATTTTGAGATTTGCCAACTCCAAGGGTTTTTAAGAATTTCCAAACTTTTGCAGGATCTTCTTCATTTTCTATGGAATTGTGAGTGTGGCGTCTTTGGGTTTCTAACATGATTGTATTTACGTTCATTTTGTTCCGAGCAATCGCACTTGAACTTGGCTTTTGCCCTGTTTTTCCTAGCCATTAAACGTAACTCGTCAGTCAACCAGGCCGCAGGAAGATGTTTCATTTTCACAGGCCGGATTGGAGCATGTGCACCGTATAATTCGGTAAGGCGGTCATTAAACAGAGCAACCTGCTCATCTACAATTATTTCTGTAGCAAATATCGAAGCCCAGTCAATGTTTGTAGTCGAAAGTTGGAAGACAAATCTGACCATAAATTGTCTCGATTACACCTATAATAATAGAATAATAACAACCTAGAACGATACTTCCCTACAAAGCACACTAATTTTAATAAAAATGATGCCAAAAACTGAGCCAAAATGGCTGTTTTCAGATTTTTATCCTTCATAATATGTTACCTAATCATACCTATAAGAAAAAAACAGTTTCAATTTCCCTACCTTTAGGGGATTTAGTTACTATTGTATTGGATCTAATCTAAAAAAAAACTGTCATTTTTGCTAATTTTCTTGCCTCACAGTCACTTTATGTACAAGGACTTGGCTTCAAGGTGTTATTATTCTTAAGATAATAATTAAATTATAATTTACTTTACCTCTCCATGTCTCAGTGGTAAATGCCTATCTAACATATTCTTCTTTGAAAATCCTCTAAAGCAATCTGAGCACTTAAAAGCAGCAGCCAAATACTTCCGATCCTGGGCCCTCGCTTCGAACTCCTTCAAAGCCTCTTCTTCACTCAAGTTAGACTTTTTCCAATTACCAGAATTAAGAAAAGCTAACGCCTTCAATTTACCATCTTTGGATTTGAATTTATACTTCTTTGTTTCAAGAGGTTTGTTTATCAATTTTCTTCTAGGCACATATTCTTCATCTTCAGAAGAAAAATTTTCGCTCTTATGCTGTAGTTTTCTTTTAGGTTTTACTTCTTCGTATTCTTCTTCAGAAGAAGAAAAATTTTCTTTCTTATGAAGTTTTTTTTTAGGTTTCAAAGGCTTTATGCTTTTAACCTCTTCTTTAGGACAATCTACAGTATTTGGTTGGACTAACTCAAATTCAGAAAACTCTGTAGATTTTTCTTTGTTCGAAACATCTTTTTGCATCACCTCGTCTTCTGCGACAGGGTCATTTTCAGGATCTTCATAAGTCTCTTCATGATCAGAGTAGAAGTCATCACAAAAGTTAAGTGCTACAACTTCCGCTTTTATATCAGTGCCATTAATATCATCTTTGATCATGAAATGCTTCTCTTTCAAAGTTTTCACCCTATCATTTATAGTTAAAATTTGTAGTGTACCACATCTATAAACAGTTTGATTCTTTAAAATTATGTTGTTGATAGATTTGTGGGTAATCTGAAAAAAATATTATGTAAATAATTTTAATGTTAGATTCAAAAGAAATTATGTACTTAAGTATATGTATTGTTTTCATTCTAAATATAGCACTGTCATCATCAGAAGCAGTAACATGATACTTAAGTACTTACCTTCTACAGAATTAAATGTGTGCAACTACGATAGGTGTTTTCACACCTACCTAGTGTTGCACGCATTTAATTTCTGTCATTTTAACTAAGTACAATGCAACGCGAAAGTTTAAAAGTGTATACCTACCTACTATGTTGTAAAGATGATTGCTTACATACATAAACCATAACTGGACAGTGTGATAAAATACACTAATGCCTAGTTTCTGAGGTACTTATCAGTGGATTAACTTATAAGTTAATCCTCCGATAAAGTACCTAAATAAATTGGGATAAGGGTAGGGGGATGATGAAAGTACCTCAGAAACTGGGGGTAAATTCAAGTATCAACTGTAATAGGTAGGTACACTTGTATTTGTATCATACGTACTGGTCCACTATTAAGAAGATTCTTGAGTTTTGTTTGACTATACTTTGATTTCTCTTTGAATTTGTGAAATTTGTGCAAAAGTGCTGCACATTGGTAACAGAAACAGCAAGGTAGACCGTCATTGACATTGATCTGTAATAAATTTAACAATTTATGTAAGAACCGAAGCGTGGAAGGTATGTTTTTAATTTATATAAGCAACACTACGTTCATAGACTATGTTAGGTATCAAATGTTTATTTATATACCTAATAATAATGTGAAAAGTTCAGTCAAATATGCAAATAACTCACTGATTGTCCATGAAGTTCTTCATAGTATTTCTTCAGATTAAACTCTGCTAGACTATATAATTTTATATTGCTTCTAAGACATATTCGACATACTTCAATAGCACACATTATCTAATTAAATTTGATTAAAAAACTCTCTTATTTTTGGACTTCTAACCAAAGATGTGTATTGAATTGAATTGATTGAAGTGTTAGGTTATTAGAATAGAACACAGTTCAAGGGCTTTCTGTTTGACTATGTACCTATATAAATTAATCGTTTTCCAGCTAGACAAAACTTTAATTTTTGATTTCTACTTGAAACCAAATAAAAATAAATAGCTACACAGTATAGGTACCTACTCGGACTTTTCGTTTCGGTGCAGTAATTTGACAGCTCCTGAGGCGCGTTCCAAACCTACACTCCGGCCGCGTTCCCTTTTGAGCCAATAGTACTGTTGGCGATGTGAGCGCTAAAAGCTGTTCCGTTTTGATTATCGCGCTGACAGCACTGTTGACGCGATTTCAATTCGGAACGGCTATTATCGCACGCATCGCGCGCCGAGCTTTGTTTTGACGTTTTGTAACGTCAAAACAAAGTAAATAACGAATCAGAAGTGTGTAAGGACATGAACGTCAACTCAAAACGTCAAATATGACAGACTGCTCACAGTGCTAACGCTCGAGAACGATATCACTGTAATCGCAAAATGGCGGCGATAGTGACGTCATCCGTGACGTAAATACTGCTATCGTTGGCGCGCTCACATCAAATCGGAACGAAGTGTGAGCGCGATATCAGTGATATTATCGCTGTTGGCGCAAAAGCTAACGCGGCCTCCGAGTGCAACCTAACCACAACCGAACGCTCTAACGTCGTTCCAAACATTTGAGCGTGACGTTCAGGGGCTTTTCACTTAGTACTTGACTCACTACAAGGGAGCGAGGCCTAAGATTTTAGTTGCGGATTGATTTGATAGATGGCGCTCATTTTTCGTTTGTCAAACAGTCGAGAGATGTCGCTATCACGTGCTGAATCGCGGTATCGTGTGTCTTTCACAGTTTTATATAGTCAAAGCTGATTAGCTATAAAGTAAATTATTTTAAATTTATTTCATGACATAGCGGTTACCTCCCTAAAAAATTACAAGTCAAGATTTATAGATAATATCGTACACTTTTTGTCACATTTCGTTAGATGGCGTTGATCATTAGGTCTGACTGATAACTCTATCTCTAGTATAATAATGTACTCTATGGTGACGTTCGGTTGACACAACCGTGTCGTTCCAAACGTCAGAGCGTTACAACCAAACGCTCTGACGTTTGTCTATAGAAAAAATGTCAATGTCATTTGACATTATTTTGTATTTTTGATGTTTTTATGTCTAATTTTTAAAATAATCATGGTAGATCCTCAAAAAACGGATTTTATTTGATTTAATTATTGAAAGAAAAGTTTAAATTATTCGTATTCCAAATGGAAAATGAAGAATTTGTATTGACATAGTTCTCGGTCGTTTCAAACCTTTAGAGCGAGTTAAAAAACAACCAAACAACCGGCGCTCAAACGTTCTGAACGCAACCCTGGAAAACAATAAAAAAAAGTATAAAGCGGAAAAAATTAACAAAAAATAATAATATAGATCTGGAATAAATAACTTTAAAATTATTTAATTCAAGCGGAAAGCCCTTGAACTGTATTAATAACATATCATTTTAATTCAATACACTGTGACTTAAAGTAACATTGTAAAAGTTTCTAAAGTACCTATGAGAGTTTCTAATCAAAAATTAAATAATGTGTGCTATTGAAGTATGTCGAATATGTCTTAGAAGCAATATAAAATTATATAGTATAGCAGAGTTTAATCTGAAGAAATACTATGAAGAACTTCATGGACAATCAGTGAGTTATTTGCTTATTTGAATTAACTTTTCACATTATATACCTATAATTAAATGATCAAACGAACTAACCATAAGTGAAGTTCGATCCTAATTATCCTGGTTTTGTCAAAACCCTTTGAAAACATAGTCTATGAACATAGTGCTGCTTTTATGAATTAAAAACATACCTGCCACCCATATTGATTACAGATTAACGTCAATGATGGTCTACCTTGCTGTTTCTGTTACCTATGTGCAGCACTGTTGCACAAGTTCCACAAATTCAAAGAGAAATCAAACTACAGTCAAACAAAACTCAAGAATCTTGTTCTTAGTGAACCAGTACGTATAATACAAATGTACCTACCTATTAGGCTGCCTGTCCATTGACACAGAGTGAGGCGGCGGAGTGAAGAAACGAGGAAATATTGACTTAGGCGGCACGGCAACCCATCCACGGATCAGTGGTATGAGTATTCCACTTTAAAAAAAATATTATTTTTAGGCGGCAACCGATCCCCGATTATAAAAGTATTGTAAGTATGAGTATTCCACCTTACAAAAACGCGTTTTGAGGCGGAAACTGATCCACAGATGTCATAATTGTGTATTTTTTTTTTTAATTTTGATACCTATTTTGTACAGATTTTTTTATGTCACAATTTTGACATTTTGTGTCGAATCTTTTTTTATTTTGTCAATTTTTATCGAAACTTTAATTTTCAATTTTTCTAAGTATTTAGTGTCGATTTTTTTTATTTTGACATATTTGTGATAGTAAAATAATATCGATTTTATTATTCACTTCTCAAGCTTGCGTAAGCTTGAGCGCGTGCTCACTAGACATGAAATACGCGCGTATTAATGACGCGCGTTCATTGTACTTTGGTAATTAGTTTGTATTTGGTCCCGTGACCACGGCAGCTGCAAAGGTGCCGAAACGTCGGGAAAATAAAAAATCAAACCAAATACCAACTAATTACCAAAGTACTTTCAATAAAACCGTGCTAGTATCCGTTAAAAGTGTTTTATTTCATCTATTTTATTTTTAAATTTAACATTGTATATTTTTAAAAACAAATAACACGAATAGATAAGTATCTATTCAGTGCAAATAATATTTCCCCCCCCCTTTTTTTCTGAAATACCTATATTTTTGGTTATCTTAAAAAATATATATTTTTTAATTTTTTTCTTATTTAATTTCTTAAATATTTTTTTTCTTTTTATGCATAATATATATACTTAAGTCGAAATATTAACCAATAAGATTGTGTAGCGGAGATTTTATGCAATCCTTAGTTTTCCGCTCCGCCGCCTTGCTCCACGTCAATGGACAGGCAGCCTTACAGTTGGCACTCGAAGTTCTTCAGTAACTTGTTTAGTAAGCTACAATAGTTTATGAATGCAGAACAAAACTAGTGTTGAGCTACTTCTGAGGATAATTAGATATTCATTTATTCAGATAATAGTGCTATATTTTGAAAAAAAAAAAATGTACAGGTAAGTACATTATTTTATTTCTTTGTTACCAATATTGTTTTGTACTCTTTAACATTTTCAGATTACTGACAAATCTATCAACAACATAATTTCAACAAATGAAAATGTTTATAAATGTGGTACACTACAATTTCTAACTATGAATGACATGGTGTATGCTTCCAAAGAGGTCAATGATGATATCAAAGATGATGTCATTGATATAAAAATTGAAGTTGTGGAACATGACTTTGACTCCAATGATATAAAGACTTATGAAGATCTTGAAAATGAATTCGATGCTGAATTCGAGGAGATACATAAATATATTTCGATCAAAGAAGAAACTACAGAGATTAGTGAATTTGAGTTAATCCCAGACAAAATTGTAGATTCTCCTAATGTCGAGGTTAAAAGTGAAGTGCATTTGGAGCTGAAAAGAAAACTAGGTCAGGAGAAAGAAAATGTTTCTTCTGAAAGGAATGAAGAATATGAAGAAGTAAAACCTAAAAGAAAACAAAATCAGAAGAAAGACGAAGAGTGGGTACCTAAAAGAAAATTGAGAAACAGACCTGCTGAAATAAAGAATTATAATTTAAAATCCAAAAAAAGTAAATTTAAGGAGAAAGTATGTTTGCTGCATTCCGAGGAGAGTTGTTCAGAAACAGACGATCATGTAAACGTGCCAACAAAAAAGACACGTTCACAAAACAAGATTTGGAAATTCATGAAAAAATTTGGAAACTTAGAAGATGCAAATAATTTTATAAAGAGCGAAAATACGTGGTCCTTCGTTTCGAATAAACACACAGCGAAAGGGCTGAAGAAAAACTTTAGATGCAACAAAATCAAAAGAGACAGGCCACAATGTTCCGCTCAGATATACATTCTTGGGGATTCATCTTCAGATGAAGTGCTACTTTTCCGTACCGACTTGGATCATGACCACAGTTCTTTGAAGCTTTCCAGTCATGGGCTGAGTGACCAAGTCAAGCAAGAAATAAACAAATTGCATGACTTACGTTTGAAACCAAAAGCTATATTTAAAAATTTAGCCAAAATTAATAGCATAACCGTTCCCAAAATGTCTCAGTTAAGAGCTTATTTAATAACCCGCCGCTTGAAAAAATATGGACCTACAATCAGTTTAAGTGAATTGGAAGCTTGGCTAACGGCTCATTCAACAGTTCCTGATAACGAGCATGAAGTTTATGTAATTGGACATGAAATCATTGACGGATTTGAATCACCACACTTTAGATTTGTACTTTCAACTAAGTATTTATTACAAAAAGCGAGCGGCGTAAACAATGTCCATGCTGATGCCACATACAAGTTAATACATTGGCAAGGTTTCCCAGTGTTCATTGTTGGAAGTACAGATAAAAATAGAAACTTTCATCCATTTGGACTTGCTGTTTTAACCCATGAAGAAAAGGATGACTTCAAGTTGTTATTCGGCAGCATTAAGGATAACATCACAACTTTGTTCTCGCAAGGCTTCCAGCCAGAGGTATTGGTATGTGACGCAACCAAGGCAATACAAACTGCATTTACGGAAGTATTTGGCGAGGATGTCATTATCCGAATGTGTTGGGCACAAGCTAAAAAGAAAATTCAAGGCCAGATTGAGAAAAATACCAGAAAGGACGTTCACAAAGAACTCCTAGCTGATGTGGATACCCTTCAAGCAGCAACTGATACAGACACTTTTAATACAGCTTCCAAATTATTTTTGAAGAAATGGGAGAAAGAAGCCACATTCGTCAAATACTTTGAAGAGCAATGGTTATCACAGAACCGTCATTGGTACTTGGGTGTTCACATGGGTTCGCCGGCCACTAATAAAGCTCTGGAATCTCATAACAGAGCAATTAAACATGAGTGTATTCTTCGCGCACGTTTGCCGCTGTCTCGTTTTTTAACAGTCGCTTCAGAGTTAGTAAAAAGATGGTCTTTAAATGCTTCAGAGGGAACAGCTGAAAATAAAATATTTGCGACAACACCCAGCTTAACCCTGATAAATTGGAAAGAATCGTACCAATGGGCAAAGTTACCGATTGAAGTCATATTGACCCACACCGATGAGTTTTATAGATACTATGAAGTACCAGCGGACAATACAAATGAAATTCAGCATTTCGAGAAATCTTGGGCTGATTTCAATGAATATAAAACTCAGTTCTTTAGCAAGTGTAAGGTAGCTTTGCCCTGCGACAAAAATTGGATGAATGGAAAATGCAACTGCCCTAATTTCTATAAAGAGTACACATGCAAGCATATTATTGGGTTGGCAATACGTTTTAAGATTGTAATCCCACCAGCAGAGTTTGCCCAGAAACGACAAAGAGGGCGCCCTAAATTAAGACCCGCACTAATCGTTCAGTAATTAAATGTAAGTATTGCCTTTAATTTATAGTACATTATGAGACAAGTTAGCTTAGGTTGCTCATTGCACACAAGGCTGTGGGTTGCAGCCCGAGCCGCAGGCGAGGGCGTAACTCAGCCGAGTGTGCAATAAGCAAGAGCTCACGAGTTTCATACGTCGTTTTTCAACACATTTGCGAGGAAAAAACAAACTAATTTACCACACAGCAACAAATACGACAAAAACAAAATATGATAATTATGAAAAAGGCGCGCAGGTTTTTTTTTTGTTTTTTTTTACACGCCAAACGCAAGAATATTTTGCGAACAAAGGAATGAGTGAGCATACAGCCTACTTCAAAATTATAATTTTAAGTGATAAAGTGCAAATATTTTAATATTTTATAACAAAATATTGTGAATTCTGAATAATTTGATAATAATAAATATTTGTTTGACCTAATTAAGGACTAACACAATTATTAATTCCAAAAATTTATATGAATTTTCAGCAGCATACAACCTCTTTGTTGTTACTAAAAAAATAACTGTATTACCCGGCTAAATTGGGAATGCTCTGTTTACTCGCATAGAACTTGCAGTAAGGTACTAATTTAACTTTGTGGGGTTAATTCTATTACGTACTAGCGTTTTATATATTATTGCACGCGTTGGTTATAGCTCGGTTTATGGCCCTAAAAGCGATGTATTAGGGCTCACTTTACGAGCAAGTGTGTTGAAAAGCTTATTATAGTGCAGTAAATAATTATAAATGACAGAATTAGTGATTTAATAAATTATATTGGGAAGATACTTACATCTTGTCATTTTATTCCTTTACAAGCTTCTGCTCACAGCTTCGTTCCTTGAACAGGAACAAGATACCTTTGAACAGTGGGCTGATTTTGTAACTCTATTGCAATCAATTTCTGATTGAAACTGACAGGAATCGCAGTTACATTGCTGCTTTAGTAAGAATCAATGTGACAACTATCTTACTTAAAGCAGCAATGAAACTGCGATTACTGACAGTTTCAACCAGAAGTTGACTGCAACAGAGTTACAAAATCAGGGCGCAGGTGCAGGACCTTATTTACAAATCGACATTTTGGAATTTTAAAATAAATGATGTTAGGGTCATGGAACCAATAGTGGACCACTTAAGCGGATTTTAACTTTCCTGCGGTCACTGTGTGCGCAGTTTTCATTTGAGCGATGCTGCCTTTGGCACCATGATTCTTAGATACATACTTATACAAATGGGGCAAAAATTTATTTAGATATTACAATAGATTTTGTGTAAGGCCGGTCCAAAGGCAAAAATTCAAAAGTCTCCATTACCTGACCACCATTCACCAATAGATGACCACTACTTTATCCAATACCTGACCACCTCAAATAGTCAATTAATTTGCAAAATTACCCTATATAGTTCAAGATAGCTTCATATAATAGGATGTTAAATGAAACACTTTGTCGTTATCAGCATGAAAATATAATTAACTTTAATAATTTTGATAAAAATCAAATAGGTAAATCAACTGTATCTTAGGCAGAGCAGTAGTATACGCATTTTTGATAATAAAAAGAGTAAATAGAAATCACAATATAGCATAATATCTATTCAAAACTAATGAGAAAGTTAAATTTTATAAAAAACATGTTTTCCCATTACTTGACCAGTCTGGTCAGCTTAAGGAAAATTGTAATTTTGGTGCCCCTAAACATAACCAGGGCTCTAAAAATCACATTATTTAGTGAACAGCACAAATATTGTTAAAAATGACTTAAAACATAGCCCCTCATTAACTTTGATGCTTAATGAATCCATAAACATAAACACAATTCAAGATGGATCACGATTTCCAAAGTAATACGAAATTTTATGTCTTAGTAAAAATCTTGACTACTCACGCGGCGCCATCGTTGCAGCAAGAAAACGTCACATTTTTCCACCAATGGGAAGCAAGTTTATATGATGATTGACAGATATAGTGTTGCCACTATTGGAAAACCAAAAACTACCAACTTTGCATGCTTTGCTTTTTTAATATTGCAATAAAACCCCGTTTTGGTCAGCTTTAGGTGACTGCTCTGCTATTGGTTCCACGACCCTAGTACTTTAATTAGGGGCAATTATGTAGTGAACAGAACAAAGATCAGTCTGAAAAAGGGTAAAAAAAGAGAGAGAGCAACGCACACATAGACACCCTGTTTGGTTTGAAATTGAATGCTCAGTTCACTTTGGCGCTGACTGTACCTACCTATGGACAAAAATGAAACCAAAATGCAAGAATAAGTTCATTTTTATTATAATTTAAAATACTACCGTATTTTACAATTTTCTGATTCAGAAGCAGTAACCTACTTGACTAATGAATAAATATGTATTGAACACTTAAGAGATTACACAATACACTATTTTACTTAAAAAAGTAAATTTAAATAATGTGCTGTAAAGCTTAATACCTATTAATAATATTAGACACTATTTTGATACACCGGCCTTTATATTTTTAATTTCAAAATCTATCGCAATCGCTTTCAAGATGTAATACATTGATTCTTCTTTTTGCCATAAATAAAAACTTACCAAAGAAATGCAGCAATGTGTCACATCCATCTGTCAAATGAAAGCGATTGCGATAGATTTTGAAATTAGACAAATTAGCCCCCTGGCTCGATTCTGACGTGCAAACTTGTTTGATCTACTACAAATCTTAGATTTGATTAAAGAAAAAAATATTAGTATCAAATATTGTACTTATTCAAAATGATTTTTGATGTCGTAAATGTAAATAAAAATGTGACCGCCTCTCTTAAGACTATGCTTGTTTCTACTCAGTCTGTCTAATACAATTTGTACAATATTATGTTCGCAATGAGGATCAGTAACGATTTTTGTTTAGTGGCTTATCAGAAAGCTTATGCCACCACATGATTAACTGTGAAGAAATTTTTACGATATCTCTTAAACCTGAGAAGCTATATACGATACGAGCTAAAACGAGCAAAAACACTATTATTTTGGGGGGTCCTTATGACGTCATCGACACGTACGCGAACCTTATGTCGTACGTGATAAAGCACATATTGCCTTGAGCTTGGCATTTCCTTCAAAACCCTTTATAACTCAACCATTTCTAAACGGATTTCAAAAAATCTTTCACTAAGTTTCATAACTATGAATATGTTTTTATATTATACCAATAAAACTGTAGGATTCAAACCTGTTACTGATCCCCATTAGGGCCGGCGCACATATGGAGCAGCGGAGCAGAGCATTTGCTGCGAACACTGAAAAACTAACTTTATAAGATTTACACATTCACTGGCAATAGCAGGATGACAGAAAATTTATCCCGCTTGGTGGCGCTGCTGTAGCTGGAGACCTTTTGTACCTACTTATATCTAAAAATGGTTGATAATAATAATCATTATTATGGAAGTTTAGTCCGTAAGCCCGCGACAATATTGGCTACGTCATATGACATTACGATGAAATGCATGGCACAAGGTCGGAAGATTATCGAAAATAAAATTGGCCGGAAGCTTGAGAAAATCCTTTACTTCCGGTCAAAATTTTAAGGTTATAATTTACGTCATGTGACATCAGGGGGCTTCCCATCAGCAAATTAGAACCATTCTTAAGCAGTTCAGTTCAAAAGCAGGCCTTAAACAGGACTGCTTATAAACTAAACTCGAGCTAAATAAAGGTCATGGTACGTAAAAGTAAGGCAGTTCAATATAAGTCCTGCTTTATGAGCTCAGTCATAGTAAGGCCACAGTACGAGACCCGTAGCATCATTTAGCCCTTCAATAGTAAAGAGAGTTAACATAAGTATAACAGGCTAGCATTATATAACGCATTTGCTAATTCTATTGTAAGTGACGGCCTATCTAGTTATGGTCGAACCTTTAAGACATCTAGACAAGATATAATATAATCTTCAACTAGGTATACTAAAACAAGTAGTCTCACCTAATATTAGGCAGCAGCTAGCTTCAAACAATATCAGTCTATTCAAACATTGTAATGTACTGCCGGTGCACGACCAGGGCCCCTATTTTTGAATCGCTCGTCTGGCGTCGAGCGCTCTTTTCTACAGATTTTCGTTCGACATTTGACTCAAATGTCGAACGACAGACTGAGATCTTGACAGACTCGACCTCGCTTTGCACAACATTTTCGACCGTGTGCCACATTTCATTGTGATGTCATATGACGTAGGCAATATTGTCGCGGGCTAATGTCTAGCTGGACAGTAAACGAAAATTCGCTTCCAACATCCAAAAATTAATAGCAAACAACAAAATGACAAGTCTACATCTACACTAGCGCCAAGTTAGCGGTAGTACGCCGACTGGTGGTCGACAGCAAAATTATCCTGCCATTAATACGACAAAACGCGATGCTCAAGCATGTGCTTAAGTGTTCGATTTTGCACTGTATGTTAATAGGTATTAGGTTGATAATGGCTTTGCAGTTTAAAAATATCTGCTCTTCGTTGCTCCATATATGCGTCAGTTCTTATTCGAGAGAGTATTTATTTTCTGAAATAAATTATTTAATAAATAAGTATATTCATGGGCGTACCTCGGGGGGCAGGGAGGGGCAGCTGCCCCCTGGACTTTGTTTACCTCCAACTAACTATCAAATTGCTATCAATAAAAGTTCTTATTTGCCATACGATATATTTGATTTACAATAAATTTGCCCCCCTCTGGGGGCGATACAATAGATTTGCCCCCTTCTGGCCCAGAACCCGGGTACGCCCATTAGTTTATTTTAGCTATAAATTGCACGACACTTGTTCGACATGTTTCGCTAACCGTTTAATAGTTTGTTACGTAACTCTGTTGCTAACAATTCTCGATTGAAAGCGCAGTTACATTGCTGCTTTAAGATAGTTCTCGTATTGGTTCTTACTAAAGCAGCAATGTAACGGCGATTGCTGTCAGAGTTGATTGCAACAAAGTTACGTAATTACCCCCCTGGTCAACGAAAGATGAGACTGAGATGATGGCGCCACTTTCCCTGTTAAATTAATAAGTTATTGGAAACTGACTTCTAAAACAAGTTGCTCTACCAACCGAGTCTTATCTTTCGTTGACCAGACTTTATCTTCGTTTAGTGTGTGATATGGCTTATAAAAAATCGTTTCATTTAAAACCATAGACAACATTGCGATTTAAAATGTCAAATCCACCTAGCTACCTACTTTGCATTATCGGTTTTAAAAATGTTACTTGTTTCGCGCATGTCCTGCGGGTCTATCGGTTCAAAAAAATTAAGTTAATGTTAATTGTGATTAGATGTATGGATACATTGTTACTTCATTTTGGCACAAATAAAATAATACTTACCAAAGAAAAGTAGCAATGTATTGCAACAATGCAATCAGCCCTGTTAATTCATTTAAAGCACAACAATAATAGTTGTTTTTCAGTCATTAATACATAGCACGTTTAAGAATTCGTGTAATTCGAGTTGTCGAAGTAATGTCGCCACACTCTGTACTCCTCTTTGGCACCGAATGGCCCCGCTTCCGTATTAGGCTCTTCTATTCTTTTTCTTCTATTTCTGAAAAGAAATAGGCCATTAGAACTTTGTCCATCAGCCATTTTTTATGTCCCCACTGCTGGGGCACAGGCCTTCCTTATGGGTGGTAAGGAGGACGGGCCATAACCCACCACGCGGGCCCAATGCGGATTGGTGGGTGTTAACGACTGCAAATACAGCCGGGACCAACGGCTTAACGTGCCTTCCGAAGCACGGAGGAGCTCGAGATAATACATTTTTTGGTCACCCATCCCATGACCGACCCTTGCGAACATTGCTTAACTTCCGCAATCGCTGGGCCAGGCGCTAAACCACTGCGCCACTGAGCTCCTCTTTGATCTAGAACTTTGATCTTAGCGAAAATGTACAGATCTCTTCCGTACTGATGCTATCTCTTTCTTTTTCATAATAATAGTAACGATAATAATGATCTGAGTACGGCAGTTTAACCTAGAATCTCAGAATATATAATAGTTCCTACTAAACGTACAGAAGTCCATCTGCGCGAGGCCAATCAAATGATAAGTTACTCTCGCTGCACGGCAATAAAGTATAATTTCAAATTGCACAGATCTGCGTGCATATTATTGTATGCTCATTCTCTTTCTGTCGCGTAGTTCTGTCTCAACCGACACACGTCATCCCTCGTGCGGTGGCTCGACTGAGTCAGCCGCGAGCAGTATGCTAATATAAAAGTTTAAGCGCGGAGTGAGACCTCCCTGCTTGAATGTCTGACGTAGACTTCTACCGCAGGAGAATGTCAACTGTTTCTGTCAAACAAAATCCTTTCAGGGATGATTTTTCAATGCTTTATTCGTTTGATAGCGTATAATACAGCCAAATTGAAAATGTTTGTCATACATTTGTCTGTCACATTTTTGAATGTTTTTTATTTTATTTGGTTAATAATTAAATTGACTGATACCTGTTAACTGAGAATTGAAAAATCAGCCCTTAATAGACTATCTATTGAAAGTAATTTCTGCCAAGTAATTTTAGCCTCTATACCTTTTAGGGTAGGGTTGTTTTAAGTGAACCGTTCTGTGGTGGAGACTTAAGCTGCCGCTCTGTGCGAAACGCTTCCCGCAGATGTTGCAAGCGTGGTTCCGCTCTCCCGTGTGTGTCTAAAAAAAAAGAATATTAATGAACGTTATGATTATGAGTAATTCAATGTTTAGGAGCAATTCTTTCGTTCCAGTTCCAATAGGATAAAACACCGAATTTGAAAAACATTTACGGTGTTACTACAAAAGATTTTAAATCCAGTGTTTAAATGTGACGCTGTCACTTTTTTACAATATTGTTTGAAAGAGATAGCAATCACATTTAAAGAGTGCCTAAATTAAACATTGTTTAAAATCTTCTGTAGTACAGTACGAGGCAAACATCTTGACACTTGCGACGGAGTGGGGATAAGTTCGCGCGACCAATAGCGCGTGCCCCCCTCCCGCCGCCCGCGCCCCTCACCGCTACGCATGCCCAAAATACGCGTTCCGCGAAATCCCCACCCTATTTCTAGATGTTTGCCGGCTACTCTTTTTCTGTGATTCAACTCATTGAGTTATTTTTTACTCTGTATACTCACCACGATATGATTTCTTAACATATTGTTAGTAGTGAACGATCGTCCGCACGTGTCACACGTGTACATCTTGCGACGCGTGTGTTGGTTCAGATGGGCGGGGACACTGCTCGGCTGTAGAAATATAAACAATTATTAATGTAATATACAGGGTGCCGAATAATGGAAGATAGGGACCATCGAACTAAACAACTTTTACTATGGGGCCAACTCTGAAATCGCGAAAAAAAATCCGCTATTTCATACATTTTGAAATTTTCGTTATTAATTTTTGAAACAGCAGATTTTTTATTCGCGATTTTGGGGTTGGTCCTATATTATATAATATAAAAGTCAGTCTGATGGTCCCTGTCTGCCACATTCGGCGTTATTTTTTGTCAAGAAACTAGAATTATTATTACTAGCAACACGTGGTTGTTGCACAATAACACGAATGACAAAGAAAGTGGCTCCCCCATTGATTTCAAGACTTTCTTGACAGATTGTAAATAAATAAATAAACATATTTATTTAATAAACAACGACGGTATCAAAAACACTCAAACCTGGCAATATATAGGTACTGCCAGGGCTTTGTCACTTCGCGCATGAGTATGAAGCGCTCGGCGTCCTCAGTGAGGACCGATTTTATACGTCAGAAAAGATAAGAGCTACGCGACAGAAAGAGAGGCAACGATAGTTGAATATAATAAATAATAAATAAATCATTTATTTCAGACAACAGAAATATCATTTACAATATTAGGCCCATATAATAAATACCTTACAGACTAACATACGTATTATATATTATATAACTACTTATTTATAATAATATACTTATTTATAATAATAGGGATGTTGACTATTTTTTTTATTTTATGTTACATAAATTACCTCTCAAAAAAAGAAACATTGGTAAAAGAATTAATTCGCTAGCATGAAAACTGCCCGAGATATCACAGTGTGAAATGCACACAAATGGACTCGATCAAAAATGCTTGCAAGTTATGACGTCACCTCTTGCAAGTTTGTATGCCACGCATAGGAAATTTGTTCAGCAGCTATATTAAATTATTTTTTACCATCGCCACTCAAAAAAGTGCGTCTTATTCATTGATAACAGTGAATAAAACGCGTTTTTATTCACCGAGTGAATAAAAGTATTTTGAATTTGAAACAAGCGCGCAACATATGAATTATGTACAAAAAAAAATAAAACGTCCAGAAGTATGGAGCTATTCCATAGATAAATAAAAAAAAATATCCCGCCTATTTTAGTTAAGTTCTTTTTAGTGTCTTAGCTTTGGGTTCTTTTATCTATAGGTTATTTTTAGTGTCTTAGCTTTGGGTTCTTTTCTATCTATGATAGGGAGATTAGATGTTCAGTCTGTGGCATCAGTCCTTTTTTTCAGGGTACGATCATCAGTGTACCATGAGTTGATGCAAACTGTGGCCCTACCATGAGTTGATGCAAACTGTTTACGTTACCGTAAACTATCGTTTTGTCTCTTTCACTCGCACTGACTGTGAGCAGTATATCTGATAGTTTACGGTAACGTAAACAGTTTGCATCAACTCATGGTAGGGCCACTGTTTACGTTACCGTAAACTATCGCTTTGTCTCCTTTACTCGCACTGTGAGCAGTATATCCGATAGTTTACGGTAACGTAAATAAGTAGTTTGCATCAACTCATGGTAGGGCCACAGATCTGGAAAAAATTCAAAGTCTACAGATTGATGGCATGGATTGATTCCAGACTGACTGATCATGTACTCTCCCTCTTATCTTGGTTGTTTTATGTAACGAAAGCTTCAAATTTCATATTATACACTTCTGAAGCTTGCGCGCGTACAGTTCATTAGAAAATTTCAAAATATCTAATTTCACTATTTAATTTTATTTTTCTAATGTTTTAAATATTATCGATTTCCTACCTAAATATCAAAATCTGATAACCTATATATACCTACTATAGGTATAAGTACTGCTATTTGTTTTCTTGCAGTCGATGGTAAAAAGTAGAGTACACAACTCGTGAAAAAAAAATTCATCTCGGTCCTTTGTATCCCTCGCTTCGCTCAGGATTCTACTCTTGAATCCCTTGCTACGCTCGGGATTCAACTCTAGAATCCTTCGCTACTCTCGGGATCCAACTTAGTCCCTCGAACTAAATTTCCTTTTTTTCACTTGTTGTATAATCTACTAGTGTTTATCAAAATGGTTTCTTCGACAAATTTGCTATACATTTTACGGACTAATTAAAGGTATCATTTATTTTAATAAATTTTATACTTTTTAAATGGACGTGTCCACCCAACTTTGAAAGGGTCATAAAACAAATAATATGCAATATATAAAACCAAGAGGTATACAAGCTACTCTAAAAGTTTAATATGTTTACGATTTTTATTAGTATTTCGTTATTTTATTCATTAGTCAACATCCCTATTGTAGGGAAGGGAGCGCTCTGCGACCTGAATTGCACTTTATTACGTCGAATCAAGAGTCGGTATTTCTTTAAATGATTTTGCGGAGTGCATCTTCTGTACTATACTATTGTCTGGCTAAACCACAGATTACTTACCGCTAAAGAAGTGCCGCATATCTCGCATATCACTCGATCCTTGGGCGAGTAGAAAGGTTTCCTAGGGTGTTCAGAGTGATGATGCTTCATACACGCCGACTGAGATTCGAAGTGTTTCCCACACTACGTAAGAACAAATTAAAAAAAAACTTTTTTATACAATTTAATAACAATAAAAAGAAAACTTATTTTTCTAGGTACAGTCGGTAGCACGTCAGACTATACATGTTGACATTGAGACCGCCTTTATGCCGTACGCAATAAGAGCTGTTTTCGTAGTTCACCTGTTTAACCTAACGTGCCGTCGTGCGTACATCATATTTTGAAAGCGAAGCGATAACGAAGTTTTGCAATTATTTGTTTAGTTGAGCTGAACTTGTGGAGATATTTGGAGGGAGCAGATTTTTGAATTAAATTTAACAAATTTTCAAGAAGCATAATAGGTAGCTAAAGTAGGGTTTTTAATTCTAGTAATATAATATAACACTTAATGATAATATACACAGTACTTACGTGTTGACATGTTGTAGGTTTCTTTGCTACCTTTGTTGGCACTTTATTAAGATTTTTCTTTCTTACTGCCGATAGTGTTTTTTCTACTCTAGATTTCCTGAAACATATTTAATTATAAAAAAAAGTGTAACTGATAGACAAGACTGACAAGTGAAACTTACTTACAGTGGCTAACTGATTGTAGTAAAGTAGTTTTATCTCGCGAATGTGGGTGAATTTAACGAATTTCAACCTTATTGCGTGGCCTTTGGGGATCGTCCTAATAGACGCGACTACGCGATCATCGCAAGTTCGCGCGAATTTTAGTCGCAAGAATGCGCGATCATACTGATGTCGAATAGGTGTCCTTATTGGCATTCGTGCGATACGGTCGCGCGAATAAAAATTTTGAAAATCTATTTGCGCGAACTAAGTTTGTATGAATCCGCGATCAAACATACTGATGTCAAATAGGGGTCCTAACCTAATCCTAATAGGGATGATGACTAATGAATAAAATAACGAAATACTAATAAAAATTGTAAACATATTAAACTTTTAGAGTAGCTTGTATACCTCTTGGTTTTATATATTGCATATTATTTATTTTATGACCCTTCAAAGTTGGGTGGACGAGTCCATTTAAAAAGTACAAAATTTATTAAAATAAATGATACCTTTAATTAACATTAATTAATGTCCAACTTCGAGAAAGAGATCTCTCGTCGAATCCAACTCGGGTGGGCAGCATTCGGGAAGCTTCGAAAAATCTTCGCGTCCGACTTACCTCAGTGTCTCAACACGAAACAGTGTGTGTTGCCAGTCAGTGATGACTTACGGCAGTGAAACGTGGTCGCTAACTATGGGTCTTATAAGGAGGCTCAAGGTCACCCAGCGTGCAATGGAGAGAGCCATGCTCGGCGTTTCCCTGCGTGATCGAATCAGAAACGAAGAGATCCGCAAGAGAACTAAAGTAACCAACATCGCTCGAAGGATTGCTCAGCTGAAGTGGCAATGGGCGGGACACATAGCGAGAAGAACCGATGGCCATTGGGGCGGAAAGGTTCTGGAATGGCGACCGCGCACCGGACGGCGCTCCGTGGGTAGGCCCCCGACAAGGTGGACCGACGATCTGGTGAAGGTCGCGGGAAGCCGCTGGATGCGGGCAGCGCAGGACGATCGTCGTCGATCCTTAGGGGAGGCCTATACCCAGCAGTGGGTGTCGTGCGGCTGATATGATGACCTTTAATTAGTCCGTAAAATGTATAGCAAATTTGTCTAAGAAACTATTTTGATAAACACAATATTTAATATAGCTGCCGAACAAATTTCCTACGCGTTGCATACAAACTACTTATTCGTGACGTCATAACTAGGAAGCCATTAGTATGGAGAGTTTTTGGGCGAGTCCATTTGTGTGCATTTCACACTGTGATATCTCGGACAGTTTTCATGCTAGCGAATTAATTCTTTTACCAATGTTTCTATTTTTGAGAGGTAATTTATGTAACATAAAATAAAAAAAATAATCATCATGCCTATTGGCATTCGCGCGCTAATCGCGTCGCGTCGTTTGTACGCTATGGTCGTGTCGTTAGTTCATGCGATGATCGTTCTTTCTTTTGCGCTCTCCAGCAGATGCGCGAAAGCCGCGAACTTCCCGTGAAGCATGAGTGTACAACCGATTCGCATATTCTTCGCAGCTTCGCGTCGTGTTCGCGCCTCGTTCCCGTAAATTGTCGGTTTTTTGTCCCGCGACAAAGAGATTGCAAGCTGCGAACTTGGCGCGAGAGCGACTAGGCTCCACATTCGCACTGTTCTCGCGTGAAGGCAAGTTTTAAAAATCATAACTTTATAAGCTGTGAGTGTTTTATGTATTTAGAGCTGTTTTCGGGAATTTAAAATTATGTTTGATTAATTTACTCTGTAAAACATCATAAATACCCCTCACCATCAGCAGCAACTTCGGCATCCATCTTTGTCGAGTGCGCGAACTATACTGTGAACCTGGCGCGAACCTTGGCGAATGTGGAACTGTGGGGCAGTCTTGCCGTGATTCGCAAGCGATCCGCGCCGCGACTTCACGCCGTGATTCGCGCGTGTGTCTGGACTCTGGAGAGGCCGTTTCACATATTTCTTGACATCGCGCGAACATGCGATGGTCGCGTCGCTTACTCGCGCGATGATCGCGTAGTCGCGTTCTCTTAGGACGATCCCTAAGAGTGTTCACCCGCGTTCGTGAGATAAAACATCTTCAAAGGGCTGATTTTTCAATCCTCAGATAACAGGTATCAGTCAGTTTAAATATTAACCAAATCTAATAAAAGTCATTAAAAAATGTGACAGACAAATGAATGACAAGCATTTCCAATTTGGCTGTATAATACGCTATCAAACCATAGATATAGTATATTAAAAGGGGTAGATGCGCTACCGAGCGACCGGGTGTAAGGGATAGATATATTATGACGTCAAAATATGGGGTTGCCATGATCAGAAAAAGTACCCTTAACTGTGTAGCATCCGTTAATGTGCAGATTACTAGTTAAAGTACGGAAATCGTCTACTTTAAGAAAAAAATCGCACTTTAACTGACTCGACCAGTTAATCTGCAGATTAACGGATTCCGTACTGTAATGGTAACATAACATTACATACATAGAGTAAAATAGCTGGGGGTCGCTCAGCGGGTCTACCGGCTAAAAATAATAAAGTTAATGTTAACTGTAATTTGATAGATGGATATGATACATTGCTTCTTTTTTTTGGTAAGTTTTTATTTGTGCCAAAACGAAGTAGCAATGTATCACATACATCTGTTAAATTATAGTTAACATTAACTTCATTGTTTTTAGCCGGTAGAGCCGCAGGTAGTTGATATGAGATTGTGTGGTTAATGGAATAAAAAGATAAACTTTAAATGAAAACAGGTAAAGTCTTTATTAAACATTGGAATACAGAACTTTTTTTATTAACGTTAGTTTTTCTGTTCTTCAGAAACAATTTTTTTCAAAATGTTTTGAACAAATTCGTGTCTGGCACCCAATTCTTTTTTCCAGTTGCTTTTATACATTTTTCACGAGTTTTATCTTCCGTCGGAAATCTGAAAAAATCAAATCGCTTGAAATTCCCTGAAATATGGGGTAATTTTTGGGGAAAATTTTCTATATAGTAGGCATCCGGAAATCGAATTATAAACCTACTGATTTTAGTAGACGTCAAAGCTAAGCCGACTTCTACTATTACGTAGATGTACGCAATTTTACCGGTTTGTATGTCAAATGTTTACGAGGTTATTTTTAGAAATAATTTTTAGATTTTTCCTATTTATCAGGTATTTCATGATATAACTAATGATTTAGCTCAGAAACTTGGTTCCTGTGAGATTTGAGAAAGAAATACGCGATCAAAATATAGAAAACAGTGTACTTACGCATAAAATGTAACACCCGCTTATTTTCTTTGATTGTTGCTTTTGCAGCCAAATATCGAACACCCCACCATTTTGTATGCTGGACACAAACACAACACATACGATTTATAATAAATTTTGGGTATCAATTAGGTAGTAATCTACAAAACCTTTAATTTCTTTGGCACTCTTGATATAACCCCACTTGTTTGTTTGACCTAGTTGAACTGTACCAATAACCCGACCATGAAATAAAGTCCGGTCGGTGATAGAGATAAAACATGACACTCTTCTCTATTTCCTCCTATAGGAATCTCAATAAGACGATCTCGCTCTATCAAAGCATGTCAGACCCTTGTATCAAACGGATAAAGCTCTATCTAGGCATTGAAAAATCAGCCCTAGTCTTCCTTATGGCAACTTTGTAGAATAATGTTCTTTTGTTACTCACCTAGTATATAGTTCGACTGTGTTCTGAAATAGGTAAACTGTATTAGAAGAACAAAATAAAAATGCGCTACAAAATAAAGTCTCAAAGCCTCATATCCCTAAGCAAACTTTTTTAAACTAGGTGTAAACTTACTCTTCGTTTATTAATAAGGTGGTTAATAACGTTTTAAATACAAGGTTTAGTAGAACTCAAAATAAACAGATGTTTTGATGTTGATCTAACTAAGAACATCAACTTGTTGATTAAATTGAAATCATAAAACCGATATGAAACTTACCTGATGTCCTTCCTCGTCTCTAAAATCTATTTCGGTGTCATCCTTTATTAAATTTCTCGAAGAGCCGGCGTCAATCAGTTTGCTTAAAGAAAAATGGATAATTAAAGCATCTTAAAAACTACTATCCTGCATTATACAGCTCGCGCAAACTTGACCCAAATTTTAGTACCACGTGCCATGCGCAGTAGCAATTTTGGGTACAAAAATGTTTAGTGCGCAAGTCTAATTAAATAAATAAATATTTGACAACATCACATATATTGCACCGATTCCAAAGTAAGTTGCTAAGCACTTGTGTTATTGAAATCAGAGACAACGGTGGTACCACAAACACCCAGACCTGAGACAATATAGAAAAGTTCATTTTCTACATTGACCCAGCCGGGGATCGAACCCGGGACCTCAAGAGATGGTGACGCCTTGAAAACCGGCGTGCAAACCACTCGACCACGGAGGTCGTCAAAATTTGTTTGTCTATGGTTTGGTCCAAGTTATATTGCGCGAGCTGTACAATAATAGACCCCCTTGTCGCTGTCACTAAGGGTAGCGACCCCACAAGTTGAAAACCATTCGGCTAGAGAAATAAAGAATGTTTAAAAATAAGTGTCTTACTCGTCCGTGTGCATAGCAGAATGCAACAGGTGTTTGTCGTACGCTTCCGTGGTATCAAACTTGATTTTACATACGTCGCAGTACGTGCTGCCTTCGACTTCCACGGTATCCTGAAAAGGGTTAAGCTATATTGGAGTTTGGAAAACCAGTTCAGCGTTTTTGTATAGCTATAAATCTCTACGCTCTGCTTAGAAACAATATTTTACTGTCACATCCTCTCTGGTTGACTGGGAGAGAATGCCTTATTAATTAAAAGATTAAATAAAATAAATAAATTTGCATTTAGTCGGATTCCCTACGTCCACTTCTCATGTGGTCCACTTATTACCGTTAGTCCATTTCGCAGAACGTCCATTTCGCATGTTCAACTTTCACATAATTATGGGAGAAGGTATTTTTTTTGTTCTTTTTACATAAATATATTGTTTATAGAGAATGTTAACGTATATATTTTCACTTTTTTATATATTTTGTTTTTTTTTGTAAAGGATTAAATAGAAAGTGGACCAAATGCGAAATGGACATTCTGCAAAATGGACCAAATGCGGAAGAGATGTGTTTTTGGAATGTAGACCAAATGCGACGTGGACGTAATGCTTCTAAACGAGAAAAATACGGTGCAGGGTACGTTAGTGTAACTTAACACTTATTACTTATTTTCAACTTTCTAAAAAACAAAAAATAGTCTTTTCCTACTTAAGATCAAAATAAGAAGAGTTTTACTATTACATACTTACAGTATCATTGATATGTTTGACTTTTTGATGTAAATATAGTCCAAGATCGCTGACAAATGATTCCCCGCACCGTGAACACATATGTTTACTCCTGTGCGTCCGAAGATGAGTGTAGAAAGTAGACATATGTCTGAAAGTTTAATAAAATACAACTTGATGAAATTAACGACTCTATATCTGAGAAAATAAAGATCATTTTTGAGTGAAACTGTAGTTCTAATCTAATCATGAAAGTAACATTATTTTTAGACATCAGCCATTTTTAATACGCCCCTGGTGTTTGGCCCATGGGCCATAACCGACTACGCCCAATGCGGATTGGGGTGTTGAAAACATTGTTTTACTTACTTGAACTCCTTGTCACAATGAGGACACTTTCTGATGACACCATTATGGTATTCTTCGTGAAATAATGCAGATTTACTGAAACAAAAAACAAAATTACTTAAGTAGGTAAGAACGAGTACTTACTATATAATTATGTATTTTCAGAATCTCATTATAATGATTTTACCATATTTTCAAAATATCATTATAAATAATTATTAATGGTGTCATTCGGTTGGCATGACTTAACTAAATTGACTATCTAAATTAGATTTTTGCTTTCTGTTGTCTTTTCGATACAGGAAGAAAAGGATGGTAAACTAAATTTTGTAAAGTTCTTGCCAACCGAATCAACACCATTTGTCGCGGAGATCGCGATTCCTCGTGCAACCTAATCTGTGAGTAAAAACTTTTTCCCCTCTGTGGTTGTATGTTGGCAACACTGAAATAACTGTTGCGAAATAAAAAAGGTAAAAGAGGGTAGCAGCGAACGTTTTATGTGATGGGCGCGCTTAGTTCAAAGGTGTAGTACTGAGAAAGTAAGTAAAACAGCTTAAATTGTGCCCTTTGGTGAGCGGCGTGGCCCACAAATCAAATCATGAGTAAGATTGATATTATAATGCTCATTCTAATGTAAATGTAAATCCCCATGTGTGTATAAGTGACCTTGGAATACAAAGAAGTGTGCTCAGTAAAGAAGTTATGTAAATTAAGAGTAAGAAGTAAAAGAGGGTTGTGAGCATTGTTTCGCCGGCGCGGCTTGGACGTGGACTGTAGGGGTGTTGTTGGAGGTCCAGAAGGGGAAGCCTTAAATGGCTAGCCCACAATGCTCATGCGTGTGTGCTTAAGAAGGTAGCCTCACGCTGGAACATGTGCATAGTGAAGAAGTGTTGTTTTCCCTCTAGTATAGTTATAAAGCCTAAGTGAAGTCATTAGCAACCTCATGGTGGAAGTATAAAGCCTTTATGAGTCATTGGCACACCGTGTACAGGTTTAAAGCTTTGGCAATATAGTGTACAGTATTCAAAGGTTATGCGAGTCAAATTGTTGTAGTTTACAATTTTACTGAGTACATGAAATGTGTTCCAAGGTTCCTTTTCTTTGATCCATCTTATGTCGCTGTAAATCTATATACATATCTACCTATTTTATAATCAAGATTTAATTATACCCCCATAATTGCGAAGCCTCGCGACACCATTATCGAGCTGTAAATTAGTAACTTTCGTATCTTTACAACGTATTACAAAAAAAACCCTCAATGCCGAATATGGTATATAGAGACCATTACTATGGGAACAACTCTGAAATGGCGAAAAAAAATTCAGCTGTTTCATACAAAAAGTAATAACGAGAAAATATGCAAATGTATGAAACAGCTGATTTTTTTTCGCGATTTCAAAGTTAGTCCCATAGTAAAAATTTATCAGTTTGATGGTCCCTATCTCTATCTACAATATTCTGGTTTAGCCAGTTATTCAGTTACATGTTGTATAAACATAAGTTATAGAATTTGAATAATACTCACTCTATATTACAAACTAAGTTACATCGGAGACATTCGAACCTCGTGTAGTGAAGTCTCATGTGTTTATTTAAGAAGAAAGCAGTCTTGAACCGACACTTGCAGAAGCGGCATATCAAAGGACCAAGTGCCTGAAATCACAATACAAAATGTTGATTAGAAGTATGAACAATAAAAACAGGTATAGTTTGACCGCAAGCGCTGTACCGCACCTTGGGTAGTGAACGATGTGGAGGGAAAGAGAGAAAGCGGCGATAGACGAACGTGCGGGAGGGAGAAAGAGGAGGCTGCTCTGTTCCTGTCCTCGCCCAACGCAAGGCACCAGTTAGACTAATAATATAAGTGCCAACAATGCCCATGCCCACTAAAAACAACGAAAAAGATGACTGCACTACTGTAATTTAGAGAGTATTTATTTAGCTCCCAAGCTCAATAAACGTTTTCTTGTTTGTGTTTTAATGGACATAACAGATTGTGATGGCTAGGCTACGTTAGGCTGAAATGAGTTAAATAAGTACAATAAAAAAATATTAACCATTGAAGCTTCAATCAAGAATATCCTAGATAACACTTCATGAACAAAAGAACACGTAATTATGGCATTGATAAACTGAAATCTCCACATGAATATTTTTATCTGGGTTCAAATTACTGTGCTTTCCAAATTCAACTTTAAATAGTAAGAGACAAAGATAATACTTTGTACAAAATAAGCTCCCAGTTTGGGGTGTTATTTTGAGGTGAAGTTTTTGAGACTCTGACTGGACATCTAGAGTATTCTTGATGGAACCATTGAAGTCAAACAATATTTACCTCTCCATGTCTGAGTGGCATATGTCTATCTAACATACTCTTCTGAGAGAATCCTCTAAAACAATCTGTGCATTTATAAGCTGCTCTAAGATATTTCTTGTCCTGTGCTCTAGCTAGATGTTCTACCATAGCTTCTTCATCTGTCAAAAATGTCTTCTTCCAAAAACCAGAATCTAAGAATTTGAGAGCCTTTGGTGTTCCACCTTTTGCTTTAGTAAATTCAACATTTTTTCTTTCTAGTGATACAGCGGTCTTTTTCTTTTTAGCTAAAATTTCATCATCTGAATCTGTGTCTTCTTTATTTTTAGCTAATTTTCTTCTCCTTTTCTGTCTAGGCTTTGATAGCTTAAGTTTTTTATTTGATGTTTTACTTTTTTTGTTGTTCTGCTTTTTCTGTTTTGTAACCTTTTTCACTATTATAGGTTCTGGCTCAATAACTTCATTGTTATCAAGTGGAAAAATCTGAAATTTATACTTAGAACCTGTATCTTGCACTAATTCTGGTTCAGATTCAGCTGCTGGTATATCAAGATTGTCATTTATATTTTCTGTATCGGAGAATGTGTTGTCTGTACAATCAATTTCAATTGAATTATCATCAATTTCAATTATGTTTTCTTCTTCAACATTAGCGTACTCAAAGATGTAAGTGTTAACCCGTTTGTTTGTAATTAATATATCTAGGGTGCCAAAATTTAGCTTTGGACTTTCTTTTGCCTTTATACTGTTTATTGCTGACTGAGTGATCTGAAAGGTTAATGTTATATTTCAATATTTTGTATCATATAGGTATTTATATCAAATTATTCAATGCTTCCTACTTAAGCACACTACTCAAAGCCCTGCATTCTTACTTGATTTCCTACTTACATTTAGGGATGGATCTAGTGAGTTGGTTGGTTATGGTACAAGGGCTGTTTTATTTTAATAATTTCTAGTATAATATTTATATCAAATTATTCAGTGCTTCTTAGTATATTAATTACCTTTCCATTCCAGAGTTTTTCTGTAAGTTCATTGTGACTGTAGTAACACTTTTCTCTGAACAAATGAAACTTATGCAAAGTCGCAGCACATTCAAAGCAAAAATACTGAGGCAATCCATCAACATTGCTGACCTAAAAAACAATATACAGATTACTTTTCTTGATGAAGTTATTAGCTATTAATTAAATGTATGATGTTTGGTGAGATCTTAATCTTTGATAAATGATTGTGAAGGGAGTTGATTAGTTACAGGAAATAATGGACGAGAAGGCTGCATAGCACCTTAAATAAAGGTGTATAAACTGTATGTATACCTAATGGGAAAAAATCCCAGACAGGACAGGGACTTGCTGTGCGCCATGCATTTTCCCCTGTCCCGTCCACGCATCGTCCCGTCGTGTTCCCGTCACATACAAAATCCGGCAAACATCTTGATGCTCCACTATGGGACCGAACGGTGCGTTCCATCTCAAAAATCTATAAGTTTTTTGTTTCTTGATTGATTTTGAATTGATTTTTTTTATACGTATTCCTGAATACTTATGCTATTAGATAATTAAAACTTTACAAATATAAAATTTAGATAACTTTCATACAAAAATTAAATTTATAACACAATAATTTAAAAAATAATGAAGAAGAAGATTTAAAACTATTTAAGTTAATAAGTAGGTATGTAGGTAGTACATTACAAAAACATACTTACAATGAAAATGATTACCGCGAAAAAAATGGAGTGAAAATATTTTTCTAAAAATACTCATAAAACTATGCTATTTTGTGCTTACTTGTTAAATAACAAGTATTTTATTCTAAATAAATAATAACAAGTATATAATTAAATATAATTAATTATTAATGTATCCACAAATGTCATAAATAAGTGCAAATAACGAGAATCGTTAATTTTTTTTTCCTCGGTCCACATTTTTGCTTCTACCTCGAATTGGCTCAGTAATGATGCAGGGTTTTTTATTTCCTTGTATTACTGAATAGTTAAGGAATTTAAAAATGCCATTAACTCGACATCTGCAGCTATCGGCAACAATGAAACCTCTACTTGAAAATCAGAAAGACGGAAAATTTTCTTATGACACAAAAAATAATTAAAAACTAAAACATTCTCATAAAAACATAATGTATTTCTAAACTACAGATCCTGAGCAATCCAAAAATGTATAACACTTATATATTTTCTTGAAGAATTTAGAAAATATTTTTTTAAGTTCAACTTCCATAATCAATAATCTGGTTAATATGAAATTATCGAAATTCCATGTTTGGGTGTAATTTTATCTATTTAAAACTGTTTTTTTATATTCTTTCGGATAGCTCTATCTTCTCAGAATATAAAACAACCAAAACGGTTTCAGTAACACGACTTTTGTCTGAACCATTTTTGAGATGGAAAACACCGTTTGGTCCCATAGTGCGCTCCTTCGACTGAGTGGGGAGAAGTTGGCGCATGTGCACTTGCGAGCGCGCGCCCCTCTTTCGCCGCCCACGTACCTCGCCGCTACACATACAAAAAAACGCAACACGCGTTCTGTGCAATCCCCACCCGATTTCAAGATGTTTGCCGGATACTGTATATTTTGTTGCTATATTTTTATATGCAACGATGTCAAGAAATCGCACCATTCCGACCCCGTCTCGTACGGAAAAAACACAAATCTATATGGGGACAGAGTGTTTACAAAATATAAATAAAAGTGTATATTTTAAAGGGTTCTTCACTGAAGCAAATTATGAAGTTTATGAATGAAAATAACTGCATTGATGAATGGATTTTATATTGATTCTATTAATATTACATATAATTAAAAATTTAGACAGGCACATCATCAGATTGATTATTATAATAGGAAAAATGTTTTAAAACTTACTGGCAAAGTCATAATCTCTTCATAATAATTTTTAAGGTAATACGTATCAATTTTATAAAATTTTGTTTCGCCACGAAGGCATATTCGACAAACTTGTAAGTCGAACATTCTTGTCCTTTAGAACACTTTTAATTAGTGAACTTTTATCATTTTATAAATAAACCAAATAATGTTTGGTAGGTGACCATTTTGAGTTTTTGACATATCGGTCACGCACGTCTCGTTAGTCTGTGGTCACGTCACTTTACTGTCATTGGGTGCATTCCAGCAGGTTAATCGCTGATGAGTCATCGATCGCCATAGAATACAATTTAACAATGGAAAGCAAAACAAATACTAATACAGCTTGAACATAAAGAGTAACAAAAATTGAGGGCGCTACTATCTTAGTAAACACGTCAAAATCACGAATAATTTGGCAACACTGACTATATTTTGTACCTGAAAAATTTTAGTTCCATTTTATTTAATTTCATCTCTTTATGGCCAAGCTGTAAATCCATCGTACAAGCGATTTATTAACGCGCGATTTTTTAGAAAAGGTACCTTATTGGGCCATAAAGTGCCTTTTCCCGTGGAACGTCACATAATGAGGCCTTTGTTTTGACAGGTCTCCAAACACAGTGGCGCTATACAATCGGCAGGCTGATTATCTAAATAGAAACTATTTTAGCGACCGTTTTCATTTGACATACATTGCTACTTTTCTTTGGTATGTTTTTTTTACCCCAAAAAGAAGAAGCAATGTATCACATTCATCTGTCAAATGAGACGGTTGCTAGGTGGTTTCTAATGAGATAATCAGCCCGCCGATACATTTGGAACCGATAGGCCTTTCTACAAACACAGTAGCGCTGCCCAATCGAATACTTTTGGAACTGCCAAGATTAGTACCCATTATTAGGTTTTATTCGAAGCGTCAGAAAAATCGTGCGATAAATCGTCGAAAAAGCGCTTGTTCGAACGAACGCTTAAAATCACAGACGTATAACCGCGGTCACTCACATGCGCGCAAAAGTTCGTACAGTGTACGAATGTTTTCAATTATGTATGGAAAATCATTTGCGAATATCTGCGAATGTCCATCCTACACTTGTAGGTTCGCGTATTTGCGCGAATGTGAGTGACCGGTATAAGAAGATACTACGTTTGATGCGGGCTCCAGACTCCTGCGTGATTCGCGGCGTGAATTCACGCCGTAATTTTGCCGTGAAGTCGGCGTGAATTCACGCCGTAATTTTGCCGTGAAGTCGGCGTGAAAAGCATGACCCTTCACACTCGCTATTGTTTACAGTTTAGTTCGCGCGCTCGTCGAGAATGGACGCCGAATTATGCACTTCAATCTTTGTGTTTAGCATCCCATAAAATGGAATCGGCATGATAACACTCAATTAACACAATTTCCTGCTCATTCGTCCAAGCGACGCTCATTTTGACGCCCCGTACTCCGCAAATAAATAAAAAACCTCACGCACGGCACTGTTTTCACGCGCGAGTGTGGATGCGCTTGCGTTCACGGGAGGTTCGCGCACCGCGAACCCTTTGAAGCGGGCGCAAATACCGACACGGAACGGGGAACAAGGCGTGAACGGGCGTGAAGCCCGTGAACAGGCGCGAAAACCATCCACACTCGCGGTTCGCGGCTTTCACGGGTGTTCACGGCGCGAATGTGGAGAACCCTTAAAATGTATACTGTGGTGATTGATGACCTAACGATTGGTCTGCTGGAATGCACCCATTGACACTATCACTCACTGATCTGTGGTCTCTATACAGAAAAAAAAAATGTTTGATTGAGCAAATAAAAAATTGATTCCTTGCTTTCGTTTCTCAAAATAATTTATTTTATTTTATTGCTAAATAAAACCCACGATCGCAGTGTATGTACAAAAAACCGTGTTGAATTGGAAAGATAAATATATTATGGACGACCTAAAAGTGTGTAGAATATGTCTTCGGACTGATAAGTTCGCGAAATATTACAAGTTGGAGGAGTTTTTCTTGAAGTGTTATTATGAGGAGATTACTACCACTCCGGTTAGTTTAGCAATGTTTTTCCTATGAATTACGATACCTATTTATTCAAATTTTGATATGAGCCATAATTTGATTCATTTTCATGATATAAAAATATTATAAAACCGGTTAGCTAGCGTCTTTCGTCTTTCAAGGATATTGTAGATTATTATACTACTGTGTTTTAATTTTGTAGTTCTATCTATCCGAAACATTCGTAAATCAACTTACGAAAGTTAACCATTTCTTAATCTATCTATTTTCTTTGATTTGATTAGCTTTTTGTGAAAAGTGTTAAAATATTATGACTGTTTGGTTCCCAAACTTTGATCTGTCCCAGGGGCGTCGCGAACCGGTATGCGTATGCTCAATATGTAGGTACTTCAAAAGCTACACATGGGTATCTTTTATGAGGGAGCCACAAAATAATTACAACATATTAATAATAATAATAATAAATTACACTTTATTGCACACACAAAAAGAATTACAGAAAGAAGAACAGTTACAGAGAAAAAAATATACAAGAGGCGGCCTTATTGCTAAGCACCATTCTCTTCCAGGCAACCCTTGGGTGAAAAATAAATAAAGATAGTACTATAAGGGGAGTGGGGTGCAATTACGAAAGGAATAGTGCGTTTGAGAATAAATATATCTAAAGATTATTAAACAGTTTAAAAAGGATTGGGAACCCCTGGTATAAGTTATTCTTTAGTTTTTCTATTCCTGTACTATTCTAAGTTTATATGTATTTTATAGGTCACCAACAATGACGGTCTTCCGAAGTACTTCTGCTATCAATGTTCTGCATTACTCAATAAGTACCATTATTTTAAAGAAAAATGTTGTTTTGCACAAAAAACACTCAAGCAAATGGTACGGACGGCACCAGTAAGTATATAGACAATTGTTATTCAATTAATTAATTTATTACAAAGATACAATGAACCAATTCTTCAACTCAGTGTTGAAGAAATATTTATGGTTAACAGTAATTTTTCATGTTAGTTAACCACAATGTCCAATCTTCTACAGCTCACTTACAACAAAATCTGCAATATGTATTCAAGACAGATGCCCATCGTAAAGAGAGGAAATATTGAAATATTAAAAACAAACAAAAAAGTGAAGACTTACAACTTCGAGTATAAGGAAGCTAGAAGAGACTCCAAAGCAAAATCAAAAGCTGTTAAAAATGAAAGTGACAGCGATTTGTATGAAAGCGATGTAGATTTCTTTGTTGATAGCAATAGTTCAGATGACGATGTGCCAATAAACAAACTCTCTCTATTGAAAAAGGAAAATAATGTAGCCATCGATATATTCCAAGAGATCCAAGAGATAGAGGAAAAAAAGGAACAACCAGTATTAGACCTCTTGGAAGAGGTTAAAGAAACTAAACAAGAGCCGAAAATACTAAAAAATCTTTTAACAAAACCAAAACCAAAATCAAAAAAGAGTTCAATTGATAAAAAAAAGGCGCCTGTTTTTAGAGAACCAGAAACAAAACAATATAAATTCTCAAAGGCAAAAGATGGTAAGTCAAAAGCTCTCCAGTTTCTAGATTCTGGTTTCTGGAGAAAGCTCGCTTTGACGGAAGAGGATGCGATGAAAGAATTTCAAGCGAAAGGACAGAATGAGAAGTATTTACGTGCCGCTTATAAGTGTACGGATTGTCATAAGCCATTTTCACAGAAGAATATGTTGGATAGACATGTACTTAGAAAGCATGGTGAGGTAAGGCACAAATTTGTATTTAATGTCATGCAAAATATTGTCTAACATCTAAAGGTATAGGCTTGGCACCGATCTTGGGCAGAAAGAGTTTAGACATTTGTAACAGATATAGAAGTTAATTACATAGAAAAACAATGATGATATTTTTGTTCTTATCCATTTTCACCTGCCATATTATCTGACGCAAAATAGGCACAATTTTTCTCAAGTTGTGTAAACAGCCCATTTTTAAGTGAGGTATGAATCACTACATTTGTAACTTACTGACAGACACACAGCAGAATTTCTTATTTATTGTTAACAATAAAATAAACTGGTTTATATCATTTCAACAGACAGCCGGCACTCTAGTCTGTCGATTCTGTAAGATGCGATTCCGGCGAGCTTGCTTCCTCAGCAAGCATATGAAGCAACATCTCACCAAATACGAGTGTCTACGGTGTAACTTGGTCTGTAATGTCGAGTGAGTGATATTAATTTTAAGTAAGACTTCTTCTTCTTCTTTTTGGGCTTTGGCGGTTCCCTTTTGGATTTCGCCAGTATCCAGTTGTTTGCTCAGTTATTTGTTCCTACAGACTGCTTCTTCACGAGGCGTATTGTTAGAGTACAATATCTAAGAGTAAAAGTGGTTAGGCCACAGAATATATAATAGTACTAACGTACAGAAGTCCGTCCCCGCGAAGACCATCAAATAATAAGCTACTCTCGCTGCACGGCAATAAAGTACAATTTCAAACTGCACAACGCTGCGTCGATAAAATTATATGCACCTACGAAGAAGAAAGAGAGGCGTCTCTTTCTGTCGCATAGCTCTGTCTCAACCGACACATTTCGGGGTTGCTACTCGCTAGTTACTGATATCATAGAAAACATTCGTTATGCCCATGAATAAACAATGAAATTACTAATAGGTACCTACTTATAAAATAAAATAAATCTACCTAATAGGTGAGCTGAGCATATTTAAAGAGCATAAATAATAAGTATTTCTAAGTAGTTAGAGAAGCTCGATGGCGCAGTGGTATAGCGCCTGGCCCAACGATTGCGGAGGTTAAGCAACTTTTGCAAGGGTCGGTTATGGGATGGGTGAAAAAAAAATAGTATTTTTTAGCTTTTTTCTTTACTGGTGCCATATTTCGAACTTCGATACAACTAAGTATGTAAATATGTATACAAAAAATACAATAAACTTTGGTAGGTAGGTAGGTACGTTAGTAATTAAGTATCAAAAACGAAGTGCATGCAGTTTCGCATTCGGCGCTTGACTGACTCGTTTCGTTGGTGACGTTCACGCGCTGCGCTCTCGTCGCTTGCACACGCCGCGCGTTTCGGTCGGCGCGGTGATATCCCTCGACAATGGCCCTCTTGGAGTGGGCCGCGAGCAGTAGGCTAATATAAAAGTTTAAGCGCGGAGTGATACCCCCCTGGTTAGGCTTAGATTTTGATACTGTCCAACAGCCATTTTTTTTTGATGACCCCACTGGTTTTCTTTTGATTTGCACAGGCCTTCCTTATGGGTGGTAAGGAGGATGGGCCATAACCCACCACGCGGGCCCAATGCGGATTGGTGGGTGTTAACGACTGCCAATGCAGCCGGGACCAACGGCTTAACGTGCCTTCCGAAGCACGGAGGAGCTCGAGATAACAAATTTTTGGTCACCCATCCCATGACCGACCCTTGCGAACGTTGCTTAACTTCCGCAATCGCTGGGCCAGGTGCTAAACCACTGCGCCACCGAGCTCCTTTGAGACTGTAGACTGTTAAATTAAGTCCTTACTAATATAATAAATGTCAAAAGTCAAAGTCAACTGACTGACACTGCATCCACACCACAGACAGTATAACCAATAAGAACTTGTTGTATGGTCTGTGGTCCACATATATCAAAGTGTCAAGTAAATCGAAAAATTGTATTTGAATTGGAGTCTTTAAGTACATTCGTTGTAAATTAAGTATGGTTGTTATAACTTCTGTTATCGATTTCTAATTATATGATATATTTTTTACATAAGACAGCAGCTTCATGTTAGCATCTCTTTCAGAACAACTGCCTTGTTTCACGAAGAATATCACAGTGGAGTCATCAGAAAATGCCCACACTGTGATAAGGAGTTCAGGTAATCTATCATTCCATTATCATCAAACTCTATGTTTAAAATATTTCATTAGGTATCACTAACGATATCACAGAATAGATATTAGTTTAAAACTATACTTTGACGATATTACTTTCAAAACATTTCATTAGCATCTTATGTCTAAAACATTTTATTATTTATGATTTCATTTAAGACAGACATCATAATAATAAGGGAAGCATCTATCCCATATAAATTTTAAATAATGTCCAAATATCAGCTGAAATGAAATAATGAAATAAATATTTATTGCACAGAAGATTCGTTTTACAAATGTGAACAGAGGCCCCCAAACTAGGCAGAGCCTGTATCTTGGGAAACCAATTTAATTTTACATGGTCAAGCGACCCGAGTTGCTACTGTGAAACCTACCTATTAATATTAGCTATTCTGCTCATGCTGGAAAAATAGACATTGCGAGAGAAAAACACAGAACGAGGTAGTTCTCAATGACGAATATAGTTCGCTTATCTCAAAGAAAGTATTTGGGACTTGTAGACATACAGCCAACAAGCAAGGCAGAAAATAAATAAATAAATAAGTACTCTTTTTAGGATTTTTACGGGCTTTTCACAGTTTGGTAGCTTGGGGGTCCTATAAGTTGGGTCTAAGCCTTGTTTCATCTAATTCAGACGGGTAAAACCAGGGAAACAGCTATATTGCTTCGAACCTCTTTGTGGAGCTCTTTGCATTGTTGTAAGTCGCGGGCAAAACTAATGTACCAACTAAGCGAAACAAGGGCCGGTAGCTAGTGCTATACTACAATAAAGTTCCATAGTTTACACTTATTATTGTTTGCAAACACCTTTCGACATTCTACACGCACCTGCGCACGCACCGCAGCAAGCACATGTGCTCGCTCTGCGGGGAGTCCTTCGATATTATATCTATGCTCTACTGTTGTTCTCAGACACCTGTCCACATTCTACACGCACCTGCGCACGCACCGCAGCAAGCACATGTGCTCGCTCTGCGGGGAGTCCTTCGATATTATATCTATGCTCTACTGTTGTTCTCAGACACCTGTCCACATTCTACACGCACCTGCGCACGCACCGCAGCAAGCACATGTGCTCGCTCTGCGGGGAGTCCTTCGATATTATATCTATGCTCTACTGTTGTTCTCAGACACCTGTCCACATTCTACACGCACCTGCGCACGCACCGCAGCAAGCACATGTGCTCGCTCTGCGGGGAGTCCTTCGATATTATATCTATGCTCTACTGTTGTTCTCAGACACCTGTCCACATTCTACACGCACCTGCGCACGCACCGCAGCAAGCACATGTGCTCGCTCTGCGGGGAGTCCTTCGATATTATATCTATGCTCTACTGTTGTTCTCAGACACCTGTCCACATTCTACACGCACCTGCGCACGCACCGCAGCAAGCACATGTGCTCGCTCTGCGGGGAGTCCTTCGATATTATATCTATGCTCTACTGTTGTTCTCAGACACTGTCCACATTCTACACGCACCTGCGCACGCACCGCAGCAAGCACATGTGCTCGCTCTGCGGGGAGTCCTTCGATATTATATCTATGCTCTACTGTTGTTCTCAGACACTGTCCACATTCTACACGCACCTGCGCACGCACCGCAGCAAGCACATGTGCTCGCTCTGCGGGGAGTCCTTCGATATTATATCTATGCTCTACTGTTGTTCTCAGACACCTGTCCACATTCTACACGCACCTGCGCACGCACCGCAGCAAGCACATGTGCTCGCTCTGCGGGGAGTCCTTCGATATTATATCTATGCTCTACTGTTGTTCTCAGACACTGTCCACATTCTACACGCACCTGCGCACGCACCGCAGCAAGCACATGTGCTCGCTCTGCGGGGAGTCCTTCGATATTATATCTATGCTCTACTGTTGTTCTCAGACACTGTCCACATTCTACACGCACCTGCGCACGCACCGCAGCAAGCACATGTGCTCGCTCTGCGGGGAGTCCTTCGATATTATATCTATGCTCTACTGTTGTTCTCAGACACCTGTCCACATTCTACACGCACCTGCGCACGCACCGCAGCAAGCACATGTGCTCGCTCTGCGGGGAGTCCTTCGATATTATATCTATGCTCTACTGTTGTTCTCAGACACCTGTCCACATTCTACACGCACCTGCGCACGCACCGCAGCAAGCACATGTGCTCGCTCTGCGGGGAGTCCTTCGATATTATATCTATGCTCTACTGTTGTTCTCAGACACCTGTCCACATTCTACACGCACCTGCGCACGCACCGCAGCAAGCACATGTGCTCGCTCTGCGGGGAGTCCTTCGATATTATATCTATGCTCTACTGTTGTTCTCAGACACTGTCCACATTCTACACGCACCTGCGCACGCACCGCAGCAAGCACATGTGCTCGCTCTGCGGGGAGTCCTTCGATATTATATCTATGCTCTACTGTTGTTCTCAGACACTGTCCACATTCTACACGCACCTGCGCACGCACCGCAGCAAGCACATGTGCTCGCTCTGCGGGGAGTCCTTCGATATTATATCTATGCTCTACTGTTGTCCACAGACACCTGTCCACGTTCTACACGCACCTGCGCACGCATCGCAGCAAGCACATGTGCTCGCTTTGCGGGGAATCGTTCGTCAGTCCGCTCGGGTTACGGCAGCATAAGAGGCTCAAGCACGTCATGGAACCGGTACGTTATCATCATCTAGCCTTTCTTGAATGCCCACACTGCTGAGGCCACAGTCTGGGCACGCGAACCAGCAACGGCGATGTGACGCCGAATGGCAGGATAATTTGACTGATTCATAAATCGTTCACTAGTTGACGCACGGAATGAATGAAATTGAAGCTATTGAAATCCGATTAGGTAATATTAAATTCTCAGGATGTAAAAAAAACGGGCCAAGTGCGTGTCGGACTCGCACACGAAGGGTTCCGTTATTCCGTACCAAAAATGGCAAAAAAATCACGTTTGTTGTATGGGAGCACCACTTAAATATTTATTTTATTCTGTTTTTAGTATTGTTATAGCGGCAACAGCAATACATAATCTGAAATTTTCAACTGTGTAGCTATCACGGGTCATGAGATACAGCCTGGTGACAGACAGACGGACAGCGGATTTTTAGTAATAGGGTCCCGTTTTTAGCCTTTGGGTAAGGAACCCTAAAAATGGCCATTGCCCATCACTGCGGATTGGTAGGTGTTAACTGTAAATGCAACCAAATGGCCCAATGTTAATTTATTGTATAAAATTAAATCTATCAACAAATTAAATATTTTTTCACAAAATCAATAGTGTTTTTATATTATCCTAACTGTTATTTTAACGGGATGTTTATTATAAAAATGTTTCCTAACAGGATAACCAAGTAACAGACGGAGAGAACAACACGTACTGTGAAGTGTGCAAGATCACGTTTGACACTAAGGAAGCGTACACTAAGCATCTGTTGCATTCTGCCATGCATACCGACGAGTAAGTATAGCCAGCGCCAAAATGATCAGGGGCGTACCGGCTAACGCTTCGAACTTCGGCAAGTCTGCCGGACTTCAAATTAAAACAGATAAGTAAATAGAGCCCTAATCAGGCCAAAATAGCGAGCCCCAATTCATGATGTCACACAAACTTCGATATCTTCCAAATAACTTCGGCAAATAGTACAATAAGTTGAAGCCCGGCAGACTCGCCGAAGTTCGAAAAGTCAGCCGGTAGCCCTGAGCATACAAACCTACCAAAATAACTAATCATTTGACAAAAATCAACCTTATCTCAAGACGTTAAAGTGCACTTTTGTTTTTTCTCAGAACACTATTGAAAGTATTGTGACAACATTTATTTCTTTGGTTCATTGATAACAAATTCATATTACAAATCGAAATTGTCTATAATACCTTTTCTTTACAGTTTCACACCCGGTGGTAAAACATCAGATGGTAATTTGGAAGATGAAATATATGACGAAGCCGAAGACAAACAAGACGATAAGGACTCTGACGTGAGTGTTAACTCGTACATTTTCAACTTTATTGCAATCGACGGTAGAGCTATTTTCGGTTGAGTTTTTTGGCACAATATTTTAGATATACAGTGGCAGTCACATAATTAAGAGGATTGTCAAGCAAGCGGTCTCCATACAAACGGCGATAACGTTTTCCACTCTCTAAATCTTAACCAACAGCAATGAATTTTTGGTATGTTTTAGAAAAGCCCAAAAACTAGGGCTGTACGTTTTGATTTTTAAAATATTCATTGAAGATTTGAAAATATTGGCACTTCTGTGTTTTGTATGAAATCACTAAAATGCAAATATTTCGAAATCTATTATAGATATTTAAAAAATCAAAACGTACAGCCCTAGTATTTAGGCATTTCAAAAAAATACCAAATAGTAGATTGTTATACAAGACGCTAAAAGGACCCATTGCATACGAGGTAGTTTTATTCCCGAGCTTTAGCGAGGGAATAAATAGAAACCGAGTTACAATGGGTTTTAGCGTCGTGTGTTACACTATACTTTTCACTACGATTGCGAGAAAATAAAATACAATATTAAATAGTATACCTACCTATACTTCCGTAAACGAATCCACTCGTTTTTCTATCCTCCACTTCATAAACTTTTTGTACAATATTTAAATAAATGATTTGTTGACGGCAAAAGATTAAAATTATTTCTTTCCTATTACAGTCACTTCAATCAGTATGTAATTATAGAAAAATTCTAAAGATTTCGCGCCATGGTACCTTTTTTATATTTCTGCTGTAGCAGCTAAGCAACCCAAACACACATTCTACGATTCACTCTGTGCACAGAGTATAAATAAGTCTATGATTTCACCGGAGAGATGCTTTTAGTTCCATTTTCAAAAATAAGAATGAGAAACAGGGGGCCTATTACGAAAAAAACGTACGCAATCACTTGGTCACGATAGTCGTCTGCAGTTCGTCGGTTGTGGCTATTAAACACATTTTCAATTTGGCTATCGTAGCCCAAAGACTATTGAATGAATGATTTCGGATACGCTAGAGAAAAACTGTCAAACTTACGCAATCACTTTGCGATATCGCATACGCAAGTGCTTTGTAATAGGAAACAATCATAACGAAGCACGGACGCAGTTGCGTGTATCGCATGAAACTTTTCGTAATAGACCCCCAGTATTAAAGTCGAGCGAGTTTTTATTCGTGATTATGAATAAATACTTTTTCGATTTAGTAGGCTCATTGGTAATAGACAAACATTAAAAAAGAAAAAACTTTAACCCCTAGGGGTTATTATGCTACTTTATCTCGGCTCTTGTACGTTACAATGACGGACTTTTTGAGCAAGAGGAGTGAAAAATTAATTACTGTAGGTTAAGGTTTAGAGGGTGGGAAACGTTATCGCCGTTTGTATGGAGACCGTTTGCTTGACAATACTCTTAAAGTCACCAGTCAATTTTCATACAAACGAGGTAACTTTGAAGCCTTTGTTCTCCGCCAAGGATTGACCTAGCTGTGATCTGATGATGGCCATCCAGGGACTGAATCGAGGAGATTCATATCACTATTCACACCCGACTGATCTGATCAGCATTCTAAGAGATATACTTAAGGATCAGAGTTTTCGGTTTCAGGATTTCTATACATTTTTGTGCTAATTTCGCGTTTTTTTAAAATATCGGTATCCTCAATATATCTCTTAGAATGCTGATCAGATCAGTTGGGTGTGTATAGTGATCTGAATATCCCCCGTTCCTTCCCTGGATGGCCATCATCAGACCACAGCTAGATCAATCCCTGGTGGAGAACCAAGGCTTTAAAGTTACATCGTTTATATGGAAATCTACTGGTGTCTTTAATATGTGACCACCACTGTATGTCGCTACGTTACGTTACTGAATCGATACAAATACAAATAATTCTTGTAATAAAAATGCAACGTCATATCTAAGTAATGGGGATGTTGACTATTTTTTTTATTTTATGTTACATAAATTACCTCTCAAAAAAAGAAACATTGGTAAAAGAATTAATTCGCTAGCATGAAAACTGCCCGAGATATCACAGTGTGAAATGCACACAAATGGACTCGATCAAAAACGCTCCATACTAATGGCTTGCACGTTATGACGTCACGCCGTGCTAGTTTGTATGCAACGCATAGGAAATTTGTTCAGCAGCTATATTAAATATTGTGTTTATCAAAATGGTTTCTTCGACAAATTTGCTATACATTTTACGGACTAATTAAAGGTATCATTTATTTTAATAAATTGTATACTTTTTAAATGGACTTGTCCACCCAACTTTGAAGGGTCATAAAACAAATAATATGCAATATATAAAACCAAGAGGTATACAAGCTACTCTAAAAGTTTAATATGTTTACGATTTTTATTAGTATTTCGTTTTTTTATTCATTAGTCAACATCCCTATTAATATAAATTGATGCTCTTTTTTGTTTCAGACTCCAAAACAACTGTACGAGAGGTAAGCTTTACATTTACGACTTTTCTTACTTCTATTACTTTCAAGTGTCACATTATCGACGACATGGTTAGCGAGAACTTATTTCAACCTGCACGCGTAGCATGAGCAAACTCTTGTCTACGAAGACTTGCTTGTCGTGTCGTCTAAATATGCGAGCACAGTTTGACAGACAGGTGGGACTCGCTCTCAGATTTTTACAATCTTTTAATGTCTTTTTATTACAAATATGAATTTTAATAGGTAACATTTTTATTTCAACATCAATAAACGTCGAAATTATGTAAATTGATCCGAAATAATTTAGTTTAAACATGATTCTTATTTTAAAATAAGTTCTAAGATAAACTAAGACACTAAGAACACTAAGACACTAAGAACTAAGACACTTCTAAGACACTCAAGAGAGCGTTCACTTCCGTAGACAAAGCTCTCTCGAGCTCGAGAAGAAATGAGTCGTATAGTATCAAAGGCGGCAATCTACGATTTTACTTATTTATGGTAAATCGAAAAAGAAAAAATCAAGATGGCGGAATTTCGTGGATTTTGTATGAAAGAAAGCCGTCTTTGATTCTAATAAGAGATTTGCAGTCCAATTTACTAGAGGAAATGGCCGCCTTTGATTATTAATCGGTTGAACAGTCGATGACGTTTAAAATTTGCAATGCTGCTGTATCAATAAGTCATTTTTGACAATCTACCTACTTTGCCGCCTTTGATTCTATACGACTCAAATAATGTTGCCAATAGTAAATAATTACCATAATTGCCATCGTTTCTCATAAAGTGCTGTTCCTTTCTATACATTTCACGACGCAAAACTTAAAACTGAGTAAAATTTAGCTGTATGGATATAGATTCGCTTGCCTTTCTTTTATTAAGAGAATTTTGAACACACTTGTTAATTTAGTAGTCTGTGGAAACTGACGAAAAAATTACAAAATATTGAAATCAACGTATGAAAATAAAATGTTTTTTTTTTAATTAGTATAATTTTTGTTAACGTTTTTAAATATTAAAAAATTAAAGTTAAAAAATGTATATTTGGGTAAAAAGGGTGGTAATATTAGGAAACAATATTATTATATTTAGCAATAAATTATTTAGAATTATTTATTGTTTTAATTTTTTTTATTAAAATATGTTACAAAAAAATAAAATTTTTTTTTTAAAATACTTAGTTACTACACTTAATAATTTTTTAATTTTATTTTTTATAAATAATATAAATAAAAATAAAAAAATCAACACATTATTTATTATTTTTCCATAATAAAATATAAGCACGGGCAACTTTTATTTGTTTTTATTGCTAAATTTAGATTTACATAAAATAAAATACGTAAAAAACTCTTTCTCGACCTTCTCGACTACCCAAGGGGTAGTAGACAAGTTTCTCCGACTCAACTGTCAAATTAATGTCAATTGAAGAGAAAAGTGGTCGTATCTCGATCTCAACCCGACAAAAGTGACATTTGGGTGTAGACAAGCCATTGTTCTGTGAGTCGAGTCTTTTCTCGAGAGTGGTCATGCTACGCGTGCTGAAACATCTTTGATTCTTTACATAACGAAATTCGTTCTAGCACAGGGGTGGCCAACCTTTTCGGCAGCTGGGCCAATATTCGGAAATAGAATTTCGCTAACCGAAATGTAGCTAACCAATGCACAAATATATATCATTATTTTTGAAGAAATTTTAAACGCAAAAGAGAAGAATATACCTAGTGTTTTTTTTTTGATAACTTCAAGTTCTGCGGGTCACAAGTTGAAAGTCGGCGGGTACCATGTGTCCCGCGGGCCGCGGGTTGGCCACCCTTGTCCTAGCTTTTTTGAAGCAATTTACAATTACTTTATTTGAAGGTCTTTTTTCCGTTATGATTTGATTCGAATAATTTGTGACTTGTATTCGCAGAAAGTCAAAGGTGGAAAAGACATTGTCAGCGGTTAGAAAGAGCAACTTGCCCGCAGTGGCCGGCGCCGGTTGGACGAAGAAACCTACCACTTGTCAACACGTAAGTACTTGGGCCTTCAAGAATACCTTAGATGTCAGAGTCTTAAAAACGGCACCTCGAAATAACGCCCCACTTTCAAACTGCACGCTTATTTTGTACAAAGAAAATTAGAAGCGCTCATGGCGGAACTTGGCCGACTGATCGTACTCGATTACGTTTGTTAAGCGACGCTCGGTCCGGTCAGGTGTCGAATGGGTGACCGTTAAGTGGCATTACAAATGAGCGCTTCCGTGCTTCGGAGGGCAAGTTAAACCGTCGGTCCCGGCTGTTGTCATCTGATAACAGTCGTTAAGCCGAGTTAGAGGCCTTACAGGCTTGATAAACTAAACTAATCTTTATTCGATAATAATAAGATTTCGTACAAAGTATTCTCTCTTGTTCCCTCGCATACACAGTTCATCTTACGTCTTCAACTTTCAGTTCGTCTTGTGTTAAGCGCTTGCAATATAACTTTTTGATGTTTCTTTGAGAGATACGGGCACGCGCTATTGCATGCACTATGGCGCTTCACGCATGCGTCAGACGACAACGCAAGATGAACATGAAAGCGCATTGGTGTAGAGTTTACACACGCTTCGCTTTTGAAACTTGTATGGATTTGACGTTTTAAAATTAGATTGTTAACGAAACTTATGTCAATCCCATACATGTTTCGAAAGCGAAGCGATAACGAAGATTTGCCAATGTTACTTTGGCTAGGCCCTCTGTTTTTGTTTTTAATTATTTGTCTTTTCTGTACCTATTTCTTGTTGTTTGTAATTATTGTAACATGGTGTGGTCTTTTGTGTTAGTAAAAAAATCTCTTTTTCTCTCTCTCTCATATTCGGTACAGAGTCTGTACCGCGCCGACAAATGAGTAAAGGGCCTAAGTCGTTACGTTTATTTGTAGTGCGGCAAGCATTTCGCATCGCAGACGGCGTGTCGGAAGCATCACTTGGCGGAACATTTGCGGGCTCCGTTCTACACGGAGAAGGATCGAGTCATTTGCGAGATTTGCGGCGCTTCCTTAGCGGTGAGAATATTTCATTTTTTTAGGTATTCTTAGGAAAACTTATAGACTTTCACGGCCGTACCACAAAAGATCTTAAAACACTGTTTAGCTAAAACACTGTTTAAGTGTGATGCTGTCTCTTTCAAATAAGATTATTAATATAATCTTTTCATGTACCTTCTTGTCACACTAATTATGCTAGAAATACCTTTTTCAGACGATCTTGCGATCTCTATAACAAACTGTTGAATGGAGTCGATATCTTTGCTAATTCGTTAAACTTGTTTAAGAAAAAAGTGGGTGAACTGTTATTCAAGTAAAGTAAAACATAGAAAATAGTTAAGAGTAGGTATAGTGTAATTGTAATACTTAGTCGTAGATGAAATTGTCTCAGTTTTTTATATTTTTGTATTATCTCTTCTTTATCGGTAGGTTAAGGTACTTGGTTAAAGATGGTAGCATCTGACACAATCTTGCACAATTATATATTGTTTGTATCAAGTTATGGTACTTTAAGGTCTATTTGTTTATAAATGTTAATTTAAGAATGATTGTATATGACTGTTTGTTACCTAAATAAATAAATAAATAATGTCAAAAACGTGACAGCATCACATTTAAACAGTGTTTTAGCTAAATACTTGTTAAACAGTGTTTTGTGGTAAGGCCGTCAAAGTTCAACCGGAGACGGACTGGAGCAAAAGTGATAAACCGCGCTAATACAGGGTGGTCCCGTTACTATGATAATTTTTCCAACAGACCCAATTTAGAGCTCGTTATCACTACATAGTATAATAAAACAGTCGCTTCCCGCTGTCTGTCCCTATGTATGCTTAGATCTTTTAAACTACGCAACGGATTTTGATGCGATTTTTTTAATAGATAGTGTGATTCAAGAGGAAAGTTTATATGTATAATACATGGTGTCCAATTCTACACTACACCGAAGCGAAGCGAGGGCGGGTCGCTAGTTTACCATAATCAGGGGGTCTCACTCCGCGCTTAAACTTTTATATTAGCCTACTGCTCGCGGCTGACTCAGTCGAGCCAGCGCACGAGGGATGTCGTGTGTCGGTTGAGACATTGCTACGCGACAGAAAGAGAAGCGCTTCGGAGGCGCTTATAATAGTAGGCACGCAGCGCTGTGCAATTTGAAATTGTACTTTATTGCAGTGAGAGTAGCTTATTATTTGATTGTCCTCGCGCGAATGGTCTTCTGTACGTTTAGTACTAATTTGTATTCTGTGCCATAATGACCCTTTCATAAATTCAAATAAGATTTTAATTTAGTTTTATTTCTGAACTTGTTTTAACATACATAAACGTTGTTTTTTTCTACCAAAGCCCGGCAGTGTTGCAGCCCATTTAAACCAACACACGCGCCGCAAGATCTACACGTGCGAAACGTGCGGCCGATCGTTCACCACTAACCACGTGCTGAGAAATCATATGGCGGTAAGTAGACAATATAAATTGTTGCATTGTACTTCCTGTAACATGACGTTTTCCAAAAAGGATTTGTGTATATCGAAAGTCCTACAATTTAAGATAAATGTTTGTACGAGTGAATTCTAATGATAGTAAAAATATCGTAATTTATGACGGACAGCCCCCCTAGCATGACCACCGAAACACGATATGGTATAGCGATTTATCACGTTTAACTGTCAAAAGACAATGGATTTTGACAGTTGGGTGTCGATAAAACGCTATATCACGCAATATACAGGGTTATTTTTAGCTCATTGAAAACCTCTTGTGGGGTTGATCTGGGGGGGTATTACAACCTCTTAAAACTTGCCAGGTTTATGAATTGCTATAGTTACATCTCTTTCTCGCTGTATAGCAAATAAAAGAGATAGATTGATAACCATTCAGAAAACTGCCAGGAAATAAGAGGTCATAATACGGCCCCAGACCATCAAACTGAAAAACTTTAATTATTGGATCAACCTTGAAATCGCGAAAAAAATCAGCTGTTTCATAAATTTCGATGGACTAGGCATTGTACTTTTGTATGGAACAGCTGATTTTTTTTTCGTGATTTCGAGGTTGGTCCAATAATGAAAGTTGTTCTGTTTGATGGTCTGATCAACCCCACAAGAGGTTTTCAATGAACCAAAAATAACCTTGTATATCGTGTTTCATCGGTCATGCTAGTGGGGCTGGCCCAATAGGGATGTTGACTATTTTTTTATTTTATGTTACATAAATTACCTCTCAAAAAAAGAAACATTGGTAAAAGAATTAATTCGCTAGCATGAAAACTGCCCGAGATATCACAGTGTGAAATGCACACAAATGGACTCGATCAAAAACGCTCCATACTAATGGCTTCCACGTTATGACGTCACGCCTTGCAAGTTTGTATGCAACGCATAGGAAACTTGTTCAGCAGCTATATTAAATATTGTGTTTATCAAAATGGTTTCTTCGACAAATTTGCTATACATTTTACGGACTAATTAAAGGTATCATTTATTTTAATAAATTTTATACTTTTTAAATGGACTTGTCCACCCAACTTTGAAGGGTCATAAAACAAATAATATGCAATATATAAAACCAAGAGGTATACATACAAGCTACTCTAAAAGTTTAATATGTTTATGATTTTTATTAGTATTTCGTTATTTTATTCATTAGTCAACATCCCTATTATCAATCCACAGATAGGGGTACACCTAATCCAGATTAGTTCCTATTCCTATGTAACGGTTGATATTAATCAAAAATTAACGACAGGTTGCTTAACAACTAATCTGGACTAGGCGTATCAGATTCAGATTCATTTATTCACACGAAACACGGTACACAGATGTTGAAATAAAAAATAATAAGTCCAAACATGTTTCACTAAAATTAGTATGCGAATGTCAAATTACTTATCCATTATTATTAAATTACATTAAGATTATTATATTAAAATTATTAGGTACATTGTTATATTATTAATTATTATTATAAATTTTAAACATGTCAAGCGTTCCACGTCAAAAACATAATATTAAAATAAAGTATCATTTTAAATATTCTTCAACAGAATAGAAGGACTTTTCCTGTAGCTACAACTTTACGGTTCTACGGAACCGTGTTTCTGGAAGAGTTTTAAACTCATTAGGGAGCGCATTAAATACATTAACACACATAGCCGCACAATTTTTTAAATAGAGTTTAGTCTTTGGTCTGATACTGTAAGTAAGTTTCTCAGAATGCCTTGTGGATCTTTGCGTAATGTCTTATCTGTTGATTGATGATTGTATCTGGGGTATGCGGGTCACTAGTATCTAATAAAGTAGCAATATCAATTGCAGACACATACTGGTGAAAGGAACTACGCTTGCAACATGTGCGGGAAGCGATTCACACAAAACGGCAGCTTGAGCCTTCACTACCGAACTGTGCACCTCAAACAACCGTATATCAGGTAATAATAAGGTTCAGAATCAAAATTCAAAAACATTTATCGCAAGCTTCACAGTAAACTTTCATTTGAATCCGGTCTAACTTTAAGGGCTGGTTTATACGGTTACGGGCTGACTTGCGAGCGAGAAGACAGCACTGGGGGGGGGGGATCAGGTTTATGAATTGCTATAGTTACATGTCTTTCTCGCTGCATAGCAAATAAAAGAGACGCACTGATAGCCATTCAGAAAACTGTAAAGTTTTAAGAGGTTGTAATACGGGCTGGACTGGGTTGAAACTAGTGTATACAGTAGTATACACGAGCCCAGTAGCAAGTCAGCGCTGGACTGGATTACTGTACTGCCATGTTACTGACCCCGTATAAAACAGGCATTAACGTCAGTCATTCTCATTCATTTATGTAATAAAAAAAACTGATTACTGATTATTATTAGGATGAGCAGACCAGGATGAGGATGACCCATGACCGACCCTTGGGATGGGTGACCAAAAATGTATTATCTCGAACTCCTCCGTGCTCCGGGAAGGCACGTTAAGCCGTTAGTCCCGGCTGCATTTGCAGTCGTTAACACCCACCAATCCGCATTGGGCCCGCGTGGTGGGTTATGGCCCATCCTCCTTACCACCCATAAGGAAGGCCTGTGCCCCAGTAGTGGGGACATTAAAAATGGCTGATGGACTAATTTAATGTTAATCTGTACACAGGGACAGAAAAAAGAAGATTGACGACACGAATATAGGAGCATTCTTCGGTAAACAAGAGTTTAGTATGTAGATATCGTGATATAGTACAAACAACAATGTATGTGTGAATGATTTTGCAATAAATGTAGTTACAAAATGTAAGTATTAGTCTTAGAAGCTCGCGTAATTATGTATGTATATTTTGCAAATGGGAGATTATGACTATTTAAGTAGGTATTATAATGTATTATTCTAATAATAATAACGTAAAGCCTGAAATTGATCTGTTTAGAATCTTATTTTTTTGTCTTGTTTTTGTAAATGTACAATTAGTGTTATTGATAAACATGGTCCAATTCGCAGTTGACCCAATCGCAGTTGGGCCAATTCGCAGTTGATCCAATACAGTTGGGCCAATTCGCAGTTGATCCAATCGCAGTTGGGCCAATTAGCAGTTGATCCAATCGCGGTTGGGCCAATTCGCAGTTGATTCAATCGCAGTTGGGCCAATTCGCTCTTGGTCCAATTCGTAGTTGATTCAATCGCAGTTGGGCCAATTCGCAGTTGATTCAATTTACAGTTAAGCCAATGGAGAAGCGCGAGTGGCGTGACGTATAATATTTTAATTTTATAAAGTTAAATAAAGTTTTTTTAGATCATGAATCTTCTCCATTCCCAGTTAGTCCAATTCGCAGTTGGTTCGTCTGCGCCGCCTGTGATAGAAATGGCAAACATGGCCTCATTACAAATTCAACAAAACTAGGTTGTGTTGTCTGTGGCACCAAAAGTTATTTTTTTTATCAAGTCATATAAAATTATCTTTGGCCACACCCCAAAATTTTATGATTGATTCCGAGAGTTACACAAGCTTACGTCACAATCCAGCTGCGCGACTTTATAGTAACAAGCAATAAGAATGAAGAATTTTTTTACTGTCACATTCATCACAAAACTATCATACTAGTGCATTTTAATCGTGATTTGTTTCTCTTAGCAAACGAAACAGTATTTTATTTTTTATTTATTTATTAGAAAAACACATTTACTATTTAATTTTATGCAATGACGATGTCTCATAGTTTCACACAAATTGAGTAACTAGTTATTCAGAACGAGCAACCAAATTACTATTTGCGCGACAACCTTAGGGCACACAAAACATTTAAAATTTGGCATATTTTATATTTAATAAAAGTGACTATTATCATAATCGATATTACAAAAAATACCATGTTGGGCAGCTAAATCAGTTGTATAGTTACCTATTTGGTATGACGGCGCGTTTATGTTATTTTACGCATTTTTTTGTTGTTAAATAATCAAAGAGGGGACTAACGTCCGTGCGGGCTTGCGAGTGACGTCAGCGCCCGGACTAGTTTTGCTTGTTCTAGCGCAGTGAGTGGGGGTAGTGGGGCGACCGGCCGGCCTTTATAAGCAGGCGGCGCTCGTACTGGGACACATTCGATCGTGGGCCGTGGCGCTGTGCGTGTACTCGCAATTCGGCATACCTCTTAAAATAAATAGCGCTTTCTCCAACGCTCATGGATATGGCTGAACTAAGTGGTCAGCTCGGCACTCCGTCTGGTATAAGTATAATAGTTGCCCACTCAGTATTTTTGTCACTTATTTAGAATTTTTACTGTTAACTTAAATTATTTGTCTCCCATATGTAGTCGCCCGTTTAGTTATTTTGTCGCCCAAAAAATAAACCGCTGCCAGCTTTAGTATTTAAGTATCCCATTAACAGTCGCCTCTAATTATTTCCAGTTACCCAATTAATTAATTCCCAAAATCATATACCCTCCGTTTTGGCTTCGCCGTAGTCGGGTAAAGAGAAACAAAATTAATTCTTTTGTAAATAATATAATATACTTAAAAGGAGTCCTCTTGAACTGTATTTATTGTTGTGACTATAGACAAACAATTTAATTAGTATTATTATTTATAGAAGTGTTTGGTAAGTTAGTATATTATATTTATTTATTGACTACTATAAAAGTTCAACTCATTATAATAGATGACAGCAGGATCTCTATTTTTTCATAATTTGATTGGAATTTATTATTGATCTAAGTAGGAACCTATAGTAGTACCTATAGTAGCATTCACTTTTGATATGTCGTTATTTTGTAAATTGCTTACAAGTTATTATTGCATATTTTCTATTTCTGATTTGAGTATTAACAATGTTTTACGATGAAAAATATCAAAAAGCTGTACAATTAACAAAGTGTTACAAAATAACCCCTAATGTCGAATATTGCAAATATGGACCATCAAACTGAACAACTTTTACAATTGGACCAACTCTGAAATTACAAAAAACAGCTGTTTCATAAATTGTTTTTCGTTATAAATTTTGTATTCTGTCCCTATCTGCCATATTCGGCATTAGGGGTTGTTTTTAACAACAACACCCAGGGATTGATAACGTTATTTTTAAATGTAACGTTATTTCTTACTTTTTTTACCGTTACTTTTAACATTAACGTTATGTCAATAAATAACGTTACTTTAGATAACGTTACATTGAAATTAACGTTATTTCAGTAAATAACGTTAATTTTAACGTTATTTCTTACTTTTTGTTACCGTTACTTTAAAATTAACGTTATTCCAATTAATAACGTTACTTTTCTACCGATAATTTTTTTAACTTTACCGGTACAAAAGTTTAACGCTATTTTTAACGGTAATTTTACCGGTACAATAATTTTAACGTTATTTTTACCGGTAAATTTACCGATAAATATTTTAACGGTATTTTTAACGTTATTTTTTTATCGTTATTTTTTAACGGTATTTCAATCCCTGCTAACAACAGACCACTATTATACCTCGTAAAGGTCTAAAGTATTTTATCTTTGTTTTCGCTTCGCTGCCGTTTCGTTAGTACAGTTAAGTAATCACATTGATTGTGTTATAATATATTATGTCATAATAATCGTGTTTATAATAAACACAAGTACCTATCTAACAAAAAGCAAACAAAAAGTGAAAAGATTTTTAAAGATTTTAAATAAATAAAAATAAAAAAGCTTGAGTTTAGTATTTCGTCTAAGTAACGTACGAATCGCGGGTTCGATTCTCTTAAACATAAAGCTTTAGTTACAAATAATTTTAGTAATGGCAATATATAAGGTAGTTAGCAAAATGTAAATATTATGCTAGGTATCATTTATAACTCGTAGCACTTTTTGTAATAAAAGAGTAATTATTTAAAACATTTGTTTTTATTGTTCCATGTTTTTTCCCATTTATTCAAATAAGATAGCTTAAACTAAAAAAAATTAAACACTTAAGATTCTTAAGAATAATGTCGCGCTCAATCTAAACTAAATTTAAAAAAGTACCTAAAATAATAAATTTATAATCGGAATAACTTTTTGTATGGAAACCACCCTGAAATCACGAAAAATGTTTCATCTGTTGCTGTTTCACACATTTTACCGGAATACCTCAGGCCTTTGAAGAAGAATATCGTAAACGCCATTTTGCATATTTTACAGGAGTAAGATTTTTTATTATAATGTTACTGTGAACTCTAAAGTGTATAAGGTGCAAAATCAGTTGATACGGCGGTTATAGTTGTTGCTTCTCACGCTCACGAATGTACCTCGGCTATGAATGTTGTTAGGCGTGCACATGCACATTGTTTTAGTGTGCGTACAGACGCACTGACGTCATGCGTACAGACGCACAGACGCACAGACGTCATGCGTACAGACGCACAGACTCACAGACGTCATGCGTACAGACGCACAGACGTCATGCGTACAGACCACAGACTCACAGACGTCATGCGTACAGACGCACAGACGTCATGCGTACAGACGCACAGACGGCATGCGTACAGACGCACAGACGTCATGCGTACAGACGCACACTAAAACAATGTGCATGTGCACGCCTAACAACATTCATAGCCGATGTGCATTCGTGAGATGCAACAACTACTTATAAGTACCTACCTACTATAAAAACTTCATTTTTGCTAGTTTTGACGCTTACGATGTTGAATCAACTAAAATGATAAATTATTTAAACAGTTGAAACCTTTTCATGATTTGAGGGTTGTTTCTATACCAAAAGTTATCATTAACAACTCTACAAATAGTTTCAGATTTTGTGCCTTCAGCCACCTCCGAATCCGACAAATCCATTATATAGCCTAGTTAATTTACTCAGAACAATTTTACCTGCAATCTCACAGATAATTGACCTCCTTTGTGCCTTTGTGGCATAAATTCTCAACGCAACCTTTGTTGCTAATTCACTATCTCGCCTATCCCAAGAATTAAATCTGTTCAAATGGAAAATTGCTTTAACTAGAGTTTTAAGATACTTTTTTGAAGACTCGAGTCAAAATAATTACTTAGAGCTCGAGTCCTTCAGAATTTGGAGTCTTTTGTAAAAAGACTCGAGTCCTGCCAAAAGAACTCGGACTGAGTCTTTTTAAAAGAACTCATGACTGAGTCCTCTAAATTTATAGCTGTCCATCAGCCATTTTTGATGTCCCCACTGCTGGGGCACAGGCCTTCCTTATGGGTGGTAAGGAGGATGGGCCATAATCCACCACGCGGGCCCAATGCGGATTGGTGGGTGTTAACGACTGCAAATGCAGCCGGGACCAACGGCTTAACGTGCCTTCCGAAGCACGGAGGAGCTCGAGATAATAAATTTTTGGTCACCCATCCCATGACCGACCCATGCGAACGTTGCTTAACTTCCGCAATCGCTGGGCCAGGCGCTAAACCACTGCGCCACCGAGCTCCTATAGCTGTAGTTTGAAGTAAATAAAATAGCAACTAACAAATTATTGATTTACGAGGGTGGATTGTTATGTTTTTAATGAAGAAAGCCTTTTTTCGGAATATTTTGTTTTATTTCTCTACATAATCTTATTGTAGCTCTGCGTATTCAGTCTAACGAAGTTCCTACCACTTTAACCGATCTAGGACACCGTTATTTTTTTCTTTCATCGCCTGAAAACTGGTAGGTAACTGAAATAAGGGGCCCGCTTTAGACACCACCTTTTGGCTTGATGAAAATCTTTGCCCGCCAAGACATTTATTCATGTTTGGTAGTAGAAAAAATCTCACTGGGGTTGAATCTAGAGAATAGGAAGGATTCATCTTCATTCGATGAGTTTGATGTCATGAGTGCCGCCGAGAGGGTCGACAGGGTCATTAAGAAAAGTTAGAAGTCGCTTGAGCTTTTTGTTTCCAAAAGTAATAATCTTTTGCCGAATTTAAAAAAAAAAATGTAGTGTAAACACCAAAAATAAATTATGAAAAAAAGTATTTCTTCTTTTCAGTCATGGACTTATAAACCACCCTCGTATTAAGTACATAGATAGCTATTTAATATTATTTTAGTTTTATTACCCTATCGGTTATTAAATTTCCTGAGCCTGTAGCCAATGTCACATTTACACATTTTCGCTATCGCTTCGCTCCGAAAAATGTATGGAATTGACGTTTTAAAATTCGATTGTTAACGAAACCTTGTGTCAATCCCATACATGTTTCGAAAGCGAAGCGATAACGAAGATTTGCAAATGTTACTTTGGCTAGGGGGGCTGATTTAGAAAATGCTTGCTCGCTTGGAACACTTGTCGCAGGAATACTTAGTATGTCTAAAGCTATTTTGTATAATTGAGGAAAAATTTGGTATGTAGGTACCGTCCACCATTTAAATTGTAAATGCGCTGTGTAAATTGTTCGGAATATTTATTTATTTATTTTATTTTATTTATTATAAGTAGACGGTATTATGTGTGTTTATTATTTTATTTAGATGTTTTAACTCGCGTTTTAATTCATTCATTCAATTAGTTGTCCATTTTTTGCCGCCACGATTTCTTTCCGGTCGACTGTTATGGAATGCCTTTAGGCATTAAGTCCGCCGATTGTATTTTCTTATGCAATAAAGTTTAAATAAATAAATAAAAATAAAAAATAAATTCACAATATCTTCAGTCTTCAGGTGGATACTTTTGACTAGGTTATTTGCGTTTAAAATAATAATAATAATAATAAAACGCTTTATTGCTCACTAGACAAAGACATTACATAGGAGCAAACAATAAACATGGACAAGTACACAAAAGGCGGCCTTAAGTAGAAAAATATTAAGGGGAAGAGGAAAGTGGCTGCATAAATACTAGAAGGACAATAGATATAGATATACATAAATAAAGAGAAGAGAAAGTGTATGTATATAAAATGAAAGTTGAAAGGGAGATATCAGAAAAAAAAAGTAGTATTAGGTGGGAGAAAGGAAATGCGTTCTAACTTGATCTTTGAAAGATCTCAGGGTACGAGCTTTACGGATGCCCTCTGGCAGTGCGTTCCACAAACGGACAGCATGCACAGGGAATAATAATGCAATTAAATTGTTACTAATTTTTATTGTGCGATTTATTTTCAATCAGATTAGTAAATAAATACGATGTATGACGATATAAAATTACACAGTATTACCTATTATTAATACATCAACTCAGTAGCTCAAAGAACGGAGAAAGGTCTATCGCCTGTTTCAGTATTGTTAAATAATTTGGTTCCACCTACATAAGTAGGTATATTTAAAAGTAGGTGATGGTATCAAGGGCCTGTGCTATTAACAATGTAGGTTCCTAAGTATAAAATGAGGTGCACTTTTCAATTTCTTTTTATAGCCATCCTATGTCTCAAAGATAGTCTGGAAATACTCGAAAAAAAAATACTCGAAGGCATATAAATAGAAAAGTAAATACTTAAGATTATTAATATAATTGAAAAATAATAGAAAAAATCGACTCACCCGTAGCAGCTCAGACGGGACTCGAACCCGCACCCTTAGGATTCCGGCCCAATGCACTAACCAATTATGCTACCGAGTCGCTAGCGAGCTTTGCGAAATTTTCTAATACTTTTCACGTTTTTACGCTGTAGGCCAGCGCCATCTCATCAATGTGTTCGAAGTAATTCTCTTCACATTGATGAGATGGCGATTATATTAATAATCTTAATATAAAAGTAGCATTGTGAATGCATAAAATCTAAAAGTTTAAAAAATTATATGGCTATTTCATCTTAATCGATTTGTCTAGCACCTGTAAAGGTGTTGCTTTCGAATGTCGAAGTAATTCTCTTCACATTGATGAGATGGCGATTATATTAATAATCTTAATATAAAAGTAGCATTGTGAATGCATAAAATCTAAAAGTTTAAAAAATTATATGGCTATTTCATCTTAATCGATTTGTCTAGCACCTGTAAAGGTGTTGCTTTCGAATGTCGAAGTAATTCTCTTCACATTGATGAGATGGCGCTGGCCTACAGCGTAAAAACGTGAAAAGTATTAGAAAATTTCGCCAAGCTCGCTAGCGACTCGGTAGCATAATTGGTTAGTGCATTGGGCCGGAATCCTAAGGGTGCGGGTTCGAGTCCCGTCTGAGCTGCTACGGGTGAGTCGATTTTTTCTAATATTTTTCAATTAAGTATATTAATAATCTTAATATAAAAGTAGCATTGTGAATGCATAAAATCTAAAAGTTTAAAAAAGTAAATACTTGCTTACAATAAATTTGGAGTCCCGAACATAATTTCGAATCGAAAACCATTTTATTAACTAACAGGCGAGTAGGTAGGTACATACCTAGGTATTCTTTGCTCTGTTAAACCTAAAGCTTTAAGCCTTACCTAAGTTAAAGATTTTTTGCTAAACGTAACCAACGTATGGTTTCAATTTTAAACGTAGGCCTTCAGCTCACTGTGTAGGTGGTGTAGGTACTGTACGAAATCTCTAGTTTCTGTTCATAAAAATCTTTCTTTAAAACCAACCCAAAACATCTTCATTAAGGGTCTCATTTTACCTCGTAGTGTCGGGGCTCAAAAATGAATAATTTGCGAACAAAGAAAGATAAATTCGGTACCGAAACTTTTGCCATAATTTCATTCGAGGCTCGGAACGCCTGCTACGATCAAATTAAGATCACGTCATTCCCTCAGAAATTAATGGGCTTTTAAAGCTACAGAAAAATGGGGGAGTCGAAAGGCTTTCCCGAGAAATTGGCTAAACAACTATTAGAACTACACGCAATAATGAAATTAGAGCAGCAAATAGCTATTTCGTATTTTATTACAAGTAATTCTACAAATGGAATAAGTTGTTACGATGACTGATCAAAATTATACCACTTAAGTAATATGGTAAATTTCTAAATAAATCATAGAGTCAGACTCGATAACACATAATGGCACAAGGTTGATCTCGGGTAATGTTTTACCACCTAACAAATATATATAGTCAGGTGGGGTAAGTGAAACATACTTTATTTTTATTTAACAAGGTTTAGTAAAGCTGTAAAACTCGCAATTAAAGTAGCTGTGTAAGCAATGTACTCCTCATTAAATCAGCCTTTAACGGTATGAATATAAATATCTAAAGACATGCATTAAGCAACAAAATCACGAAAAGAATATAAAGGCTAAGAAGTGTTTCACTTACCCCTGACAAGGGGGAAGTGAAACAGTGGCCAAAATAGCTTTAAATATTGAGTCAATTTAATTAAAAACAGGACAAAAGGATCATTAACATCCAAAATGTATCAAATTCTAATAAAATAGGGTCCAGTTTCAAAGATTTATCTAAAACACGTAATTTTCATTTTATAATATAACTTAATTTTCTTTTTGGTTTACTAGCTAGTTTAATGATCGCAGCGATATCTGTGTTGTATTGAGGGCAGTATTCGTCATTCCTGATTTATCGACACATCGCTATGAGAATGAACTACGCGTTTCTTAGATATGGTTGGCTGTGTCACTTACCCCACCTGACTATAAGTATTTGTGTCACGCAAGTTCAGAGTTCGACCCATAGCCACTGTCTACCCATAGCCACTGTCTACCCATAGCCACTGTCTACCCATAGCCACTGTCTACCCATAGCCACTGTCTACCCATAGCCACTGTCTACCCATAGCCACTGTCTACCCATAGCCACTGTCTACCCATAGCCACTGTCTACCCATAGCCACTGTCTACCCATAGCCTACCCCATTGTGAAAATAAAACAACTTTATGAAGTAAAAAATACGCGCGTACAAACTTACAATAAAATTGAAGCAATAGGGATGTTGACTAATGAATAAAATAACGAAATACTAATAAAAATCGTAAACATATTAAACTTTTAGAGTAGCTTGTATACCTCTTGGTTTTATATATTGCATATTATTTGTTTTATGACCCTTCAAAGTTGGGTGGACAAGTCCATTTAAAAAGTATAAAATTTATTAAAATAAATGATACCTTTAATTAGTCCGTAAAATGTATAGCAAATTTGTCGAAGAAACCATTTTGATAAACACAATATTTAATATAGCTGCTGAACAAATTTCCTATATTTGCATACAAACTTGCAAGGCGTGACGTCATAACGTGCAAGCCATTAGTATGGAGCGTTTTTGATCGAGTCCATTTGTGTGCATTTCACACTGTGATGTCTCGGGCAGTTTTCATGCTAGCGAATTAATTCTTTTACCAATGTTTCTTTTTTTGAGAGGTAATTTATGTAACATAAAATAAAAAAAATAGTCAACATCCCTATTCTATAATCATGCGCCTTCCGAACGCAATTTTTTGCTTCACTTTTGATATTAAGTACCATCTATCCCATAAACACATTAATCAATCGACGGTCTAATTCGATACATTTGCGGACTAAATTAAAAACCGATACGGCCTTTGCCGATATAAACGAATTAACTCCAAATTGGGTTTCAGAAATGGAGTTAAGACCTCATCATACCTGAAACATTGCCTGGAGCCAATAGCTTCACAGGGACGAACTTCGGCAATCAAATTGTGAAATTACAAAAGGAGACCAGATTTCATCGATTATTATACGAATTTGTTAAGACATCGTGAGCGTTGGCATTAATATTGTTAATTATTGTTTAAGGATGTGAATGTGACCAATGGGGACACTATAAATATTTAAGTTTTTGTAATCCATATTATTAGCAATGGTTATATTTTGAAATTAATTTTAATTAGGTAAGCATTTAATTTGACATGATCATTATAAATAGTAATAAAATGAACTCGATTATTAATCTAAATCAATTATAATATTTGCATGCCAGTCTGGTAAAACATGTTTGTAGATACGCTCTAATGTTGTGACCACCTATTTTACCATGTTTTTTGCGAATAAATTATCATTTATCATTTAATAATAGGGGTTAAAGTATGAAATTTACGATTTTTTTCTCACACACAGAGGCTCTCATAACTTCTATAATATTTCACTTACTAGTTATTATTTCGAATTATGATCATAACGGCCCACTACCAGCAATAAAAATATTTCAGTTTTTTTCCCAGAACGTTAAAAAAAGTATCTTAAAAGTGACTACTTTTTCCGTTAGCAGAAATGACCACTTAATTCGTTGTAACTAAGCCGATACATTTTTTTTTCACTTAATACATATAAGTAGCATTAGTTAGCTTAGTGTAAAGTTTAAACTTAAACATTTGTGCATAAAAGTTTTTAAACATTAGCGCTTTAAGCTTCGATCATCTATGATACCAATGTAGCACGTCATACAATAACAAAGCTGAAATGTGGCACATGCCGTTTGACAAATCACGCGACACTAAATGTCTAGTATAATAATGTACTCTATGCTAAATGTCAAGTTGTATGACAAGTCGTGGGGGACTTTCATACTGTGCTGCGTTCCGAATCAAGCCAACAGCACTGTTAGCGTATAATCCATTAAATGAAGTAGGTACACAAATACCCTATTTGTGTAATATTTTGTGACTATTTAATTTGGTCAGATTCGCGCTAACAGCGCTATCAGCGTGATTCGGAACACGGCCATAGTGGGCTGCGTTTTGGGGGAGTTTGAGGTCTCCCACAAATGCCATTGTCATGCAATATCCACAGGTATAGATGGGCGAAGGCTTTAAGACAAATTGTTAGTATGCAAAATGCAAATTCTTTAAAACGGCAATTTAATACTTAAACCCCTAATACTAAATACTAGAAAAATACGACTCGCACTAGATCAATTCTCGGACAAGAATCGAATCCGCGACCTTTGGATGTCCGGTCCATTGCACTGACCGCTGAGCTAGCGAGTCACTTAAAGTTGGCATTAAATTAACGGCATGATTAGTATTAATAATTTGCAACCACTTACTAATGGATCCCTTTAAAAGGGACTAGAAGTTATATAAGTATTTATAAATAGCATTTATGAATTTAAATATTTATTTTGTAAAATATATTATTAACATTAGCTTTGTAATTTAAGTAAGTACTGAACTACACTCAAAACTTTCTAAATAAAACTAATTTAGTAAGACCTTCATACTTCTCAAGTTGAAAATATTAATTATCTCCAAACTGAATGTTAAGAATGTTAATTAAATCATTTTTAGTAATATTATGAGACATATGAAATATCTGACAAGATTAATGATAAAAATTATGCCGACTTCATAATGTTAAGTTAAATTAACTGAGATTCACTCTAGGTAAGTATAATAATCACCTTAAGTTAGCTATTCGCTAATGCAGAGAAGAGCAGTAAGTTGCTTTTTAATAGTGTTTTTTTTTTATCGGATACATTTCAGAGTGTGCAGCGTGGAATTGCAAAACCTTACCGAATCGCCAATACCGAAATGCTACGGAAAATATGATGCCCAGCAGTCTAGGTATTCTTTACCCATCATAAGAGTCTATTAGCACAGAATAGAAAGGGTAAAACTGGGATAGAGTCATTCGGGGTAAAAGGACGCACTTTTGCTTTTTTTGATTTATTAAACAGTAAGTTTTGTGGTATTAGATGTGCAAATATGCGTTATATGTAGGACGTTAAATAAACTTATGAAATAATAAAGCTTAATACAATAACTTCAGCGGTTTTTTGTATATTAAGGAAAATTATCAAAAAGTCGGAGTGCGTATTTTTACCCTTATGTTGGGGTAAAAGTTTGCAGTCATTTGAGTAAAAATGCGCATGTTGGGTAATAGTACGACATAGGAAAATATGAACAAATAAACACCGGAACAAATCAAGAAATCAAGGTTTATTTATTATATCTCGTACATGAAATAAGTGTTTGTCTTGAATGTAATAATTGCTACACTAACATCTTAATAATAATAAAAATATACTTCTAACAGAACATAAAAATTTTGAAAAATCCTCACTTAGTGCACCCCTAGACCTCATAAGGAACCTACATGCCAAATTTGGTATTAGACCCAGCGGCTGTGCGTTGATAGATAAGTCAGTCAGTTTACGATTTTATATATTAAGATAAGAAGATTTCTAGAACTATTTACTTGGGATATAAGTTCGCGAGCATGGGTAAAAGTACGCGTGCGTACTTTTACCCAAGTACTTTTACCCCGGTCGGACCATCAACACAATAACACTAACTGGGAAAAGTATCAAATTTGTTGGGTGAAATTTTTATTTTAAAATAAATCGGTGAATAATCGTATAAAAGCAAAAAAAAATACTTACCTCAATAACACCATTAATGACAGCACCACACACTTTTCTTTGGAGTACAAAATATTAGGATTTCACCTCAGTTTTGATTTTTTTGCTCTAATTCACGACACGCGATGCGCACGACTTATAAAGTGTTGACACAAAATGGCAACCCAAGCTCACTCAATATGGCCGACGTAGCACCCGCGCCCCTCACCTCCCCTCTTAGAGTACTTATACCCACTGCGTCCTTTTACCCCGAATGACTCTAGATGCCGCAATGGGATAGGTGCCTCATTTTCAAAAAACCTAACTTCCCAAACTTGCAACTAAGAATTAATAGTATAATTTAGGAGCCGCAGTCACCCCGCATCTAATTGTCCACGGGCTGTTGTACGGCGTGGACGCGTTTCGCTCTTGTGTGCAACCAAATCCGCGACGAACATCACAAAAACGTCAAAGTTTTAAATGTTACTATTGGCCGTTGTATAAATTTATAAGTAGTAATAATTTCCGTTATATTTTTTATTACGTCAATGTACTGGTTTATTAAGTGTGCACCTGGGTGTAAATAATTGCTCTTTTGTTTTAAATTTATTTAAAAACTACTTGGGCATCTATCCCTATCACAAAGGGGTAGATCCTCAAAAAAAACGGTTCTACAAAAAGCTAAATTCTGCAAAATCTGTAAGTGATATGTCAAAAATAAATAATTATGATTCAACATAAAATCATCGGTCATCGGTGAATGGGCTGAGAAAATTGCTTAATGTTTGTGAGTCCTAGGGAGGACCATGGCCTAAGGTAATAATGAAGGAAAAAGTGAGTTTATGGTAATTAGAGGCAATAACAAAAAACCTGACTTTATACCACCTGTCTATCTTAACAAAGTTCCTTTGACCAGAGTCTCTCAGTTCAAATACCTAGGCCACATCATTTATGAAACCTTGTCTGATGATGAAGATATTGAAAGAGAGAGAAGGGCGCTGTCGGTTCGGTTCGGGCTAATATGTTGGTTCATAGGTTCGGTGGGTGTACAGTTGAGGTGAAACTCATGCTTTTCAGAGCCTTTTGTCAAAATTTCTACACTTATTCTCTGTGGACCAACTATTCTCAGCGGGCCTTCAGTGCTCTCAGGGTACAGTACAATAATGCCTTGAGAATGTTATTGAGATTGCCTAAATTCTGTAGTGCATCAGGCATGTTTGCTGATGCAAGGCTTGATAATTTTTATGCAATAATGCGTAAAAAAATCTGCATCACTTGTGAACCGTCTAAGGCGGAGCCCAAACGCTGTGCTGACGGAAATTGCTGACAGCCCGGAATTGCCTGTACTGGGGAGGTTGATAAAACTTCATGTGCTGGACATTAACATAGCTGTAAGAAAATACTAACAGTAGCATAATACTAACATAGTTTGTAAAATGTCACTAACAATTTATATGGTTAAACTTAGTCTGAAATAAATGTTTTATTTTTATTTATAAATGATTAAGCTAGCCTACATTCATAGAAATTATTCATATTATTGAATATTTTTTAAATTATAGGAGGCCATTTCAAAAAGTAGGGCATCTATCCCGGTTTTACTCTATTCTTCTTCTTCTTATCGAATGAGGAATAGTGGCCACCTCTAGTGTTAGAGTTTATCAAGGCGCCTATAAGTAGGTACTACCGTCTATTAGTCAAATAATTGGATTTTCCCTAAATTGTTCGTCTAGTCAAAGTTACTGTTAGTCTACTGTGTTTAGGCTCACGTTTGAAAAATGGCGGGGTATTTACGTATACTCCCGAGCCCCCGTAATATCCGGGCGATCGTTCCTCCCGCTCCGTAACAAGATCATATGGCACGTGGTATTGATTAAGTTACGAGATTCTAGGGGCTTAATGAAAACACTCTTACGGGGGATGTGCGCTTTTATTCTGTTATGGGGAAAATAAGTGGGGTAAAACAATCACTTAACTTTAAGGAGAGTGGTTGGAGGTTAGTCTGTTTTGAGGCAAATAAAAAAGTCACACTGCGTGTGAAATCTGTGAAATCATTGTTTTCAACCAATTATTGGTTAGGATGATAAATTAGAAATTCCTTAGAAGTATTTCATTTCATTGATTATAGATATTATTGTTTTCCGGGCTATGAAACATGATATTTTTTCATCCCAATTCATTTTATTCTAAATCCTTTACGAGGCTCGAGAACCTAGGTACCTACTTTTTTTCTGACTCATACTTTAACTACTAAAAGTAGTAAAATCTGGGACCGCTTTTTTATCTACAACGGTCCTCGATCAGTATTCTAAGACAACAGTATAGTGCTTGGCATTCACCTCACCTGGTAAGGTCGAAATTATGCACTAGGTACTTCACCCGGCATCCTCACCACTGAAGAACTGGCTATCTTATCTCTATAACTGGTGTTTATATCCAACAAACTATTTAAATGCCTAATTTCTGCAAATTAAGCTGTTTTATATAAAAACCAGCCAAGTGCGAGTCGGACTCGCGGACGAAGGGTTCCGTACCAAAAACGGCAAAAGAAACTCACGTTTGTTGTATGGGAGTCCCACTTAAATGTTAATTTTATTCTGTTTTTAGTACTCATTTGTAGATATAGCAGCAACAGAAATTATCTGTGAAAATTTCATCTGTCGAGTTATCACGGCATTCACGGTTCATGAGATACAGCCTGGTGACAGACAGACGGACAGTGGAGTGGGTCCTGTTTTTACCCTTTGGGTGCGGAACCATAAAAATGACTATTAATTATTCATAAAAATATTTAAATCACTATTTTCAATGTTACTAAAATACTTACGTCTTACTTATGTCTTGGTCACTTTAATACCTAAGAATGTTAAGTACCTACTTACTAAATTATACTGGTGTTTCTGTGAAAGTTTATCTTCAACGTGTTGTCGCTAGTACTTTAAGAAATAATTTACAACAGGAAATCAGTTCCACTTAACTTAATTTAGAGCCGCGAGCTAGAAGGTTCACTTAGCCGGTGAAATCTTGTCCCAATAAGTAACCAACATTGAGTTTATTAAGATGAGCTCCTAAGAGCATTAGGGTCTAATGTAAATATTTCAAAAATTATTATAATATTTCATCTTTTCATATTGTAATGTAAAGCTTTTTTCAGTAAGTTATTTTTAAAAGGCAATTGAGCGGGTGTAGTGAGGAGCGAATGTCGCTGTAGCGAAACGCGCTGGTGTGAAAAATTATTAGCATGGATAGGTAGGTACCTACGCTGGAGCGAAAAACTATAGATCCATTTATTATATCAATATGCGATCGATTATTTTTCATTGCATCGGAGGCCATATGTTCAGGTTGGCATATCTCCCTTACTTCGCAATCCAGACGATATATTTTGATAACACCAAACTAATGGCTATCTTGCCAATGTGAGCGTCCTAATATACGATAGATTGAAAATGAGCCTCTGGGCCGGCGGTCTACTATGGAAGCGAAGATGTGGCGAAAATTATTTGCTATGATATACCTACTTAACTTAACCTAACTCAACTAAAATACGTTAATGTATGTAATGCCGATGTGGGCAAATTTAAGAGCTTTCTATCAAAACCCTCATCGAAGAAAGCCTTGTTGATTTACAAATTTGTGGCGGCAAGCTTAACGTTCAATTGTTAAATTAATTAAGACAACAGTCAGGATGGGACTGACATGTAAATAAATTTACAAAAGTCCCTAAAATAAATAAAGAAAAAAAAAATATATTGTTGATTAAAATCTAAACTTTTACTTTCTGTGTTTTAGTTTTACCATTTTCAACTTGCCTTTGGGTTTCGTTAGTGCTTCGCTCCCAATTTTCAGCGGTTGCTTGTGCTTATTATATACGTTTAATACTTTTACATACGTTTGCTTATACTAATGTCATTATATATAACCTATATCTTATCTGCAAAATTTCATCCAGATCAGTTCAGTGGTTTGAACTCGTGCGATGATGAATTAATCAGTGAGTCATTCAGGATATTTTAAGGCTTATGTTTAACTGATCACCAGATATAGTAAAATATAAAGTCAAAAAAGGCTTTTCAGTGCCAAAAATAGTCCATCCATTTTAATGTGAAACCAAAGTTTTCACAATCATGCTACCAAAATATAAGTAACTAATCACCAAAATTTGCACCACATTTTAATTTAAAATGTCATACAAACATTTAACATCACGTTATGTTCTCCAATAATAGGCATGATGACTATTTTTTTTATTTTATGTTACATAAATTACCTCTCAAAAAATGAAACATTGGTAAAAGAATTAAGTCGCTAGCATGAAAACTGCCCGAGATATCACAGTGTGAAATGCACACAAATGGACAAATCCCAAAAACGCTCCATACTAATGGCTTGCAAGTTATGACGTCACGCCTTGCAAGTTTGGATGCAACGCATAGGAAATTTGTTCAGCAGCTATATTAAATATTGTGTTTATCAAAATGGTTTCTTCGACAAAAATGCTATACATTTTACGGACTAATTAAAGGTATCATTTATTTTAATAAATTTTATACTTTTTAAATGGACTTGTCCACCCAACTTTGAAGGGTCATAAAACAAATAATATGCAATAAACCAAGAGGTATACGAGCTACTCTAAAAGTTTAATATGTTTACGATTTTTATTAGTATTTCGTTATTTTATTCATTAGTCAACATCCCTATTGTTTTATATTTTTTTTAGTAGCACAAGTTTAAAGAATAAAGAAAATAATATTATGATTTTTTTATTTTACCTTGTTAACCAAATATATTTTTTTATATTATTATCGCGATAAAATATCAAACATACGGCTGAACACGAAGTTCCTTTGCATTTACTGATTAAAAAAACTGATTGACAGATTTGACAGACAGTGACAAAGAGTAATCATACCTTTGCTTTTTTGTTTTGAGCAATAACATAGAAAGTCTTTGGAGCAAAGGCATTACCTACGCATACAGCCGTAATAGTGATTTATTGTACTATGCTGTAATTTTTTTTTTTTTATTTAAATTAAAATGAAGTATTATAAAAATTCCGCAATCGGTTATTCCTGACTCCAAAGCCAAAAGCTACCAGAAAATATATAATTCACAACAGTTTTGGAAAAGTTTACCAACCCCATGTTGAGTATTTAATTATATGGAGAAGCAGAGAAACACGTGAATTACATTTCAGCCATTTATTGCAAGAGACCAAAGACAAAATCACCACAGACAACACAGAAGCAAATTAGGGTTGCATCACACAATTCTACACACCCCCTCAATTTAGACATTTTACATAAAATTCTTAAATTGCTAAACAAAACTTATTTCCTTTTAATTACTAACAACCAAGTCGGTACTTACATTTCTTCAATAGAAAATTATGTACTTATACATAGGGAACACAATAACAAAATTAAATAAAGTTACATTTTAAGTTTTACTACTTTACTACAATAAATTCAGTTTTTCAACAAAATAATTGTGTTTTATTTTTGGTAATGCCTTAGTGAACAAATCTGAAACATTTTCATCAGTCGGAACATAATTTACAGAAATTAAATTCTTTTGAACTATATCTTTTATGTAATGAACCTTTATATCAATGTGTTTGGACCTTTTACCATTATCAGAATTTTTAATCAATCTTATAGCACTCTGGTTATCCAATAACAAAGTTGTAGACATATCTGACAAAGATGTCAGATCATAAAGTATCCCTTTCAAATATACTAACTCGCATGCTGATTGAGCAGCTGCCACATATTCAGCCTCCGCTGTAGATAATGCGACTGATGTTTGCTTCTTGGAAAACCAATGTATAAGATTTCCACAGTAGAACACAGCGCACCCACTTGTACTCTTTCTGTCTGTTTTATCCGCCGCCCAGTCTGCATCTGCATATGCAACTAGATTTTTCTTTTCGGTTGTTTTTCTATAAATCAATCCTTTATCCTGTGTACTTTTCAAATATCTTAAAATTCTCTTACTTGCTTTCCATAATGATGCTGTTGGTTTGTCCAAGAATCTGCTTAGATATGCAACCGGATATGTAATATCAGGTCGACTGTTCATAGATATAAATAGTAAACAACCTATTAATTCCTTATATGGTACATCAATTATTTCCTCCTTTTCTGCAGAATAGTTCATCTCCATAGGTGTATTTATTCCTTTACATTCTTGCATGTTGAACTTGTCTAAGATTCTTGTTATCATTTCCGTTTGCTTAATTTCCATTTGATTATTTTTCCTTGTAATTTCCAAACCTAGGTAGTTTTTCACTTCTCCCAAATCTTTAATTTTGAATTCTTCTTTAAGTTTCTTTAATATATTTTCATTTCCAATTAATAGTATGTCATCTACAAATATTAATAGCCATGTATCTTCATTTATATATAAACAAAAGTCATATTTTGACTGTATGAATCCATTTGAAGTAATGAAATTGTGAAATTTTTCATTCCAGCATTTTGGAGCCTCCTTCAAGCCATAAAGTGCTTTCTTCAATTTTAAAATTTTTCCACTGTGATTGACTCCTTCAGGACATTTGATGTAAACATTTTCTTTCAAATCACCGTTCAGGAAGGCTGTTGGTACATCTAGTTGTTTTATCGGTAACCCTTCTTGTACAGCATGACTCAGCATGGTTCTTATAGTTGGTAATCTTGCTACAGGCGCATAATACCCTCCTTGTCCTTCCTGCTGAAAACCTTTTGCAACTAGTCTTGCCTTTTTGGTTCCATCTTGTTTCTGTTTAAATATCCACTTTGTTTCTATAGCTTTGTTCCCTTCTGGTATATCTGTTACTTCCCACGTTCCTAACTTTTTATGTGAATCTAGCTCTTTCTTTATTGCTTGTTTCCATTCTTTATCTTTTATAGCATCTTCATAATTTACAGGTTCTCCGGCACATAAACAGTAGGCTATATTTAAATCATATTTTTCTAACTCTTTTGGCATGTGAATTTCTCTCCCTGATCTTGTTAAATATCTTGGTATTTCTGATGTATCTTCTTCATTTTCACCTTCTTTATTTATTTCTGATATCTTCTCAGTTTCTTCTTGATTCTTCTTTGTTACTTCTTTTGCTGTTGTATCCTGTATTCTCTCTTGTGATATGGTCCTATCATACTCATTAGGTTTTCTCGTCTTCTTGTTATCTTCTTCGATCTTCTCAATATCTTCTTTTTGTATTATTTCCTCTTCATAGTAGTTTTCCACATTCATTTCGTTCTTTTCTTTTTCTTCTTTATATCTTATTTTTGTCTCATCTAGCCTAACATCTCTTGATACTATTATTTCATTATTTTTGGGGTTCCACAAACGATATCCATTTGGACTATATCCTACAAATCTCATTTCTTTTGCTCTTTGTGAAAGCTTATCTTGCTTTGGTAAGATATGTACCCATGCTTTTGACCCAAATATCCTGAGTCTTTTTAGATCCTTATGCCCAAACATTTTCTCCGCTGGGGTCTGAAAGTCTATAGCCGACGATGGGCATCTATTAATTTGGTATACTGCACACCGCACAGCTTCTCCCCATAACATCTTTGGCAACTCTGTTTCTAGTAATAACGTTCTAGCTCTATTATAAATATTCCTATTCATCCTTTCTGCTACTCCGTTTGACTGCGGACTATATGGTGTAGTAAACTGTTGTATGATACCTTTGTTTTTACAGAATTGGTTCAGCTTTTCATTTTTAAATTCACCTCCATTATCACTTCTTATTTTTCTTATTTTATTTCCTGTTTGCCTTTCCATTCTATTTATGTATTCTATAATCCTATCACTTGCTTCAGATTTTCTTTTTAATAAGTATACTTCTGTAAAATGGGTAAAATCATCTATGATCGTCTGATAGTACACTTCATCATCACTAGTCGGTGTGGTCACAGGTCCGGATAAGTCTGTGTGTATGAGTTCTCCTACATACCTTGATCTTGGTCTAGGTGTTGTTGTGAATGGCAGTCTCGTTGATTTTCCCTCTATACATGATCCACACGGTTCTTCCGAACTAGGTAAACTTAATAATCTTAGATGTTTTCTATTAGCATGTCCTAACCTTTTATGCCACAGATCCTTATCATTCATCGCAGTACAACATTTATCTAAATTTAGTTTCAGATTTATTACATACAGGCTACCAACAATTTCACCATAAATTATACCTTTTCCATTAGTATTTCCAATTGACACAGAACTTTTATGAAATCGAACAGAATTTCCTTTTTCTAATAATTTTTTAACTGATAGTAAATTGTGAGATAAGCCCTTAACAATTAATGCTTCTATTGTTATTGAAAAATTATTATATTTTACATTCAAGTTACCTTTTTTATTCGATATCAAATACTGACCATTTGCTACATAAATTTTAATTTCCATTTCTAATTGTTCAATATTTGTCATAAACTTTTCATAACAATCCATTACTAAATTTTGTGAAGCACCAGAATCAATAATGCACTTAATATCCTCAGTATATTCATTCACAAAATACACATTCTCACTGGCTACGAATGAAAACGGATTTACCTCCTCTATCGCACTTGTCCCTTGTTCTCGTTGTTCTCGTCCTTGTCCATGACCTCGTCCTTGAAACTGACCTCGTCCTCGGTACTGTCCTCTCATGGCACCTCTAGCGCTTCCTCGCCTGCCTTGTCCTTGTCCTCTTTTGTCTTGTCTGCTTCTACACTCATAAGATATATGACCTTGCTTCCCACAATTGTAACAAGTGAGAAATGATGACTCTGATATGTCTCTTGAACCTTCTTCACAAGTTTTTCCTTTTATTTCAGCATCGAGCAGCCTTGCTTTTACAAAATCAATATCAATATCTTTTTCTGTGCTCATAGTTTCAATGCTGGTGATAACATTATCATATTTTGCCGGCATTGATGACAGCAGATAACATATTTTGTCCAAGTTCTCCACCGCACACCCTGCTGCCTCCAGCTCACTAAGTAGTCCATCAAACTTTAAAAAATAATCTTGTAACTTCTCACCACTTTCACACTTAAGCGAAATAAGTCTTCTTTTTAAATGTAGTTTGTTAAAAACGCTTTTTCTTTCAAACGTATATTCCAATTGTGTAAGCATCTCCATCGCGGTTTTCGACTTTTTGATAATTTCTAAGTATTTATCCGATAAGCACTGAACAATTACATACTTGGCCTTCGCATCTTTTATTTTAAAGTTATCTGGCTTTTTATCATCTTTTGTTAGTTCCATTACACTCCATAGCTGTCTTTCTTCTAGAGCTAATTTAACTCTGAATTTCCAATTGTTGAAATTCGTTTCAGGTGTGAGTCGCGGAAGGATTTCCCTTGAATGCGACTCCATTTTGTTTCACTTGACGCCGACACACTTTTTTCTTTGATATTAATGTTATTTGCTACTTGCACTTCACTTTTCTTTGTTTTTAATCTTCGACACATAATATTAATTTATTTCGTGCCATTGCGCAGTGGAAGCGTATGTTGAGTATTTAATTATATGGAGAAGCAGAGAAACACGTGAATTACATTTCAGCCATTTATTGCAAGAGACCAAAGACAAAATCACCACAGACAACACAGAAGCAAATTAGGGTTGCATCACACAATTCTACACCCCATTGTAAATGAGCACCAAATCCTGACTTGGTGATTTGGTAATAATTTTTTACCCGACTACGGCGGAGAAAAGAAACGGAGGGTAGGTGTATGATTTTTTTTACTAATTCTGGTTGTTACGTTAGGTTGTATGGTATGGTCATAGTCATATAAAAATGGCGGTGATCATTCACGTTTTTATTAGGTTGCTTTTTCTCGTTTGTTTCTTGTTCCACAAATTTTGCAAACGATTTTAAACTAGCTTCCCGATGAGCAGAGACTTGAAACTTTGAACAACGGTCAGAACTAGAAGGCAATGCAATAATAAGGTATCATTGAGCTGATCTGATGATGGAGCCGAAAGGAGGCCACAGGAACTATGATGAGACCATCAACCCCATCGTGTTTGTCTGTCCCTCTCCCTGTCCCTTGTCCCTGTCCAAAACACCAAAGTTCAGTTTTTTTTGTAAGAGAGCTTAGGGTACCTACTAAAGAATTTTTTGGTTATCATTATATTTATCCCCATATTTTAATACTTACATAAAATAGTTAGATTAGCTGTTACTTTATAAATAAAAATGTGGTAAACACCAATCCATCACAACTTGATGACACTTCGTGAAAGACAATAAATAGTCAAGCCAACTTCAGTTCACTTTTAAAAACCTTTTACTGGGCGGAATAAAACTAAGTGCAACACAGAACACTGCTAACGAATTTAAATGGCTGTCCTATATAAAGATTTAGGGATAAAGAACAAAATGGATTTTATTGGGGCCCGAAAAGCTTGGTAGGTAGCCTATAAAAAGTCACTGAAACTGTCAGATGAAACGTTTGTGGAACTGAGTTCGCATGAGGATTTTAAATAATTCTTGATCTAGCACTTACTTAGCTCATGTTATCTCGTAAATGTCATTAAGTCATAGGAGATCCATTGAAAGATAGTTTTTATTCATATGCTGAAAGTCAGTGGTTCATTCCACGATCAATGGAACGAAACACTAAACTTCAAATCGAGAAGTGGTGTCTATGCCCGCGTACTGGCCGTTGCTGCCAAGGGTCTGACATGCTTTGATAGAGCGAGATCGTCTTATTAAGATTCCTATAGGAGGAAATAGAGAAGAGTGTCATGTTTTTTCTCTATCACCGACCGGACTTTTTTTCATGGTCGGGTTATAGGCAGAGATCAACTAAGCAAAACAAACAAGTGGGGTTATACCAAAAGTGCCAGAGAAATTAAAGTTTTTGTGGATAACTCCCTAATTAATATTGAAGATTTATTATAAATCGAATGTGTAGTGTTTGTGTCTAGCATTCAAAATGGTGGGATGTTCGATATTTGGCTGCAAAAGCAACAATCAAAGGAAAGAAGCGGGCGTTACATTTCATGCGTGAGTACACTGTTTTCTATATTTTGATCACGTATTTCTTTCTCAAATCCCACAGGAACCAAGTTTCTGAGCTAAATCATTAGTTATATCATGAAAAACCTGATAAATAGGAAAAATCTAAAAAATATTTCTAAAAATAACCTCGTAAACATTTGACATGCAAACCGGTAAAATTGCGTACATCTACGTAATAGTAGAAGTCAGCTTAGCTTTGACGTCCACTAAAATCAGTAGGTTTATAATTCGATTTCCGGATGCCTACTATATAGAAAATTTTCCCCAAAAATTACCCCATATTTCAGGGAATTTCAAGCGATTTGATTTTTCCAGATTTCCGACGGAAGATAAAACTCGTGAAAAATGTATAGAAGCAACTAGAAAAAAGAATTGGGTGCCACACACGAATTTGTTCAAAACATTTTGAAAAAAATTGTTTCCGAAAAACAGAAAAACTAACGTTAATAAAAAAAGTTCTGTATTCCAACGTTTAATAAAGACTTTACCTGTTTTAATTTAAAGTTTATCTTTTTATTCCATTAACCACACAATCTCATATTAACTACCTGAGCGAACCCCAGCTAGTTTACTCTATGTATACGTATGTTACCGTTAAAGTACGGAATCCTTTAATCTGCAGATTAAAGTCGCAGTCGAGTCGAGTCGAGTCAGTTAAAGTGAGAAATTTTTCTTAAAGTAGACGATTTCCGTACTTTAACTAGTAATCTGCACATTAACGGATGCTACACCGTTAAGGGTACTTTTTCTGATCATGGCAACCCCATATTTTGACGTCATAATATATCTATCCCTTACACCCGGTCGCTCGGTAGCGCATCTACCCCTTTTAATATACTATATCTATGGTTGCTGCGGTGGCGCATTGACATGGTTTTGAATTTACGTTTAAAAAGTTCGATTCGATTTTCTAAAGGACTCGCACAGAGGAAATAATCACTGAGGACTCGGTGCGCGGCCATGGACATAGAGTACATTATTATATGGCCATGGAAGCGAATCCTGGTTTTTACTATGAATTTGAAATTTGGCAATAAACTATAAAATTACGTGCCGTAAGCTTTTCAATTCCATACGTAACACATCAAAGTCTGTGATTCACATAAGTTTGTGAAGCGTAGCGTTCAAATGGACATAAAATAATGTTGGCCAATTGAGTAGCCAGTTGGCCAAGTTTTTCTTCTTCTTTAGGAAAGTGAACTAAACAATGAAAATAAATAAAGTGAAAATATATTTTTTATTATACCAAGGTATTAAATACAATAAAATCAAACAATAATTCATTTGCCGAAAGCTCTCACTAGCTCACCTCACCGATTCCTGAAATTCTGCACCTTTTTCAGACATTTCCTAACGTCATTTGTTTGTGTGTGCACAGACAGACTAATGTAGATGACTTCATTACTCAGTAGATTGAGTATTTTATCTCACTTTCGCGGACCTCACGCCGGCACCACGGGACCTATTCATTCTTTTTTGTGACAGTGACACTAAAGAATAAGGACGCCGTGGAACGATATTATTTTGGAATGTTTTCTTTCTTATTTCCGCCTTGGGGCTGTGTTATTTAATAATTTGACATATTTTTTTGATTATTTTGTGCAAAGTTGAATGGTCGACTTTTCGTTGGCAGTTGCTTTTGAATGAACATAACGACAGAACTCACACGCGCTTTGTATGTTTAGTTAGACAAATGACAAATGAGAGGTTTGACAACAACAGGTTGAAGGAAAGAATAAAAATAAGAATAGAAGTGAAAACCATATGGCCACAAAATAGTCCAATAGTGTGGGTTTAGAGTACTAGTATAAAGTATTATAGGTATTATATGTGGTTTAGAGACCCTCTCGCTGGTCAATCACTAAAGACAGTAATAGAGATAAACACTTATGTGTACACCGTTATTTTTTAAGTTTATCTAAAAATTAAATGGGGATTTCAGACCACGTAAATGAACAACTTTTACTATGGGGCCAACCACGGAATCTCGAAAAAAAACAGCTGTTCCATAGAAACATCGACTCGACTATAATGTATGGAACAGCAGTTTTTTTTTTCGCGATTCCGTGGTTGGCCCCATAGTAAAAGTTGTTCATTTCATCATCTGATGATGATGTGTGTCGTACGGCTGATATGATGATGATTCATCATATCAGCCGTACGACACCCACTGCTGGGTATAGGCCTCCCCTAAGGATCTCCACGACGATCGGTCCTGCGCTGCCCGCATCCAGCGGCTTCCCGCGACCTTCACCAGATCGTCGGTCCACCTTGTCGGGGGCCTACCCACGGAGCGCCGTCCGGTGCGTGGTCGCCATTCCAGAACCTTTCCGCCCCAACGGCCATCGGTTCTTCTCGCTATGTGTCCCGCCCATTGCCACTTCAGCTGAGCAATCCTTCGAGCGATGTCGGTTACTTAAGTTCTCTTGCGGATCTCTTCATTTCTGATTCGATCACGCAGGGAAACGCCGAGCATGGCTCTCTCCATTGCACGCTGGGTGACCTTGAGTCTCCTTATGATACCCATAGTTAGCGACCCATAGTTAGCGTTGTTCATTTACGTGGTCTGAAATCCCCATTTCATTTTTAAGATATACTTAAAAAATAACGGTGTACTTATAATTCAAAAAGACAGTCATTTGGTTTGTTTCGTTGTTGCGCTGCAAATACTTGAAAACCTACACGAATCGGCGCATAGGAGAAATTATACAGTAAATTCAGCAAATTGACTATAACAGCTTTCAAACAAAATATATAAAAATAAAATCAGAAAAATACCTTTCATAGGTTAGCTCTTTTGTATGGAAGGAAAATCATATTATGGTGGCCCCAATGATACTCATCATCATCATCATACCTATCAGCCGCACGACACCCACTGCTGGGTGTAGGTAAGCCTCCCCTAAGGATCTCCACGACGATCGGTCCTGCGCTGCCCGCATCCAGCGGCTTCCCGCGACCTTCACCAGATCGTCGGTCCGTCTAATGATATCTACTACAATAATATAATTGGCCCCTATTTTCTTTAGCGCAGTATTAGTTCTAAGAGCCCTGAAAAAGTTAGAAAAGCCTTTCTTCTGACTCTGAAAGTATTTTGCATAATGTTATTTCCCGTAGGGAAAATTATTTTCCCGTGTAACGATAAGAAATAGGTTCAATTTTTTATTTGCTCCTTCTGTTTAATAATATGCTAACATGATATAGGCGTAGCTTAGCGTGTATTTTTGCCGTCAAAAACGTTTGAAGTAGGTACGAAAGGTAAGCTGACAGCCTTAGTTTAATTTAATGTTGAAATAAATAAGAAAACTGTTATTAAATCATTATTAAAGGACTATTATGTTAATTTTTTATTATAAATGTGTATGAATTCATCTGCTTTTAGTTAAAAATTGTTTGTAATTTTTAATAAAATTCTGAATGATCATAATCTGAATGAACAAGCTGCGAGACACGGGTGTGCCAGCTGAACTGTTGCGTATCTTTCAATATTGGTACAGTACCTACCTAGGTTAAAAAACTTTATGATGTAGGTGATTTATCACCTACATCATAAAGTTTTTTAACCTAGGTAGGTTCCTTTTAAGGAACAATGCTATTAATCATGAAAGTAAAGTCAAAACCCATATTTTAGCAAAAAAAAATGTAAGAAATTATTAACCGACTTCAAAAAAAGGAGGAGTTTCTCAGATCGTCGGAATCTTTTATTTTTTCATGTATGTTACTCAATTACTCGAAGACGGCTGGACCGATTTGAAAAATTCTTTTTTTGTTTGAAAGCATACTTGCAAGTTGGTCCCATTGTCATAATGTCAGGATCTGATAATGGGATCCTGGAGAAATCAAGGGAACTCTTCAAAATTTATCGTAAATGGTGGTGAGCCGTTGACGGTAAGGTTTTGAACCCATGATTAAAGTTTAGATAAAAATAATATCTTTCATCGGGCCCATCCGACTTCAAAAGGCGTTGTTTAAAATATGCGTAAGTACAAACTTTCGAGTTATATTTAGAGCTACAGACTGAATAAGTACATCCTTAAAATTTGGATGGTGAATACAAAATGACTCTGTTTAAATTCTTCTATATATCGTTATATTATATATCGTATATTTTATTGCTTCTTTTTTTGAGCCATTTATTTTTGAACCTCATGTTTTTGTTAGGCCTATTTTTAAAGGTTTTTAAAAGAGGTTTTGTTTTAAAAAAAAACTTATTATTTAAAACTTTTTGTGGTAGGTAAGTATATTTTTTTGTACTTTAAAATTAAACACACTAGTTGGTAAGTATTATAGGTAATTTATATTCATACTATGACAGACACGGTCATCTGCATATTTTTCCTTTGCTTATTTTACTGTAATAAGTAACATGGACAGAAAGCACAGGTGTAGTTATTTATATTAATAAATTCATACGAGTTGTTCTAGATTCATAAAATGTGATTACTACTTTGAGACACACAGCTATAGCGTTCGTCAAGCTCGATATTATTTTACCACTTTATCGATGGGATGAGGAACTACAGTATTTTTTTTTTTATAATACAACGTCTTTCCTAAGTGTGGTGGTCCAATAAATTAATTAATAAAGTCTAGGCATTGTCAAAGTTTATCACAGGCCTTGTGATATTATATAGTTACTTATCTATTTAATTTTGTAACTAATTCAATGAATTAATTTTACAACGTTGGTTAAATGACACCTACATAAGTAGGGCTCGTCGGAGTCGAAGTTTGAAGAAGTTTTAAAACATGTCTTATTTTCCAACTGTGTAGGTTGTATAAGTGTAACAGAAACTATAAATCTAGAACATTGTTATAAGCCCACTCAATCTAACGAAGTTTCAATCTAAATAGTATACTTTTGTCTGATTTTTTTTAAGAATTTCTTTTGTGTTTGTAAGTATGTTCATCTAGAAACTTTAGTTAGCTTATCACCTAATTTTACGATATCTTAAATTTAATAATACTAGAGACTTTAATTTGGTAAGCATTTAGTATATCTGACATGGTGGTATGGTTCTTAGAATCAATGTGATAGACAGTAAAATGCGACCAATTATTCTGCTCAGCGCAACTCATACCTGTGTGTAATCAGGTTCATTTCATAAACGAGGAAAAATTATGTAAATGGAATTTCATTTCATACAAAAAGCTCCAAACGAATAGCAAAGCACACGAACAAGAAAAATAAGTAAGAATAAATTAAGAACGTGTTTAGCATTTCAAGTATACCTACCTATCTGAAAATGAGTTTTTAATTTGTTACGTACTTATTAAAGTTAAAAGGAAAATCACAATCAAGAATGTTAAATGGGAAATGTAAATATCGCGTTTATTAATAGTAAGAATATTGCGTTTCATTTGTTATAAAAAGCTGTGTAGTCTTAAATTGGTGATTTAGTTAAGTTTCAGTTAGGAGTGCTAAAATAAATCAAATCAAAGATTTATTTGCAAAGTAAGTGAAAGTTACTAAAATAATAAGCTGTCAAATGCAAGAAAATTGAGCATAATTTGTGGAAATTATTTTCACTTTAAAGTAAACACCTACCTAATGATAATCACATTGAGCTTTTTATATCTGCTTTGTATAAATATACATTTTTACTCAAACAAAGATATTTCATAAGATAAACATGAAACTTACGTAAAACGACTTCATAGTTCATAGATTTAAACAGATTTATACATGAGTAGAGTTCCATAGAGAGTGAAACTCCTTGTCTGAGTCTGTGTTTCCCGATGGGTACAATCTGGGAGCCTTCAAGTCGCGAGTGAATAGGTATCTTCTAGGCAAGCGCGTTTCATCGTAGATAGCATCATCGCTTACCATCCAGATAGTGGCGGCCTTAGGGGGTGGCGAACAGGGCAATCGCCCGGGGCCTCGCTCTTGCAGGGGCCTCGCGCAACAACCCAAGCAAATTTAAAAAATATAGATTAAACTGAATTGTTTTTATTTAAAACCTTTGTCGTTCAAGCTTTCTGTCCTTCATTAACCAGTTACTAGTCTCTAAGTCTCTACAGTAGTATTACTGCCAGTTTTAATGATTTCAACAGAGGTACTTACATTTAGAAATAAGACCCAAAAATTTTTCGCGGCTCGCGCTTCCGAGTTTTGTATTCCTATAGGTGACAACTCTGGGCCTCTCAAAGACCCCGCCCGGAACCTCGCAATGGGTAAGGCCGCCACTGTCAACTGAGATCCATGCACATAAAATATTATAATAAGAGAGGATTATCTTCGTTGCAATAAATTTAAATTTTTGATTGTTATTTCTTCTTCTTCTTTCTTGGGTGTTTAAAGGAATCCGCGAACGAAATTGCTGGGGCTGTTAGTCTAAAATACAACCATTCGTACTGATAAAGATACAGATAAATGTGCATTACAGGTACCTACTTATAAATTATGGGAATGTAACGTAAACCCAGACGGTTAACATCAAAGACCCTTTTAAGTAATTAGTTTATTGATATGGAATGGAAGGCTAAAGGCGGGTTTAGCTCACATAAAACGTCGCCTTCAATGTACCTGTTTAAATAAGGTGAAAACAGGTACTTGTAAGTAACACTTATCATTTATTACAACTCAAAATAAAAATGTGTGGTCTACCTGTGATGGCATTCGTATTATTAGCAGATGTGAGAGCCGGGCTCGTAAAACAAAACTAGGAATAAAAAATTTGTTTCGAATATTTCTTCTAATAGATTAAGAGCGACAAGTTTTATTAGCGCACAGCGGGGACTAAGACAAATGGAGTCTTGGGTAGGCCGTAAATTACGCTCAACTGTCATACAAACTATTCAAACTGGTGAATGATGGACAATTTTAGTTGAAATGCACAGATTTCTAAGAGTTTGGTAGATTTAAATGTGTTACAGATGGGTGAAGTAGTCGAAGGAAGGGAAAAAAAACTTGAGTTCTCAGAATTGGTAGGGCGGATCGTGAGAAATGGTGCGTAGGCGTCGCCGTGAAGATTGCAAGCATCAAGCTGACCAATGAGGGGTCTAAATGGGCGTAGAGCGGGCGGAGAAAAACTTCAGTAGGAATGGAAGAGATAAAACGAGGAGGCAACTAGCATTCGGGACAGACGCTAAGACAGACAGTAGGACGCAGACGCTTTTAATATTTTAGGAGTGTTAGATTGGGAGTTTCGTGACTCCATTGTAACTAACTGTGTGAGCAATAAAGACTAAAGAGTTAACTATTAAATAAATACTAACTTTGTTAAGTAAATTGTAGATTTGAATATTAAAACAAGTGTAACTATTTTACAAAGTGAATCCAAACAACGTCGAGTGGGGTATGTAATTGTATACATTGTGATTTATTTCATGTGTCAATAAAGGTACAATCTCTAGATTAACGAGCAGAATATCGTATACAACGTAGAAATGTATCAATACGAAGAACAACTCCATTCTAGGGGTTTCTCTTTAATAACCGAATGGAACTCGGTAGAACACCTCATTTTTGTGTTGACTTTAATATGCGCAATAGTTGTATTAGGGTGTTGTGGATATAAGATATTCAGTTATTGCAATCGTCGAATATTAAATAGACGGAGGTATTTGCAAGATGGTCTACCAAATGAGATAGAAATGCAAAGAGCCGGGTTAGATTGAATTGGATTGCGTTTTCTTAATGCATAGTTAATCTCGGAGATAAGGATGGTTAACGTGAAAGTATTAATTAAAGCTCTAGAGACTGTAACTTTATGTAGCCTGGTGGAATACGAAACACTAATATCTATTATGAATGTTAATAATCAAGTCTAGATTAGACTAATATGTGAAATAGTTTTTTCTTTCCATTTTTCAATCAATGTATCAGGTTAGTTCTATAAATGTGTTCGTATCTCACTTTAGACTTAATTTATAAAATAACTATTGAAACTTTAGTGTGTGTTTAATTAAAATTAAGTGTGAATCTAGATGACCTTAGAGAGTTTTTTCTTTGGATTTTCGCTTTCTCTCTATTTAGTGTGGTCTTAAGATAGGAGCTGAAAATCTAGCTGTCATTATATAGCAACCTATAGGTGACAGCTTAAATAATCAAACCAGTTTCTTTTGCTATTTCGAAGATAAACTAAACACATTTAATTTAAATAAATAATATTTTTTTTCCATAATTATATGTTTTACTGCTTAGAGATAAGATTCCTAAGAGGAGGCACAGTGTGAGGCATAGTCAAACTCGTGTTAAATACTAAGAAATACTTAGAAGAACCTTTGAGCTAGTTTGTTTGGCTTCGTTTAACACTTTGCGTTCTCACACATATACCTTTCAGTTGAATCACGATTTCTATGAGCTAAATTCATTAGATTTCAGTCTAGGTCTAGGTAGATTTCTATACATATACCTAATTAAATAAACATGGGATAGTAGGGAGTGACTAAAGACTAAGGAAGAGACTACATTCAAACCGTTGAGGTTACTTGTGTATAGGTAGTTTATTTAAACGTGTCAGTAAAGGAGTCTAGCTGCTGAATTTGGACGAGAGACACAACAGGAGCTGAGCAGAAGGAAGTATAATGTATTAGTGTTGAATAGGTATAATGTGTAAGTACATTTTGCCTCTACACAGGACATAGACATTGTTAGGTGCACTTATAGACTTGTATTTAGGATAGGAAATAGGGATAGGTATACTAGGTGATCTGTGATGAAATAGAACTTGCACAGGATGTTTAGATCCTGGGGTGTTTGACCGCTTGAGGCTGCGAGCTAGGCATTCCACCCACTGACTTTAATCGAATGAGGGCTCCTGACTATAAGAGATTATTCTCTTAGACTTGACTGTACGGGATGCTATGGCCGGTACTCGCGAGCTCAGCCTTATTGAGCCTAAAGGCTATCTGCGTGTGGATCCAGTGAACGGGTAGAAGCATTTCTGGGTCGTCGTCACATTTGCACTTTCATAGCGTTCAGCCATCGCCCGATTTGGCCAAATCGAACTTTCTCAATTAATACAAATATGAATAAATAAAGTTTACCATGGTTTTATGGGGAAAGGTGTCTAGCGAACACCTTATAAAGTAAAGTAAATAAATGTCCACATCCTGGAGATGTCTGACAAACGCTCCGCAGCGTAACAAAGATGGCTGACGTTCCCCAAATAATAAACCCCAGAAGGGTTTTTCCTAGAAGGTTTTGTAGGCGCTATTAAACGACCAGAGTGTAATCCACATCATGAGCAGACATCTTTTGGTTATAGCTTAGGTAATTAGTGTAGAGGAGAGGCGAAAGTCGCGATCAGATTAAAACAATTTGCATTTTAATATTAACAAGCTTCGCAATGTTATTTAAAACCATAGGCCTGCGGAATGATGGATTTATCTCGATGAGCCTCCGTTCCATTCACACGCAGCTACTAAATAGTACAAACATAAACACGATTCGCAGATCACTTAGATGCCAGTAACATTGACTTTCACCAAGACCACCAAATACATAGAAAACATTATAACTAGACGATCACATATACAAATCAGGGTTTGAGCCACTACATACCTCTACAATATACAGTGACAGCCATCTCGTAGACTCGTAGTCTGCTCGTAGCACAGGAATAATTAACTACAGTTTTTCTCGTAGACTTGCATTGTACTGGGGCCTAATCGCGCTAATTTTCAACGATAAAACCAAAGCTAAATAGTTACCGTTTCAGTTTCGTTCAGAAAAATACTCGCTTTAGTTTTGTTAAAATTGTTGAATACTCTGCCTAAGGAGTCTAGGATTACAATCTGGGACTATTTAAGTAAAAATAATGAAGCTACCAAAGATTTTTAGGTAAATATAACCTAAATGACAACGTAACGTTTTTGGTTTTATCGATCAGAATTACCGCGATTGGGCATTTTATCGACACTCAACTGTCAAACTCCTTTGTCTTTTTGACAGTTAAACGTGATAAAACGCTATATCACGCGATATAAATCGTTCATGCTAGGCAGGCTGATGTACATCCGTAGCCGTAGCATAACCCGTAGCACATGGAGCAGCAGTCCTTTTTAACCGACTTCATCAAAAGGAGGAGGTTCTCAATTCGATTGTATGTTTTTTTTTTTTTTTTTATCGTTGTTCGCGCGTATCTTCGACATTTATGGACCGATTTAGATAATTATTTTTTTGTTCGATTGAGTTTTCTTGCGAGATGGTCCCATTGGCTTTTAAAATAAAAAAAGGAAGATGTACTCCAGCCCCCCCCGACTTTAATAGACGTGTTTTATTATAACCATGATAATGCGTATCTAATGATTTGTATATTATTTCTTGCTTTTTAGAGGTAGGTTTTTTGAAGTCGGTTTTTTGTTTTTTTAAACAATTTTTAGGGTTCCATACCCAAAGGGTAAAAACGGGACCCATTACTAAGACTCCGCTGTCTGTCTGTCTGTCACCAGGCTGTAATCTCATGAACCGTGATAGCTAGACAGTTGAAATTTTTTCAGATGATGGTATTTCAGTCGCCGCTATAGCAACAAATACTAAAAACAGAATAAAATAAGTATTTGAGGGGGGCTTCCATACAAAAAACGTGATTTTTTGCTCGATTTTAATAACGACAACAGGTAGGATGCTTGATATTCAGAATATTAAGTTGTATAATTCATTTTTTTAAAAAAAATTAAATTAAAATATAAATTAATATTTAAAGAGGGCTCCCAATGCTCCCATACAACAAACGTTATATTTTTTTCGGTTTTAATTATGTAGCAGCAGCACCTTGATAAAGTTTCTTAGAAAATTCAAAGGAGTGGTTTGATGAGTAAACTTGGGCAAACATACATACTTGTGATTTGATAAAACATTGCCTGAAGAAAACTTTTCTTTGAGAAAACAAGTTAAGCCTCGAGGCGTTAATATAGAGTAAATAGCCGTGAAGAGACAAAACTTTTAAGGAATATTTAATTTTTTTTGAGAATCAAACTTACATGTTGAGCCTCGTCGTACCTCTGCGTACTATTATATGTACAAATAATAATAATAATAATAATAATAAATCTTTATTGAAATAATCTTACATCAGACTGCTACAACTATTCTTAACATATGTACATATAGGGAAAAAGATACAATGTGCCTGAACTAGGATTAACCTGTATTTCAGGCAAAATAAGTACTTACATAACTACTTAAAATTATTAAACAATAAAGTTCAATTTAAATAATGTTGAAATAAAGAAATAACAAAACGTTTGCAGAAAGAGCAATAGTCTTCATAATCCATATCTAGGTCTAATTCATAAATTGCTATCAAGTTTATGACCTACAAATTATTTATAATATTTATTGTTGTTATTTATTTTGCGCACGTATTAAAATTGTTAGGTAAAGTAAAATAGTAATAAGGTTATTGGAACAGAATAAATAAAAAATTATGCATTTTGTTTAACATTAGATAAAAGTATTAAGAAGTTACTTTAACTATGTGCCTTTATTTTTAGGGTTCCGTACCTCAAAAGGAAAAAACGGAACCCTTATAAGATCACTTTTTTGCCCATCTGTCAGTCAAGACACTTTATTTGGGGAACGCGTGGAGGTATCGAATTGACAATAAACCATACTCAGGTCTACAGCCCCTTAAAGCTGAGAAAAAAATCAAAGAAAAAACTTCCAATGTGAACTAAAAAAAGATATCGCAAATACGCATATTTCGACACTCTCAAGTAATTTTACGTTGACCTAGAACTATTTTTGGCAAGTGATATCGCCTTATACTACAAGTAAAGTACTTATAGAGAAAATCTGAAAACTATACATTTGTAATTAAATCATGAAAAAAATTCGGGAAAAGCTCACTAACAGCGAGTCTCGCTGTTTTTTCCGATAGATAAGTAGGAACTTATAATATGTACACACTATGTATGTGTATACACTATGGAAAGTGGCCATACACAGATTTAAGACCAGATGAAAATGGTTGGACTTTATCTGGTCTTAAATCTGTCTATGGAACCCTCGATGACCGAGTTCGACTCGCACTTGACCGGTTTTTTTCTTTGCCTCTGTTCGATTATAATCATCTATTTATAAACTTGTACAGCTTAATGTTTACATGGAAACAGGCGGTAGGGTTAGGCAACATTTAGCCCTCCTGTCACTCTTATCTCCTTAGTGCCCCCCACCTTCCTTTGAAAACCTTAAAATGGTGAAATTATTAATGAAACATCTGTAATACACATTGGTGTCACATTTAAAGAGATCGAGAATAAGTACTAATTATTTCATAATTCAAACAAAAAAAATAAGTACCAACTTATATGATTTACATACAGTACCCTTAGCACGAACAGCTATCGAAAAAAATAACGCGCGTAAAATCATTCGATAGATACATTTTGTATCGGAAATTTGTACAGCGCCATCTATCGCCGATAAGCGAAATGAAATTTTCCATAGAGAATTGTCTATCGAGTAATTTTACGCGCGTTTTTTTTCTCGACAGCTGTTCGTGCTAAGGGTACAGTCTTGCCATTTTAACGAGCTTTTTTAACCTATGTAATTTTGTAATAGTGTCCTATTTGCTAATTATGCTATAGGTACCTCTTTTTATAAAAAAAAGTTGTCTCAAATAAATAGCAATAAACTAAAAATGAAACGTAAACTTGTAAACATCGTCGGCAAAAGTAAAGTGAGGGAGTGTATTGTATTTTTCATGTTTACTTACAAACACTTAACTTCAAAGTTAGCGAGTAATACCTACGAAAGAAGCGAAAATTCGCAGTGTTCCCAACAAGGACTATGAAAATTTTATGACACCCGTGACATAATGTAAGGGCGTACAGTACAGTAGGTAAGGACTTTAATTTTAAGGGCACCATTTAAGAGGAAACACGGTCGAGAGAATTGAAAAATTGAAGAATTGAAACCATAATAGTTAATATAACAGGTACCTAAGTGGTAACTTAGGCGAGTGGTTGAGTAAATATTAAGTCATCATCATCATCATATCAGCCGCACGACACCCACTGCTGGGTATAGGCCTCCCCTAAGGATCTCCACGACGATCGGTCCTGCGCTGCCCGCATCCAGCGGCTTCCCGCGACCTTCACCAGATCGTCGGTCCACCTTGTCGGGGGCCTACCCACGGAGCGCCGTCCGGTGCGCGGTCGCCATTCCAGAACCTTTCCGCCCCAACGGCCATCGGTTCTTCTCGCTATGTGTCCCGCCCATTGCCACTTCAGCTGAGCAATCCTTCGAGCGATGTCGGTTACTTTAGTTCTCTTGCGGATCTCTTCGTTTCTGATTCGATCACGCAGGGAAACGCCGAGCATGGCTCTCTCCATTGCACGCTGGGTGACCTAATATTAAGTAAAAAATATTAAGTAATTTGTGTAACGTAACTTTGTGTTCTCACTGTTTATACGTTAACTGGTCAACATGTTGAACGTTAGTGGATGTAAATTTTGCTTGTGTTGTTGTCAAAAAGTCGTTGCATGTCAATGAAACTCTCTGTAGCGGGAATAATGTAGAATAAAGGAACAATGCAAAGTAGACACAAAGAGAATTGACCAAAACGTACAGAATTTTGCTGACAAAATATCGGTGTGAATTTTTAATCGATCAGGAAGGTGACAATTTGTATTTACCCTACTTTGTGCGGAGACCACTAGTTGCTTATTTATATACATAATATGACCGCCTCCGTGGTCTAGTGGTTCGCCCACCAGTGTAAGACGCAGGGGTTCCGGGTTCGATTCCCAAGGGGGGTACAATTCGAACTCAGTTTGGTTGGTGGTAGGGCTTATTTCAAGTCCGCCTGGCTAGCTACCACCATCTTACCTAAGTCTGACGACAAACCAACAATTTAAAAATTGTTGTGTTCCGGCAGGCAGGCAATATAGCCAGTTCCTCAGTGATGAGGATTCCGGGTGTAGTGCCCTTCCACTTCAGCCTTATCGTCACGCACTATCCCGTTGTGCATAATAGTACATTATGAGACAAGTTAGCTTAGGTTGCTCATTGCACACAAGGCTGTGGGTTGCAGCCCGAGCCGCAGGAGTTTCATACGACGTTTTTTAACACATTTGCGAGGAAAAAAACAAAGTAATTTATCACACAGCAACAAATACGACAAAAACAAAATATGATAATTATGGGAAAAGGCGCGCATGTTTTTTTTTGTTTTTTTTCACACGCCCAACGCAAGAATATTTTGCGAACAAAGGGGTGAGGAGCATACAGCCTACTACTAATACTTCAAAATTATAATTTTAAGTGACAAAATGCAAATATTTTAATTTTTTATAACAAAATATTGTGAATTATGAATAATTTGATACTAATATATATTTATTTGACTTAATTAAGGTCTTACACATTTATTTATTCCAAAAATGTATATGAATTTTCAGCAGCATAAAACCTTATTGTTGTCAAAAAAAAAACTGTATTACCCGGCTAAATTGGGAATGCTCTGTTTACTCGCATAGAACTTGCAGTAAGGTACTAATTTAACTTTGTAGGGTTAATTCTATTACGAACTAGTGTTTTATATATTATTGCACGCGTTTGTTATAGCTCGGTTTATGGCCCTAAAAGCGATGTATCAGGGCTCACTTTACGAGCAAGTGTGTTGAAAAAAAATTAAAAAAATATGATAACAAATAAATAACACCCTTGTTTTATTAGTGGAACAAAGTTAGGACAATAAACTAAAGTGGTAGCACTGGTAGCACCAGTTTTAAACTAGGTTTAACTTTGGAATGGCTTCTTAACGAATGTAGAAAGCTTTCGTATTTTAATTTGAAACGGTTACATAACTCAAAGTGGTAATTCAATGATTAATTTCAAATGTAATATAACACATTTTCAAACACTTTCCAATTTAATATATTTTACCAGTAAGTCCGGTAAGTATATCACATGTAACGTGGAACGGCATCATTTATTTAAAAAACTACTTGCATAGGTATTTCCAATTTGGAAACTGCAACTAAGAAATCAACTAAGAATTAAAGCTAGTATTTATTGACTTGTTTCCTACTCTGAATAATGCAACAGTTTTCAAAATATGCAAGTAACCTCGCGCAATAGCAAATAATATATCTATTTGCGTACGAAAATACTTATTTTAAAAACAAACTCATTTATAATCATTTATTTCTCATCTCAATCTTGGCATTGTAACAAGGTCATTAACATTACAGGATTAAGTAATTTAAGTCTGTGAGAGTCTGGAGCCTATGCTAGGCAAGAAATACCTGTGTTACAGGTCACCAGGCTCCCACCACCTCGAACCACACAACAATTCACATTAAATGAACCCAATAGATGACGCAGAGTAAACATGAGAATATTCAATGACAAAAAAGAAATATAAAAGTAAAACTAAACATGTACAAAACAACAACGCTGAAATTGCTTCCTAAAAATCCAACCAATGAAACGAAAAATTTTATTTTCTCAAAAAGGCAAGGATTTAGGATTTCAATTGGCTCAATAAAAAGAGCAATGAGCTCCCGAAAGTCTCCGAATCGTCAAAACGCGATCGTTAAAGATAAGGTTGCGAAAGGGCCAGGATGAAATGGCTGCTATCCGATAGGAATTTATTTCTTTACGCTTTTCAATAGGATAAAGTCAGCGTCATAATATAGACCAGGGGTCTCCAAAAGTTAAGCAAACAAAATTCCTAGGACTTACAATTGATCAGGAGCTGAGTTGGAAAGCACACATCGATAATCTTTGTGGTAGAGTTAATAGGTTTGTTTATGCATTAAAACAAGTCAGATCTGTGACAGATGTAAAAACTGCGTTAACCACTTATCATGCATATGTAGGTTCCATATTGCGTTACGGGTTATTGATATGGGGAAATAGTACACATGCTAACAGAGCGAAAATTGCTCAAAAAAAATGCATTAGAGCTATATGCGGAGTTTCTCCACGAACATCATGTCGTCCTCTGTTTCCACGACTTCAGTTATTAACGTTGACATCGCTTTATATCTTTGAAATAAGTATGTTCATTTGTTAAACAAAATATGTTACTTTTCACAAGAGCATGCGATATTTATCCTAGAAACACTAGAAACGGCAATAGATTGGTACCGCAAGAAATGTCGAGTACGGACCAGTTTAGAAAAAGCTGTTTATGTATGTGCATAAAAATATACAATAACATACCGAACGATATAAAGGAACTGAACATAAGTCGATTCAAAACGCACCTGCATAAATGGCTTCTAACGCACACTTTTTATGACATAAAAGAATTTTTAAATACTAAGCACTAATTTGTTACTATATTATCAATAAATATTCAAATATACATTTTTCTATAAAATGTCGTAATTATAATTTATTATTTTCCATTTAATAGTTTATAAGAAATATTTTTGTATGCCTATTATTGGCTGAACATGTTTGGCTACTTACTATTGTTTAAATTACCACAATTGTATACCATGTTTACAAGCAAATAAAGATTTTGTATTTGTATTTGTATATCCAAACTACGGCCCGCGGGCCATCTCCGGCCCGCGAGCACCAACAATCCGGCCCGCGAATGCGGACTGGATCGTACCAACATACTGTACTTTACAGTATGTTGGTATCGAGCTAGCTAGATCCTGGCCCTTGAGACTTCATGGAGGAGTTAGTCTGGCCCTTATGCTAAAAAGTTTGGGAGTCCCATGATATAGACAGTCCATCAGCCATTTTTGTCCCCACTGCTGGGGCACAGGCCTTCCTTATGGGTGGTAAGGAGGATGGGCCATAACCCACCACGCGGGCCCAATGCGGATTGGTGGGTGTTAACGACTGCAAATGGTGCCGGGACCAACGGCATAACGTGCCTTCCGAAGGACGGAGGAGCTCGAGATAATAAATTTTTGGCTGCTATCCCATGACCGACCCTTGCGAACGTTGCTTAACTTCCGCAATCGCTGGGCCACACTGCGCCACCGAGCTCCTCAATATTGACAGTAAATACGCCCAATTAAGAAACATCAAAAGTAGGTATAATAAAAAATAACACTGGAACAACCAAAGCACTAAAGTAACCAGAAGAACAACTCGGATACTCGGATACATTCGTAGTTTTCCATGCACATAGATATTTTATACCACTGTCATACAGGAAAAATAAAAGGCCGAATGTCTAATGCCGGCACTACATATTCGCCAAGCATCGGTACAATTTATCGTATGTTGATGGCTTTTGAAAGAACCTCTTTGAAGCATTTGTTACAAAACCGGCAACGTACGATGAATTGTGCCGTTGCTTGGCTAATATGTAGTGCCGACAAGACAAGACAAAACAAATGTCGGCAGTCGGCAGCGTTTTCGAATACGTCCGGGCCCAAAGTACTCCGGGCCATGGTCCACGAAAATAAGGTCAGAGAGTAACACAAGCTTACGTTACTATCCAGCGACTTTATAGTAACAAGCAAAGAATTAACGATTTTTTTCTGTAACACTCATCACAAAATTATTATAGTGCATTTTAAATTGTGATTTGTTTCTCTAATGCTACGGCTCCACCTGCGTCAACGTTAACGTCAATGATAATGTTCAACTACGCTTTAGCTAAGGCGTTATGTAAATTTAGTACTGACTACTGTCGTTTGTAATGTAAATTAAAGTCTTGGCCACATCTGCGTAGCGCCTAGATTAAAGAAAAATAATAGTGGATTGTACCATAAGGGGGCAAAATAATATTTTTACGGCGAGGGCGCTTATTTGAATCCAGAACGTAGCGAGGGATTCAAAGTACGTCGCCTGAGCCAAAAATATATTTTGCGGCCGAGTGATACACTCTACTTTTCATCACCCTCTATGAGAAAATAAAAGGCGCCTCATATTTTATTGTATTATTATTATTTGATAAAACAAACAAAAAAGACGGTTTTTTATTATTTTTTTCTTAATTTTTACTGACAAATTATGTAATTTTGGAATGTGCTCAATGGCCTTTCATTTGATACCCATATTGCAAAATAAAAAAAAAAAATTTTTTACTGAAAAATTTATGTAATTTTGGAATGTGCTCATCAAGGCCTTTCATTTGATACCCATATTGCAAAATTAAAAAAAAAAAAAACATTTTTCTGAAAAATTAATGTCATTTTGGAATGTGCTCATCAAGGCCTTTCATTTGATACCCATATTGCAAAATTGAAAAATCTTGTTTTTTTTTTAAAAAACAGGAGAAAAGAGAAAATAAATAAAAAACTAAGAAAGAATTTTTTTACTTTTTTTAAAGAAGAATAAGACAGAATTATGGGTTTGTGTGGCCAAAAACAATATTTGCGTTCGATTTCATTGGCGCTGAACACTAAGATGTTCCAAATTCAATAAGTGCGCGTAAAAGATCTTTGCGGCGCTATTATTATGATTAAAAACTCATTACTGCCCGCTAAAAGTTTCATATAGAAAACACCACCTTTGGGTGCACATAAAGGCGAACCAAGTCGTCCTTTTCGAATAGATGGGATGAAAACGTTATTTTCAGCCCCGATAGCGGAGATGACGTAAGGTGTGGAAAGGTTGTGTAGACTTTAAGGTAAGGTTCGATTCCCGGCCGGGCAGAAATTGAAATGATGAATTTTAATTTCTGTGACGGGTCTGGGTGTTACTATGTATATTAAGTATATATTTAAAAAGTATATAAGTAGTATATCAGTTGTCTAGCATCCATATTACAAGCTTTGCTTAGTTTGGGGCTAGATGGCGCTGTGTAAAATTGTCCAACCATTTATTATTATTATTATTATTGTTTGTTACCAACAAGTTATTATTTTGAAAACCTCAAACAAAGTTAAAACTTTGGTGACATAGAATATGATTTTAAAGTTCTTGGTTGTTCCGATATTTTTGATCACTTTGGATGATCCTTAGGCTTTCTCCATGAATAGACGCTAACTGTACAATAATTCATCTAAAATTTTGGACGTGTAAGCTTCGATCAAGAATATCCTAGATGTCCGGTCAGAGTCTCAGAAATGGCACCTCAAATAGCGTCCCACTTACAAAATGGGCGCTTATTTTGCACAAAGTAAGTGATCAAAGATGTGTTTTTGTACAAAATAAGCTTATTTTGTACGAAACAAATGATATAAAATATGAGTTTGTACAAAATAAGAGGTGATTAGGTACAAAATAAGCGCCAAGTTTGTAAATGGGACGCTATTTGAGGTGCCATTTTTGCGTACTGTTTAGTTCGTGAAACGTTATCTAGGATATTCTTGATCGAAGCGTGTAAGGTGTATAATTTTAAACTAACTTAAGCTGTGGTTAGATACCTACAGGTAGGCGCGTTTTCCGTAACTAAGTATTTTTCTGTTTCATACCTAAGTACAATGAAAATCAGATTGTTCCAATTATTTGAACGAGATAGGTGTATAGATAAAGTCTAGCAATAATGTTAGATAAGTGACCAAATTGCTGATTCTTTTTAATTAAAATGCCCAATGTGTGGGTTCGTTTGTATTAGATAAGTTTGACATTTACATTGCATATGCCTACATAATTACATTAGATGAAAAAGTTGATTATTTTAGACCAGGGATCAGTGCGTTTCTTTCAAGTACTACTTTCAAGTGCATCCTTGTTTTAGACGAATATTAATGAAAAAATTAAATGTTTCTATCAAAATAAAACGATTATCGGCCAATAGATCGATATTTGTTTTATCAAACTATTGTACAAAGGAGGACAAAAAGGGACGCCGTGTTGATTGATCTAGCTTGAAACAAACAAAAGCTTTTCAATTTCATTCATCAATAATTATGATTTTAAGATTCCATAGGTATACAACATTGTATGGAACCTGTAGAGTGGCTTATTTTTAAGTACCTTTTTTTGGGACATTGAGATGTTACGGTAATAACAATGAGTCGTGAGTGAGTGATAGACGGACAGAGTTCGCTTGGCGGCGACACCAAAAGTGACATGAGCCAGTGTTTTTATATTTTTAAACGTGTGTGTGAATTTCAGAGATGCGCTCGAGTCCATTTTGGGTTGTCGATAACCATAATTTAAAGCTGATAAATAAAACACAAACAAGATTTAATCATTGTAATAACCAGTTGACAGGTTCTGCTGAAATGGCCCTGTGTTTGATTCATCCATCGACAAATAAATCATTGTAGAGATGTTCAAATGAAGTGAGGATGTTTTTATGAAAATATCGTGGTGACCCGTTTCTTTGCCCTCGAAAATGATTTAAAAAAGTATTCCTAGATTTTAAATAAACGGGTGTCACGTGTTGCCACGTGAACAACTGCAAAAGCAAGCGTGCGTGAAAAGTGGTGAAAGTTTAGTATTTATTCATACAACAGTTTTATTTAAATTGGTTTTTCCCTGAGGATCTTATTTCCCGAGGATCATGTCCCGGAGGATCTCGAATGTGTATTAATTAAGTTCATAAAGATAAAAACAATTCATCCGGGACATGATCCTCGGGGAACGAGATCCTCAGGGAATAAGTAACTCATTTAAATTTAAATTGGGACTAAACATTTTTGTGTTTTCGATTTCACTGAATTCTATGATACTTACTTGAAAATGAATTTAAACTTCTTGATCAGTATCTTCCTACAAAAGTTAGCCCTGTATACTATCGTACTTCTTAAAAATTAGATTCTTACTTACCTATCTTTTGCCGCGAAAAATACATGAATCAAAGTTCGTTATTGCAGAGTTTTATTTATTTCCGACCGACTGCAGAATAAATATGGTCCATTTCCATATTTATTCGAAATCACGTATTCAAAAAGGATAATCAATCAAATCGAAGGTGAAATGCGTCGATTTATATGCACGTTGTTTCATACTCGTCCACGCGAATTTATATCGCAAAATGTGGTTTCAGGCATATTAGCTTTGATTGCAGGCAATTTAGATTAAGTAGATTAAATTCAACGAGTTATTTCGAATAACGTGACAAGATTTTTTATGCATTTGCTTGACGAAATATTTCATCCTCTTCCTAAACGCCTTCGTCTAGCATGTGGGTTCTTCATCTTCTACTGAACATCGTGATCGTGATGCTATTAACCTCGGATTAAGAGTGCATGCGTGCATCCACTAGCGTCACCTATGAAGAAAAAAATAATTACAACGAAATAACTAAGTAGGTATGTTTAATAAAATTAAATTTCGTTTTCGTTCGTTACCATTATAATGAATGAACTTCTACGGATGATTATCAACCATAACTTCTTTGTTAATAAACCGATTTAGATGATTCTTTTTTGTTTGAAAAAGTATAGGTAGGTACTTTAGGGATAATATCATTGGCATTGGAGCTTGGATTTTGAAGAACACAAGGGAACTCAAAATCCTCAAAATCTAATAGGAACTGTATATATAGTGATTGTAATTTGCTAGGATTATGAAAATCTGAAACAAGTTATGTAGCTAGGTACCTAACTATGGTCAATGACAGATCAGCAGATTGTCACATTTTTGAAGAATGGCTTACCTTTGTAATAATTTCACCCCTTGTCACTGGTACCTATTACCATATAATGTGGTATTTACACGAGTCGACTTGGCAGGCAACTTGGCACGCGACTTTAGTCAATTAGCGCTTCTTATCGACAACCACTGGTAAAATCAAATCGCCACCTCATCGCAAATCAATTTCAATGTAGTGGCTATTCTATATTATCAGCGGTTGGCGATAAATACCGCTAAAGCTAGGGTTTCCTAGGATGACGGTGCCGTCACATTACGGCCGTAATTTAGCAGCGTAGAACGTTGTCTATGAAAACAAAATGGCGCGCCGTATTGTTTACATAGACAACGTTCTACGGCGCTAAATTACGGCCGTAATATGACGGCACCGTCATCCTAGGAAACCCTAGCTTAATTGACTAAAGTCGCCTGTCAAGTTGCCTGCCATGTAAATACCCATTACCAAAGTTAGCCTATTAGTTACAAAAAGTATAATTAAATTATATTAGCATAGAGTTAAATTATACTGGGTTTAGCATTTTACCGAAATATATTGCGAAAGAGAGTAGTTAAGTCCCTTGTGTAATTAGAGTTATCAAGGCTCAGACGTTTTCTAAGAATGTAATCAGAAAGGCACGGTATGGAAAATATATGACAGGAAAGATACAGGGAAAACAGAAAATACGTATTTAAAAAAGAAATTATACAAAAGTTTTTTAGTAGAAAATATTCGACTCGTCAGCGGGAATCGAACTCGCGACCTTTGGCAGTCCAGTCCAATAATTTTTCTTTGTTCACTGTGGGTCCAATGCTACTTACTACGAGTGACTTTCAAAAGTCGCGGGAGCTTTTTCTATTCTCTAATGTTTTTTTGGAAAACCTGATCAATATATCAAAAACCATTGGTTAGTACAGTTCAAGCGCAAAACCGGGCCCAGTGGGAGAATTTGGGAGAGGCCTTTGTCCAGAAATGGACTCAAAGAAGCTCAAGATGAATGATGACTAGCGCCTGCTGATACGTCACGGTCACGCACGACACAGCACGTAGGTATGTTTTATTCGCCCGTTTCGCAGCGATGAAATCTTGGATGTTTAGCAGGCATAACAATGCAGGTACAGTCACGCTCAATAAAACCCACTTCACTCGGCGCGGTGGCTGAACGACTGAACGTACCACCGGGTCCTTACCACGGGAGCTTATTTTACTTGGCATCCTTCGATCAAGAATACCCTAGATGTCCGGTCAGAGTCTCAAAAATGGCACCGCAAATAGCGTCCCACTTACAATAAATATTTTGCAAAAAAGTAAGTGGTAAAAGATGTGTTTTTGTACCAAAATAAGCTTATTTTGTACAAAAAAGTGATATAAAATGTGAGTTTGTTCAAAATAAGCTGTGATTATGTACAAAATAAGCGCCAAGTTTGTAAGTGGGACGCTATTTGAGGTGCCATTTTTACGTACTGTTTTAGTTCGTGAAGCGTTATCTAGGATATTCTTGATCGAACTTGGCATCAGCCATTTTTAAGGCGACATTATGCAACACTAACGCTACTCATGCAAAAAATAATAAATTACTGTGTAATTTGTTAAAATCCAAGCTGGCGGTCTTCTGGAAAAATATAAATTGTTATTTATAAACACAAACTTAATGACAGATAATTTATTGTGGTTTTTCTCGACGAAAAACAAACCGACGGCCGTTTTCAGCATTTTTCACCACTAAAACTGCTTCAGCTCCGCAATCGCAGGGCCAGGTGCTAAGCCACTGCGCCACCGACCTCCTCTTTTTATTTAAAATGTGGAAAAGATAAAATTATGGTTACTTGAGGAGCTGGTAGCGAGAACAGTTAGCGCTTCAGGTATTCCAACATTTTTTTTCATGGGCTTGCTGGAAGAAAATGACCAAAGCCAAAGTCGCCAAAACATTATGTGCCCTTGTAAAATTTGAAGAAGGTTTTTCTCTTACGTTATAATTACCTATCTTAAGTAGGTACTTAAATTAAATGGCCAACTCGACAGTATTTGGATCGAGATCAAGAGGACCAATAGTAGGTGTCCGTGGAATAGGTAGTGTCGCCATCTCCACAATAATGGCAGTAAAATCATTTTTATTCAGCAGTCAGCCTTTTGCCAAATTTAGTGGCCAACTCGACATAACTTGGATCGAGATTCAAAAGTAGGCGTTCGTGAACAGTGTCGCCATCGCCACATGGCATTAAAATAATAGTCTTCATTTGCCTAATTCGACAGAACTTGAATCGAGTTTCAACAGTATGTGTCCGTGGAACAGTGTCGCCATCGCCACAATGGCAGTAAAATGGTTTTTATTCTGCAGTCGCCGTTTGCCTGTTGTAGTCATTGTCACAGGCGGCTTTGTTCCCAGATTGGATATCGTGCGGGTGTCTATAACGTTTATTCGTATGCGGTTCAGCAGTAATCGATATGTATCTGCCTGGCTAGCATGACCGATTTATGATATAGCATTTTATCGACACTCAACTGTCAAACTCCTTTGTCTTTTTGACAGTTAAACGTGATAAACCGCTATATCACGCGATATAAAATCGGTCATGCTAGGCAGGCTGGATTCTAGACAAACGAGTCTACAGTCTAGTATGTTTGACAGACAAACCCCTACTCAAATGGCCAAAATTCTATGCGTTTGAACGCTACGCTTACTGTTAAAGCTTTAAAATACGCAGTAAACTATAAAATTACGTGCCGTAAGCTTGTCAATTCCATACAATACATCAAAGCCTGTGATTTACATAAGTTTGCGACATGTGATTTAATCGTCTAGTGCTCATATTTAAGCTACAAACGTAAGTATAGAATGTGCAAGGAAATGAATAAAATAATAATAATACAGAAGACTTGACGTGGGTAATATGTGTTACGGTAGTAACGCCTTATGGTAATTAAGTAATTACTGCTTTTTCTTCCCATAATTATTTTTTCTTTGTAATCTAACGATATTTTTACTATTATTAATTATTATTTATTTAACTAAGAAGTTTGAAAATGAATATGCTTTGGGAATTATTTACCAACAAGGCTATTACTAAATAGTGTTAGTCAAGTCACCTTTCAATCAAACCGACCACACCCGAAGCGACTCAGCAAATCTGATGGCCAGGCGTGGATATTATGAATTATGATAGACACAAAATGTTACGAAAAAGGTAATAATAATAAATAACCATACTAACTCGGTGGAGGAGCTCGGTGGCGCAGTGGTTTAGCGCCTGGCCCAGCGATTGCGGTGGTTAAGCAACGTTCGCATGGGTCGGTCATGGGATGGGTGACCAAAAATTTATTATCTCGAGCTCCTCCGTGCTTCGGAAGGCACGTTAAGCCGTTGGTCCCGGCTGCATTTGCAGTCGTTAACATCCACCAATCCGCATTGGGCCCGCGTGGTGGGTTATGGCCCATCCTCCTTACCACCCATGAGGAAGGCTTGTGCCCCAGCATTGGGAACATCAAAAATGGCTGATGGACAACATACTAACATTAATTTAATACCTATGTCCTTAAAACATCGTATCTGTTTGTAAACATAGTTCTTATTAAGTACCTACATATAGGTTTTTTTTTCAAATTTTTTGGCATTCAAGAAAAAATTTAGGTATGTTTTTTTTTTGATATTAACTACAAAAAAACAAATTGCTTTATAAAAAAGAAAGTCTTCCAGCCCCACGACTTCAATATACGTTTTTATTAATATTAGTAATTAACATTCCTTTTTGTAAAATCACAAGGTATTCATAAGTTAAAAATAAATCTCAGATTAACATTTCTATTCGAAAAGGCTTAATTAATCGGTTTGTCACTCCTTTGTTATAAATAATCTGAATATCTTCGTAGAATTTACCACCCACTTATAATCTCTAGCAGTCACTTAATAAATATTCTTGGGCATAATTAATTGAAAGTGAACTTAAAAAAAAAGCTTCAGGTTAAGAAAATAATATTTGAGGCATTATACCGCCATGACACGGCTGGTTTTAAATTATGGCGATAGATATTACGTATCGTGAAAGAAATTGATGTAGGTAAGTAATGAAATTGTTTCTATCCATTGCTTTTTCATTATTATACCTATAGTTTTTGTTGTTTAAGCTTTCAGAATGCTCTTTTTTATTAACCGACTTAAAAAAGGAGGTTCTCAGTTTGACCTGTATATTTGTATTCACTTCTCCTGTATATTTGTTTGTATGTATGTTTGTCCGCGATCATCTCGCGTTTGGTGAACCGATTTTGATGCGGTTTTCAAAAAAGTGTTCGTGCTAAGGGTACTGTAAGCGTTTTTCACTGAGGTGAGGAAATAGGTACTTTGAAATTCCAAAGAATATATTTCCAAATGTTTGACGATCGATTAAGACGAAGAATTTCCATTACATTGCCTTAGCTCTGCTCCTCTTTAATCTTAAGCTCTAATCCTTGTGGTAATAAGAGCTGGATTTTCTAATCTCGGAGTGAGGAACTGTATCTATCTAAACTTAACTATAAAAAGCACAACCTATACACTAAACATTCCTAGATCTTACACATTCCTCGCAGAGTGAAAAGGGTACAGTCGACTCAGAAGTATCCAAACACTTACGTAAGTACCACGTCAAACCAATTACCAGTTCACAAATAGTAGGATTGCAATTTACTGAATGAGTGTGACATGGTACTTAAGAGTTTATCTACTTCTGAGGCCAGCCAGCAAACTTAAATATCTTTCAGTATGTCTAATGAACGGTGAAAATGGATCGTTCACGCAGGTCCGTTCTATTCCCAATTCGATATGAGCATTTAGTTGGAGCTAAACGGTTAATTACGTTTGGAGCAGTGCCAGAATTTAACGGTTCCCAGTTAAAATACTTACCTACTCTATTTTCGCTTTACCTCATTCCATATTTGAAACTTTAGCATTTGAAGTGGAACGAAAAGGTTTAAGTATTTTTTAATACCTACTTATATTTTTTATTGGCAGATTTTTCATCATTGAGCACAAGTTGGTTACTATACAGGGTTATTTGTAAAACACCAACAACCTCGCCGGAGTAGATTACCAACATCATAAACAACAACATTTGTTCTACGACTATTATCATAACTCAATACATTCACCAAAAATTAATTTTCAAGTTTTTATTGTACTGTTCGATACTTTTTACGTCTATAGATGGCGGGGCGGGGCGGGCGGGACGGGAGGGTAACGCGCACTAGGCGCTCCGCGCGCCACGCGTAGAGTTATGAACATACGAACGGTAAATAAAATGTTTTTTTTTGTATGAAAGTAAAATTAACGAATTATCAAAAGTCGTAGAACAAAATCTTGTTGTTTATGATGTTGGTAATCTACTCCTGCGAGGTTGTTGGTGTTTTACAAATAACCCTGTATAAAACTGAAGATAATGTATTTTACTATGTAAATGTTAGTTAATCGCATAAATCTTGTATCTTAAGTATTCACTGGCAATTAATTTATAAGTACAACATCACACGTAGATTTATCAACCGTATCTGAAATCCTGAATAAATTCAAAGAATTATGATCAGAATTTTTTTAATAATTAACCGGTACCTTTTTTATTGTAGTTATTACAAAAAATATCGTACAACAAATAAAACAAAACCTAGTCTAGCCATCATTTATTTCGTTAAAAAACTAGTTTCCCACGTAGTAAATCTTCTCTCAAACAGGGTCGACGTAGAAAGAGTGCGTATGTCCACACGTAATAGGGCAATTCATTTCATTACGCGTGGCCAGAAAGGGTTCGTGATTTATTTGCGTGACTGTACAGTACGGTCAGCAACGAAAGTTGCTTAACACTTTAGTACTTTGTCATAGTAACTTTTCGACTAATGCTTCAAACTGTGAGACATCTGTCAAAAAATGTACTGTGACAAAGTACTAAAGTGCTTAACGACTTTCGTTGCTGACTGTATCACTATTGGTCAGTTTACAGATAAGACAGTTTGTTTTTGTGTTGCGTTAGTAATAGAGACGGATAATGGATTAGTGGTTTAATAAAGAAAGAAAAGAAAGAAGTTTTGCTTTGTTCATTGTTGTTTATTAAATTAAAAATAATGTGTAGCTTACTATACAGTGAGAGTAATAGATTAGATGTGTCCGCAAAATGCAAAAGTCAAATTAAAAATGTAAAAGAGTATAGATTTAAGCTTTTATTATATATCGTATTTTGCCGTGCCATGCATAAAAATCTTTTTAGCTTACAAGTAGAATAGGTTATGATATGATAAACTTTTTTCAGATGTCGAAAAGAATATTTTTTGCTATGGAAACGCTGAGTCATCAAAAATATTACGTTAGCCACATCAAATCTTCAAAGGGCAAAAATGTCACTATGAAACATATTCAACATAGCTGTGGAAACCACAATTCCTATGTTTTTTTTGAAATTAAGAAAACGAAATGTCAATTTGACTTCGATTTGGCATCGATAGAGCTGTCTTTTGGTTGACAGACAATCTGGCAATATGACCAGATTATGAATCACATTTAAAAAAGTGCATAAACTTATTTTTAAAATGAATAACCCTCTCTGTATATCTTATCTTACCTATACATACTATTTTATTACGAGTAATAGAGGTGGTAAAGAATGAGCTATTATGCTCTAACGATGAATAGAACAGCAGAAGTTTAATACGCCTTTAAAGACACCCTCTTCATCCTAGTTTCGAATTTAACTGCTTTAAATACAGTTTCAATTCAATGTGGTTTAAAGGCAGTTTCGAAATACAAAGTAAAATTTCACAGCAGGAGACCTACTACGGACTGCACTCGTCCGTGCGTCGTTTCGGGCTGTCAGAAATGTTCTCTAAACTTCGGCCGTAGGTACTTATAATTTCCTTGCTGCAGTTAAAACGTAGTGATTTACTCTTTGACTACAGTCTTGATGTGACGGGCGCGGCCGGAATATTCCCTGCCCTGCACCCCATCAGGTTGAATATCCCATGGAATATTATAGCGTAAATGGCAAGTATTTGATATTCATAATATGAATTTAAAATTCTTGGCAAATGGTTACTATAGTGGGGTAACTAGGCTGTGTTGACTGGGCAATGTCTTTGTTGCCCTGTTAACGTCAACCTGATGGGGTGCAGGGCAGGGAGGCGTCTCCCACCGCTACTGTGCAGGCGAGCCGTACTTTTCCTTTTCCTTCCTAAAAATGCGGTACCTACAGTACTGTACTCTATACTCGTACTTGTCATCAGTCTGCATACGTCGCCGAGACAAAGCTGCCTCACTAATAGAAAAAAATATTATTTAACACTATGGACATAATAAATAATAAATGCTTGGACAATCTCACACTGTGCCATCTAGCTCCAAACTAAGAAAAGCTTGTAATATGGGTGCTAGACAACTGATATATGTACTTGTATACCTACTTTTTAAATATATACTTACTTTACATTGTAACACCCAGGCCCGTCGCACAAAATCAAAATTAATTATTTCAATTTCTGCCTGGCCGGGAATCGAAGCTGGGACCTCCTGAGTGAGACCGGCATGTTGACCACTGCACTCAAATCGTCAGCGCGAAACTTTTCCCGGAACTAAAGAAGAGAGAAGAGTACAGTCGATAGTAGGCCCCCCCATACAACGGGAGCAGCTGCGAGCCTGCCAGCGAAACTGCATCCAGACCACAGTGCTTGTGCTGCTTGTTTAAACTCCGTCTGAACATATCGTAAAATGCATAGAATAGACTACATTCTTTAAAAGTAATATGTAAAGTTTTACAAAAGCTTGCAACTTTAAAAGTATTACAAGAAATTTTCATGTGAGTGGAGTTTTTTATAGATTACACTTTACATATTATTATTATCTTCTCCATTTTGAAAAATTTCGAAAAACTGAGCTTGACTGGAAAAAAATATATCATTATCGAACCAATTAAACCCCCAGCTCACAAAATTTCACGAGAGTAGGTTGAGAAATGCGACCGTAGAGGAGAACAAACGGACAGAACCGAAAGAATTTTTGCCTAAGCTGAAACAGAGACGCTTTGCTCGCGCTTCGCGCTAGCTCGGTCAATAAGCGTTTGATTCGATCTCGTCTTATTGTAGTGGTGTGGTTGTAAATTTGGGTGGGTACGTGTAATTCTAGCATAATGTAAAGAATTTTCTGCCAAAAAGTTGTATAGATCACGTACCTAATAACTCTCAATCTTGCTTCGCGTCGTAAAATTCCTGTGCTTGTCACACTCGGTGTAAAAAATAATTAAGTTGCAAAGTGTGGCTGAATGTCGGTCGTAAACTGGGAGATGTAATAACATGTAATTTGGTTTTATTATGGGTTTAATAATAGCGACGAGGTAGTGTGGAGGGGGCGGGCGTTGCGTTAAGATAGGTATAGATAGGTAGAATATTGACATACCTATTTACTTGTGAATGGCATTTTAGGCCTAAACGAAAAAAAACGCGGCTTTTAGTGCACGCACATTCAGACAATTTTAGACTAAACTAGGCTTTAGAATTTATACAAAAATCCTAAATTAATTACCTATTATAAGCTATTATAAATCTATTATAAATCCTACTTATAAGTATTATAAATGTGAAAGTTTGTGGGTTTGGATGTTTGTTCCTCAATCACGCAAAAACTACTGAACGGATTTGGTTAAAATATGGCACACAGATAGCCGGGTGGAAGCAAGTAGAAATTAAAAAAACGCGGGCGTGCGGTAATATCAACTTACCGCACGCTGTACTAAACCGTAAACAAAAACGCACGGCGTGCGGTAAAATCAACTTACCGTACACTGGACTGTCATCGTAAGCTCACATTTTCGAGCAACTGTATTGAAAATAATATTATTATGCACATAGCCACGTTCAAGAGTTAGTTATTTTTAACGAGGGTTCAACAAAAAGATATAAAAGATAAAAATCTCGTAAAAAAAAACAAGGATTTCACTAGGTGCCCGGTTTCAAGAACTTCATTCAGTTTTATTTTCATGGCTTATGGAAGCAACGAAAAGGTTCTCTCGTTGATTTATTGAATTAAAAACTTTTTGTTTGCCCTACTTTTTTACCGACTTCCAAAAAAGGAGGAGGTTCTATGTTCGTCTGTATATTTGTTTTGTTTTTTTTTTTTTTTGTGTATGTCTACCGATTACTCGAAGACGGCTGGACCAATTGAAATAATTCAAACGTTATTACATTAGGTACACTCCCAAGTTGGTCCCATTTTTTAAAATTTGGAAATCGGTTCAGTACATTTCAAGTAATTTTGAAAAAAGCACGAAAATAGTATGATTTTGTGTGAATTACCTCGATGATTGGTCGTATTACTTCTTTGTTTATGAACTGAATAAGATAATTATTTTTTTGTTGGAAGAGGGATATCTTAAGTGTAGTTTTTTAACCGACTTAAAAAAGGAGATTCTCAGTTTGAGCCGTATTTAAGTATGTTTCTCCGCGATTATCTTACGTTTGGCTAAGCCGATTTTTCTACATATATAATATACCTTACCTACAAGGTACCTACACTAAAAATAAAAAAAATGTTTAAAAAAAACAAAAAACAGACTTCAAAAAACCTAGGTACCTCTAAAAAGCAAGAAATAATATTCGTAATAATAAAAATATACGTCTATTGAAGTCGGGTGGGGCTTTTAGAATAAAAAAAGGAATTTGTACTCCAGCCCCACCCGACTTCAATAGACGTATTTTTATTATTACGAATATTATTTCTTGCTTTTTAGAGGTACCTAGGTTTTTTGAAGTCGGTTTTTTGTTTTTTTTAAACAATTTTTTTGAGACGTCAAGACCTCTGAATTTAAAATTATGGAACATTTTTCACAGCTTCTTCGGTAAACAATTCAATTATTATAAACAAGGTTTTGCTTTTAATACGGGATTTGAAGATAACTGTCGACATAATATTTGAACTCGAAGCATCAGGCATCCATCTGTTTTCTTTTTCCGATGAAGAATTTGTTTAATATCTCGTCAATATCACACCATATGGTCAACATATTTCTTCGCTGTAGTTTTTCATACTTTTCCATTAAACCGTTTATTTTATCTAATGTGCAAGTTTAGTTGTTACTATTTTTAGTTAGATACATGTTTATTGCTTCTATTGAATTGTTGCCTCTATGAAAAATTACGAATTTTCAATTCGAACATGTATTTATGAAATAACGCTGGATTACAAAGAATTTAAAAAAATATTCGTAAGTATATTAGTATTAACGTTAGCATTTTTCATTTTGGACATGTTTCACAATAGAAATAAATTGATCTTTAGCGTGGATTACGAAGAATTAATTAAGTCACAGCAAAGACAATGTGCAAAGTTTCTTAATTGATCTATGATACACTATATTATTCATATTTATATCTGCTAGTAGCTTCGTGTAACTACGAGTATAACGGGTGTAACAAGACACTCAACGAAGCCGAAGTCCACGCATTCCGCCCATCATCGGGATCATTTTTGTCTTTAAGACTATACCTGGGAAACCAATAGCTACGAAGTTATTGAAGGTCAAAGTCAAAAATTTTTTTTCAATTTTATTATGAAATCTTATTTTATTCGTTATTTCCTAATTTTTGTCTACAGAAACATTATCAAAATTGTATGTATTTCGTAACAAACAATGACTTCAAAACGTCATCACTCAATGTATTTCATGAGCACGCACATAAACGTTGCCTTTCAACTCGGCCGCACGCAGCTGTGTAGCATTCACTCGCAGGCGCGGTCATATGTACGCGTTACATTGCGTGGAAATGTATGCAATGCTTTTTTAACACCAAAAATTAAAATCGTTTCCCAGCAATAATTTTGAACAGAAATGGTCCTGATGATGGGCAGAATACGTAGACCTCGGCTTCGTTGAGGGTCTTGTTACACCCTGTATGTGCAATAAAAGGTTGATTTAGTTTTTATTTGAGCCTTAACAAAGCAAACCCTTTCTCATAAGTACTTACCTAAGTATTAGAATTTGATGGTGTTGAGATCAAAGTCATGCTTTTGAATAATTTATCAGAGAGATGAGAAGTCATTTGAAATTTAAATTCAGTCAAAGAGTATTTTATATGTGCCCGAAAGTTTAGTATTACTTTTATACTATTTTGTTTGTAGTCTGACCTCTGTGTGTAACATATATTGTGACATCATGAATAATTCAATTTAATATTTTCATCAAACTTTTCAAGAAAACAAATTACCTATTACCTACAATGCTTTCACTACAGTATTTTTTCTGAATTTATCATCGGTTCTCTTCGATGCCAAATATTTGTTACAGATATGCAACTTTCCGTAGGTAAGTATTAGGTACAAAAGTTTATAACAGCTGAGATTAAAAAAACTATTTTTCTATTCAACAAAAAAGACCAAATTAATTTGATTCACCAACACTACGTTGCACTTCAGTCATTCCTGTTAATGGCAGCTAATCTCAAAAGCTTAAAGCAGATGGCGCTAGTGAGTTTGGAGTCATGCTATCTGTCAAACTCCTTTTATTTCTATGTAAATATTGGGTAAATTTGGGTGTTGCACTTTTAAATGTGAAATTAATATGCCTCAGGGTTGTGTAGTGCCATTTTGCTCATCGAGAACATCGGGACACAGGTTTCCCAAAGATATACAGTTGAGAAAAAGTGGATCGTAGCTATAAGAAGACCTAAATATACGCTCACAAAAAATACACGAATTTGTAAAAAACATTTTGTTGAAACAGATTACACAATGCTATTCTGTTGTAGAAAATCGTAAGTAGTGTGTATTTAATATATAAATAGTATTTAATAAACAAGCTGAAATATTCAGATTGATATTTTTTATTCAATTCTAACATAACCTCAATTTTCTTTTGAACAAATTTTTTGTTTTATTTACAGCAAAGCCTAGACTTAAGAAAGATGCCGTGCCAAGCCAGTTTAATTGGACAAAAAAAATCAAGATTCTGTAAAACAGAGACAAGAACGCATTACAAAACGAGCACTCAGAAAGGACTCTTTGCATTTTCCATCAGTGTCTAGTTCATCAATGCCTATCGCACCAGAGCCATGCAATGAAGTAGAGATAGAGATGAAAACTTTGGAATCAAATGAATATGAACAAAAAGAGGTGCATAATATGACAAGCACTCAGCTTATTTCATTTTGTATTGAAAACTAGCACTCAGCTTAATTCATTTTGTATTGAAAACTAGCACTCAGCTTAATTCATTTTGTATTGAAAACTTGCAATCTGCCTCAAAGATTTTTGAACTCAAATTTTATACTGGATTCGATAGTTGTGAGCACTTCTGGCTTGTTTTTAATATATTAGGGCCTACGGTAAACCATCTCTTGTATTATCCATCTCGATGCAAAATGAATGTTCGTATTCTTACTCCAGCTAATGAGTTTCTACTTAATAATTATTGTAAAGTTAAGGCGCAATATGGTAAATAAAGAACTGGCATTTAAATTTGATATTTGATTTATATTTGCTGCACACATGCTCATTCCTTCATTTAGTACATAAACACTTAGGAAATGGTTATTTATATTGACAATATCTATTGGAGGCACTGTAGACATTTGATGTAGTGTAACGAAATCCTCATTTGGAGGCCATATAATGTTTGATAATGGTTCCGCTACAGTGTCCTCTAGAATATTGTATTGAAAGTTGTTATTTCTATCATATTATGCAGCCAATCTGTAACAAAAAATAATATGAAAGTCAAAAATAATCGTTGATGAAAGTGTGATGGTGTTGCTTCAAAAAGACAAACTGTAACATTCGGGGATTATTATTCATGTTTACCTTTCAATGAGGTCTTCCTTTTTGCCAGCTATTTCTTGCTTGCATTTCTTTTTGCCAATCCCTTTTTTAGTTCATTTACGGACCACGATCCGTATTTTCCCGCCATTTTTAACAAAATTAAATAACAAAACTAAAACCCCATACACACTCTATGGAGCTGTCAAAATGAGATGCCTCCAACTACACTAGCGACCCTATCGGGAGAAAAGGCGGACATAGCTGCCATTACGTGGGTTTATTCATCAACCATTTGCAATGCTAATGTACACAACAAGATGGCGTCGTAAGCTCCTGAAAGAAAACGTCGAGCAACGCTTTGAACTTGAATTCTATTCAGCTACCTTAAGGTTTATTTTCAGTTAAAATTATCTCAATTGAGTAATAAGATAGTTGACACAGCAGCAGTGTTATGTGAAATGTCAGATTAATGCAGTCTTGAGCTTTGCTGCAGCTTCAAATATCTGTTTACTTACCTAAAAAATTATAGTACTTACACATTTATTCAGCAACTTTGTCCTTTATTATAAAAGTCAACATCTGCCAAAAAAAATGAACATCATTGACAGCAGTAGTGGGATGAACAGTGGCCAATATCCTTCCTCAACGTCCCATCTATACAAATTTTGTTAAAATCGGGCCAGTGGTCTATGTGTGAAAACGTAACTGATAGACAGAGTTACTTTCACATTTAGAATATTACTAGCGACCGCCTGCGACTTTGTCTGCACGGAAAGTTTTTTCTATCCCTCGGGAACAATACTTTTTCGGGATGAAAGGTCCCATGTCCTTCTCTGAATCCCTGAAAACCGTGTATGTAAAATTTCATGATAATCGGTTCAGGAGTTAAGACGTGAAGGCTTAACAAACAAACAAACAAACGGAGTCCTTCTCTGAATCCATGAAAACCATGTATGTTAAATTTCATGATAATCGGTTCAGGAGTTAAGACGTGAAGGCTTAACAAACAAACAAACGGACTTTCGCATTTATAATATTAGTAAGGATAGTATGGATGAATGGCCTTAATGTTATCGCCATCTCTGCTTTGGGTGCTCGATTTATCAAAATTTTCATAATAACCTATCTCACATCGGGGTGTTTGCGATAACTTCCACGTTCTGTGGAAACTTCGCTGTCTCTGACTTTCATAAAACAAGTGCTTTAGCTATTGTTTGCTTTGGAACGGAGCAACGTAGGTACGTACCTATACCTATGTGTTGTTTTCCAATATTTATTTATAGCCCTCCGGTAAAGGTAACCCATTGCGAAAGAAAGATTTTTTCTTCAATTTGGAGGCATTGACAATTGCTTCAATTGTAAACGATCAATTTTCGCATCAATGAGCGAAAATTGACAATCGCAAATGATCGTTACTGGAGCTTATTAAACTTTTTCTTCTAAAATGTTGTTAGATTTTCCAGAAAATGAGTAGGTAACTGTTTGGACCGTCGGTCGGCCAAGAAGCTCATTTTCAATCTATCGCATATTGGAACCAGACCACATTGACAAGATAGCCATTAGTTTGGTGTTATCAAATATCGTCGTCTGGGTTGCGAAGTAGGAGGCTTCTGGGAGATATGCAACCCTGAACATATGGCCTCCCATACAATGATCTCCAATAGCAAAAACTAATCGATCGAATTTTTTATTTAAATGGTGAACAGGGTCGTAGGTGGCATCATTACAAACATGTTAGACATCGGTTTGGTTAGTTTTCAGGAAGCATGCGCGCGGGTAGGTAGGGTAGAAACATAGATACTTCTTTTCCAAAAAAAAATATCGATTACATATTGACATGTAATTACATTTAGGGGGTAAGGCAGATCCCAGGCGTATATAAAACCATAGTCTTGCGTCGCTTTCAGGAAGCGTCTAGGAGGTCAGGGCAGGTAAGTACATTTCACATATATGCTCTTGTGATCCTTGTTCCTTATTCAATCGATATGAAAACACAAAATAGTTCAGGTAATGATGCCACCCACGACCCTGTTCACCATTTATATAAATATGCGATAGATTTTTTTTTAGCGATGGGTGATCATGATCAGGGTGGCATATCTCCTAGAAGCTTCCTACTTCGCAACCACGACGATGATATTTGATAACACCAAGCTAATGGCTATCTTGCCAATTTGGTCTGGACTCAATATGCGATAGATCGAAAATGACCTTGGCCGCCGGTCCAGTTAGCTGTTTCAGTAACGGTATACTCACAGGAATCATTTATTTATATTGTGGGTTGTTGAGTTTCACGCCGAAGCTCAAAGCGAGATTTTTTTTTCACAAACATTTTACTCTAATGGTTTGAAACATAAAGAGATAGAAGTTTATATTAGTACTAACTATTTAAGGTGGTACCAAATGATGTGATGAGAATGAGAGGATATACTTAAACAGGTGATTGTTGCTTAAACTGAACAAATTTCTCTAAGGAACATGGGTTGATAAAACCACCTTATATTTTAACAATTCAAGGCCCGGAAAATGAGACACAATTAACTTCCTATTGTTGTCCGGCGGCCGCGCCATGGTGGCGATCATGCCAACCTCTTTTATAATACCTTTATAATACCTTTTTATATTTCATTGTAAAGTACCATAAATAAACAGTTGCCCTTAAATCCGTCTATCATTCACATATTGGGCATTGGAGAATTAAATAAGTATCAATGTTGTTTTAAAAATTGTTCGGGTTTATGGGTCTACATTTTTTTTATTTCGAAAAGCTTTAATTAAAAAGTAATTGTAGGTAGTGTAGGGTACAACAATCACCTACCATACCCAATTAATAAAAAAATATTTTACCGCAAAAAATTATGTAAAACAAAATCAATTATTTAATTCCGCGATTAAAACTAAAATACCTTATCATCACATCATCTTGTTTATTCCCCTAATAAAAGTAAGTATAACTACGAGTAGCTAAGTATGTGTTATTAAAATATCTGTATAAATAATTATATTATTAAGATCTATTCCTTTCCATTGGACTGCGCTTGTTATTAAAGAGTGGATTTTATAGAGATTATATTTATTTGGAGAGTTCCATAGCGCAGTGGCATAGGGCATTCGACATGCAATTTCACTAAGTTCGATCATGGATTGGTGACTCAAATTTATTATTCATCATCTCATCTTTATTATCTCGCACTTTAGAAGGCACGTTAAGCTGTTGGTCCCTACTGCATTTGCAGTCGTTAACACCAACCGCTTTTAGCCCGCGTGTGGTGTGGGTCATGTTTGGCCCATTCTCATCATCCATAAAGAAGGCCTATGCCCCAACAGTGGGGTCATAAAAGGCTGCCTCCCTAGCATGACGACCGAAACACGATATACAACGTGTTACAAAAAACCTCTAATGCCGAATATGGTAGATAGGTTTGATGGTCCCTATCTACCAATTCGGGTTTTTAGGTATTATGGGGTTGCCAACAAGTTGATCGCGATCGACCAGTCGATTTCTGGAGACAGTGCAGTCGATCGCGAGAGACATAACAAAATTAAAAAATATTGCTTTGCTTGTGGTAGCAAAGCAAGTAGCAACCGAACGGTGCGTGAGGCGGGTGCGTCGGTTTCGTAGTAAAAAATACCCCAACTCAATAGGCCAGGAAATTTTAAAGTAGATCGCAGCCCTAGACTAGTTGGCCACCCCTGTATATATATATATATATATATATATATATAACGTTGTATATTGCGTTATACGTAGGTAAGGTAGCGTTTTATCGACACTCAACTGTCAGAATCCATTTAAACGTGATAAATCGTTATGGGCATTACCATAATATCTCGTTTAGGGCTTATGACACAGAATATATAATAGTCTTAAATGATATTAAAAAATTGTTTTGTGCATTTGGCTCAGTTTCAACTTTGAATTGATTTTTCCGGCTTTCGTATATTTATTTATATTCTTATCTACTTTTTCACAGCCCGTTCCGCATTAGGTAGTTCACATGAAAAGCGCTGAAAATCACTAGCTGTAAACTGGCAGCGTAGTTCATTCGACTCGAGGCATCGATAAAATCGACTCAGTGACTAAACATCGAAAAAGTTTCGTTAAAGAGTAGGAACCATTTGTTACTCGATGATTTTTAATGCAACTTTTTCTTGCAAAATCGAAAATATATTTTTTATATTTAATTTGATAAACGTTTGTTCTTATAATTTTTACAATAATTTGTTAGTTTTTAATTTATTTTCGTCGTTGTTGATTGGTTTGTTTTTGCGAATAAACAATTCTCACGTGAAATATATAGCGACATCCAATAATTTATAGAAATTGCAGAATTTGTCATGTTTGAGTTGTTTTCTCTTTGTGTTGACTTTTATAACTGCAATAACTTTTTCACTCCTCTTGCTCAAAAAGTGCGTCATTGTAACGTACAAGAGTCGAGATAAAATAGCATAATAAGCCCTAGGGGATAAAGTTTTTTCTTTTTTAATGTTTGTCTATTACCAATGAGCGTACTAAAACGAAAAAGTCTTTATTCATAATCACGAATAAAAACTAGCTCGACTTAATACTGGGGGTCTATTACGAAAAGTTTAATGCGATACACGCGGCTGCGTCCGTGCTTCGTTCTGATTGATTTCTATTACAAAGCACTTGCGTATGCGATATTGCAAAGTGATTGCGTAAATTTGGCAGTTTCTCTCTAGTGGATCCGTCATTATTCGTTCAATAGACTATGGACTACGATAGCCAGAGATGTGCAAAATACTTTATTAAAAGTATTTAAATACAAAATACAAATACTTGTAATTTTTTTGTATTTCAAATACAAATACAAAATACTTTTTAAAAAAAGTATTTAAGTACAAAATACAAAATACGTATTTTCAAAATACTTTTTTCAAATAAAATACCTTTTTTTCGTATTTTTTATTATTATTGTTATATTTGCGCCCAGATAGGCTTACGTGGCTCACGTAGCTCACGCCTGCCTAGTGTAGTTCTCTTTTTAGCAATAAGTCGCAATACTTGCAATATAATATGCAATGTATTGTATGTAGCTGGCTGCATACAATGCCTATATAGATAAAAAGTAGGTAGATAGTTTTTTGTTTAACAGTGATATTGGGTGCATTCTAGGTGGCTTATAGCTATCATTGATCGCCATTAGAGTACATTTTAAGCATGGAAAATAATAAAACTAAACATTAAAATAAATTACTTTCCATGGTTAAAATGTATGCTTTGGTGATCGTTTCCTTAGCGATTGGTCTGCTGAAATGCATCCATTGACATAAATAAATGTCAAATTACCGAGCTTCATGATTGGTTTTTTGTTTGGCAGTGACATTGACATGACAAATTACCTAGCTCTATGATTGGTTGTTTTGTTTTGTTTGACATTGACTTGACATTTACATAGAAAGTAATTTGTATTTTACAAATACTAATTACGTTTTAAAAAGTATTTCAAATAAAATACTAAATACATTTTGAAAAAAAGTATTACAAATACAAAATACAAATAGGTATTTTGTATTTTGTATTTGTATTTTAAATACTTGTATTTCAAATAATTCACATCTCTGACGATAGCTACATTGAAAATATTTGTAATAACTATAACCGACGAACTGCGGACGACTATCGTGACCAAGTTTCGTAATAGGCCCCCAGTTTCTCATTCTTATTTTTGAAAATGGAACTAAAAGCATCTCTTCGGTGAAATCATAGACTTATTTATACTCTGTGTACAGAGTGAATCGTAGAATGCGTGTTTGTGTTGTTGAGCTGCTACAGCAGAAATTAAAAAATGGTACCAAGGCGCGAAATCTTTAGATTTTTTTTATAATTACAAAGTGATTGAATTGTGTGACTGTAATAGGAAAGAAATAATTTTAATCTTCTGCCGTCAAGCACAAATCATTTATTTAAATATTGTACAAAAAGTTTATGAAGTGGAGGATAGAAAAACGAGTGGATTCGTTTACGGAAGTAAGTAGGTATAAACTATTTAATATTGTATTTTATTTTCTCGCAATCGTAGTGAAAAGTATAGTGTAACACACGACGCTAAAACCCATTGTAACTCGGTTTCTATTTATTCCCTCGCGAAAGCTCGGGAATAAAAATACCTCGTATGCAATGGGTAATTTTAGCGTCTTGTATAACAATCTACTATTTTACTAAATAAGTATAAATTAATCATTAAACAATGCCAAAATCAAAATCAAAGTTTCATTAAGATACTAGCTGAACTCAAACATAATTAATGTCAAATAATTTCGAGTTTCAACAGTAACAGCGGTCTTCAAGTTCTTCAAAAACAAGCGATAAATGACTATGCTTTATTCGGGGCATTATTTCTTGGGTTTATCGCAATTTAACTGTTTCACGAACGAGATTGGCCGCTCATTCTCTGTTTATGGTGCTACTCGATTACCTACTCAGCATCAGAGGGAGATAAAAATGTTTAAGATTAACTTTAAAAAAGATAAAATAATTTTGAATGTTTGTTCAATGAGGATGTTTGGTGAGATAAGAACTACTCGACTTACGAGCGCTATATAATCATGTCATTATCATCATCAGACTATTCACACTCCAGTAGGGCGTAGGCCTACCGTGGTATGTTGCCATAATCTTTATTAGCAGAGAAAAGCTAGCAGCGAAAGTAAAGTGTTTAAACTAAACATAGGTGTTTAAACACCTAGGTATGTTTAGTTTAACCGCGTTTGAACCTAGTAAAATGCACCGCGAAAGTTTAGTGTTAAATAAATATATATATAGTGGAAAAGGAAAAATTACTTTCCTAAGTACTAGAAAATTTTACCGATCCTATACCGATTTTAGCGGCTCGGTAGCATTGGACCAGAATCCCAAGGGTGTGGGTTCGGGTCCCGTTTGAGGTGCTACGGATGAGTCAATTTTTCTGGTATTTTTGTATATCATTTAACTTATTAATCTCCACGATTAGCAGTCGCAGTGTTGGACTATACCGATTTGTCTAAAAACGCTACTGCGTAGGTTTTCTACAATAGAAATATTTATGAAACCTCCGTAGACCAGAAAATACGCAGTAGCATTTATAGATGCACTAACTAATAGTCATTAGTAATCTTTTACAATTCTTCCTCAATCACTTTTTTGAGAGATACCAGTTACAAAAGCTTTGCTTGGTTCTTATCGTGAATGTTAGAAGAATGAGGCACGGTGTTGATGCCTCGATGCCTCGCCTCTGTTGGCGATAACCACTAATGTGTATTTAACAAGCACGATCATGATAAGTATCGTGAAAGGGCAAAGGTACTATCGACAACACTTCCGCAGGCTGATTATCTAAATAGAAACTATTTAGCGACCGGTTTCTTTGAAATAGCAGCGCACACAATTTTTTCTGCAAATTGGTAACGCCCCGTGAGTTGTCGATCGTTATTCAGTACACTAGAATTTTATATTAATTTACCACTGCTTTATTGTTATTTTAAACAATAAGTACTAATAATGCCATGAATATGTCATTGTGTAAATGTAATATAATTGGTTATAAGTAGTTAACCGTTTTTACATCCGAACTTGTTAGAAGTGGTCAAGTGGGAATGTAAGTACCTCCATCTTAAAGGAGAAATAAGTGAGAGAGAGAGAAATATTGTTTATCAGAATATATTAAACTTGTAGGTATATTATTTATAGATAGGTACTTGTACTTACTTACTTGTTAATTTTCTATTGGTACTATTGCGTTGCGATTGCGATCGAATAAAGTATAAGTTAGAGTAGAAATAAAAATCTTTTCTAAACCATTTACACAAGTATTAATTGCTCAATGGCCCTATGAAAAGTTTTAAACAGACTTGAACCACCGACCCGTTGCCACGGAAACAGTCGAGAACTCCAACCCATTGGAACTTTAGAACGACGGCGCAATCAACCTTTTCTTATACAGCTTCCTGACATTAAAATTAATCTAGTGCCATAGTATAAGAAATCTATGCAGATGCTTAAAACTTCTTTGTTACCGCGCGATGTTTCAGAGGGTGCTACAAATTGTAAGAGGTAAATTCTCGTACCTCGTACGTCGCTTGTAAGTAAGATCCCGCGCGCTTGAATCAAAAACATTTTTTTATACTACTACTACGGGATAGTGCGTGGCCTTCACCTCACCTGATATTAAGTGACTATAAAGGCCGAAGGTGGAAGCGCACTACATCCGGAATCCCCATCACTAAGGAACTGGCTACCTTACCGCTAACTGCCGGAACACAACAATTTATAATGGCGTCAGACTTAGGTAAGATGGTGGTAGCTAGCCAGGCCGACATGAAATAAGCCATACCACCAACCAAACCGAGTACAAATTGTACAAATCGAACCCGAGACCCCTGCGTCTTACATGGGTGGGCGAACCACTAGACCACAGAGGCGGTTAACATGGTAAATGAAGAGACATTTGGGGATTGAATGTAGAGAGAGGTCACAAAAATGTTCTGTTCTACTGATATAATTTACCCTGTGACAAAGTTTCCGCAGTAGGTATATCATAATCGCAAGACGGCGCAAGGTCACAAGATGACTGACAGGTGCGGTTAATCCACTGTTCCGTGGGTTAATCTGTGTCGACAGCAAGGGGCGTGTCTAATCGACGGGGTACCAGTTTGTAGTCTGGCTGATTATTTCCTTTGCCTTTTCTCCTCTGGTTATATTTCAATAAACCTTTCCAACCAAATGTTCGTTTTCAGTAAATTATTTACTTGAATTGTTCGATTGCCATGCGAAGCGATTACGTTTACCTGACCGTGCCTCTCCACTAGTCAATAACAATGTTATAAACATCGTTATTAGATACATTTTGCATTTTTTTTCGATTAGGGTTCAGATTATTAATAAAACAAAATGAATGCTGCTAGTGCTCAAAGAAAGATTTGAAATGTTAATGGAGAGGTTGCTTGGTCGAATACTTACTACTGCGAAAATGGTTCAGAAGCTTCAGGTCTGGTAATTTTGATGATAAAGATGTTCCTCGCACGCACATATCTTTATTATTTTTAGTAACAAAACACCGCGAACTTTTCCGTCTAGGTACCTACCTAATATTTTATCCTTACATCCGTAACAACGGAACGTTACGTTCATAAGTAACAGCTTACCGTCTAAATAATAGATCTTCAACCCGTGGTCATGGTAATGATATCTATTTTGAACGTTTGTATGAAGATAGAATCTATACATATAAAACTCAAAATTGATTGACTGATTCATTGATTCACTGATTCATTGTTGGGATAGGCGTGGAGCCCAACGGCTGAAGGTAGAGACACCATTTTTGGAGGGTACATACATTTCATGATGTAGATGAGCACTAGGAAAGGGTTTTAGAAAATTCCCGTTATTCAGGGTGCTCCAGTGTTCCAGTTTGTACATGATATTTTTAGGAAAATTTAAATGTGTAAAATGAGGTCTACTGATAAATACCTAGGTATATTGGTAATCCGTGAATTTCAAAATAAATGCACAACTATCTTAATCACGCGAACGAAGTCGCGGGCAAAAGCTAGTACTGTATGTATAGATACGGATACCATTACCGTGCCGCCGTCACCCGCGAGGGCGCCAGGGGCGTCCCTGGTTGCCCAGAATTAGCTTGACTAAATTAAATTTACATGTATTGTTCTTCTTCTTCTTCTTATTTTTGGTTTGGCAATCTACTCTCCTCTTTAGGGAGTTATTTTTTGCCACTGTCAAGTGTTGAATACTTCAGTGGTAGGTATCGTTTCAGTTTACATAGAATGCGGGTGCATCGCATTGCAATGCTGCTTGGAGCCTTTAACACCAAGTATATCCAGACAGTTTACTCGGTAAGTTCTGCCGAGGTAGCCACCACTACAATAAAAGTCTCAGCTGGGATAATTGTAATAGTTGTTGTAATTATCCCACATATTGTTCAGTTGCGTAGACACTTGTACCACAAAACTGCACCAATTTTAAAACACAGTATCCACTATGAATTAATTTGAAAATAATTAAAATAATCACCGAACCGGTCTCGACAAAATGACGCCAAAAACTCACATGTAAGTACTTCTTGTTTTAAAATATTTTTTTTTAATCGCAGAAAACCAAAATTCAAGTGTTTACCAAAATAATGTACCTAAATAAATATTCTCGGCTCCTGACTTCAAAAAGGTTGAAAACCCTTTAATCATACACATGCGTAATTTCAAAACTACCTGTCGTATTCTCACCAAGAAGACGTAATAAATTAGGGTTCCGTAATTGGGAAAGGGTGGATAAAAAATTATACGGATCGCGGAAGAATATATTAGTCCTACTTTTCCTCGGAGCGTTCAAAATTGCCTCCATTTGAGCAGATAAATAAGTCAAATAGAAGGCTCGGGAGCTCAAATAGACACAGTTTGATTCGTAAAACGGGTTACTTTTCAAATAATTAGCCGGGTTTGGGGTTTGCAAACTGACATAGAAGTTTCGGTTGAGTTCGGTTTATTTATATTTTACTAGCGACCCGCTTTCGCTTCGCTTCGGTTCCTTCCTTTATTGCCAAATGCGACTTTCCAACAACACCCAAAGAAAACAAATACTTACCATACAGTCGTCACCCATTCGCTCAAAAAGTCTGTTTCGGTCTCGTTCCGTCATCGGTGTAAGAATCAGGCTTGAATTTATATTCGCACGCGTTAGTTTTTACGATAAACTCCTTATTCATTTAAATGGTTTGATGTAAATGGGTAAAATAATATTAAGTTCGTATAATATAGTAAGATTCTGATTGATTACTGGTAGGTACTCAAAAAATATTTTACTGTACTAAATAATATACTAGAAAAAATACGACTCGCACCAGATCAATACTCAGACGGGAATCGAACCCGCGACCTTTGGATATCCGGTCCAATGCTCTGACCGCTGAGCTACCGAGTCACTAGTGACATCGCCGAATTTCTTCTAGTATATCCTACTCTTACGCTGCAAGCCAGCGTTATTTCACCAATGTGAGGAATTACCTCGACATTCAATTGAAATATCTTTCCAGATATTTGGCAATCGATTAAGATGAAATAGCTATATAATTTTTAAATTTGAGATTTTTGCATTCACAATGCTATTTTTATACAATACTAAATAATATACTAGAAAAAATACGACTCGCACCAGATCAATACTCAGACGGGAATCGAACCCGCGACCTTTGGATATCCGGTCCAATGCTCTGACCGCTGAGCTACCGAGTCACTAGTGACATCGCCGAATTTCTTCTAGTATATCCTACTCTTACGCTGCAAGCCAGCGTTATTTCACCAATGTGAGGAATTACCTCGACATTAAATTGAAATATCTTTCCAGATATTTGGCAATCGATTAAGATGAAATAGCTATATAATTTTTAAATTTGAGATTTTTGCATTCACAATGCTATTTAGTAGGATATACTAGAAGAAATTCGGCGATGTCACTAGTGACTCGGTAGCTCAGCGGTCAGAGCATTGGACCGGATATCCAAAGGTCGCGGGTTCGATTCCCGTCTGAGTATTGATCTGGTGCGAGTCGTATTTTTTCTAGTATATTATTTAGTATTGTATAAAAATAGCATTGTGAATGCAAAAATCTCAAATTTAAAAATTATATAGCTATTTCATCTTAATCGATTGCCAAATATCTGGAAAGATATTTCAATTGAATGTCGAGGTAATTCCTCACATTGGTGAAATAACGCTGGCTTGCAGCGTAAGAGTAGGATATACTAGAAGAAATTCGGCGATGTCACTAGTGACTCGGTAGCTCAGCGGTCAGAGCATTGGACCGGATATCCAAAGGTCGCGGGTTCGATTCCCGTCTGAGTATTGATCTGGTGCGAGTCGTATTTTTTCTAGTATATTATTTAGTATTGTATAAAAATAGCATTGTGAATGCAAAAATCTCAAATTTAAAAAAATATTTTACTGATTTAAAACGCAATAAAGGAATATTTTAACGTTATATCAATAGCTCTGTAATTAATTACTAATTAAAAACGGAACATTAAAAACGTTCATTGCTGAAAATGAAGATACTAAAAAGCTTTCGCAAATACTGATTTCAACGTCTTTTACAATATTCAAGGATTCTGAGGTTAAGCTTCAATTCAAGACAAAGATTTTCTGTTAATTCCTTAAATCCTAAGAAATTCTAAGTTTGATGTTCAAAATATTGAATAATATACCGGTGGATAGTCGATTTATATTATATTTCTATCGTTATTAAAAATTATATTATCGTATAAAAATATAATTTTTATTTTTATTTTATTGATAAGACACGCCAACAGAGTACACATAAAACATTACATAACACAAAGTTGAACATATAAAATCCTGATGTGTAAACCTATAACAGGCATGTACAGCATTCACAATTACAAAATCACAGTCAACAAATAGGTTATAATTAAAATATAAATTTAGAAAATTTAAGTGAAAATTATATAGGTGCCTACTCAAAAACCAAAAAAATAAATAACAATAAAATAATATTTAGAAAAAACACAGGAAACAAATTAAAATTAATAATTATGAATTCTAAAACCTCAAATGTAAAAATTGCAAGTTCTTACGTTACTTGATTCATAAGAACCTAACTTTTAATTTTTTATGCTGTATTTTTATGATTTCTTTCAATTCGCAAATTAAAATAGCCTTGTAAAATACTAGGAACAATAATTAATATGATAAAGATGTCTAAAGAAAAGTCTGTTTAGATACAAGACATATAAGATTCTCTCTATTACATATAAGATTCTCTAGCTGATGATTGTAAAACAATATCGGCAATTTCATAGGTAAAAGACCAATTTATTATTTGCTGTGACTTTTCAGCGACTTTCATCGTTGACTACACAATAGGGAACATGCATAAGTCACCGATTTTGATAAATTTGAGCATGATCGCTGCGCATACGTATAAAAACATGATGGAACAGAAAAAAAAATATTATTTTAGCTTTATCACACAGGAGAAAATGGCGATTTTTTTTTTCATTTTCGGATATAATTATTATTTATTATTATTTTTATTATTTGCATTTATAATGCACTTAACAGTCGGATAGAATATCAAATAAGAAATAATATTTTGTATTACACATAATATGTAGGGGAGACCGGTCTAAAACCGTATAGCTAAGAACAAACCTATATAAAATCGAAATAAATGAAAGTTACATATTGATAATTTAACTCGTTTATTAGAGACTCTCATTGGCTATATAAATTTACAAAAAATAAAACTATAATCAGCAAAATAACAAAAAATAATCAACACAAACTAAACCTTGACGAATTACGATTTTGCCCCAGGGGCTGGACAAAACCGTATAGTATATACGATTTTGCCCCATACGTTATCAACCTGAATCCAAAGAGTCCCAGCTTTAACTGTTAGTAGATTCCTATATTATTCCTTAGCATTTTGATGAAAACTTGTAAACAAAAACATCAATTTGGCGTAGTTTCGGGTCAAAACCGTATACTGATTACTGGTCGATATTACCCCTTACGGTTTTGCCCCACCGACCAAAACAATATTATTTAACATTAACTTGTCATTATAATGCAGATCCGGAACCAAAACTTTGTTGATGATTAAGTAAAAATACAAAGTTTCAGGTTAATAACATTGCATTTACCTATAAATAGGTAAAAGATTTAATTGTGAATATATTTTGATGACAATAGAATTAGATCAAAACACCTCCAAATAATAATTATGTGATTTAAGGTTAAAGCTCGTGCCTGCAGCGACAAATGTCTGTTGACAGATTGATCCTGTTGGCTACTTGCTATGATCGGCAAATGCGCGGCTTATTCAAAATAATAACAGACACAGCTATACCGTACGGTTTTACCCTGGTATACGGTTTTGTACGGGTCTCCCCTACTAAACGCAATATTTAGGGAGATATTTGAAAATTATTGGCTAACTCCATATTAATGACATAAGTGACGTCACAAATGTTGACCGTTTTGTATAGAGCGTTTTCGGCGGGTGCTGCTGCGCGCTAACTTCAAGTGACTATATCACAAGAAAAAACGTAAGAGAAAAGTTTTAATATTACAGTTGATTTTCTCACGCATTATACTTACTTTTGATTTTGATACAAAAAAAAATTGGTGCATGTTCCCTTTTCCAGCTACGATTTTAATCTGGGAAGTATTCTGTGTTACAGCTTTTCCTGCTTTCATTAGAAGTACCTAATAAGGTGAAATACCTACCCACGGCGCGATATCGCCAGCAACATTATGTAAGCGATTCGACACGGCTATACGGTTTCATGGCAATGCGTGTGGGGAAAACATTTTTATTCCAAAAGAATATTATTGTTCGTTATTATCCCCTATCGAATCAAACCGAAAGCTTTTACGGGAAACCGCATAAAGAGGCGTGTTTCTTAATATTTAAGCAGAAATTTGCGTTAACCGTAGGTCACACTGGGAGCGAAGTGAAACGAAACGAACTTCGATACGCTCTGTATTCGGTCTGTAGATGTATTCTGTATCTGTAGCCATGATCCGGGACTTGCCATAGAAAAAATGCTAACTTGTATACGATTGAATTTGGTCTCAAAACATACACAATAGTATTTGCTACACGGATCAATTTCGGTATTATTTTAAGCGCATTAAATAATGAATATTTTTTGATATGGAAACAACTATACTCAATTTTCAAAAGGCAGAAAATTCACTATGAAATGTATAAAAAGTGGTTGCATTGCATATACAATACTTTTCCTTTTGCAATTAAATGGATTGATTAGGTGGATTGCCAAGATTTTTATAACGTCAGACCCACTCATCTCTCGAAAGCGAAGTGATTGCGAATATATGCAAATGTTTAGAGGTCTCTAGTTAGCGATAATATGTGAACCCATTAGACGAATAGACCATGTAGTGTAGGAAGTTAAGCTATCTTTTGTATGGAGACCCCAACATTAAATCTTCAGTCGATGAAACTTTGCAGGGATGTAATATAGTATGAACCAAAACCTATGTACAAATATCCAAAAAAAAAACGAGTTGGATAATTTAAAAATATGTTTTATTTATGATACTTTAACATACTATAAAGTTTCGTCTACAGAGGATTTACTGTGGGGGTCCACTACCTTCCTTTCCTACACTAATAGTAGCGACATGAAAGTAGCGAAACGAAACTTGTTTCACTTTCTAGTGTGGCCTGTGCTTTACGTTCACATCACGCATGTCTTTAAAGGTAAGGTTGATTTGCTGAAAGAAAATTTGGCTGCAATATGTGGTCTGTTTTTATACGTGAGTGTCGAATGTTGACAAATACATTTTAATATAAAAAACCGACAAGTCTTTTTAGAACGTGGAGCCTTTGATGTACGTTGTTGCTGAAAGTATTTTTATTGAACTTGTATTTTCATACGAGTGCTTTTCTTTGAACGTTTTTTTACACGCAGTAAACAATTTCCTTCTTAATTTTATCTGTGAACATCATAATTGTGAGGTAGGTAGTGATTTTTTTTACATTAAAAATAAAAAAAATAACTAAAAGAACTTTATACAATACTAAATAATATACTAGAAAAAATACGACTCGCACCAGATCAATACTCAGACGGGAATCGAACCCGCGACCTTTGGATATCCGGTCCAATGCTCTGACCGCTGAGCTACCGAGTCACTATTCAGTATTATTTAGTTTCATAAAAATAGCATTGTGAATGCAAAAATCTCAAATTTAAAAAATAAGAGAACTTTGTTGAAATTGTTGTGACATCTTTCTTGCTACTCTTACGGCCAAATACTCAAACGAATCTTAAAGTTAAGGCCACCTTATATTTAAAAAAGTTGTCAGATTTGACAGAAACTCTATGAAACTGACAGCTTCCTTAAAGTTAAGGAGACCTTAACTTAAGATTTTAGCTAAGAAGCCTTTGAGTATTCGGCCGTTAATCATAAACTTTAAGCTCCGAATATAAAAATTGACACTCCAAAGTAAAGGTACAACAACAAGGGTTACCATCTGGTTTTTGGTCAGGTCAAAAACCCGATTTCTACTAAAAAGTCCTGAGAAAATAAAATTTTTTAGAAGGAACACTAAAAGGAAGTTTCAGTTTTTGATTTTTCAGTTTGAATTTTATTGTGTTGAATATGTATTTATTCAAAATGAACCTTGCTAAGTACAAAAATAAAGAAAGCTAAATTTCTAACAGAATAATCCAAAAATTCCTGACATGTCAGGACCAATCCTGACGTCTGGTATGGTAACCTTAATAACAAAAATAATGTAAGTACTTAATTCCTACACGTATATGCCTTGGACTGATTTGACTTCCAACTTAAGGGTAACAAATTCTGTAATGTGGAGCTGACAGTTTTAGAGTGACTTGCACCATAAACTAAATATTGTTGTACCACTTAAACACATTTTTTTAAACGAAATTGTGTTTGAGTGGTACTTAAACACTATTTGATTTATGGTGCAAGTTGCCCTTAAAGAAGAAATATATTTAGGTAAAGCTATACCCAACTCATTCATCATTAATGAAGGCATCTGATGTAGGCTTTCCGACGTATTTTGGCGGAACCCGCATCGGTCGGCTGCAGCCAGGATTGTCTTGACATGGTGTAATCCATAAAGTTAATATACCAGGTATATTAACTTTATGGTGTAATCACGTTCTTGATTGTTTGTAGAGAGCTTATACTGACGTACTCTGTGTAAAAGTCCCTAAAGCTGCGCGTCCACTGCATCGGAGTCAGAGCGTACGGCGTGGACAGATTTGTTGCTTTATGGTAATATGGTATTAAAAAAAAGTTTCATCACAAAATTTCAAAACTTTTTTCTTTAATTCGTATTGTGGTTGTGGCAAAGGTATAAATTCCATTCTGCTGTTACTTTTGCACATTTGTGAAGTCAAAGAGACTTTAATTATTTTAAATTTTTTCACGCAACCGAAAATTCTGAAACTTTTTTCTATTACTAAGGGAGCTTATTCCTACCTATAAAAAAATATTCACTCAATTAGATTTTTTCGGACATTCCCCAATGCCGATGCAGTGCTATGGAAATCCATACCATAGCCTGTTGATTCCATCCGAGCCATTCGCTCTGATACTCATGCAGTGTACGCGCAGCTTAAATTAAATAAATAATAAATAGGTACCTAAATTTCCTAGTAGAAAATGAGTTTGTTCATGAATTCGATGAAATCTACCTCCTACTTTAAAACTCACAAAATATCCATCAAAATTCCAGGCAAAAATATTCAAATAAATTCTTCTAAAAAAGATATCTCAGAACTAACGTTAGACGTTCACGTAAGAAGCTGTGCATATTTCAGGCCTTTGTAGCCGCCTGCAAAATACTGAAACTAGACTTCCGAGCCGGAAACAATACGCGGCAAAGCAAACTTCTGAATACAACAGAGCTTTCATAACGATGCTACGCACTTATGAACAGATAGACAGAGCAATCAATATTTATATTAAAATGTAGCTTACCTTTTTTTAACCTAACGATGCTTCTCACATAAGGATAGACAAGACAGAGCAATAAATTTTTTCTTCATTGTCTCATAGTCAACTATTTTAAGAAGGTATCATTCCCTCGCAGTCTTTCGTGGAAGTAGATAGCAAATGTGTCAAAAACATACACTTTTAGCAGTTTTGCTATCTCTTCTAGCAGTGACTGCGAGGGAATGTAAATATACCGTCTAAAATACTAGACTATGGGCCTTAAAAATTCCACAAGAAGTTTAATTAAAATTGTGTATTAGAATTTCGGTCAGGAAAGCCCTTAAGCTCTTCCTTTAGAATCGGAGCAATGTAGGTATGTGATATTGTCCAATATTTAATTGTTTTGTTATTTATAGGGCCATTCATATCGCATAGCAAACCGACTCTGAATAAATCAAGTCTTTTGGGATATTCCCTGTCGACCTAGTTTCTATTTCTTTTGCTTTACTATATTAAACACAAGGATTTATTTGGAACTAGCTTTCGCTCGCGACTTCATCTTTGCTTTCTATGGAATTGAATCTGGGAAGATACAACTGTGATACAATTCAACCCATTGCAAATCAAGGCTGTAAAAAGTTTTAATGAAACTTTTACTCTAGGTGTAAAAAGTTTCATTAAAATCCGTTCAGTCATTACAAACTTTCACATTTTATAATTTAGTAAGAAGTATGTTTTCTGCATGTGAAATGTCTAAATCTTTCCACATCTAATCAAAACCTATTTGCAAATTCAATGTAACGGCCCATTTACGTTCCCTTCAACACATTAATTTCCATCAAATAGTTTTGTGACCTTTCTTCCATTCATTTTAATAGCATTCACAATAAACCGCCGGAAGCTCCAGATGGTGGGCCATTTTCCTCAATAGCATTGCCATTTGATAGATGTACATCGATCTTGGGCTCCATTCACATTTCTATTGTAAAGGGACGTTTTCTATTGAAATCAGTTTTCCTTATTCTATAGTAACATGTGAGTAGATTTCTTCAATTGTAAACGAAGTCCCTTGTTGGTATACCTACGTAAACGTTTATGTATTAACTGAAATCGTATTCATCATCATCATCGTATCAGCCTTAAGACACACACTGCTGGGTATAGGCCTCCCCAAGGATCTTCAAGACGATCCGTCCTGCGCTGCCCGCATCTAGCAGCATCCTACGATCTTCATCACCATGTTAGGAACCTATGTCCGCCGACATGGTGGACCTAGGCTACCCTACCCTCCCGAGTGTTGCTTAAATATTCCGCGACATATTTTAATTCATCATATCAGCCGCACGACACCCACTGCTGGGTATAGGCCTCCCTCAAGGATCTCCACGACGATCGGTCCTGCGCTGCCTGCATCCAGCGGCTTCCCGCGACCTTCACTGGATCGTCGGTCCACCTTGTCGGGGGCCTACCCACGGAGCCGAGTCCGTTGCGCGGTCGCCATTCCAGAACCTTTCCGCCCCAACGGCCATCGGTTCTTCTCGCTGTGTGTCCAACTCACTGCCACTTCAGCTGAGCGATCCTACGAGCGATGTCGGGTACCTTAGTTTTAACTATACAGGGTTATTTGTAAAACACCATATACAACAACATTTTGTTCTACGACTTTTCCGAAAACAGACAAAAAAAAAATCGACACTCCATACAAATGTCCCGAACAGCTGATATTTTTTGTCTGTTTTGCGGGAAAGTCGTAGAACAAATGTTGTTGTATAATATAATGTTAGTAATATACTCCTGCGAGGTTGTCGGTGTTTTACAAATAACCCTGAATAAGGTAGAACCAAATTATTAACAATACTAAAACCGGTGTAGCTTAAACTGAACAACTTTATCCACGAAACATAGGTCGAAAAACGAAAACAAAAAACATACAAAATATTTTGGTCAGCTGACCAACTTACTATGGTAAAATAAAAAAAAAATCGACTTATGTTCCTGGGAGAAAGTTGTTCAGTTTATTTAAGCAACACTATCACCTGTTTCAGTATTGTATTACTAACTTAAGGTACATTTAATTTTTTCTTCTTAAGTAACTGACTTTTTAGTTCCATGTCACACAATTATTGCATTCAGTTACTGGCTATTATAATTTAATAAACCAGTACACGGTTGGTGTAGGTGTTAAATTGTTTAGTTACTTTTGAGGTTTTTGCAAGTGCTTAGTAACCAACTCTAATTACCTACTTCTTGTCATGGAAACTGTCAAATATCGAATAGGTATGTAGCACATTCACAAAGAAATTTTGACTAACGCTACATTTAATTAAACACACCTAGATCAGACGAGTTTGTAAATTAATTAATTAAACACCCTTCTAGAAATATCTGACACTTCACATTGTTTTGATTCATCCATCAAGCGAAATTTTCGCAGCCCAGTAAACATTTCGGTTAATCGTTTTTCCCTATAAAATTATAGAACTTTGATGTTTGATAGAACATAAATTGAGGATAGCCTCAATTAGCTGTTAACATTAAAGATTAATGTAGTTTTGCAGACTTATTTAACTAGTTATTCTTCATTGTCTATTTTAAAATGTATTTCTAAATCTAAATAACTCTGTGGCGCATAGATTAGTGCGACAGTGCCAGTCAAGAATACAACAATAATGATTGAAACATGAACTTTTTTATTTTAAGTTTAGAATTAATGAAAAACTAGCGATTGCACCTGCGTGGACAGTTATTTTTCTATCTCTCTGGAAACCATAAAATTTTCGAAACAAGCGTTTCTGCTTCTAGTTCAGGCAACGAAAGCTTTGATTATGTTCACCTTCTAACTAGTCCAAACAAAGTTACTAATTCAAAAATTGTGTTTCAATCATTTCCCTCTATACAAGGTACCTAAAGAGTCTATAGGTACCTTTTTGTTTATTGGGCTATTCAGCTTGGGCAAAAATTCTTTCGTATGTCCTTCCTTCCGTCCTTCCGGCTTTCCGTTTGTTCTCCTCTACAGGTCGCATTTCTCAACCGATTCTCATGAAATTTTGTGAGCAGGTTCTATAATCATATAGAATTTTTTTGTCGAGTCAGTTTTTCGAAATTTATCAAAAAACACACACATTTCGAAAAATTAAAATTAGAACCGCCATCTAGCTGCGAATATACCAAATACTTAATATACCTAACAGTGTTTAACTACTGTGTTTTGAAAACCTCGTACCGGAAAGAACTAAACAAGATGTCTTAAAAAATCACCAATGATGTTACTGAACTATAAATGATATACTTACATGAACCTACTTTCGACGGGAATCGACGTCATCGAGTTCACATCAGGATCGAATAAACATCAAATTTTTCCATGAGTTACATGGTTTTCATAGTACCGTTTTCACGTTTACTCGATTCCTGCTCGATATAGATATTCTGGATCGCGTCGAAGTAACCCTAGGTGGGTGTTAAACACCTGTTCATTTACGCGGTATTAAAATTATGTACCTATACAAATACAAAGTTTCTTGATATATTGATAGATAGATATATAGAGAGATATATTGTGCGAATGTGGAAGGAACGATTGCGCAAGGGCGTCCCAGAAAAACCTACGCGGACCAATAGGCTAGTTGACAAAATTTCAATAACTGCTTAATATTTTAGCTTATTAGGCATTTTATCGAAAAAAAAGGTTTATTTATTTTTAATCGAGCGTTTACATTATAAATTTCGCGTTTTAAAAAAACAATTTTAATTTGGTTCCAAAACGCACAACACTGTCATGGCGTCTTGAATGACGTCACGCCGTGCGAAACAAACCAAAGAGCGATCGTGTCTTCGTACGTTATAGCTAGTTTTTATCGTTTAAAAATGAATTTCTCATATTATAAGTACTGTATAGTGCCCCAGTGTGATAGCACGACAATAAAAACGCCAAACCAGTTATTTATATATGTTCCAAACAATGGAGAAATACGGAAAAAGTGGCTAAAACTTGCGTTCGGTTGAGGTTAGGTTGCACTCGGAGTGTAGGTTTGGAACACGCCTACGGTAGTGATACCCGAAACGTCAAAGACAAGATTGGAGTTTCGCACGGCGTGACGTAACGCTTTCTGATTGGTGTTCACTGTCACGTGACTAAAGGTTTCATTTTACGAAATTTATTTTTTAAAAAAATTTTTATTAATCTTTAACGCTTTTAATAATTAAAATTGTTTGTTATTTTCCCCATAATATAATTAATAATTATAAACCCCTATCCATTATATTTATTCTTAATGGAAACAAGCCTATTAGAGGTTATTATAAAAAAACCTGGTGTACGCAGTGACAAAAATCGCAGGGCATGAATGAAAAGATTGGTAGATGTGAAAGAAGCGAAAGAAGTGTGTAAGGATCGTAGCAGGTGGCGATCCATAGTCTCTGCCTACCCCCATGATGGGAAACAGGCGTGAGTAGTAAGTTGTTAATTACTAAGTTTATATAAATCAAAATATTTTAACTTTGACTTTGACTTAAATACCTATGGAATAACTCTATATTCACACATTTTACGAGTATTTGCTTATACAATCTTGTTCTATAGAAAGATCCTTTGTGTTACACCAGGCTCATTCAAATTACTTAAGGCGATTGAAATATCACTATTATATTCAAGTTACTTGAAAGCTATTCTACCTACCAGCTGGTTTTCACTAGAATTAATTACGATCGATCGAAATTAATTAGTAACATTTATACTGACGATTATGATGTTAGTACACCTATAATTGAGTTCAGTTAAGACACTTTGGGATTGGTTATGAAATTATTATTATTGTAAATAAAGAATTATTATTTTATAAACAAAGAGACCTTCAGGTTCAAAATGCACATTTCTCATAATGTACATCGGTATCAAAAGGTACATTTCCCGAAATTTCCACTTCCCAAAAAGTATCTTTCACAAAAAGTTCACTTCCCAAACCCTTTTTAAAAATATTTTTTTTTATTTGGAAATAAAAAAAAATGATTTTTTAATAATATAAGTTATGTGATCCTGGTACTTTAAAATGTATCCAATCAGTTGTACTATCTGTTCTAAGAGTGTATATTTTGGGAAAGATACTCTTTGGGAAGTGGACATTTCGGGAAATGTACCTTTTGAGACCGGTGTACATTATGGGAAGTGTACATTTTGAACTTGAAGGTAAAGAAATAGAGTGAAAGCTATCATTTATGTTTTAAATACTTATTCAAGGTTTATGACAATTAAAGATAATTATTATTAGAAAACTAGAAAAGAAATTACTCCAAGGATAAGTATGTTGAACGAATATCTTTTAGGTAAAAACATTTGAATTATAGAAGCCATTATTAAATTAATTTTGAAGTAAATCACACAAAAAAAACAATATAAAGATGATAATTTAGTACCATCAATATTATCATGCTTTGACTCGGTACTACAACCAAAAGTTTTAGTGATAGGTATTTTTTTAATTTTCCAAGAAAACAAGGTCTGGTATTCCGGAAGATGCACAGGCCTACATCACTATCTAGTTGGGCGACTTTATACTAACAAACAAAGAATGAAGGATATTTTTTCTGTCACACTCATTACTAAATTATTATAGTGCATTTTAATTGTAATTTGTTTCTCTTAGCAAACGAAGTTCAATTTGTTACTTTGTCCTATATTTTATCGTTGGTATTTATTTTATGTATATATACCTATATATATGTATTGTATAATATACCTATATATATGTATTTTATAATATATATGTACTTACCTATGATATAAGTATATTTGTTTTTCATTTTAAGTACTTAAGAACACCATAAACTACCCATTTCTACCTATTTTCTTTGTCCAGCTAAACTCATGGTTGCCTGAAAGAAATCGCTTTTTAGCGATAAGGCCGCCAATTGTTCTTCTTTTGTTTGTTTCTGTAATATGTTTAATGTAATAATATGTGTAATATACAATAAAGAATATTTTATCTTATCTTATCTTTATCAATTAAGGATAAATGAACGTTATTTACAATACCGATAGCGGAGACGAGACGTAAGCCTGTGTAGACCACGTCACTTCCTCTGTTTCGGAGTGTTATACCTACTCGTAGAGTACCTGGCGCTGTATGTTATTGTACCATGATTTTTTTAACCCATATTTTCTGGATAATGTTATCGATAAACTGATTGGTTGATGTAAACAGAAACTATGCAAACAAAAAGCATAGTTTATGTTTACATCAACCAAAAAGTTATACAGTAAAAAGTTTTGATAGCTATAAATCGGTCGGATGCGTAAACACAGAACTTCCCTCTGCGACGAAGATAAATGTTCCAAGTTACATCACAGTCATCATGCTTTATAAAATTCGGCAATTTATTTAATTTCATCTGTAGTGACGGGCACAAAATTGTTGTACACGGTCTTTTAAATGATTCTGTTTTAATACTGGAAACAAGTCTTTTAAAGATAATATATTTAAGTAGTCATGAAATAAAACACTTTTAACGGATACTAGCGCGGTTTTATTGAAAGTACTTTGGTAATTAGTTGGTATTTGGTTTGATTTTTGATTTTCCCGACGTTTCGGCACCTTTGCAGCTGCCGTGGTCACGGGGGACTGAAGCTACTTGTGAGCCTACCCTCAAGCGATGAATTTTTTATAACGTTCAGAAATTAAAATTTATCAAATTTTTAATTAGTTTAAGTTTTGGTTTGGTTTTAATTTAATTTTATATGTTAAAAAGAGAGAATCTACTGAAACTACTACCATTTCAAAAAATTGGGAGGCCCCTCCAAGAAAGAAATGGCGAAAGAAAACTTGGAGAGGATATTTAAGTAGTTTTTATTAAATTTACACCTTTTATGCTGTATTAAAATAAGTAAATAAATATTACTAAATAATATACTAGAAAAAATACGACTCGCACCAGATCAATACTCAGACGGGAATCGAAATTCGGCGATGTCACTAGTGACTCGGTAGCTCAGCGGTCAGAGCATTGGACCGGATATCCAAAGGTCGCGGGTTCGATTCCCGTCTGAGTATTGATCTGCTAGGCGATTGCGTAAAGTCAATCGTATTCATTTGACAGTTCATATTGTATCATATTAAATGTCATCCCATACAAATTGCAGCCGATGGAATACGATATGAATTGTCAAATGAATACGATTACCTTACGCAATTCCACCCCTGGTGCGAGTCGTATTTTTTCTAGTATATTATTTAGTATTGTGTAAAAATAGCATTGTGAATGCAAAAATCTCAAATTTAAAAATTATAAATAAATATTATTAGACTTGAAAGGAATAAAAATAACTTAGAAATAAGAGACAGCACAGAAAATCTAAATTGTTTATATTTGTTTGATAGCTCAAACAATTTAAGGATCATAATAGGCAGTAAGACTAGGTAAAATACAGTTACCAACTTTATTTACGTAATTTTAGCAATTTACGCTATCTTTAAAAATATAATGTTATTGGTAAGTTTAAAATTTCAAATGTGTTAAGAATAACCAACATCAAAATTTACATACTCATGTCGTATAGAACATAGAAAGCCATTTTTTTCTAGTTTATAAATTCCGAAATTTACTACCTACATATTTTTTTGCTCGCCGCTGTAGCAAACTTTAGGCTTTGAATCTTCTTTAGAAACTGCTTAATGAACTTTTTAGCAGCTGCATCTTCTTAAACTTAAAAAATATTATTTAAAATCCTGTAAAAGCATATTAAATATGGGAAATTCTTTTTAATCTTAATCTAACGTAACTAGTTTCCGCCCGCGGCTTCGTTGCGTGGTCTATAGAATTGAATCATCCCAAGGGAACATAAGTACAACTGGAATAAATAATATATAACCGCCTCTGTGATTTTATACTCGGTTTGGTTGATGGCATAGTTGATGGTAGAGCTTATTTCAAGTCCGCCTGGCTAGTTACCACCATCTTACCCAAGTCCACTAGCGGATCCAGGGGGGGGGGCTATGAGGCTCAAGCCCCCCCCAAAATCATTTGAGTCCACCCCAACAAATCTGTTGATTACCTTGGTAAAGCCTGCCCTCACCTACGTTAAGCCCCTCCCAAACCAAAATCCTGAATCCGCCACTACCTAAGTCTGACGCCATAACAACAATTTAAAAATTATTGTGTTCCAGCAGTTACAGGTAAGATAACCAGTTCCTCAGTGATGAGGATTCCGGGCGTAGTGCGCTTCCACCTTCGGTCTTATCGTCACTTAACATCAGGTGAGGTGAAGGCCAAGCACTATCCCGTCGTGCATAAAAATATATCCAATAATATGTTAAGTCAGGCTTTGTGAACTATCAGTGTAAAAGTTGATTGAGTAACAAACAATCAAACTTTTAAACATTCACACTCACATACCGGGTGTAACGAGACCTTCAACGAAGCCGAGGTCTACGTATTCTGCCCATCATCAGGACCATTTCTGTTCAAAATTATTGCTGGGAAACGATTTTAATTTTTAGTGTTAAAAAGCATTGCATACATTACCACGCAATGTAACGCGTACAACAGACCGCGCCTGCGAGTGAATGCTACACGGCTGCGTGCGGCCGAGTTGAAAGGCAACGTTTATGTGCGTGCTCATGAAATACATTGAGTGATGACGATTTGAAGCCATTGTTTTTTACGAAATACATAAAATTTTGATAATGTTTATGTAGACAAAAATTAGGAAATTACGAATAAAATAAGATTTCATAAAAATTAAAAAAATTAAATTTGACTGACCTTCAATAACTTCGTAGCTATTGGTTTCCCAGGTATAGTCTAAAAGACAAAAATGATCCTGATGATGCGCGGAATGCGTGGACTTCGGCTTCGTTGAGGGTCTTGTTACACCCGTTATTAGTAGGCAGGATAACAAAAGCGCATGAATGAAGTCACCTTCTAAGAATAACGCCAAAAATCAACGACCGTTTCCAAAAATAGCTTGTAAAATTATAATCCGTGACGTTTTGGAATTCCAATCGTCAACATTGAAACAAACTGTTAACCGTTACAAAACTAGAGAACAGCTCAATATTTAGTGATGTGATTGATTTTATCGATATTCCTATAACGTCACATTTTGAATGAAAAGTTGTTATTTTCACTACCTAGGTACCAACTTATAATGTTGTCATTTATCATCGCACTGCTCTCTAACAAGATAGACGGGTTTGTCTAATTTTGGCATACACTTAGATCAGTGTTTTCCAATTAGTGGTACGCGTAGGTACCCCAAAAGGTACGCAAGGATGCGGCAGGGGGTACCCGGAACAATCTCTTACTTAAGTAAGATCTAATATCTTACTTAAGTAAGAGACTGTTCCGGTTATCAGTAACTTTTTTTATATATTCGTTTCGTGCAATTCGTTTTAAGTTAATTTTGTAATAAAGACTTCCACAGGACAGGCATTGCCTAGTGTGGAAGACTTTGTAAATGATACACCAAACAATTTAATTTTTGGAAATAAATATATAAATTATTAAAAATTAAAAAAATTGGAAAATTCCCTTTAAAAGCGGAATTCCATAATCGCTTTGAATACTAATTTTGAAGTTAAAAAGCTTGTTAAAACTGATTCATCGATATTTTTGTAAAGACCATCTCCACTAATCGAAGCACTAAAAATAAACTACCAAACAATACTGTATTATGTTTTGAGCAAACGCGCCGTTTCCTCCGTCTCAAAAGAGTATTATTTACAAACACTTAAATTATAACGTCAAAGCGTATTGTATACTACCTAATAGTAACAAAAAATATTGTGGCATCGTTAAGTGCAACAGTAGTGAATCTACTAATGTCACCTAATGGGCTAAAATGTCCCATGTTTTAATTATGAAAGTGGTACGAGTAAAAGCATTTGTTAGAACAGAGGTATAAAAATATAGTCCTTCTCAGTTCAGGATCTCTAGCTGTTGATTTGTGTTGATACTCGTATGTTGGTAATCCGCTTAATTTGCATAAATTATAGTCTGGTCTGTAATTATATTCTATAAGAAAAAAAAACTGTTTTAGTTGAATCAAATAATTCAACTGAAACAGTTTTTCAGGATAACGAAATGATACAACACTAAAATTATCACGGATAAGATTTTATTACTTATGTAACATTTTTTTTTATTTATCCAATTTTATATCTTAAACTACTAATATAATACAATGCCTTATTTAAGAATACATAATTGTTTCCATTTAATTTAAATTGAACTTTAGCGACGATAAAAAAAATATACATCCAAATGTGATTAACACACTGTATTAACTTTCCGTTTATTTTTAATCTGACAGCTATTAAGACTACGGTTAAATTTAGATTTGAATCCATTTTTAGTTTCTTCGTTCAAAGAGAACAGTTCCTTAGAATCGGTATCGTTTTCTCTGTAATCGGTACAAGTGTCACTGTATCTTTCATCAATGACGTGGGAATCGTTGAAATCACAATGCTTACTATTACCAGCGCCTTTAAAGCAATCATAGTAAGGCTTACAATCGATGCTGTTGGTACTCTTTGCTATGTAAGTTACGATGCCATCAGATCTGTTTCTTAAATCGGTATAGTACAAGTTTTTGCCCAAATGTCAATCTCTGCCGACGTCGGTGGCAAGGGTGAAGCGAGTAGCTGATTCACTTATGGAATCGTCTCTGATTTTCGGCCGCCTGTTCCCGTTAATCTGTTCGATGAAGGAAGTGTTGGTATTCCTGACGAAGTCACGGTGGATGCTGTTGTGGTTTGAGGGGGAGAGGTGGGTGAGCCTGTAACTGGCGCAGGAGTCATTCCTACGGACGACTGTTCTCGTCGTGCCAGCTCTGGAACTGCCAATGGGGGCGAAGGATGTCCCATTCTGGTCTGGTGCTGGACCGTTGAGACAGCAGCAGAAGCACTTGAAGTAGGACCTGTGGAACTCTCTCCTAAATTTGCCTGTAACAATGGAGATGTTATTGAAAATGCTGAAGTGGCGAAGGTGTTAGTTGGAGAACAAACAAAAATAATAGTTGACACATACAATGAGGTGTATATAAATGAAAATAATTATGAGCTTTATGGTTATATTCATACGAGTTCTTAAAGCTATTTACATCATGATGGAAAACACAAATTTTATTTAAAATAAAAAACACGACAAGTTCTATCTTAATTTTTTTTAATCACATATAGGTAGTTTCAAACATTTTAACATGCTGTGTCGTTACAAAAATGGATGTTTAAAATCAAATCAATGATAACAAATGGTGCTTAAATTATTTAAAATACGCGTGATGAGAAATTAACAAATGACTTGTTAATAAATTAATAAAGAAGCTGCAAAAGAAACCTCTAAACTCTAAAAGGCTAATCAATTTGTTACACCAAAACAATTTAAAGATCAAAGAATCTTCAATCAGAATTCAGACAAGTATTTTAACAAACTCTATGAAGGTTTTTCTTTTAATTTAAGTATTGAGACTTGAATGATTAAAATTATTTGATAGTTTCTCAAATACGTTTCTTAAATAAATGTCGTCTGACTATTTTGAAAACATACAAATACTTTGAGTCATCGTAAACGGACGATCTGTCGTAGTCTCTATCAACTTATGTTGGGTAAAGTTTTCTACAAGCTAAAATACTCTATATGTAGGTAGTGTCATTAAATCATCATCAAAGTCGATAAGCCATACTTTAAATGTTAAGTTTTCAAAGTTAATAAACAAAGGATCTTTGTCCTCGATTAACCATCGAATTCAATTGTTTAGATAGAATCAAGTTTGAACAATGTCCAAGATCGAGAATTACTGTAAATATGAATACTTGAAATGGTTGGACACGCTTTCTAGAAAGCAATTTTACAAAGTATTTGAACGAACTCTCTTTGGAATAATGATCTATAGTATTATATAAAGATCTAAGTCTTCGGAAACAAACTAATACTCGTAGTTCAGACATAAATTGATCTATAAATTCTTGGAATTTGTGAAGCTTTACAGATAATTATTTTACGATATTGAATACTAATTTAAAATGTTTAAGATTCCTAGCATAGTTACACTTCTAAATGCATGGTCTGGTTGGTTTGTCTTAAAGTTTTTCTTTTAGTTCAATTTATCTGCTTAGAATTTAGGATAAGTACAAAAAATATTTATCAGAATTGCACAAATAAAGAACTTTCAGATATTTTTCACTTAAAATATCTTTGTCTGTATTCTTCTCCGTGACTAAATTTTACACAATTGTGTCACAACTTTGCAGACTCACAGTTACATAAATAAGGTTTTGAAGGATATGTTAAAATCGTTTCGGTGTAGCAAAATCCATAGGGTACTGGGTCGAATCCCTTACTGACCTGAAAACCCTGGGAATCCTGCAAGCAAAATAAATCGATGGCATATATTTTCGTAAGCATTTAGAGTCACTAGAAATGCAAAACATAATAAATATGAAAATGGGAAAAACTGAAGTATTGTTTTGTTTGTTAAAATAGAGGCTACCTACTGGTGATCGTGTTCTTTTTACTTAAACATTATGTTTAAATAAATTCAAATATCGAAATATGTGTTGTTCTTTTATTTTAAAGTGAGTTTCTGTAATTTCACTTCATGAAAATCCTAAAACATTAGTAATTAAGTATATCATTTCATTTTAAAGTGTAACACAGTAAAATGATGAAAGAAACCATTTTCTTGAGTTCGCTTAGCCATTTTTTAGATAAGAGGTATTTTTAATTTCGCTAACGTTATTTGATTTGGTCCTGCACCTTGCTTTTCAAAATTAATAATAAGTGTTCAAATATGGCGGCGGCTCATTATTAGCTTTTCAGCTTTAATTAAAATAACGCAAGTTTTTAAAATAATTTATCTGCTCAATATGCTTTTTTAACAAGAAACTATCAAATTAGTTTTTCTAGAATGTCTTAATTAAATATTAAAAAGTTTTGATCACGATTATTTCTCATATTTCCCTCAGATTCTTCTGAGGGAAATATTAAATTATAATATTTCTTCTAAAAAAAAAATTAAGCACCCATAGACCTCGAATACATTAGGAGACAAGTTGCGAAAAGTAAACGAATATTTAGTGTATTTCGGCGAATATGCTGATCGCGCCATTAGGTTAGAACAGTTGAATGTGTAGTGGAATTTAACAATAAAATGCATACAACATCATTACATCAGTATCTACCTATTCATTAAATACTTTAATATGTATGACAAAAAGATCTGCGTTTAAAAGCCTTTTCAATTTAACCACGCAACGCTTTAAAATGTTAAAATCCTCGGTAGTGAGGATTCCTGCTGAAGTGCACTTACACTTTCAGCCTTGTTGTCACTTAACATCAGGTGAGGTGAAGCACTATCCCGTTGTGAAAAAAAATCTTCAATCAACGGTGTGAATACTTCATATTGGTTTTGTTCAGGCTAAATTGCATTCTGTCATCGAAACGTTTAATTGAAATAGTGAAACTCATTCAGTGGATTAGAGTGTCACAGTGAGATGTCGTAATATTGATAGAACTAACTAAATAGCTGTGCATGCTATAACGATTATTAATGATGTATAAGAAATAAAAATAATTGCAGAAAAGACTATTTTTTTTACAAAAACAATAATATTCATGACTATCATTATTACTATAAATAAAAACTAGATTTAGAACTTGTAAAACGATTTTAAATCTACAGTTTAGAAGTTAGAACTGAGTAGTTAGTCTGAGAAGTAAGTTTGAAAGTTGGATTTGGAATTTCAAACTCATTGAACAATGGAAATAGTCTCCATCAAGAAGTATGAATATGAATTTAAACTTCTTGGTCTTCATTCAAGTTATGAAAAAAATACTGGAAAAGGAAATGATTATTCATGAGAGAGAGGGAAAGAATAACAAAATACTTTTAATGTTCAATCAAGGTAAATAAACAACGATTCAAATTTATTGGAATAAGAAATGAGAGATGAACAAAATGAATATAAAATATCTAAAGATGAATTATATTTTCATTTAGCAGAATAAAAGGTATTCAAAGTACTCTTTGTCAAACTCTTTTTTGACAAAAATGTGCAATTTGCGTAAAAAATAAGTGATCTAAAAGCTTGGATTGGATATATTTAATACGTCTGAGTGTATATTATGTGTGTAACCTTGATTTTCATGTTAATTTGTTCACGATCATTTATGATGAATTTGAAAGATGAAATTAACGTACTATTACGTAAATTAAAAAAAGGGTGAAATGAAACAAATAATATTTAACTAAGCAATACTGATGTAAATAATAAAATGGATGATGAACGTGAAATGAAAAATGGAATTGATAAAGCATTTACCAACAGATGAGATTGTTTGTATATTACTATTAATGAACATGACATGAAAGAATGAATAGATGAAAGAGTTTTAATAAATGATAACGAAGTTAATAATAAGGATGATGAGCATAAAGTGAAAACCGTAATTACTGAAGCATCTTAAACTAATGACATTTAATTAAATATTATCAAAGAACATGATATAAAGGAAGAAATAGATGAAAGGGTTGTAAAAGAACATACCGCTCATGAAGTTGTAGATGAGAGGGTTGACAGCAGAGTTGGCGTAGCACATCACGTGGGAGATGAGTGCGATGCAGGTCATCACGTCGGTTTGTTGCACATCGTATGCCACCCTAGGGACAAAATCAGCTAGAATGAGCACCTATCATCTAGGGACAAAATAACATTGAGAAGTGAAAATGGGGTTCGAAAGGTTTTCAATTTGTATGCTTTGTAGAGAGAGATGTGTAACTATGTGGAAGTAGATACATAATAATATTTGTTGCAAATTCTAACTACAGAAAAACATAATGAATCTGTACGTAAACCCAATCTTTATTTATATAGTGACAAGTAAAATCTGTACGTCCACCAGCACGAACATCGAGAAAAAAAACGCGTGGTACTCGACAGAGTAATACTCTGTGAAATTTCATTTCGCTTTTTGGCGGTAGATGGCACTGTACAAATTTGTCATATTAACGTGCGTACAGATACCGTCTCTAAAATCCACAAGCTACATATTTTTTTAAGTTAATTACTTACTACTATCTTATATACTCAAATCTTAAGAAGAAAAAAATCTTGAATGGAAAATTTCCATTCAAGATTTTTTTCTTCTTTTCGGAAAACAAATACGGTTACGTATCGCATTACTTGTATAGTCATTCTGAACCATGAAGTGATTAAAAAAGTTTCTTCGTGACTTCTCTTATTTCCAATCATTTTGTAATTTATTGGCCTTTAGCGGTCTCAAGAAAAACTTTCTACTTGACTCTTGAAATTGAGAGTTATCGGGGGATTTCTATTTGATCTTACCACAAGAAGTTTAGGGCTTTTCTCCTTAGAGATGTAAAAAGATTTGTAGCTTTGTTAAATTTTACCTATTTCAAATATTTTGTTGTAGGGATTTGTAAAATAAATGTAAACTTTAAATAAATTAAAATAAATAAATGGTTTTGATCTTTTAACTGATCCTAGTGATGTAAGCAATAACCAACGGTAACACACCGTCATAAATGTTAATTGTACGATCTCCGAAAAAAAGTTAGTAATTTAATTTTAATTTATTTATTTACTCGGGAAACAGAGTCTCATTATGGTTAGTAACAATGTGATTTAAAGCCAGGTTAGTACAAAATTATTAAATTAAACTCAATTCATAAAATTAATTATTATCAGTTCATACAATTAATTATTATTTATTTATTAATGTATTGCTTAGTGATATATTTATTAACACTGGCGGTGTTTGTGAATATTTTACGGCTAATGCCCGAAGTACGGCTACACCTAGTTCCAGCCCGCTAAAACTGATTACTCACGGCTAATACCAGGTGGAGCCGGTTAAAACTAGGGTTAGCCTACTTCGTGCTTCTACTAAGGGGGAGTAATTTATGGGGTATTAAGAAAGTTATTTCTGTTGTCTGTGTTAAAAAAACACTATTTATTTTATTTCTAACTTATATTCGGGACAGGCCTACAGGAGTAAAGCAAAGCAGATCAGTCACACCTAGGTTTAACCAACATCTACCGGCTACACCTAGGTGTAGACACACTTCGGGTATTAGCCGTGATGAATACACAATTCATAACATGGCGTGATGCGCAAAGTAATTTCGATTTTATATCAGTAATACAATAGGTACAAAATAAAATCTTTACCTTAGTACAGATAGCAGGTGTACAGGAAAGTAGCATACAGCGAACATGGCGACCACAGCTACTAACATCTTGGCGGCTTTTCGGCGCGAGCGCAGTTGGCCTTCAGTTGACGCGTTCGTATGGATAGATGGAGCTGTCCGACGGCTAGCTGCTAGCCCTTCGAAAGAAAGTCATAAGTTTCAAAGTAATACGGATTTTCATATATCTTCCTGTTTATGAAGAGTATCATAATAATAATCCATGTTTAATACTTTTTTTTTTTAATTTTTGAAACCTTGATGAAAAATATTTTTTTTCTATTTTTGATTAGGGGTATCAAATGAAAGGCCTTGATGAGCACATTCCAAAATTATATAAATTGTCACTAAAATTTAAGAAAAAAAAATATTTTTTATTTTTTGAATATGGGTATCAAATGACAGCACTTGATGAGCACGTCCCAAAAATATGTAATTTGTCACAAAAACTTAAGAAAAAATTTTTTTTTTTCAATTTTCGAATATGGGTATCAAATGAAAGGCCTTGGTGAGCACATTCCAAAATTATATAATTTGTCACTTTTTTTTCAATATTGTTGAAAAAAAAGTTTAATTTCCTATTTCCTCACAATCGAAGTGAAAAGCAGAGTGTATAACTCGTACACGTTCACGTTTAAATCCACGTTTTATGCACTTGTTGTACAATCTACTATTTATACATAATCAGATTAACAGATTTTCTGCATGTGGGTTAACTTCAATGTTAGGCAGTACAGTAATATTAATATACTCATCAACTTTGTCTAGGGATACAGGTGTTATTTTCATACAAACGAGGTAACTTTGAAGCCTTGGTTTTCTGCCAAGGATGCACCGTGCTGTGATCTGATGATGGCCATCCAGGGAGTGAATGGAGGAGATTTAGATCGCTATACACACCCAACTGATCAGATCAGCATTCTAAAAGATTGATGGGTCAGAGTTCTCAGTTTCAGGATTTCCATACATTTTCATGCTATTTTCGCGGTTTTTTTAAACATGTCCATTAATTTTTTAGAATGCTGGTGAGATCAGTTAGGTGTGTATAGCGATCTGAATCTCCACCGTTCACTCCCTGGATAGCCATCATCAGATCACAGCACAGTACATCCCTGGCAGAAAACCAAGGCTTCAAAGTTACCTCGTTTGTATGAAAATAACACCTGTAGACAAAGTTGATGTGTGTATATCTAATAGTTTTGAAAGAGTAATAAACTTTTAATGGGTGAGCTGTGGTTTGCTAATTGATTTACGTATTCGCCAACAAAACACAGCTAAATATCCTTGACAAATTGTTATGTACCTAACTATCAAAACAGGAGGAAGAAATGTAAAGTACACGTGGGTACGCGTGTCGTCGTGGATATGAGTCCCTTTTTATAGGTCCGTTTATGTGATTTTATTACACTTGACCTTTGTATTTTCCGCGGTTACAGTCCTGAACAAATAGACGATATAAAATTGAATAAGAGCTCATTTTACTTATTTGAGTAGGAAGATCTATTAAATGTTTCGGAGATCATTCAGTTCCGGCATCAAAAAGGGACATAAATTACGTATTTTTTATGTTTTTACGACGCTTGGCAAGAAGCAACGTTGCTTGGGCATTTACGTTATCACAAGTAGGTAAAGAAAAGATAAAAAAGTCATTTATTTTATCTCCATGCAATTTTGTAAACACCAAACACAAGTGATTGTAGGAGACTCTACCTAGCCCTTATTTTTTCTTTATTTTAATTATAAATTGGCACTATTTAGCACCAACTAGGTATTAATTAGCTATGAAAAGAAATGGAAAGTTTCTGGAATGGCAATAACCGCGCACCGGACGACGCTCCGTGAGTAAGCCCCCGACAAGGTGGACCGACGTGAGGGTGAAGGTCGCGGGAAGCCGCTGGATGCAGGCAGCGCAGGACCGATCGTTGTGGAGATCCTTGGGGGAGACCTATTCTCAGCAGTGTTATGCGGATGATATGATGATGAGCTATGAGTATTTGTTGAACTAACCATAAGAATGAAACCCTAAAAATACATACAGTTATTCTGGCCAGTTGGTGTGGTGCACAGCTTATGGGACTCGGTGTGGCCAGGAATGTTGTCAGACCTCCAGAGGACCCTCACAATTTGACAGTAGGCGATCATCATCAACAGTAAAGGAAACCTGTCGAAAACATATGGTTAAACATATGCATTTTCAAAACACATCCAAGTTCACACTATCTTTTTTATGAAATAGGTAAGCACAACCCGCGCAGATAAAGAATGGGACTGGAAATGGTTAACTGCGATACTACCCGTGCCGTTTAAGCATGGGATTGAAAATAGCATCGTACATGTTTAATTCTTGCTCGCACACCATATCACCAAACCTATAGCGCTCTCTCACTTATACTTATTGTTGCAAGCGCGGTTAACCGAAACTTCCAGTCCCATTCTTTATCTGCGTGGACTATAGCTAACGCGTAACGCGTTTCATTCAATAAGAATGCCCAAAATCGATTATTATTATCAATGAAGGGACAATCACATATCCATCAAGTCTGAAGGCAACTTCAGTCCACCAATAAATAATAGTGGCATTTGTGAACGTTCGTTTTACTTGGTTACGTCATATCTAGGCTCTAGGCACTAATTTAGGCACCTGTTGGTGCGTAGGCGGCCTTAATATAAGTAAACTACGATAGACTCACGTGTAAAGGAAAACAGCTTTTATGATATGCCATTTGAGATCACTATCGTCTGACCACGTCGATGCGCACTGCATGAAGTACTGCACGTCGAAGCGGAGCTGCATCTTCCTCTGGACTTGCAGCATCACGAATTCTGGTATATCTGTTGATAAAAAATGTAACACGACAATTTTAATTAATATACTGCTTTATACACTTCTTAAATTTCCGCGTGTTCTATTCATTGGCGAGGTATAAGGCCAGTAGCACACCTGCGCCGCGAAACAAGACCATAGTAGTAGTTCCGCCATGACTTGTCCGTCGTACGACAAACGAAACAGCCTGTTCTAACGCATAGATTGAACTAAGATGCTGTCTCTTTCACTCGCGATTTCGAGGATCGGTTTTAACACGTCCACCGTGAAAATAATGACTGTGATCGAGATTCCGAGCAACAACCTCGCAGAGGAAGATTACTGACATCATAATGTACAACAACTTTTGTACTACAATTTTTTTCGAAAAAAAGACAATAAAAATCGACTTTCCATACACGAATGTCCGAACAGCTGATCTGAGAGATAAATTGCGAAGTGGCAAATCCACCATGAATTGAAAATATTGTAGAAAACTTTCTCTAATTTCGTAAATAAAGCTTATATTTTTTTCATGTGTAATAAACACACTTGTAGTACTCATATTTGTATTCTGTGACGAGACTGAAAAATTCTGAAAATATGAAATCTTGAAAGATAGAAAGGCTAAAACGTCTACAAAAATGAGGTTTTTCATATCATATTCACAAACGTAACACTAATTCAACATCTCCGTATACTACAAAAGTCGTAAATCCTGTTTACATTTTCTCTGTAATAAGAACAGAATAGCAAAACAATGGAGCTGTATCCATTAGAATTATTTATAAGGGTTCGCGACATTAATCATGAAATATCCTTCTCTACGCAGCATCGTCAGAAAATGATAAGGGAATTTATGACGGCACTTCTAAGTTTTAGCTAAGATCTTACATTGTAAGTAGGTATCCAGTTATGTTTAGAAACAATATTCAGACAGCAGATGGATGGAGACGCAAAACTTTTCTTAAAAGGAAAATAACGAGGAATTTGCCTTCGATCTTTGTTTAAAATGGAATGTTCTTAATAAAATAAACCGTTAAGTGCTTCAAGCATTAATCACGTTGTACCTACTTCCTGTATTTTTAATTTTAGAGAGTCGCGTGAGTACAGCAGTGTTGATCAAGTAATTTGAGCAAAAATCTCAAATTTAAAAATAAACATCGCTATAGAGGAGTTAGCGCATTCACCGAACGATTCCGGCTTTAAGCAACTTTTCCAAAGCTTGGTCACGGGATTTGATCCAAGATTTTATATCTCGAGCTCCTCCGTGTTTTGGCCCCGCCGCGCCCGGCTGAATTTCTAGGGTGTAAGGAGAATGATTCCGAAAAAAGGCAGGTGGTAGAGTTATTCTGGATAAGATAGCATCAAAAATATTTTTTGGCTAGTAATTATCATACCGCTTTTTTAACTGTAATAGTGTGAAATAACTTTAACACACAACTATAAAAAAAAATGATTTTATTGTTTTTATAACTACTTATACTATGTATGGAAAATAAAAATGCTGCTCGACTGCGGCCCTGGCTGCGGTGGTTACAGACCCGCACAAGACTCATATAAAAGCGTTCTCTTACACCCTGTATACCTAATTGTTTTTGATTGTTCCATAACATAACCCACCAATCCGCATTGGGCCCGCGTGGTGGTTTATTCTCTTTATCGACCCATAGAAAAGGTCTGTGCCGTGGAATCATTAAAAATGGCTGATGACTTACTGAAAACCAGAGATAGTAGCCAGATGATCAGGATAGCGGTCTTGGCCCGTCCAGTTGTGGACTTGAACTTGAGTGGGAAGCAGATGGCGTACCAGCGGTCCACGCTGATGAATGTCAGCGTCAGCACCGACACCGTCACTGACACCGACTGCAAGGGAAACTTCGTGGTTAGTATAGTGACTGCAGTGAAAACTTCGTATAGAGACTTCGTAAGACTGACTGAAATTGAGACTTTGTTAGTATACCTACAGTATGGTTTTTTGAACAGTGATCAAATTTTGTGGTATGGCTTAGACTATCAATCTGAACAACTTTGTCTATTTTTATTTTGCTCTGACTAAGTTGATCCCATAGACAATGTTGTTCAGTTTGATGGTCTAAGCCACACCACAAAACTTGATCATTGTTCAAAAATACACACTGTAATAATTGACTTAAAAACTTTGTGTCGTTTAAAAAAGTTCGTGTTGGTTCGTACTTAATCAGAAGTTACAGTATCTTAAGATAAAAATAGAACTTGTGCCTAGTTATGTTTTTAAATTAGAAAAATATTTATTTGGAATAACAGAATAATAGATAATAATTACAATAATCAATTTTAAACCTTATTTGCAAAGCAAAAGAGCGTATTCTAACTAGAACCTACTTGTTTTTAACTGTAAATGCGAATCTAATTTAGTCCAGTATGTACGTGCTTAATCTGTTTTTCTGAGTCGATGAACAATTTGCTTCACTAATGAACGAAAATAACAACTAAGTTATGTAACTAACTTAAGTAATGATTGGCCAAACAAGTCTAGAGATACTTTGGTTTTGGTAAAAAATTAAATATCTTTAAAACACATAGACATTTTGACATCTTCCCCCTTATTTCAAAACATACTACTAAAATTAAACCAAGTTTAACAATCTTTACCACATCTATTATTCCTCTGACGAAGAAAGTGTCAGCTTTATGTCGATTCTGTAACAAACTCGCTCGACACTTCGAACCTCACTTCACTTCGTGGAAATTTTAAATTATGAATGAGATAATGATAGGCTGTTTCTCTAAACACAAAATATTTTAGTTAGCTACGGTAGCTACCTAAAACGTTTTGCAATCGGTAAAATAGCTTATATTCAGCTAATTTCTAATAACAAATTCACGCGAAGTGAAGTAAGGTTAGAAGTGAGATGCGAGTTTGGTTAAAGAATCGACAGGGTCTGTATATTCCATGTTTTAAAATAAAGTAGCTTTAAATTTGAGATTTTTGCATTCACAATGCTATTTTTATACAATACTAAATAATATACTAGAAAAAAAACACGACTCGCACCAGATCAATACTCAGACGGGAATCGAACCCGCGACCTTTGGATATCCGGTCCAATGCTCTGACCGCTGAGCTACCGAGTCACTAGTGACTTTACTTAAGTAATGGTACACATAAGTGCTTAATTTTTTCTAAAAGCTATTCTGAAAGTTCTCTGTGGTTTAAACATAGTAATACAAAATAGTACTTTTAACATCAAGTAGCTGTTTAAGTAGCTTAGAAAAAACATTCATTCGAGTTTAATATCATCACTGTATAAACAGAGGCCAAATTAATAATGAAATTAAAAAGTAACGCTAAACAAATAACATCAAAAGAATTTTATTAGAAAATTGTATAAAATCTCAAGCGACTATAATAAACACACTTCAAAATATTTTTCTTTATAATTTATTTAAGTAGGAAACTTAGGTTGGAAACAGTGATTTCAATATAATAAGTCTATGTTTGGCAACTTAGAGCATTCAAAGGTTTTAAACAACATTTTGATCTCGGAAACAGAATTATGAGTTTTCCCCTAGGTAGGTGAATAAAATATTAGCGAGCTATAACCGAATTTTTACTTAGCATGAAATATTATAAATAATATACCTTTTTCTGGTTCTAAAAATGCTGCTGTATTAATTTGACGTTGACAGCTTCGGTTGACAGTGATTTATTAACAACCAAAAGACAAAGCCTCTACAAAAGTTTTCACATCCAGCGGTATTTTTTTATATTTACTTACAATCTTTAAAAATCTGTTACACAAATTTAACAGACATTAAAAGACTTTTTTGCTGTGGGTTCCTTTGTACACAAAATACTAGATTTTCTAAATACTATTGCATTACTGAGAAATGCTGCTGCTGTACATATTAAAAAAAACGCAATGTACCGATTGAAATAACTATATTTCGTATAATAAGAACTATTGAAAAAAAACTAATATAAATACTGTGCTAACACCGTTCTCTAGTAGGTAGTTGTACCTAGGTAGTAGGCAAAATTGCAAAAAGTGGCCACGTTGAGATCTTTTAAATATGAGATACCTACTTACTTATCGGTCGTTTATCACCACACCACATTACCTGGTTTAAAGTTAATTTTATTACTTTAAACCAGATAATGTGGACCCCTTCGATAAAGTTAAGCCTCTGATAAAATTCCTCAGAAACCAGGGTTAGCTAACCCAGAGAACCCAGTGACCTAGTACACCTCCCAGACGCAAATTCCATAACCCTTGGGCGGTTTGGGTATAAATTTGGGCGGAAAATTAGGCGTAATTAGTATTGTTAGGTAATTACCAAATTAATGGTGTTTTAGACGTTGATGAATCCAAGTACCCAATTTCCAATTGAACTTACGCTAGTACAAAAGGAAGCTTGAACCCTCCAACTGGTCCAATCATTGAATGTCTGGTGTCAGATAGAAGGCTGTAACTCAAGAGGAATGCAGAAAGGGTCGCTTAATCAAAGTCAGTGTCAATTAATTTACCGTCGTGCTTGCTTCAAAGCTTTGTTTTATGGCAGATGAGATTGGGACTCGATATATTGTTTTCTTTCATTAGAGTTGATTGGTAATGTTTACTGATTCATAGTGAGGGAGGAGAATCGAGCATTACAGTGTGCAACTTGCGGTCTATAAACCAAAACCGTTACGTTGTCATTTAGGTTATATTTACCTAAAAATCTTTGGTTTAGCTTTAGAAATCTCACTTAAATGGTCCAAGATTGGCATCCTAGGTTGTACTATTAGTTATTCTGTGTCCTAGGCTCCTTAGGCATAGTTTGCAACAATTTTAACAAAACGAAAGCGAGTATTTTTCCGTAAACGAAACTGAAACGGTAACGATTTAGTTATGGTTTTACTGTTGAAAATAACCGTGCGTGATACAATCTAAAATATTTTGATACAACTTGTAACATCAATGCGCACCACTTCTAATGACTAGCTAGACATAGTTTTCAAAATGAAATAGTAGATGTTCCAAATCGAATTTGAGATCCCTCTTTTTTTCGTGGCCCCGAGACCACGAGGGAGAATATGACATTATACAGGCGAGCCAAGGGACGAGGGAGCAGTTCACGCAAAATGTTTTTGCGAGTCAGATTCAAAAAGTTTTAATTGTATGCTGATCTTGTTAGATCAACTGCTAACGAGCTTGTATGGAATAATAATCTAACTTCGCATACATATTAAGAAATTTGACCAATAGTTAAACTAGATTTTCCTAGTTCTATAATGAGGGTAAATATTAGATGTAGGTTTAAAGTCGATGCTGTCACTTTTATTTGCAGAAAGGAAGAGAAAGAAGGCATTAATTTTAAACCAAGTCTAACTGAACCCCACGTTTTAGTAAAAAAAGTAGGCATTGGATTAGTCACCTCCATGTTTTTAGTTCTGCCTGAGTAACGGAAAGAGATAAAGTTAGGTACGAAATATGCAGTATCACGATATCTCCTTTGGCTAATTGTTACATCCACAGACCATACAACAATCAAATGATAACCAAACTATACCTACCCTACCTATAAGGTGAATCATGGCTGTGCTTTACTATTCTCTGTACATAAAATCTTGTAATACCCATGTTTATAGACCAATAAATGAATTGAATTTAAACTTTTTGCTTGTGAAGCCTATTAGTAGTTTGTACATTATATTAATTTTAAAGAAATATAATAATAGTAAACAATTATTACCGCATTTGAAGTATACCTATATTATAAGAAAAGTGTGACTATAAAATTAATAGCTTTTAGGTATTTGATTAATCAAAACTAAATTGAGTTTAGAATACATTTTCATGAAAATTAATAACCTTGTACAGAAAGCCAAGATTAGGGTTAATGAAATTTCTAAATTGAACTATAAATTGACTATTTTTGGGACTGACATATATTAATTATAATATTGGGCTTAGAGGATTCTTTTGAATTTGAGATTAAACTAAATTTGTCGCGAGCTGGCATCTCAGAAGCAAAATGGTAAATTCCAGCCAAATAATTTTCAATTTAAAATCTTTTAAATTAAAAATAGCATTGTGAATGCTAAAATCTAAAAATTAAATATTATATAGCTGTTTCATCTTAATCGATTGTCTGACATCTGTAAAGATGTTGCATTCGAATGTTGAAGGTAATTCTTCACATTGATGAAATAACGCTGGCATACAGCGAAAACGTAAAAAGTACTCGAAAATTTCGCCACTCCCACTAGCGACTCGGTAGCATAATTGGTTAGTGCATTGGGCCGGAATCCTAAAGGTGCGGGTGCGAGTTCGAGTCTGCGCTGCTGCTCAGACGGGACTCGAACTCGCACCCGCGAGTGAGGGTGAGTCGATTTTTTCTAGTATTTTTTCAATTATATTAAGTTACTTAAAATCTTTTGTTATGGATTTAACTATAATGCAGGGTCATTTTCTATTCACCATCCAAATTTTGATAATGTGTTCAGTCAGTCCATGAAACTGAACAACTTTCTCTAAGGAAAATAGGGACAAATATGTAAAAAAAAAATTGACTCTCCATACAAATCAATTTAGTATGGGTTGACCAAAATTTTGTGGCGAAATTCGACACAATATTTCTTGGCGAAAGTTGTTTTCATTTACAAAGATTCATGGACTTGGACACATCCTTGGGATGGTAAGTTTAGAATGACTATAATAGGTACTTAGGCAATAAACAATTACGACTATTAATTTATTATATTCGGGTATATCTGCTAAGTAATTAAGATAAGTCTCTAGGCTCAGCTGAAAGCTTTTCTTGACATTTACAAAGATATCTTTGAAAATGTCAAGAAAAGCTCTTAGCTTCTGTAATTCTGTTAGTCAAATATTCTCATAATCTCAAGAGAATATTCATGAAAATTGTATAATTGTAAGCTAAGTCTAAGCACACACACGGAGCTAAGACGCGGTTTGCATGTGGAATAAAATGAAATGTCAACGGGTAAGATGAGAGGGTACCGTTGTGTTTATTAAGTAGGCCCTTGTTTAAGTAACACGAGTTGACGTGTAATATTTAATATTAACGTTGATGTGACGAAGATGGAGTACCTCTTTACTGTGCAAGTATAAATAAAAAAATGGCTGAACATTGAATTGTTTGTCTGCTTTAGCTTTTCTGAACAATTATGGGAGACAAGCAACTTTAACAAAGGCCACCCAAAACATTTCTCTTAACAAGATAATGATATTATTAATATTGATTGACTGACAAATTCACTCAAACAACGGCCGTTGACCTAGCTAGTACGTGCTTGTACGGTCAGCAACGAAAGTTATTTAACACTTTAGTACTTTGTCAGGGTAACTTTTTTGACTAATGTTTCAAACCGTGAGACACCTGTTAAAAAAGTTGCTATGACAAAGTACTAGAGCGTTAAATAACTTTCATTGCTGACTGTACTATTATTTATTCTGTGCTTTGATAAAGATAGTTATGTATGATGGTAGGCTAAGAAATGTAGTAGGTAGTATGATATTAAATAAAATACTAGAAAAATTTCGAATTGCCACCAGATAATTTTCTCAGGCGGGACTCGAACCCACAACCTTAGGAATTTCGGTCCAATGCTCTTCCAACTGAGCTACTAAGTCACTTGTGGTTTTTTTTTATTCATTTGGTTGGATCACCAACATTGTTTGATTGATGATTCATTGTTGATACATTTATATTTTTGGAAACATATTATAACAAGTAAGAAATTACGAATTTGAGAGATCGAATATTTTTTTTCGCATCAATCTCACCGATATCATGATGGATGTGAACAATGTCTCTGTATTTGTTTAGAGTTCAGCATATCCTCGCGAGACGGGGAAGCTGGACTGGATCCAAGTACTGTTCTCCTCAACGAGGGGCAAAGTGGTGTAATTGTTTTACGTGGGATTGCTCGGAAGTTGAAAAATCCGGCCAAGTGCGTGTCGGGCCACGCGGCGTAGGGTTCCGTAGTTACCTTATACCATACCATGTTTAATACCACTATCATTTTTCGTCTGTAAAAATAACTTCGTTTTTCACAGTGTTGGTATGAATGACAAAGTTATATTTGCTGTTTTGGAAAATATGATATATCTAGAAAACTAATTACTATATTTCGTTCAAACAAATTTTTGTTGAAAGTTTTTATTAAGATCGAGCATATTTTTTTTTTATATTTTTCACTCTCTTATTTCAAAAGTTAGAGGGGGGCGGGGTCACACATTTTACCACTTTGGCAGTATTTATGTTTTAAACGGTTGACTTTGAGAAAAAATTGTCTTAGGAACCTCAATGTAATTTTTAAAGACCTAACTATAAACACCCCGCACGTATTGGTATGAAGAAAATATTTTTTTTCAGTTTCAGTTCCATGTATCTATCTTTATTTTTTTAATTTTTGTGTTAAAATCCTAATACTTTCAGAATAAAATGGCTGTGACATACGGACGGACCGACAGACAGACATGACGAATCTATAAGGGTTCCGTTTTATGACATTCTGGCTACGGAACCCTAAAAAGGCTAGGCTTGGACCGGACTTCCAAATGTCGCTGGTTCGAGTCCCGCCTGAGAAAAATATTTCGCGGCGAGTCGATTTTTTATAGTATCTTATTTATTCATTATAAATAAAAATAGCATTGTGAATGCTAAAATCTCTTAAAATAATGTAGTAGTTGTATATAAAAAATATCTAAAAAGGCATGAAAACAGTACTTAGTTAACTTGTTTCTGAAACAACGCAAAAAGAATAATGCTGAATAGACCGATGCAATTTATTCTGTTAATGAAATAACTCCTTCTAACATTCTTTTAATTAAATAATGAGACTTTTTCGTGCTTTGTTCTCTAATAATAATTAACCGAGCGAGCGTGAAGCGTCTCTCTTTCAGTTTGGGCAAAAATGCTTTCGTATGCGTCATGCTCGTGAACGGGTGCTGCCAGTGGGAATGGGTCTGCTTTTATATATTATTATAATATATATTATATTATATATTTTTTTTAAATTGTCTGTATGTAGGTATGTCACTTCTTACTCAAAACTTAAAATTCATAACTGATACCTTGTTTTGAATTCTCTAATTGCAATCATTTAACTTTCTATAGTCAGTAGTTTTATTATATAACTCATGCTCTCTTTAATCACTTCTGCGGTGGTGTCGTGTGAGACGAGTCGTTACGTTCCCCCAAATTATGGTTGAGCGAAGCGTTGGCTGGTTCTAGCATCATGCTCGTGAACGGGTGCTGCCAGTGGGAATGGGTCTGCTTCTGACTACCTATCTTAACGCATATTGAACTGTAAATACGAATTGAATCTTTTTGTAACAGTCTTGACTGAATAATTACTTTAAATTTTGAATTTAGCTTGAACCTTGTAAATTGATTCATTAAGAAATGAGCTAATTAAATAATGTTATTTATTTATTAATCTATGTTAACATAATGTCTGATAACTACTTATAACAAAATAAGCTTTATCCTGTTAATGCGCTATATTCAAACAAACATTACTATGAGGTCTCACAATGCCTGCGGACGCACAGCGTCCCAACTACCAATCACACGTAACTGGTAAAACAAACGAACCAATCACAGAGCTCTATTTCAACGCAGTGCGTTCGCATGCAAGGGTCGTTTGAGTATTATTCTTGAATACGGGCGAAAGTTCCTTAGAATCTGGAATGCCCCTTGAAAGTGCGCCCAAGCTAACAATAGACTTGACTTGCATTGTTCTCGCTCGAAAGACGTTGCATCGCTTATAAATTAAAATGCCGTGAATTTTAATAGACATTGAAAGGAGTTATTAGCTTATCTTTGGAAAACAATATACTATATCTATGTTGGAAAAAGATTATTTCCTTATTAAGTATGTAGGTACAGGTAATGAGGAAGAGTACTGGAAATATAATTATCCATATAAACCTCGTTTTAATAGAAAATAAAAAAGGTGACTTGAATAAAGTTGCTGGCTGGCACATGTACGTGATAACACGCCGTATACATAGTGTAAAGGCCCCCGGTGACGATCATTTGCGATTGTCTATTTTTACATCATTGATGCTCATTGATGCGAAAATTGATCGTTTGCGCGTGCAATTGAAGCGATTGTCATTTGCTCCAACAATGGCATTGACGAAAAAATTGACAATCGCAATTGATCGTTACCGGCGGGCTTAAGTGAACGTAAGAAAACCAAGGGTCTGACATGCTTTGGTAGAGCGAGATCGTCTTATTGAGATTCCTATAGGAGGAAATAGAGAAGAGTGTCATGTTTTTTCTCTATCACCGACCGGACTTTATTTCATGGTCGGGTTATTGGTACAGTTCAACTAGGCCAAACAAACAAGTGGGGTTATATCAAGAGTGCCAAAGAAATTAAAGGTTTTGTGGATTACTACCTAATTGATACCCAAGATTTGTTATAAATCGTATGTGTTGTGTTTGTGTCTAGCATACAAAATGGTGGGGTGTTCGATATTTGGCTGCAAAAGCAACAATTAAAGAAAAGAAGCGGGTGTTACATTTCATGCGTAAGTACACTGTTTTCTATATTTTGATCACGTATTTCTTTCTCAAATCTCACAGGAACCAAGTTTCTGAGCTAAATCATTAGTTATATCATGAAATACCTGATAAATAGGAAAAATCTAAAAATAATTTCTAAAAATAACCACGTAAACATTTGACATGCAAACCGGTAAAATTGCGTACATCTACGTAATAGTAGAAGTCAGCTTAGCTTTGACGTCCACCAAAATCAGTAGGTTTATAATTCGATTTCCGGATGCCTACTATATAGAAAATTTTCCCCAAAAATTACCCCATATTTCAGGGAATTTCAAACGATTTGATTTTTCCAGATTTACGACGGAAGATACAACTCGTGAAAAATGTATAGAAGCAACTGGAAAAAAGAATTGGGTGCCACACACGAATTTGTTCAAAACATTTTGAAAAAAATTGTTCCCGAAAAACAGAAAAACTAACTTTAATAAAAAAAGTTCTGTATTCCAACGTTTAATAAAGACTTTACCTGTTTTAATTTAAAGTTTATCTTTTTATTCCATTAACCACACAATCTCATATCAACTACCTGAGCGAACCCCAGCTAGTTTACATTCTCTATGTATAGTACGTATACATAGTCTCTATGTATACGTACGGAATCCGTTAATCCGCAGATTAACTGGTCGAGTCAGTTAAATTGCGAAATTTTTCTTAAAGTAGACGATTTCCGTGCTTTAACTAGTAATCTGCACATTAACGGATGCTACACCGTTAAGGGTACTTTTTCTGATCATGGCAACCCCATATTTTGACGTCATAATATATCTATCCCTTACACCCGGTCGCTCGGTAGCGCATCTACCCCTTTTAATATACTATATCTATGAAGAAAACCGATGTCATCTGACGGGCGTGTTAACACATAACGTCGGACAAAATGTGCCAATAAAGATTATTGTTATGAGTAGAGGCCGGATTATAATATGCAATATGCATTTTATAATCCGGCCTCTACTTATTTCGTTCGATCTCGGTCATCGTTCAGATGTCTAACATGTCCAAACAATGGCACTCAAATTTAAATTCTGCCCAGTCACCTCAGTGCATGCCTCACTCAGTGGACGTAGAACGGTCCTTTCCGCTTCCAAAAATATATTAAGCCATATATCATACACACAATAAAATTTGTCTTAAGAACATTTGGAGCAGTACGTAGTCATATACATTTCTAAAGGTAAATTTAAATGTCAAAAAAAATTGTAATTGATATTTTCGCAAAAACGACTTTTTTATTATTTCATGTTGCATATTCTGGCCCTTTTTATGAATTTTCGTGCATATTTTAGCTATTTTTCTTGCATATTTGCATGCATATTTAAGGCTTTTTATTTTGCATATAATCCGGTCTCTAGTTATGAGTAATGGAAATGCCCAGGTATTATCCTACCAATATTATAAAATATGTGAAAGTTGTGTTTTTGGATGTTTAGATGTTTGGGCGTTTTTTACTCAATCCTGCAAAAACGATTGACCGGATTCGGATGAAATTCGGCACTCAGATAGTTCAATCCCTATTAGAGGTTCCCTAGGGATCATCTGAATATCCGCGCGGTTGAAGTAGCGGGTGGAAACTACTAAGTTATACAATTTAAATACCTACAGACAGAATAATCGTCATCACGCGAACTTTTCCCTCCCGTAATTCTAAAAAAGCGACATCAAGCACAAACTTTTCCTATTCACGGCCATAAAAAAAAACTAATTTGTTTGTTGTCTTGGCGGATGGTGAATAGCACGAATTTTGTTTTGGCAAAGTCGCGTCAACTTTGAACATAATTGAATTTTGTTGTAGATTTGAATTAAAAGATGTTTTACGTGATTTTACTTTGATTAAATACTGGAATAATTATATTTTCATTGAATTCAATAACTTCTCTGGAGTGATATTTAAAAGTTCTTATTGGTAGATTTGGATTGCTATACTTTTGTGATTTTAAGTAGGTAATAAGTTGTAAAGTATTGATAAATAAACTAAATCGCTACCTATTGCATCTTCATTATTTAAGTACCTACTATATTTAAGGGGCCGTACAAGGTCAAATAACCACCTTAAAAAAAGATTTCACACAATATTATTGATTTATTGGTCCCTAAAAATAATTTAAGTAGAAAGTAAATTATACAGGGTGATTATTCAAACAGTCGTCAAATTTTGTGGTGTGGCTTAGACCGTCAAACTGAACAACTTTGTCTATGGGACCAACATAATTAGTGCAAAAAATAATTAGCTGTTCCACAGAAACCATAAATATCTACTCCGACCTTAAGAGGGCGCAGTCTGTACTAGCGCCGCCATTGGAAAAAAAACATACCTAGTGCATAAATAAACATGAAGTTGTGAGTGAACTCCGAAGAAGGTTTGTGGTACTTTTTATCGCTTAAGGTGGCACCCTAAGCGAAAGTGGCGCCGCAGTGAATTTTATTTAATATTATAAATTCTAATACACAATTATAATAATGTTTTACGTGGAATTTTTAGGGCCCACAGTCTAGTATTTTTGATAGTATCGTTACATTCCCTCGTAGTCACTGCTAGAAGTAGAAGCTAGAAGAATAGGTAGCAAAACTGCTAAAAGTGGCCGTTTTTCTACGAGGGCATGTAGTGATACCTTCTTAAAATACTAGACCATGGGCCCTAAAAATTCCATGTAAAACATTATTAAAATCTTTTTCTATTAATAACTTCTAGCGGCCGCCCGCAGTTTCACCCGCGTGGTTCCTGTTCCCGTGGGAATATTGAGATAAAAAGTATTCTATGTTTTAATCTAGGCTATCTACTGCCTATATGTGTGCCAAATTCTAACCAAATCAGTTCAGTAGTTTTTACGTGATTGAGGAACAAACATGTAAACATCCAAACCCACAAACTTTCACATTTATAATATTAGTAGGATTAAATAAAAACCTCTAAGGGCGCCACCTTCGGTCATACAACCGCCTTAAACAATATTTTCTAGCCTGTCGTTTAGTTTAATGAACTTTTGTTGTGAAAAGTTGCTTTATTACTTTAAACCAGATAATGTGGAGCCCTCCGATAATTAAGTTAAAGCTGTGGTTAAAGCTCCGGTTAGTAGGTACCTCAGAAACAAGTTAGGTATATGGTATTTTTATTTACTAAACCACTTTGAAAAAATAATGCTTTTACTCTTTTTGTAAGATTCAGATCAGAAGCAAAGAATTATATTCTCGAATGATAAGATTTATTGTCATAACCACTAAATAAGATGTCACAACAAGTTAAAGGTTAACCCACTTCAGATACAAACGGACGTCCATTTCAAATATACGTGATGTCAATTTATGATTATAGATTATTATATAATACACAGACTTTTAGTATTTGTTAAATGGTCTATGGTTCAGTATAATATTGTTAAATAAAAGTGTTTTTTTTTTACCTTTAGATTTAAAAAATGATGAAAATACGAAACTTTTTCTATAATATACGTATTTCTATGTGTATATTTATATGAAAAAAATATTACTTCATACAAGGTAAAAAATATAATTCGTTTATATTATAAAAAGGTAGCATCAGACTAAAGAATCTTCAGATTAGAATATTTTTTTCACAGAAGAACAGTTTCTATATTTGAATAAATATATTTAAAGTAATCATTCGAATGGAATTAATCGAAGCTTGGTTCGGGACATTCATAGAAAGCGGGAAAAAATGGTCGCGATATATCAAGCGACCGTGTAGGTATACACTTTTTGAATGTCTGAATCTGATTGAACATTATTTTTTACCCGACTGCGGGTTATGTATTTCGCGCGTATCTTGTAAGTATGTATGTTTGTATGTAATATTTTTTATTACCTCATATCTCTCAAACGGCTGAACGGATTTCTATGATTAAGATATCGTTAGATTGGTCTTTTCAGCCCAAGTGTTCTTAAGAAGGTGGCGTTATAAAAAAACCAACATGGCGGCTGTACGGTGCTATTATACGTAGTGAAAAAAAAAATTTTTTTAGAATACTGCAATATGGGTGTCAAATTAAAGGGCTTATTATAAGGATTTCAAAAAGGTATATCATGACCGTAAAATATAATAACTAAAAAGAGATAAATAAAAAAAAAAATTAAAAAAATTAAAAAACCCGCCTGCATAAAAAGACAAGTCGACTGAAAAGATGGAAACAAGATTAAATAAATATTAAAGGCAACATGTCATAATAACATGCAGTCGGAGGCATATAATTCAATCATTCATAATGTCACTTTCTTTATGCATGCCTCCGACTGCATGTTATTATGACATGTTGCCTTTAATATTTATTTAATCTTGTTTCCATCTTTTCAGTCGACTTGTCTTTTTATGCAGGCGGGTTTTTTAATTTTTTTAATTTTTGTTTTATTTGTCAATACGAAATACGAAATGTTGAGCTTTCCCAGACATTCAATTGGATTTCAGTATGAGGTGCGAGATTTTTTTTAATACCTTGCTGACTTCTTACGCTTTTGACAAAAATTATTTAAATAACCAGCTCTTAAAATTGTAGAGTAGGTAAACGTATTAAAACATTCCCAATTTCCCGCTCTTCCTACTATAAATACTAAATAGAAAAAAAACGTAAAAAAATATTCCCGTTTCGAACAATCGCAGCTCCGGTCAGATGAAAAACTCGACATCCTAATGAAGTAGGAAACTATTGTACTTACCTACTTTCAGTAAGGTTTAAAATGAACGCATATTAGTTTGACATGGTACTATTGTACCATTTAAAACGTCACGTCACAAATTAGGTTAACGAAATGTTAAGCTTTTGTTGTACACAGAATAAATTTGTACCGCCCCGTAGGTACAATCAACGCCATGCTGCGCTGCTGTGCTACAGGGTACCTAATCAATTTAAAATTTGAAATCAAAGATTTTAGTTTCAAAATAAATTGTTAATTTTTGACACTTTTGTACGTAATATCTTTCTTTACGTTGTCAACGGTCGACTAACGATCGTTGATACAGCGACCCGTTTTAAACGACCGTTTTTATCGGATCCATTTTGTTAGTGGATACAGGTAACAAAATCGTATCGGATTGTGTGTTTGCTGGATCCTGAATACTGTTTGTGTGTGAACAGCTCATACAACTACATGCGCCATCGCCAAATGTAAACGTATCCGATTGGAGGCCTATTACAAAAATAACGTACGCAATTGCGTAACGCTGTCACTTGGCCACGATAGTCGTCCGCAGTTCGTTGGTTGTAGTTATAACAAATATTTTGAAGTTGGCTATCGTAGCCCATAGACTATGTAACAGTTCAAAACTGAACATGTTATTTTTTTATCTCAAATATTACTTAAATTGTAAAGAAAAGAAATATATTAAAGGAAGGTTGTCACTGACCTTGTTCTCAGGAACTTATCGGCATTTGATTATGCAGTTATTCACAAAAAACACAGGTTTTGTAGTAAATCATAAGCACTTCAGATGTCAATCAACAATTAATAAAATGTTCATTATTTTTCAAAGGAGCTTGTGTTAAACATTACTTGGACTCATAAATTGTTGTACTTCACAATTTGTTTGTCATAATTTGATGATGAGAAAGAATAACATAATATTAGCTTAGAAGGTTATAAATTAATAACAGATAATTACAGAAGATTATGACAGATAGGATGACGTAAATCTGACAGCTAGTGATAAAAATCGGAACTATTTAGCAATTGTGAATTTTCTGTAAGAAAGGCAAAGGGTTTTAACCTTACTGCCAATTTTGGAAGTCAAAACGAATTAATTTCATTTCCACAGATAAGTTCATGTGATAAATTAATAATGTTTAAAAGCATAAATTGTTGGGAAAAACTTAAATAAACATATTGGTTTGCATAAATGTGAAACTATTTTATTCTCGTTCAAGTTTGTTTACCAAGAGATAAATGTGACTAAATAATGCTGAATTGTGTTTGTTTATTTTATTGAATAATAATTAGTAAAATAGAACATGATTAAGTAATTAATTGTTATAATAATCTGTCTAAAGAGTAATTTAAGGTCATAAAAATAGGCGGAAGTTTCTTAAATCTTTCTTGGCGCCAAGGTTTAAATATTAATCCTCGTGACGTTCAAAACATGGATTAAGTTATAATTCATTCATAATTATTATTGATAATATTATTAGTTTTATTAGCACTCATCAGTTATCGTCATAATTGTTTATTTCTAAAAAATACTTTAAAGAGGAATGAAAATTTGGCGATTAATTAGGTTTAGTAAGTTGGCAGCTATGGTACAGATTGCACGATTGCACAATCACAATTAGGCGGTCTGCACAATTTATATTTGCAATATGGTAGCACCGACGCGTCAGATTGATGGCGACGGAATGTCGCGGGGGGTAAAATAATAAGAATGTTGCTAACTAAAATTGTAAAGTACCCATTTTTGTATGTGTGTTTAGTTAGAGATAATAAGTTTACTGTATTTTAAGCAGGTGGAAAAGCGGAATATTTGCATTAATTAGTACTCAGCAATAGGTATTTTGGCAATTTAAATTATACGGGATTAGGTAAAGCAAAGTGAAACGATTAATTAGTTAAAATCTAAATGAAGTTGGTTTGAGGGTATTAGGTTATGTAAGGAAATTATATTAATCGTATTATTAAAGATTGACAAGACAAAAACTGATTACGTAACTTTTAGTAATATTATTGTGAAATTTTATTATTCGAAAATGATTTTCTCAAAGTGTTGCGTTTCGAGGTTATGACGAATTATTGAAACTGTTAACGACTTCACATAAAATGAAACTTATAGTCTTTGTTGATTTAAATAAGATAATTATCAAAATGTAATGTAAGTAATTTTTAATATCTCCATTAATAGGGTTAGTGAAATATTTTCATAAGCGGGGAACACTGAATAAGGGGAGGAGCTAGAAATAGGGCACCAATAGGAATGGGCTAAAGTGCACAATGTCAATTTAGCGCGGGAAATTTTAGCTATTTTGATGAAAAAAGCGCAAATTACTTGGCGCCGTTTTGGGTCGCGTCATGACGCTAATTTAGTCTTTATAAGGGGAAGGATCAGGGAAGCGGGGATTCATTTCTCCGGTGTCAAGCGAAGCGTCAAGACGTAATTTTTGAAGAAACTCCACATCCCTCTGTAAGATCGCGTTACTGAAAAAGTTTATTTTTAAATCAAGCAAATTTCAAGAAGTCAGCAAGAAAGTGGTCGAGGTTTTCTGACGAATAGGGCCGCATTTGTCCCGCGAATCTTTTGCATAAATGCTTTAATTTGAGCTTATCTGGTATAATTAAGTTCATAATTATAGTATGTAGATTTTGTTTGCGATAATCATAAAGTAACGTAGCTTTCCCTGTAAATTCTTGAATTAGTATAGTAGGACTACTAAGAATTGAAGTTCATAATTAAAATATGCAGATTTGTTAGTTAAATCTCATAGAGTGATGTATTTCTCTCGGTGGGATCAAGAAGTAATACAACTGTATTGGTTCTTGAGTCTGTTGAGGTCAGGGCTGCATTATTTTGTGGGATGAAAGCTAACTAGATTTGCTAGTATTATTATACAATGTTGATTTTAGATGAGTATTCATTTAGTTTTGTGTCTTTTTGGGGCGATTTGTCAGATCCTCGCGGGGGGTTTAGGTAGAAAAGTCTAGCCTTGTGGCGGGTTAGATGGGCATTTGTTTTGAAAATTGCCTAGCTAGTCACATAATATTACCAAGCTTACCTACAGCGATGGAAATCAGACGGTCCGAAATGAGTTGGGAGATATCCCTGTCCATGGCTGTGGGCAGCAGGCTTGGTATTATTATTCCTTATGTAGGGTCTTGGTCGTTCCTTCCCACTCGGCCAAGAGAGCGTCAAAGGTTGCTAGAAAATTAGGGAGTGCCACTCAAACTGTACAGAATTGGGCAACAGGATTGGTGGTAAGCATTCCAAGAATTGCATAGGAAATTCTAAATTTAGACGCAAATAGGCAGGTAAATTCATTAATAAGGTAGGAATATTATTATTAGGTGAATTGAGCAAAAGTAAAAGGTAGCATTTCAAGAAGGTGGGGTATTCTTTGAAGTGAGATCTGTGTGGGCGTCAAAGATGTCGGGAAACATCATGGGGGTCGCATAGGAATTCAGAAATTTAGTAGTTGTTAGGCAGGTAAGTTCACTAGGTAAGATTCCATGTCTTAAAGTAGGCGCTTTAACAGGAATCCATAGGTAGGTGCCTTAACAAAAAATCCATTTAAACTATAGCTCGGTGTAGTGAATATTCACAATGTAGCATTAATTGTGTTGGTTTTACCAGTTTCGGTGAGTACATATTAATTAATTACTTCAGTGAGTGGATAGTGAAAGTTAATTTATTACTACTTATAAAAGAAAGTTCCTTTATCTTTGAATTGGATTGGATTTATGATGATTTTGTGTGGAGACTATTGATTTTAAAAGAAATATTCTATTCTAGTAATCTAGAAGGTGTACTGAAATCTAGATCTGGGTGTATGAAAAAAGCCTGCGTTTCTATATATGCTAAGGTTGATTCACGGCTATTAGAACGCTAGATCAAAATGTTTGAGTGGACTTTTTCTATTAATAGAATAGTTTTGTATAATATAGAAACAATACTTCAATTATGTACTATAAAAGTATCAAACTGTTTAGTGAATATATCCAAATTCTCAAATGGTTAAACTAAAGTACTTTCTCATCAATATTTCAGCTAAGTTTCATTTACCAATTCAATTGGAAGTTGTTTCAATAGAATTATATTCCACAATTGAATTTAAGTACTTATTGACAAACACAATTAATGTACAGGTTAGATATCATTAGAAGACTAAACTGAAATTACCATAGTTCATAGAAGTTATAATAGTTTCCGTTGTTGAGATGAGGAAAGACTGCGACCAAATAATACATTCCCTATGAATTAAATTATCTTTCCTTCAGAAATTGGATCTATCAGACCCTTTTGAATGGATAGTAATGTTGTGTCCACAATTATGTTATAATGTTAAACAGTTTCGCTAACAATAAATATATTTTTAAATTAAATTAAAGTTGTGCAATTCCACCATCACAATAGAAAAATAATTCTTCATTGTGATAAGCTGATAGATCACTTGAAGCACTTTGCTTGTCCTCTTTTATTAAGACAGACATACTAAGACTAAATAATTCAACTAATTTATTAATTAAAGTTGTCATGAAAGCAAATGGTGGAGCTAGAGGAGAATTGTCCCAGTACGGTTAGTCGAGATTCACTATATAGAGCGGGGAGGTGCTCTGTATCTAGCTAGCAAAGAAATCATTGTTTACTTAGTACTTGACTATAGCACAATAGTATATTTTATATTTGACAAAAAACACTAGAACAATTATTAAGTAGCGATGATAAATTTTCTATATTCTGAATTAATACAACGTTAACTTCTATATTTATTACCATTTTACCTTCTTTTACTCTATTCCTAAGCCACTAACCACATAGGATAACCTAAATTAAATAAAATAAGAAAGTAAGAAAATAAAATCATAATTAGTAGCGGTGAACAATTTTCTATATCTGACTTTTGGGTGATCATAACTTTTGGTTATTTCATTCAGTTCTTATTACTGTAATATCTATTAGCATTCCATCATACTAGACTTTTATAAACATACTGAGCAACTTATTCAAAAAAAGTAGGTACCATATTGAATATCATATAAGTACAGCGGGTAGACATAAGAGTAATTTCTATACCATTTAAAAGTATGCAGTAAACTAAGTCAGTTATTAGAATAAGAAGCTCCATAAAGCAATAATAAAATAAATAAAATAAAAAATAAAAATAAAAAAATAAAAAAGCCTTTTATTTCTCGCATTAACAGTTTAAGTACTTTACATACATTTTTTATTTTTTATATAGTATTGCATGCATGATACTTAATTAAATTAAATTTACATAATTTTTAAAAATAAAAATAAATAAATTGATTTTATTGATTGATTAATAATTTTTAAGTTGTCAATAATTTTAATAATTTTAAAACAATTCAATTTATAATAAATACTTTTTTTTTTTTTTTTTTTTTTTTTTTTTTTAAACATGCCTATTTTTCAAAAAATATTGCAAGTTAATAAATTAAATTTACATTAATTTAAAGTTGAAATAGATTTTTATAATTAAATATTGATTTTTTCATTAATGTATAAATAATAATAGTTTTTTTTTAATGTTCAATTATAATAAAATTAATCATGCATAACAAATTAAATTCATTCTTTTGCAAGAACCCCTACACAGGTGAAGGCCTCCTCCAAAGAATGCCATTTATCACGGTCCCTTGCCAGTTCCATCCAATTGGGCCCGGCTGTTTTTGTTATGTCGTCTTCCCATCGTGCCGCGGGCCTGCCTCTACTGCGTTTGCCCTGTGGTCCTTTCCATGATGTTATGTTTGAAGTCCATCTTGCATCTTGAAGTCTCGCAATGTGTCCGGCCCACTTCCATTTTAATTTTTGAGCGTGGTGTAAAGCATTAGTCGACTTTGTAATTGCGCTTATTTTTGAGTGATTCACTTTCTGAATTTTTCTTATGTTTAACATACTACGTTCCATTGCTCTTTGACAGGACATAATTTTACTTTTTGTTCTAGATGTGAATTTCCAAGTCTGGCACGCGTATGTTAAACATGGAAGAAGACACGATTTCATTACTTTTGTTTTAGTTTCTATTGGCATATTACTTTTGAAAATTTCTTTCAGGCTCCAGTACTTATTCCATGTGTTTTGAATCCTCCTCTCAATTTCTAAGTCATTACTATTCCTGTTAAATCCAATTTGTTTGCCCAGGTACACATATTGTTCAGTAAAATTAATTGGTTTATTTTCTACACAAATCTGTTGCTTTATACTATTCGTCATAATCATAGTTTTAGAAAAGTTCATTTCGAGGCCCACTCTCGTACTAGCTCTGTGTAGTTCATTTATCATGTTTTGTAGTTCTGAGCTTTTTTCAGACAGCAGTACCAAGTCGTCAGCAAAGCGGAGGTGGCTTAGATAATTTTCTTGTATTTGTATTCCTTTGCGTTTCCAATCTAAACCGCTAATTACTGTCTCCAGTACAGCAATGAACAACAATGGAGAGAGTGGGTCTCTCCATTGTTGTTCATTACCATTTTACCTTCTTTTACTCTATTCCTAAGCCACTAACCACATAGGATAACCTAAATTAAATAAAATAAGAAAGTAAGAAAATAAAATCATAATTAGTAGCGGTGAACAATTTTCTATATCTGACTTTTGGGTGATCATAACTTTTGGTTATTTCATTCAGTTCTTATTACTGTAATATCTATTAGCATTCCATCATACTAGACTTTTATAAACATACTGAGCAACTTATTCAAAAAAAGTAGGTACCATATTGAATATCATATAAGTACAGCGGGTAGACATAAGAGTAATTTGTATACCATTTAAAAGTATGCAGAAAACTAAGTCAGTTATTAGAATAAGAATCTCCATAAAGCAATATCAACATTCTAATATAGGTAAAAATTAGGTAGTTTCACTTTAAAGAAATACTTAGGTTGGCTGAAAGAGATTTCTTTAGAGATAACTCTTCATTACTCACAGGTCTTGTTATAAATTAGGTAATAATAATTATAAGTGCAATAAAGATTATATCTATGTAAAATTTAATATCAAATTCTATTAACAATTTATTAGGGTAACGGCTAATTTGTGATATTATCATTTAGTAACAGTCATAGTAACAGAATTAGTTAGGAATGAATAAGGAAAGAATGATAGCGTTATAGTCGGGAGACAAACAATGATTGCACTTCTGAAAAGAATCTAGGTTACTATTATTCACAATCAGGGACCGCCCTAGAAATCACGAGCCCTTTCAGACCACATAAAAGCACGTCAGTAATGTAGGTTATTTCTATAGGTAGGAAAGGTTAACAAGGAATAACTAAGTAGACGATAGGTTTGAATATTTAATCGGAGCAAAGGATAAGATTTGATACATAAAAAACATTGGGTAGGTAACTTACATAATATAAAGAAATAGGTAGTTAATTGATATACATCGTTCAGCATTTTAGTATGGTAGAAGTAGGGGTAAGGGGGAGTTACATTTTGGGGGTGCCTTTGACCAGGATCTTGTGGGGATGAACAGTATCAAATCTTCATAGTGGTAACTTACAGACTTTTTGGTAGGTATAGTTCAAGTTTTTGTGTAGTCCTGAAAGAAAGTGGCTGTTTTCATTTAATTATGTTCCAGTCACATTTTGTTGCGGTGAAAATGGACTCGTGCAATTGTTAATTTGTGTCCCGTCATCTTTCCTTATTTATTGATAAACAGTATCAATGATTTATTGCACTTGTGCAGGTTTCATCGCATTAGGGGTCGGTTTTGATTATGTGATTGGTTTATTTACGTCCTGAAAATAACACTTTCACTTTTATAAAAACACGTTGATTTGACAATGCCTACGCAAATTAATTAGGTTAGGGTTATGTTTAGAACGATCGAGCGGGATTGTGTCAATTAAACGTCACGCCATAATAATGGTAAGTGGCATTGAAACGTTCGGTTGTAATTCATTGCACTCGGAGTGTAGGTTTGGAACGCGCCTCGGTACAGATAAATAAATTTCTCTTTGAGTCACAGAATAAATTTGTCTTTGAGTACAGATAAAAAAAAAACGAGCATCTAGAGCGATCATTTACTTTATTTTATTTACGTATTAAAGTCGTCATGGCTGCAATAGGCTAACTATTGGCAAGTGGGAGGTCGTTCAGTTCAAAGCAGGACTTAAACAGTACTGTTTGGAGCCTGTTTTCATACTAACTGTTGAGGTCATAGTACAAGAAAGGTAGGGCAGTTTAATATAAGTCATGATATAAAAGTTTGTAGTAAGGCCCCTTATTTTAATTATCTGTGGTTTGACATTACGAAATAAAATGACAACGAATAAACTCTATTTTGACAGTCAAGATAGACACAGAGAAGTTGCGTTCCGAATCGCTTCTCAGCAGTAATGCTCGGTCCGAATCATGCTTAGGAAGTCACTGTTATTTTTAAACTGTCTTTATACATCCTTGATACCTAATCGATAAATCCGTAAATTTTGACATTTGGATTAATGTTATTTTAAATTAGAGTTTGTAGGGGTCAAGCGCCACGCTTTGTGTACGTAACGGCTGCGTGATAGAGTTGTGCGGAAAGGGTCTGTTTATGAATAGCGACTGAACTGTGTTCGCGTAATCGACACAGTGAATTCAATTCAAAACGCGACGGTTTTATTTCACGATACGGTTGTAACAAGTAATTTCTGATGTAGTTTAAATTCTAATTCCGATTTAATTATTTAAGGGTTTTCCTTTATCTATTTTTATTCAATGATTAGAGCAGTCACATTGGCTGATGCCACGTGGTAACACGTGTTAACACATTATAAATTGGCGTCGGATTTCATAATGAATGAATGCGTTAGAATTGTATCTATCAGGGGGCTTACCATCAGCAAATAAGAAACCATTCAGTTCAAAAGCAGGCCGTAAAAAAGACTGCTTAAGGCCTGCTTTCATACTAACCGTTGGGATCATGGTACGAAAAAGTAATGCCGTTCAATGTAAGTCCTGCTATAAGAGCTCATAGTAAGGCCCCAGATAGCACGTCCGTTTAAATACGGCGGTTTTATTAAGTCGGTTAAATTTATGGGCCGTCACATTTACGTTCCGAATGGCGTGGCCGATTAGACGGTACAATGTGGAATCGATTAGCAGTCATGATAAAGGTATCAAAGTTGGTCGATCGCGCGGGCAAAGTTCACACGAAGTATCGCGAGATGGCGTTCTAATGCGTGCGTGCTAATTCGGTTACGCAAAAACATCAAAGATGGCGTCAGTGGTAATTATTTTACCACAATCAATGAAATAATTCGTGATTATTTTAAGACTTATTTTGCCTAAATTGCCAGGTTTCAAAAAAAAAAAAAAAAAAAAAAAAAAAAAATTGCGAAAAATAAAGGAACGAATGCCATTCGGAGAGAATGATACGGAGTTCGAATGAATGGGATGAAATTTGAGTAGATTTTCATGATTGCCAGTCACTGTTTACGTTCGACAGCTGTCAAATTGACATTATTTTACGTTGAAAAATAAAAATACTTTAGATTAGAAGTTATCGCGATATTTTAACTGAGAAAGTGATATAAAGTATAGAAGTATAAAAAAACAAAAGGTTCCTAGTGAAAGTAGGGTATGGATTAAGTGTAAATTGCAATGGATGTTATGTAAGTAAGCTCTGCTAAATTCATTGGTTATAAGATTGTTATCTCATTTTCACATATTCGGTCGGGTTTTGCATTGGAAAAATAAGTTCTAGATGATACAAGAGAGAATTGATAAGAATGTTTTCATTGATAAGATTAGAAATGGTATCGGAAACCGTAAGAAACAAACAATAGAAGTGTAGTAAACATGTAATAAACAATATTTATTAATGATTGCCAAAGGTCACATGTGGATTTTATTAAATGATGTTAGTTAATTGTAACTTGTGGTTATAAAACTGAGTTAAAATCGAACTGCATTTGAATAGCCAAGTCTTGGTGGTAAAATTTGTAGAACATTGCTATTTTGAGTGAAATAAGTTAGCAAAACATAGGTTAGTACACAGCGGAATTGGTATTCGGTTAGGTTGTTTAACAAAACAGTGTGAATAAACTTTGCTATGAAAAATACTACCTTATCTTTAACATTGGGGTCGAAAGTCATTTAGTTAATTTTAAAATCAAAACCTTAAAGCAAGTTAGTATGCGTTGGTTTGGTTTTGTAAAGTTCAAGATTCAATTCAATTGCTAAGTAAGTCAATTAAGCGAAACGATAAGTAATATTTAAGAAAATTTAATAAAATTCTTAGAACCTTAAGGTACATTATTGAATATCAGACTTAATTTGTATTTTCTAAATATTTGACCCGCAAATAACTTTCAGAATTATTCTTTTAGTTAAGTTAGAATGGAGTTGGGTTAGTATTTTTACTACAGTAAAATGATCTTAACCAAATGTTTATGGGTACCTTTATTAGTGGTTCCTAAGGAGAAGTTAAAAGTTAAAATTTAGTGAACGGGACTTAAATTTATTCGAGTCATTCTTGTGTCGCTCTTACTATTAATGTTGTTATAAATTGAACGTAGTAAAGTAGATAGTCAGCTTAGCTCAGAATTGAAGCAAATAGTTGATATTATCAGAGGAATTTTAAACACATATCATTGGCTCTTAGCGTCGAAAGGATTGATAACATAATAAATATCGGTATATAGCGTTAGTGAAGTAAAGTTAGGATGTGTGAAATTATTTTATAGGTATTGTTGTTTGTGATGGACAGGGGTAACAGTACCATTATTTTTAACAAAATTTTAAGCATAACAATAGAGTTGAGGTATGATTAGTTTGCCACTCAAGTGGAGGCCTGTTAATAAGTACTTAACTTGAAATAATTAAGAAGGATTAGGGACTGTTTACATTGAAAGATTTAAACAGTAGGGATAAAAATGATTTGTTAGTGAACAATTGCAGATGACCATTAGGTAGTGATAGTGCGGGGACTTAAATTAGTGATGTAATCAAGATTGTCTATGACACTTATCAATAATCATTTCAGGGTAAATTGAATTTTATAATTTAAATATTTATAAGAATAGTGAAGTTAATTTTGGAATTAAGATTTAGTTCATTGTTTGGTTTCAAAGATTTTATTCAAACTTCAAGAACCCAATGTTTCAGAGATTTGATTATAGTTAACAATAAATTTTGGGTACCAAGACTATAAAATATTAGTTACAGATTAAAGTAGGGGGGTCGTGGATTAAATTAGTTACACTTTTGAAGTTTATTAGATATATCAATACATATTGATTTGACTTTAAAATTTATTTAATTGAATGATTAAATGGTTTATTTTAAGATTATGTGCAGATTATTTTTTTCAACTTAGGTTAAATATTTTTTAAATGAGTTTCTTATGATATGCATTATGAAGAGAGTTACACAGCATAAATGTTTTATGATATATCTATCTGAAGAAAGTCATACTTATGGTTGACAATAATAGCATTAGAAAAATATTTAGTAGGAAGTTGTTGTAGCATTAATTATCAAAACGGTTTAGTCATTGAAGCGGTGATGGTTAGGGAGAAATAATATAGGCGTCAGTTATAGAAATTTAATGAAAAATAAGTTAGTGAATTTACTTTAAAAATAAATTGAGTCGAACTAATTAATTTTAAGAACTAAGTGGGCAAAGAGTAGAGGGCAAGGTTTTACGTTATCCGATGCATTGAGTAACATAAAGCCGAGTCGATAGGGTTTTATATATGTTGTTTGATTAAAGATCTGACCTTACACCAAACTCAAGAAAAAATTTTAAGTTTTCATTATGGGAAAACCAACTCGAGTGCGCCGTGTACCCAAGCGATATGAATCTATAGAAGAGCGAGAGGGTTTAGAGGAATCAAATAATGACTCCAACCAGCTAAATCAACCAGAGCAAATAGAAGTTAGGGACGTTCAAAAGGTTGACAAGCCTCAACGGATAGTCAAAACTATAAAAAGAACAAAGATGACACGTTCACGTGAATTATTGACAATACAACGAATGATTGAATAGCACAATAGGAGTTCTAAATAGGAGAGTAAACGTATTGAGTGAAGAAGTCAAAAAGACACAGAATTCTATTCGGGATACTACTAGAGGTAAAGAGGAAACAATAGTAACTGAGATTACATCATCGAACAATCTTGAATTAGGAAGTAATGTACCCGGCGAGGTAACAAAAGAATCTAATCTAGTAGAAGATAAACAGAAGTATATAATTTGTAATGTTAAAAACATAAACTTAGACAAACCAAAATTTGGAGAAAATTTAATACATCCAGTTAACTTTGTTGAAGATTTAGAGACTTATTTGAAAAAGGCAGGAAAGTCGGACAATGAATTAGATCTAATACTGGAGTGTTTAACTGGTAACTCTAGAGATTGGGCTCGCATTTATAAAGGAAGATGGACTGGGTTAGCTGATTTTAAGTTAGATTTCTTGAAAGCCTATTGGGGTGAAAATGAACAAAACGAGCTGAGACGGAAGATAGTGCAAGGCGTTTGGAATAGGACGGAAACACCCACTATGGTGGAGCATTTTTTAAAATTGTCCGGGAAAGCACAGATGTTAAGCTACAATATTCCTGAAAAACAATTAATCGGCGATATCATGCGGCATTACCCGAAGTTTATACAACAAGTTTGGGCTACAAGTAAAATAGAAACTATTATTGAAGCTGCTGAATTTTTAAGAAGTATGGACGACATACAGAAGCAAGAAGTTCCGAACACTTCCACAGCTAGAAATTTCAAAGAATGGGAGAAGAAAAAGAAGGTGTATCAGCAAAATTATAGGCAGTGGCAGAAACCAAGAGAGGCTGAAGTGCAAGAAGTTAGGTTTACTAATAGTTCAAACGTAAATGGTAGTGAGGCGTTAAACTAATGGAAGCTGAGACTCTAGTCTCCGGATCAGCTTCAACCACAGGGGACCCTAATTATAAAATGATGATTAGGATGAATTGGTGTCCAGGTGAACCATTAGGACGGAATAAAACTGGTGTTAGGATGCCTATAGGTCTTAATCTTAAAGAAAATAATACAGGAATAGGATTAGGATATAGTGAGCCAGAGGATTTAGTTCTAAACATTCCTAGTCAAATAGTAGAGGTATTAAAATTAAAAGTAGAGCAATTTTTAGTTGATGCTAATAGTAATTTAAAAGCAGTTTTTGACGAAGAAACTACAACTAGAGAAGATACACAAGTATTTAAGTCTGAAATATTAGTGCAAATATTTGATGAAAATCTTGTAGCTTTATTAGATACAGGTAGTGATATAACATGCGTGTCGGAAGAATTTTGGAATATTTTAAAAAAGAAAAGGCCAACAATACCCATTATGCCTATTAAACCATTTTTTATTAAAACCGCAGTAGGTCAGAAAAGTGTAGAGATAAAGAAAATTGCTTTAGTTACTTTAGGGATAGGACCTTATGTATGTGATTTAACTATTTTGATTGTACCAGGCCTTAGTGCTAATTTGATATTGGGATTTGATTGGATGAAAGAACATCAAGTGTCTATAAAGCTTAATAGAGAGGAAGAAGGGATAGAATTAATTATAGGAAACGAAAAGAAATTATTTAAATTTTATAAGGGTGAGAACGTTCACAATAATTGTAACCTTTTAACAAACTTTGACGTAGAAGCAGTAGTTGAAGAAAATGTAGATAAGAATATTCAAGATTTAATACACAATTCAAAATTAGATAAAGATAAACAGGTAGCTTTAGAGGAAGTTTTGATGAAACATAAATGTTTATTTACCGCCAAATTGGGGAGAGCAAATTGTTATGAACATGTTATTGAAATGGAGCCTCATGCACCAGTAGTAAAAAGGACGTATCCGATACCATATGCATATAGAGACAAAGTAGAAGCTAAATTGATGGAAATGCAAGAGCAAGGGATTATTAGTCGTACTTCCACGCCATATTGTAGTCCATTGACTTTCACACTGAAAAGAGATGGTTCTATACGTGTGTTGTTAGATGCTAGAGAAATCAATAAGCATATGATAGCGGAAACTGAAAAACCACCGTTACAATTAGATGTTCTAAATTCATTTCAAGGGGCAAAATTCATTAGTATAGTAGACCTGAAAAATGCTTATTATCAGATCCCAATAACAGATGCTAGTAAAAGGTATACAGGATTTTCATTTAACGGAAAGTCTTACGTTTATAATGTTTTACCTCAAGGTTTGAAAACGTCTGTAGGAAGTTTCAGTAGAGCAATGGATCTTATCCTAGGACATGAAGTTAGGGAATTTTGTATAAATTATCTTGACGATTTGGCTATTATAACGACAGGGTCGCTATCGCAGCATTTAGAACATTTAGATATAGTACTAGGAAAGTTATCTAAGGCAGGTTTAACTTGTAATTTAGAGAAATGCGAATTTTTAAGTACTGAAGTGAAAATGTTAGGATATATCATTTCAACTGACGGTATTCGCACCGATCCAGAAAAGGTTAGATCAATACAATTATTTCCGGTACCAAAGAAATTGAAACAAGTCAGGGCGTTTTTAGGACTTTGTAATTTTTATCGAAAATTTATACCCAATTATAGCTTTCATACGAGATCCTTATGCGAATTATTGAAAAAAGATAAAAGATGGAATTGGAGCCAAACAGAACAAGATGCTTTTGAGAAAATAAAGTCACTTTTTATTAGAACTGTAGAATTGAATCATCCGGATTTTACTAAACCATATTACTTACAAACCGACAGTTCAGGAATAGGATTAGCTGGGTTTTTGTATCAAAAGGATGATCAAGGAGAAGTAAAAATTTTAGGGTTTCACAGTAAATTATTGAGAGGAGCTCAATTTAATTGGACAGTTACAGAACAAGAATTTTATTCAATAATTTGTTGTTTAGAGAAATTTGAAACTTATTTACGGGGAGCTAAAGTAATAATTCGTACCGACCATAAAGCGTTAACATTTGTTAAAAATTGTAAGTTATATAATGCTCGAGTAACTAGATGGATAAATTATTTAGAACAGTTTCAATACGAAGTTCAACATGTAAAGGGTAGGGATAATGTAGTAGCAGATGTGTTATCTAGATATCATCCAGATGGAGATTTATTACAAGAGGATAAGACTAACTCACCTAGAATATTTTATACCGAAAATAGGATTAACAAAGAATTACTTGAAAAATTAAAGAATTTGGCTAGTTTACAACGGAACGATTTAGAAATAGGTGAAATAATTAAAAAGATAGATAGACGGGTCGTGGTAGATAGTAGATCTAGTCAAATTTTTAAAAGATGTTCTTTAGCCGATGGGTTATTATATTACTCACCTGGTGAGGGAAGTAAAAGGGTTTTATTTTTACCAGATTCACTTAGAGAAGAAGTTATTTGGCAAGTTCATTTTGAAATGGGACATCAAGGGGCGTACAAAATAATAAAATACATTAGGGATAGATTTTTTTGGAAAGGATTAACTAAACAGGTTAAACGTTTATTAAGGGGATGTCATGATTGTCAAGTCACAAAAAGTGATACAGCTAAATATGTAGGACCTTGTCGTTCAATTATAACTGAGAACGTGGGAGATATCGTTATGGTAGATTTATACGGACCATTACCGTCAGGAAAGTTTGGTATGAGTTATATTTTGGTTATTCAAGATTCTTTTAGTAAATTTGTAAAATTTTATGATCTTAGAAAAGCAACTTCACTTTCGGTATTAACAAAAGTAAGGAAATTCTTCCGCATAATAAAACCTAAAGCTATAATGTCCGATAATGGTTCACAATTTGCTAGTAAAATGTGGAAAGAAACTATGAAGGGAGAAGGCGTGAGGGTTATTTATACCACCGTTAGAAATCCTAGACCAAATACAACTGAAAGAGTGAACAAAGAATTAGGTCGTCTATTTCGAACTTATTGTAGGACAAACCATAAGAGTTGGGTTGATTTATTGCCAAAGTTAGAAATTTTATATAACAACACTTATCATGATAGTATTGGATTTACTCCTTGTGAGATTCTATATAGTGAACCTACGAAGCTATCTTTTGACGAAAACATACCAGTTGATATAGTGTCCCCGTCTGTTGACAAAATTAGAGAAAAGGCACGTGAAAATTTAAAGAAGGCAGGACAGCTACGTCAAGACAAATTCAATGAGAGATATCGAATTATTCAGTTTCAAATAGGAGATCTAGTTAAAATAAGGAAATTAAATAAATCAGATGCAAAGTTGAAAATAACAAAAAAGTTTGAGCCATTGTATGAGGGTCCGTTTGTGGTTGGAGCTAATCCGTTTAAGAATGTGTACTTACTTGTAGATCCTAAATCTGGCAAGGAACGAGGAAGGTTTAACGCCATACATTTGTCTAAATATTATAAATAAGGTTTCATGTCATGATTATTATAAAAGAAAACAAAATGTTTATGTTATGTTAATTAAATGTGAATGTAATTTTTAAGTTGATAAATAAAGGTTAATGGGGTAATTTTGTATAGAGACTGTTGGGAACGGGAAAAGCCTATTTGATCTTACAAAAAATTAACAACTCAAGAAAAAAAAAACAGCCTAATAAGAGTCATAAACTTTCAAAAGAGATGTTGCTCTTTTTATAAAAAGAATTGTATTATCATACAATAATAATTAAGTTAACCATCAATAGCACAAACCGAATGAGCACTTAAATTTTGAGTTGTTTAAGGTGTAAGGTCAGATAGAGGGGAGAGTTGGCGGCTTTTCTTTGGGAGGTTGATAATTTTCATAGGTAGATTAAGATAAAGGTAATCTTTTTAATTGCCTACTAGTAACTTTAGACTTTAAAGAAGTTGAGTGAGTAAAGGTTTTCTAATAATGAAGATGCTTTGCGTAGAAATGTGGATTAATAGGGTGCAACTCATTTAATAGGAATGCGTATTAGCGGAATGTGTAGCGTATAGTATGAAATGCGTAGTGCGTAGCGTTAAGTATATTTTGCGTAGTTAATGGGAAATAATGTGTCAATTCAATGAGTCTCAATGTTGTGTAGAATTTCATATGGTGACAATCGACGTATTTAGAAAAAAATTTTATTCAAAACAATTCAATTTAGCAAATTAATTTGTACTCAGGTAGTAACTATGATATAATCTTAGGTGGCGTGAAAGTAGGCTAGTAAATGAAGATAGTGGACGTTGTGCGATGAGGAAAGAAGAACAGAGTGAGAATCTAAATTAGATTAGGAGTGTGAATAGAATGAAAAAAAAAAGTAGCTAGGAAAAAAATATAGATTCTTTATGGAGGGCTTTGGATTATAACGTATGTGAAGCTTGAGTACAGAATTATTATTGGCTCAAAAGATAAGATCCGCACACTACTTTAAACGTTCAGTCTTGGCTAGCGGTCGGATTGGCGTTTTAAGGTTAACAAACTTGAATTTTGTACAGAAGGACCTTTTGGTGATAGGTTAATAAAATAAAAAAAAACGGAGAGAAAACAAACACTATTATTGTTTGTAATTGTCCTGGTGTAAACAGCTGTCCAAAATTCATACTACACAAGAAGCCAAGAGCTATGATACAATCGACAACTACACATTTTCCAAGGTGATATTAGGGTTGTTCTAGAGTCTTAAGTAAGCTTTTGGAAATATAGGGTCATTGTATATGCTCACTCTATCTGGTAGAGTAGGCCCTGTTAGTATAGAAGGAGGCGTACAGGAATATGGAGGGGTACTTTGGACGGATACGTTGTGTCCTACACTATCTTTTCATAAGGTTAGAAAAGAGCGTATGTGTCCGGGTAGGTCTAATAGGGACTATGGCCTCACAACCCATACCTTACCTTGTTTTTGTACACTTCTGGTGTTGAATATGCATAAGACGGAATTGGCAAAAGCAATAAAAGTACTTGAAACTCGCTTAATAATTTTTAATATTATCTTGGTTTAAATACACTCTTCAATCTTAAAAAAAAAAAAAATTCATTTACACTAGGGCTCACCCAACAATTCTTTGATTTTGGGAAAGTAATAATAGTTAGGGTTATAAAAAAAGAAGTATAAAAAAATATAACTTTGAAAAAAAAAGGAGAGAGTAGAAAGGTTGATATAAATATTTGAGAATTGAGAAAGAAAAATTCTACTCCGGATCCAGTACGTAGTATTGTCACCTATGAAGAATTTTGGGGTCGAGCTGTAACAGTTCAAAACTGAACATGTTATTTTTTTATCTCAAATATTACTTAAATTGTAAAGAAAAGAAATATATTAAAGGAAGGTTGTCACTGACCTTGTTCTCAGGAACTTATCGGCATTTGATTATGCAGTTATTCACAAAAAACACAGGTTTTGTAGTAAATCATAAGCACTTCAGATGTCAATCAACAATTAATAAAATGTTCATTATTTTTCAAAGGAGCTTGTGTTAAACATTACTTGGACTCATAAATTGTTGTACTTCACAATTTGTTTGTCATAATTTGATGATGAGAAAGAATAACATAATATTAGCTTAGAAGGTTATAAATTAATAACAGATAATTACAGAAGATTATGACAGATAGGATGACGTAAATCTGACAGCTAGTGATAAAAATCGGAACTATTTAGCAATTGTGAATTTTCTGTAAGAAAGGCAAAGGGTTTTAACCTTACTGCCAATTTTGGAAGTCAAAACGAATTAATTTCATTTCCACAGATAAGTTCATGTGATAAATTAATAATGTTTAAAAGCATAAATTGTTGGGAAAAACTTAAATAAACATATTGGTTTGCATAAATGTGAAACTATTTTATTCTCGTTCAAGTTTGTTTACCAAGAGATAAATGTGACTAAATAATGCTGAATTGTGTTTGTTTATTTTATTGAATAATAATTAGTAAAATAGAACATGATTAAGTAATTAATTGTTATAATAATCTGTCTAAAGAGTAATTTAAGGTCATAAAAATAGGCGGAAGTTTCTTAAATCTTTCTTGGCGCCAAGGTTTAAATATTAATCCTCGTGACGTTCAAAACATGGATTAAGTTATAATTCATTCATAATTATTATTGATAATATTATTAGTTTTATTAGCACTCATCAGTTATCGTCATAATTGTTTATTTCTAAAAAATACTTTAAAGAGGAATGAAAATTTGGCGATTAATTAGGTTTAGTAAGTTGGCAGCTATGGTACAGATTGCACGATTGCACAATCACAATTAGGCGGTCTGCACAATTTATATTTGCAATATGGTAGCACCGACGCGTCAGATTGATGGCGACGGAATGTCGCGGGGGGTAAAATAATAAGAATGTTGCTAACTAAAATTGTAAAGTACCCATTTTTGTATGTGTGTTTAGTTAGAGATAATAAGTTTACTGTATTTTAAGCAGGTGGAAAAGCGGAATATTTGCATTAATTAGTACTCAGCAATAGGTATTTTGGCAATTTAAATTATACGGGATTAGGTAAAGCAAAGTGAAACGATTAATTAGTTAAAATCTAAATGAAGTTGGTTTGAGGGTATTAGGTTATGTAAGGAAATTATATTAATCGTATTATTAAAGATTGACAAGACAAAAACTGATTACGTAACTTTTAGTAATATTATTGTGAAATTTTATTATTCGAAAATGATTTTCTCAAAGTGTTGCGTTTCGAGGTTATGACGAATTATTGAAACTGTTAACGACTTCACATAAAATGAAACTTATAGTCTTTGTTGATTTAAATAAGATAATTATCAAAATGTAATGTAAGTAATTTTTAATATCTCCATTAATAGGGTTAGTGAAATATTTTCATAAGCGGGGAACACTGAATAAGGGGAGGAGCTAGAAATAGGGCACCAATAGGAATGGGCTAAAGTGCACAATGTCAATTTAGCGCGGGAAATTTTAGCTATTTTGATGAAAAAAGCGCAAATTACTTGGCGCCGTTTTGGGTCGCGTCATGACGCTAATTTAGTCTTTATAAGGGGAAGGATCAGGGAAGCGGGGATTCATTTCTCCGGTGTCAAGCGAAGCGTCAAGACGTAATTTTTGAAGAAACTCCACATCCCTCTGTAAGATCGCGTTACTGAAAAAGTTTATTTTTAAATCAAGCAAATTTCAAGAAGTCAGCAAGAAAGTGGTCGAGGTTTTCTGACGAATAGGGCCGCATTTGTCCCGCGAATCTTTTGCATAAATGCTTTAATTTGAGCTTATCTGGTATAATTAAGTTCATAATTATAGTATGTAGATTTTGTTTGCGATAATCATAAAGTAACGTAGCTTTCCCTGTAAATTCTTGAATTAGTATAGTAGGACTACTAAGAATTGAAGTTCATAATTAAAATATGCAGATTTGTTAGTTAAATCTCATAGAGTGATGTATTTCTCTCGGTGGGATCAAGAAGTAATACAACTGTATTGGTTCTTGAGTCTGTTGAGGTCAGGGCTGCATTATTTTGTGGGATGAAAGCTAACTAGATTTGCTAGTATTATTATACAATGTTGATTTTAGATGAGTATTCATTTAGTTTTGTGTCTTTTTGGGGCGATTTGTCAGATCCTCGCGGGGGGTTTAGGTAGAAAAGTCTAGCCTTGTGGCGGGTTAGATGGGCATTTGTTTTGAAAATTGCCTAGCTAGTCACATAATATTACCAAGCTTACCTACAGCGATGGAAATCAGACGGTCCGAAATGAGTTGGGAGATATCCCTGTCCATGGCTGTGGGCAGCAGGCTTGGTATTATTATTCCTTATGTAGGGTCTTGGTCGTTCCTTCCCACTCGGCCAAGAGAGCGTCAAAGGTTGCTAGAAAATTAGGGAGTGCCACTCAAACTGTACAGAATTGGGCAACAGGATTGGTGGTAAGCATTCCAAGAATTGCATAGGAAATTCTAAATTTAGACGCAAATAGGCAGGTAAATTCATTAATAAGGTAGGAATATTATTATTAGGTGAATTGAGCAAAAGTAAAAGGTAGCATTTCAAGAAGGTGGGGTATTCTTTGAAGTGAGATCTGTGTGGGCGTCAAAGATGTCGGGAAACATCATGGGGGTCGCATAGGAATTCAGAAATTTAGTAGTTGTTAGGCAGGTAAGTTCACTAGGTAAGATTCCATGTCTTAAAGTAGGCGCTTTAACAGGAATCCATAGGTAGGTGCCTTAACAAAAAATCCATTTAAACTATAGCTCGGTGTAGTGAATATTCACAATGTAGCATTAATTGTGTTGGTTTTACCAGTTTCGGTGAGTACATATTAATTAATTACTTCAGTGAGTGGATAGTGAAAGTTAATTTATTACTACTTATAAAAGAAAGTTCCTTTATCTTTGAATTGGATTGGATTTATGATGATTTTGTGTGGAGACTATTGATTTTAAAAGAAATATTCTATTCTAGTAATCTAGAAGGTGTACTGAAATCTAGATCTGGGTGTATGAAAAAAGCCTGCGTTTCTATATATGCTAAGGTTGATTCACGGCTATTAGAACGCTAGATCAAAATGTTTGAGTGGACTTTTTCTATTAATAGAATAGTTTTGTATAATATAGAAACAATACTTCAATTATGTACTATAAAAGTATCAAACTGTTTAGTGAATATATCCAAATTCTCAAATGGTTAAACTAAAGTACTTTCTCATCAATATTTCAGCTAAGTTTCATTTACCAATTCAATTGGAAGTTGTTTCAATAGAATTATATTCCACAATTGAATTTAAGTACTTATTGACAAACACAATTAATGTACAGGTTAGATATCATTAGAAGACTAAACTGAAATTACCATAGTTCATAGAAGTTATAATAGTTTCCGTTGTTGAGATGAGGAAAGACTGCGACCAAATAATACATTCCCTATGAATTAAATTATCTTTCCTTCAGAAATTGGATCTATCAGACCCTTTTGAATGGATAGTAATGTTGTGTCCACAATTATGTTATAATGTTAAACAGTTTCGCTAACAATAAATATATTTTTAAATTAAATTAAAGTTGTGCAATTCCACCATCACAATAGAAAAATAATTCTTCATTGTGATAAGCTGATAGATCACTTGAAGCACTTTGCTTGTCCTCTTTTATTAAGACAGACATACTAAGACTAAATAATTCAACTAATTTATTAATTAAAGTTGTCATGAAAGCAAATGGTGGAGCTAGAGGAGAATTGTCCCAGTACGGTTAGTCGAGATTCACTATATAGAGCGGGGAGGTGCTCTGTATCTAGCTAGCAAAGAAATCATTGTTTACTTAGTACTTGACTATAGCACAATAGTATATTTTATATTTGACAAAAAACACTAGAACAATTATTAAGTAGCGATGATAAATTTTCTATATTCTGAATTAATACAACGTTAACTTCTATATTTATTACCATTTTACCTTCTTTTACTCTATTCCTAAGCCACTAACCACATAGGATAACCTAAATTAAATAAAATAAGAAAGTAAGAAAATAAAATCATAATTAGTAGCGGTGAACAATTTTCTATATCTGACTTTTGGGTGATCATAACTTTTGGTTATTTCATTCAGTTCTTATTACTGTAATATCTATTAGCATTCCATCATACTAGACTTTTATAAACATACTGAGCAACTTATTCAAAAAAAGTAGGTACCATATTGAATATCATATAAGTACAGCGGGTAGACATAAGAGTAATTTCTATACCATTTAAAAGTATGCAGTAAACTAAGTCAGTTATTAGAATAAGAAGCTCCATAAAGCAATATCAACATTCTAATATAGGTAAAAATTAGGTAGTTTCACTTTAAAGAAATACTTAGGTTGGCTGAAAGAGATTTCTTTAGAGATAACTCTTCATTACTCACAGGTCTTGTTATAAATTAGGTAATAATAATTATAAGTGCAATAAAGATTATATCTATGTAAAATTTAATATCAAATTCTATTAACAATTTATTAGGGTAACGGCTAATTTGTGATATTATCATTTAGTAACAGTCATAGTAACAGAATTAGTTAGGAATGAATAAGGAAAGAATGATAGCGTTATAGTCGGGAGACAAACAATGATTGCACTTCTGAAAAGAATCTAGGTTACTATTATTCACAATCAGGGACCGCCCTAGAAATCACGAGCCCTTTCAGACCACATAAAAGCACGTCAGTAATGTAGGTTATTTCTATAGGTAGGAAAGGTTAACAAGGAATAACTAAGTAGACGATAGGTTTGAATATTTAATCGGAGCAAAGGATAAGATTTGATACATAAAAAACATTGGGTAGGTAACTTACATAATATAAAGAAATAGGTAGTTAATTGATATACATCGTTCAGCATTTTAGTATGGTAGAAGTAGGGGTAAGGGGGAGTTACAACTACTGAACGAACTATGTCGAATTCGCTAGAGAGAAAATCTCAAACTCACACAATCACTTCGCAATATCGCATACGAAAGTGGTTTGTCAAAACAACAATCAAAACGAAGCACGGACGCAGCTGCGTGTATCGCATTAAACTTTTCGTAATTGACTCCCAGTATGCTGTGTTAACGGGCACTAAGGCACTTGTCCCACTTGCGGCAATAGGGAATATATTTTTTTTTGTGTCAAATAAGTAATGCGTGAGAAATCAACTGTTATATTAAAACTTTTCTCTTGCGTTTTTTTCTCGTGATATAGTTGCTTGAAGTTAGCACGCATCAGCACCCGCCGAAAACGCCTCTATACAAAACGGTCATGATTTGTGACGTCACTTGTCACGTTTCAGGCGCATTACAGGCGCGTTTATTATGGAGTTAGCCAAGAATTTTCAAATATTTCCCTAAATATTGCGCTTAAGTACAATTATGTGTCAAACAAAATATTATTTCTTATTCGATATTCTATCTGACTGTTAAGTGGCATTATATCCAAAAAAAAACTTTATTTTCCCCTGATTTCATCGTGTGATAAAACTAAAATAATACATTTTTTTATTTTATTTTCTGTTCCATCATGTTCTTATACGTGTCCGTCGGCAGCGATCAAGCTCAAATTTATCAAAATCGGTGACTTATGCATGTTCTCTATTAGCGAGAAGCGAGTAGAGCTAGCAATCAGAAAAGAGTTTGGCGAGCAACGAGCTATAAGTGTGGAGACCAAGGACCACTGTGATATCTTGGTTTAAGCCATGATGTATTACAAACAAATAATAGGGGTTAAAGTATGAAACTGCCCATAGAGGCTCTCATATCTTTTATGATGTTAAATATTGCAGTATTCTAAAAAAAAAATTTTTTTCACTACGTATAATAGCAGCGTACAGCCGCCATGTTGGTTTTTATTATAACGCCACCTTCTTAAGAACACTTAGGCCGAAAAGACAAATCTAACGATATCTAAATCATAGAAATCCGTTCAGCCGTTTGAAAGATATGAGGTAATATAGTACATTACTGCAGCGGCATGCAACAGAGGCATTGAAGGACGAACGTGAAAATGTGGGCCGAGGCGAAGCCGAGGCACACATACGTGAGTCCATCAATGCCCAGTTGCGGCCAAGGCTTGTATAGTACTTTTCTCAAATAATGCGCGGAAATTCAAACCAAGTAGTAACTTTTCTAACATTTTATTTTTATTTAAAATTACAATAAGTAATTGAAAGTAACAAATCGCACCGTCTTGAGTTTCTACGTCTTTTACATAAATACTAAATATGTCGTTGCATCTTCATACACCGAAAATGGCAAAAATCAAACCTGAAACAAAAATAAAGAACGTGTAAAGTTGTGATGTTAGCTGTTTAACTAAAACAATGTGGTAAATTAGTACCTATATGTATAGGTAGGTACTTATCAATAAGTTGTACGAAAACTTACTTTTTAGGATCCAAATACACACTGTCTGATGCTTCTGACAAGAAAATTTGCACGTTTGGTGTAGACTTCCTACATTTATACCCTTGTGAATGTCTTTTGGGCATTGCAATTAGGTTTACATCTGGTTTACTTAATGTTTTTTGATTTTGGAGACAACATGTATTCTATTACAGTTCTTGCCGCTTCTTGAATTTCAGGTGGCGTCAAAATATCACTTTCGTCGCTTGAACTCATTTTTATATTAAATTTATTACATAATTTAAATCAAAGACTTGAAAGACTTGATTTGACAAAACAACAAACAATTTTAACAATAATAACTTCCCCCGCGCCAAGATCCATAGATAATACAATGATATTTTATGCCACCTGTCCGAATCGTATGTTACACTTAAGTTTTGTAACCAGGAATACAAATTAATAGGCGGGCGTTAGTGCGCTCATGACACTGTTACCGTAATTCGGAACTTTCCATTTGCAAAGCCAGTTCTAATTTTAAATACTGATGATGATCACAGACCTCATTGGCTGTCGTGTTTCATTGAAAATTTGGTTCCATTTCTGAATTACACGTGTATCACGTGTACAATGAGTTTCAGTACTAACATTTACGGTCAGACGCAGGCAATGTTTCTATGAAAATCCATTATTACACGTTAGTAATGGATTCTCATACAAAAATTGCCGGCGCGGTTTAGGTCTGTCCGGAAACTCCGATTTAGCCCGAAAAAGGTTGTCAAAATAATGTTCGAATTTCCAAGCATGTTTGAGAAAAAGAATATTAGATACAAACATACTTACAAGATACGCGCGAAAAACATAACCCGCAGTAGGGTAAAAATGCTTTAGTTACTTGTAATTTAAAAAAAAAACTGATTTTCTATTATTAACTTTAAAAAAGGATCTTAGAAGTGATTCCTTTTTTCGTTAGCAGAAATGATAACTTATTTCGTTGTTACTTGGCCGATACTTTTTTTCACTTTACACAATATGTAGCATTAGTTAACTTTTGTGTTTAAACTTTTGTACATAAAAGTTTTAAACGTTAACCCCTATAACCCCTATATCTTGAATCAATCCGAAGATAACCATCTGAAAAACAGCGTTACGGCTCCAACATCAACACCGTGACATAAATGCTGAGCTGGGGACTTTTTCTCCACTGTAGTTGTTACTCACAATAGGCATGATGACAATTTTTTTTATTTTATGTTACATAAATTACCTCTCAAAAAAAGAAACATTGGTAAAAGAATTAATTCGCTAGCATGAAAATTGCCCGAGATATCACAGTGTGAAATGCACACAAATGGACTCGCCCAAAAACGCTCCATACTAATGGCTTCCTAGTTGTGACGTCACGAATAAGTAGTTTGTATGCAACGAGTAGGAAATTTGTTTGGCAGCTATATTAAATATTGTGTTTATTAAAATAGTTTCTTAGACAAATTTGCTATACATTTTACGGACTAATTAAAGGTATCATTTATTTTAATAAATTTATACTTTTTAAATGGACTTGTCCACCCAACTTTGAAGGGTCATAAAATAAATAATATGCAATATATAAAACCAAGAGGTATACAAGCTACTCTAAAAGTTTAATATGTTTACGATTTTTATTAGTATTTCGTTATTTTATTCATTAGTCATCATCCCTATTCTAAAGTAGCAACTAAGTGTTTAATTTCTGTTTTTCTTTTCATGTGTGTTGTATGCATTGATATAGTGTGTGAAATAAATTATTTTCATTCAATAATCAAATCATACATAAACATTTTGTTGAAAACATCAACTTTTTAATAAAATGATCGTATCTAGCCATTTCCTCGCTGGCAGTGGGCGAGAAGCCTTAAACTAATAATATAACAGCTAGCTTAATAATTTGCTTAGCTTTGAAACGTGCTCATGCATTAATTGCAAGACGTGTCAGACAACCATAATCCGAGCATGTTGTTCTCTTAATCATATTATATTCGCTAATTATATTTAATTATGAACGCACGTGATTCGAAAAGTCGAGCTTATTACAGTTAATTTAATTATAGATACTTGTAGATTACGAAGTTCATTGCTTTACTTAAGACAATTAAGACAATATTTTTTTCCCTAACACTCAAGTTATTACAATCTAGCTAACGTATTTTGAACGACATATGTATTTATGACTAAAAGTTGTATTTATGGTGTTAATTCACTAAAACTTTAAGAATTGTGAAGCAATAGGGATGATGACTAATGAATAAAATAACGAAATACTAATAAAAATCGTAAACATATTAAACTTTTAGAGTAGCTTGTATACCTCTTGGTTTTATATATTGCATATTATTTATTTTATGACCCTTCAAAGTTGGGTGGACAAGTCCATACAAACTTCTCAGGCGTGACGTCATAACTAGGAAGCCATTAGTATGGAGCGTTTTTGGGCGAGTCAAAAGTTGTCATTATCCCTATTACGAAAAATGCGTACATTTTTGTTTACAAACATTATTTCTGTATTGTCTGGAGTATAATTATGAACTCACCTGAAAATATAAGACGATCCTGCACATAGCTGTTCCGAAGAACCATGTCTCTGTCACGTCCCACAGCACAGTAGGAGGTAAACAAATCAAAATCACCATAAAGTCCGCCACTGCTAGGTTCACTATGAAATAGTTCGTCACCGTCCTCATACTATGGTTCCTATACACTGCGGTACACACCAAAGCATTCCCAATAAGTCCTATCACAAACACTATAGCATGCGTAGCTATCAGCACCCATTCATAAGGGTGCGGAAAAATATATTCATTTAGCATCTCCATATATTCTTCTTTTGTCATATTACAAAACTCAGGATCGCCAACACATGGCTCATCGGTATAGTTAAACATGTCGTAATCCGCCGTCGTCTCTTCTGTATCGTACATTTTACCAAACTGTACTGTCTTATTATCAAAATCTTTGTCGTTTTTGGTCGAGTTGAATAGTAAACCATCTGTTTCATATGTACTATCTTTGGTTATGTTGCTTTTTACATTATTTACTTCTAAATTGAGACCTCTATCTAAATTGTCATTTACATTGATATCTGGATATTTTCTCTTACTTCTAACTACGTTGCTACAAAGACATAGATTCCATAGTAGAATCATGACGATCGTTTGCGTCTGCTTGTGAGACACCCCCATCTTCCTTTTTTTCGTCTATGTAAGCATCGTGTTAATGGCCAGCATTTTTTCTTTATCTTTGTATGTAAATCATGCTCGTTTCTTCTCCATTATTTTTTTTCATAATCTGCAGCTCATCATCTGGAACAAAGAAAAAAAATGTTAAAAATAAGCTCGCGAAAAGTTTGAATACTTTTTATGAACGCTTTCCGTTTCTTTACGAATATAAAACTTTTTCTACAATCTTACTCTAAAAGCTTGGAGATTACTTTTCTATGTTCTGTATAGATAGAGGGTAGGTATAATATTTTTAAGTGCTGTGAATTTGTTTCGAATCCAGAGTTATTTGAACAAGTTGGTAATTTATATTTTTACTATTTTGTATTATTTTTACTGTTGTCGTTTTCTTTTAAAAAATAAATGTCGTTACATTTTTTTGCGTGTACTCGTATACGAGTTGAATAACTCATGTAATTATATCTAATATTATTTTACTGGTAAGAAGTACGACTACAAAAGTACCTAATCACAAGTGCACTGTAAATAGAATAACAGAATATAATTTCATGATAAGTTCGCTCAAATTATTTGGAACGCATTCCCAATTTCTACAATCAATCAAAGCGCACCATATCATCAATCAATTTGACAATAACGTTGAGATCAGAACCATAATTAGAGGATATGGAGGTATTGTGCTCAATCGTGACAGTCATGGTATACTGTATATCGAGTTGCCTTCAGCAAATAATGGGTTGGTGTAATTGATGATGTAGGGCAACTACCTGTAATCGGATACGGTTACACATGTTTTATTTCTAGAGTTCGGTTTTGTTCTGCATGAATTTTTGGCTTTATAGCTTTTATTGATAGCATGTAAACTTTTCAAAGCTTTGAAAAATTTTGGAATATTTAGGGCCCATAGTTCGCGTTAGTGTATATTTTCTTTGCCCAGTAGTCTAGTATTTTTAGACGGTATCATTCATTACATTCCCTCGCATGCAGTCACTGTTAAAAGAAGATGCAAAGAATGCAAAACTGTTAAAATGGCCGTTTTTGACACATTTGCTATCTACTTCTACGAATGACTACGAGGGAATGTAGTGATATATACCTTCTAAAAATACTAGACCATAGGCCAATGGGTTAAAATTCTACGTAATCATCATCATCATCATATCAGCCGCACGACACCCACTGCTGGGTATAGGCCTCCCCTAAGGATCTCCACGACGATCGGTCCTGCGCTGCCCGCATCCAGCGGCTTCCCGCGACCTTCACCAGATCGTCGGTCCACCTTGTCGGGGGCCTACCCACGGAGCGCCGTCCGGTGCGCGGTCGCCATTCCAGAACCTTTCCGCCCCAACGGCCATCGGTTCTTCTCGCTATGTGTCCGCCCATTGCCACTTCAGCTGAGCAATCCTTCGAGCGATGTCGGTTACTTTAGTTCTCCTGCGGATCTCTTCGTTTCTGATTCGATCACGCAGGGAAACGCCGAGCATGGCTCTCTCCATTGCACGCTGGGTGACCTTGAGCCTCCTTATGAGACCCATAGTTAGCGACCACGTTTCACTGCCGTAAGTCATCACTGGCAGCACACACTGTTCATAGACTTTCGTCTTGAGACACTGAAAATTCTACGTAAAGTTTTATTAAAATAATTTTCTATTAACAACTTATTAAATAAAAACCTCTGAGGGCGCCGCTTTCAGTGGCATAGCTACCTTAAAACTCCAATAGCTGTTCAATTTTAAAGTCGTAGTTTATGGAAATGACTTGAGAATTCTCTCTATTTCATTGGATTATAAGATAACTAGCTTCCGCCCGCGACTTCGTCCGCGTGGACATTCGATAAAATCCTCATGTTTTCATTTCATTAAATTCTGATCAGCCGTTTTTACGTGATTAGGCGGGTTCCCACCAAGCGCGCTGCCTCGCGAGGCAGGACGTTTGCCGCACGGGCTTCGCACGAGGCTGCTCGCTTAGTGGAGACCCGCCTAATCACGTAAAAAGGCTTATCAGAATTTAATGAAATTAAAACATGAGGATTTTATCGAATGTCCACGCGGATGAAGTCGGGGGCGGAAGCTAGTTTATAATATTCAGAGTTGTATCCAGAGATATAAGTATCCCGTTCCCGTTCCCGTTCTCAATGGTTTTCAATGGTCAGCCTAATCACAGAATTTGAAGGTCCTAGCTTCAAAACTGAGGGACTTTAATACAAACTTTGGACCCCCGTTTCACCCCCTTGGGGGGTGAGTTTTGAAAAATCCTTTTTTAGTGCACCCCTGGACCTCATAAGAAACCTATGTGCAAAATTTCAAGTCTCTAGGTTCAGCGGTTTGGGCTGTGCGTTGATATCTCACTCAGTCAGTCAGTCAGTCAGGACTTTGAATTTTATATATCGTCGGCGGGCTGTGAAAAGCTCGTAAGTCGCAAAATTTAGTGAAAATCCCTTTTAGATGTTTTTCGTGAGAAAACCTCGTAATACATGCCTACGTCGAAAAAACTCGGATTCGAAAATTTAATGCACATGCGAGGTTTTCACAGCCCGCCGACGATATATAGATAACACCCTCATTTCTTTTTTATATTAGTTTTTTTTCAAGGAAATAAATAAAACTTGTAGAAGTTTCATCAGATTTATGATTAGTTCTTTGAATATGTAAGTTTTCCCTATCTGTAGCTTATTATTAGAATACCTGTATTACTTTTATGGACAATATTATTTAATTGTATTGTACACCGTATTAAAATTTGGGCAAATTAATATCCTACCCTCGGAAAACAACAATGTTAACACTTCAAAGGTTGATTGTGATTCCCTTTGAGGTTCTAATGAACATAAAAAATCTCATAAAACGGGTAAGTACAATATATGCTAATTAGTCGCCAGTTGTCCTGATATTCGCTCGACCTCCCAATTTTAAGGGTCTGTCGACACATTTCGGTGCCTATTTTATAGGTTAAACGAGTGTTTGGATTTGAGTCCATCGACAATTCATTAATGTGAAATTAAGACTCATTTTGGTGATACCCTCGTGGACGAAGAATTACTCCAACAGAATAACGTAGGTATGTATTAGATTGAAAGAAAGAAATAAAAAATATTTAATTACTACAAAATACTGTTACATTTTTAATTGACCTGGGCCCGGTTTCTGAAGTACTTAACGGTGGTTAATCGGAAGTTGAACTATATTGGCGGGGTCCATATTATCTGGTTAATTGTTAATTTTATTATTTTAAACCAGATAATGTGGACCCCTCCGATAAAGTAACTCGGAAACCGAGGGTCGGTCGTTTGATTCATCAGCGCACAACGCAAACCACTGGATGTATTGGGCTGGAAATTGCCACACAGTCAGTTACAAAAAACTTATCATCATTGATGAAAAAGTTATGGCAGTCCACTGAATCTCTCAACCCTTGATTTGTTATTTCATCAATTCTATCTATTTTAGTGCATTAGCTGACAATAATGCCATATTTTTTCTTTCATTCAACTACATGTTACCGAAAGAAGATTAAAACAATCGACGACTTGCTTTCAAAAACTTTAGCGAACAAACTTGGAGCATTACGTGAAAACAAAAGACGAATTACACGAAAGGAAAAATATCTCGGAGACGAAAGCGGATGGCAATCATGAAGTTTGGGAAGAATAAACAGCGGATGGGCATTGCGCACCAGGATTACCGGATTTGTATGCTAATCGCCTAATTTCAAACGGCATGGTGTTACAAGTTGTAGACTTGGCGTTTGTTATTTTAATTTCGAAGTTAGAAGCATAAAGATAACAATAGACTATAGTTCAACTTTAATTTTACAAGGTAAGGTTATGGAAAATCTTGTAAATTAGCTACAGCTGATGAAAGAGGCGATTCGTAATCTGAAGATGCGGGGTGGGTCTAATTTCGCCGGCGTAATTTTTGCAAACATAATTTCTCCTGGATTTCGTTTGGGGAAATAATTTCAGTCCTGGTCCTATTTTTTCGTAATTTTGTTATATTTTCTTTTATGATTAGTACAATCGAGAAGTAGCCCTCGTCTTATTAGTTGGTCATAACATAAATAAGTCAGTTGTTAAACCCTAATACTGAACAATTTAGCCACGACTTCATCTAAAAGAAACACTAGAAAATTGTGTGTGAAAGTAGACAGGAAGGTGAAAATGATGTAATTTTATAAGTCATAATTCGTTAGTTTTTAATAGTCCAACATTAAGTAACATAGCCACTTGTCATAAAGTTCTTCATAATGTGAAAAGGGATAATCTTGTAGATTTTGAGTCCATGCCAAGTGAGTCGATAATAGTCCGCAATGGTTAAACCATATGTTTGATATCCAATGCTGTGTTAACACGTAAAAGGGCACTTGAATTATGCAAACACACTCAGTATTGGATAGTGGCCAAATTATAAGTGATGTTTAAAGAGTAATTCTTCTCAATCAGTATGTAAATAGAACTTAAAAAAAGGAATTTACATATTGTACGTTTAGCGTTTTAGTGTAGTGAAACCTATCCATAACGATACAACTTTATTTTTCTCGTTTGTATACTTACATTGAATTGAAAATAGCATTTTAAGTAACATGAACAAAACAAGGCCTTACCAAATATATGTAATCTTATAGATTTATAAAACGTATTTCAATAATATCTATTTATTTCATGGAAAACCAGCAGCTGTACAAATAGGTGTAGAAAAAGCATAAGAGACAATAAGCTAATTATAGGTTTTCGCTTTCGCTTTTTGTATTGAGTTTGAGATTTCCCCATGATATACCAGATTCTGACTGCTTAGACCACACACATTCGCTCAGAACTCAGAATACACGGCTTAATGCATTTTGAATTATGCAAACGCATTCCAGGTCGGATTGTTTCGGCTATCATTACGCTTCCTAGTTGATCTCCTAAACGTTATTGCAGCCTGGTACAGTCAGCAATGGAAGTTGATTATCACTTTAGTACTTTTTACCCGACTGCGGGTTATGTTTTTCGCGCGTATCTTGTAAGTATGTTTGTATGTTTGTATGTTTGTATGTAATATTCTTTATTACCTCATATCTTTCAAACGGCTGAACGGATTTCTATGATTAAGATATCGTTAGATTTGTCTTTTCAGCCCAAGTGTTCTTAAGAAGGTGGCGTTATAAAAAAAAAAATTAAAAAATTAAAAAACCCGCCTGCATAAAAAGACAAGTCAACTGAAAAGATGGAAACAAGATTAAATAAATGTTAAAGGCAACATGTCATAATAACATGCCTTGTCTTGTCTTTTTATGCAGGCGGGTTTTTTAATTTTTTAATTTTTCATAGTAACTTTTTTGGCATAAGCTTCAAAACAAAAACATTCTGTCAAAAAAGTTGCTATGACAAAGTATTAAAGTGTTAAACAATTTTCGTTGCTGACTGTACTGGTAGGTGCAATCAGGTAGGTACCTCGATATGAAAGTGGTGATATTTTTTTACAGTTATACAAAATTATAATGACATTTATTTGTAATCAATAAATAAAGACAATACATAGGTAAAGGAAATAATAAATCTGTGGTGTTTGGGAGAAACCTGGGACATTTTACAGACAAGTTAACTACAACGAATTTACAAACACGAAATGGATGAATCCTGAACTACCATGTGTTCAAGTAAGAAAGGAGAGCGGAGTCTCCTGGCACAGGCATCTTATTGCTTAAAAGGGGGCTTCAATAATTATTTTTATTTTAGTCATAAATAAGAAAATGAATAAAAAATATTTTATATTTTATTATTTTTATTTCAACAGCTTAATTGAGTGAATCAACTTTTTGTTGTTTTGTGGCATTTCTTAAAATATCTACGTGAACCATTTTTATACGAAGTTAATCTGTAGTTGCAAATACTCTCAGCTAAATAACTTATAAGAAAACTTAAAAGAAAATTTTAACGTGATTTTAAAGAAAAACATAGGTGACCCAGGAGACAACTCCTATTTTTCATATAAAGGCTGGGGACAAAATTATTGTCCCCTGGGTCACCCATGTCTTTCTATAAACCATTGATTATTTTTATACAGAACTAAGTATGTTTTATTGGCTATGAATCTAAATATCGAAAAATATAGATTTTTTACAAAAGCGTTATCTAGTTTTGTTTAAATTTATGAAAATTTACACATGGGTCGATTTTTTCCTTACATAAAAAAGTTGATTCACCCAATTCTATCACTTCTGGTGGACTAATCAAGTAATGGATATAAAAAATACAGAAAGAAATAATAACATTTTATTACCCAACTAAAAATTACCAAATTGGAGTTAACAAGTTTCTTCCAAGTACCACAGAAATAATTTAATACGTTTACAACAAGTACGAGTCTTTAGGTTCATTTTTGAGTTATAAGGTCAAAGGTACTTCAATACATACCTATAAGCTTTATGTTTACGCACAAATAAACGTGTCACATATGTTATTTGTTATCAGAAATGTGTGTGGAAGGTGAGAATTTCCCTGGAGAGGTCCTTATTGAGACGAAGGGCTTTCTCTAGAGACCCCGTATTCTGATGATTTAAGCTTTTGCCGGTTTGTATGTAGGTACCACTGAGGTATATGTTTTACGTAGTTACTAGAGTAGACAAGAAAATTTTTGCTTATCTACCATGGACCGAAATTCATAAAATTGAGGCGGTTGCTTTCGATTTCTGGCAGAAAATAACTAAAATCAACATGGCCGAAAACGTTCCGTGTAAGAAAAACACACGCTCACAAAGACTATACAGGGTGTTTGGTAATAGCCTTCTAAAGCCGAATATGGTAGATAGGGACCTTCAAACTAAACAACTTTTACTATGGGACCAACTCTGAAATCGCGAAAAAAATCAGCTGTTTCATACATTTTGATATTTTCGTTATTAATTTTTGTATGAAACAGCAGATTCTTTTTTTCGCGATTTCAGAGTTGGTCCCATAGTAAAAGTTGTTCAGTTTGTTGTATCTACCATATTCGGCTTTATTAGACTACAGCTTCCGCCCGCGACTTCGTCCGCGTGGACATTCGGAAAATCCCTAGGGTACCTTTGACCGGGATAAAAAGTATATCCAGGCTATTAACTATATTTGTGTCAAATTTCATCAAAATCTGTTCAGCCGTTTTTGCGTGATTGAGGAACAAACATCCAAACATCCAACAAAATGTCACATTTATAAATATTAAGTAGGATTACCAAACACCCTGTATAGATAGGGACGGAAGCTCTGAAACAGAATAAATAATTGGCTCCAGGAAGCACTTGATATTCATTTCTCTTGATTGACTCTAAGTGGGCAAACTAAACTACTTAAGTATAACTTGAAAATTAATTAAGTCTTTTGTTATGGGCGTCGTGCGAAAATTATAATGTTTATTGACGATGTGGTCAAATGGAGTGTCTTTCTTGTAATGCAGGATCACAATTGAATCGATTATTTCGAAAAGGGCACTTGTCCATATCCAAGACATTTTTAATGGTAAGTAGGTATCTCTTAAAGATTATGTATGTTGCCACATGTAACTTCTTTTTCCATAAGTTAGTACGCTATCGAAATATTCGTTTAGAACTAAAGAGGCACTAATTGTCTTTTGTTTTTTTAGTCTCTTGCAAAATTTTCAACTTACAGTATGACAAGTGGCCTTTTAGAAATCATCGATTATATAAAATAGGATCCCGATTTTGAGTAGGTAAGATGGAGCTCAAGACTAGACCAGAAACCACTAGACCATTAAGGCAGTTAATACACGCTGAAATTTTAATCATTTGGTTCTCGCAGTGGGGTGGTTCCACACATGATTACAAGCAAATTTTACTATGGGGCCAACCCTCTTAGTGCGAAAAAAAATCAGCTGTTAAGGTCGAGTAAGTATTGCGCTTTTGTATGGAACAACTGATTTAAAAGTTGCTTGTAATCATGAGTGGAACCACCCTACTGCGGGAACCAAATGATTGAAATTTCACGCTGTATTCATATTTTTTATTATTTATTACATTTTTAATCATAACATCACCAAATCATTCACTTTCGGTTAATAAAATCGGTAATGTATATGTTTTTCTGTGCCCTTGAGAATTAATCATGTAATAATACTTGGCATAATATTCCAGAAACAGCAAACATCAAATTAACGAAGGCCAGTACTAATGGGGCATACTAGCTATACAGTCGAATAGTGGACATGGGCAAAGGGAAAAGACAGTAGGTTAGCTTGTGTCACAAAAGAGTAATTTTATTCTTTATTCCAATCCTTTGATAGAGAACACGGAGACAAAATGTTAAATAGGTATTCTGTTGGTATATTGTAATTTGTAATGTCAACAACACAAACAATGTCCGTGGTCTACAAGAAGTTTTCGAGAAGAGCGTACTAAAAAGTTTAAGATTACAAGTGAGACAACATTGTAGGAATGCGCGATGTAAACAAAATTTCCTTAGTTCTTACGATGCGTTATGTAAGTTCGGTTCGTAGATTTCTACGATGCAAAGGGAATAAGAATAAGGGAATATTCATATTGACAAGTTCCGGCCGTAGAACGGCGAACTACTTGTCGACTACTCGAGTCGCTTGGCTCTTAGCAATAAGCGAGGCTCCTTATAGTGTGGCCTTAGCCTTAATATTCCACAGTAAGGTATATTTTTATAAACATGCTAGTGCTACATCGAGCTGTAACCGAGCAACAAACGCTCGAAGATAACAAATGTATTCGTTCTACGGCTGACGGCTTGGATCCGGCGCGGTGTAGCGGGAGTCATCCATTAGTTTTTTCAATACAGTTGCTCGAAAATGTGAGCTTACGATGACAGTCGAGCGTGCGGAAAGTTGATTTTACCGCACGCCGTGCGTTTTTGTTTACGGATTAGTACAGCGTGCGGAAAGTTGACTTTACCGCACGCCGGCGCCGTGCGTTTTTGTTTACGAAAGGTTTTTTTAATTTCTACTAGCTTCCGCCCGCGACTTCATCCGCGTGGACAGTAGAAAATATAGCAACCATTTTTAAATGACCCCTTTATTGTATGAAAGCTAGTACTATGGAGAGTTCAAGCTGTTTCCCTGGTTCCACCCACCTGAATTTGATGAAACATAGCTTAGATTTTAAGTTGGACCTCTATCTACTAAATTGTGAAAAAACCATCAAAATTAGTTTAGCGGTTTTTGCGTGATTCGCGCACAAATATTTAGAATTTACAGTTTTATTATATGTATAGATTACAATTTCAGTAGTACCTATAATGTTTTCTCGCAAATGTATTGAAAAACGTAGTATGGCACACGGTTGTTAGGGTTTTTAAAACCTCCTTACCAACCTTGTATCATAAACTACTATTGTTTTTCGATCCTGAATAAATGTGTCCTAAGAAGGTACTGACTTAAAATTTACACAGGCAGTCGTTTGTTTTTATTGGAGGTCCCTTTTTTAGCTGCGCTGTGATTGGCACATCCCATTAACCAGCACTTTGTGAGTACGCGTAAAAATTGAATTAATACTTTTTTTATCTTCGCTATTCGGTAGAAATTAATGGACACAGTTTGACGCGGGCCGGCCGAAATGAAAAACAACGTGTTATTTTAATCCTACTGTGATTAATCGTTGCATTGTCGAATGATATTATGGATTTTACAAAATCGAGATATATCCATTTGATTTATGTAGAAGCAGTTTTTAAGCTTTTAACTTTGGCTAAAATGGGTAAAAAATAGTCTGAAAAGAGATGGTCCAAAAATGTATGGAGCCTGGGCCAGGTCTATGTACGGCATAGAAAAATGAAGGAAATGAAATTTTATGTCGATTCAGACTATTCAATTTTCATGATTTAGCTTTATTTTCTGGCTCAAAGCATTTTAAAATACTTTGTGACATTTATACCGAGATGGCGGCATGATGGCGGCATGTCAATGTCATTTTGACAACTCAATCTATATATATCTCATGATTTGCAATAATTTTAGAAATGGATTTAAAACTATTTATTATATTTGGTTGGACTGACGAAATAGTTTTTACAGTGATAAACCTAGTGGTATCTACCCAAATGCGACATACCTAACCTATAAGTACCTATAAGTAGTGCGTGGAAAATCTCAACATAAATCATCGATGAGCCAAATTTTTTTAAATATTTCTATTTTTCTGAGAATCCTTATATTTTTTCCTGTTTTTTGGTGTGCCGTACATATACCTGGCCCTGATTGGACCTTCTCCTTTATTTTAACACTTCATAGGTACTAATCCCAAAAACAAACGAATATTAACAGTACTAAGTACAAATGTATCACAAGTTCAATAATGTAGAGGTAGTAAGGAAAACACTTTTAACAATTCAGCAATTTAATGTTTTAGAAATATTTTTATCTTTTTTTATAATCCTGTACAAGTTAGAAAGTCAGCTGTGGGTGGGAGGAACATGTGCGACCGACAGACAGGCAATTCGTCATTATTTGGTTTACTAATGGCCGTTCCCAATAACCTATCCGTAGTGATAGGCAGGTTATTAAGCAACTGTAATTACCCGTTAATTAACAAAAATACAATTCGTTTCCGAAAATGGGGCATTTACACGGGTCGATTATCCAGGCGACTTTTAGTCGAACGAATAGGGCTTTTTGACAACAATCGCTTCTATAATTGAATCGCAAACCTAATTTCAATGAGATGGCGAATCAATTTTACAAGTTATTGTCGATAAAAAGACTAAGACACTAATTTGGCTTAAAGCGCCTGCCAAGTCGCCTGCAAAGACGACCAATAAACCAGCCTGCCTAGCATGACCGATTTATATCGCGTGATATAGCGTTTTATCACGTTTAACTGTCAAAAAGACAAAGGAGTGTGACAGTTGAGTGTCGATAAAACGCTATATCACGCGATATAAATCGGCAATGCTAGACAGGCTGTGTAGTGTACATAATGTACTTATATCATGCATGATAGCTTGTTCCTAAAAACTAAACTATGATTTCGGACGTTTCATTTGGTGAATAAGATTGCAAATCAAACGTCAAATATTATCTGTGATCAAACAAACTTCTATAATCAAACCGCGCACGCGTCCAGCGCCTTGCGTCTCGGCAACCACTCTGCGCGCTATCTCGATTTCAGCCTTTCAATCCGTGTCGTATCGTACACTATGATCACGCAGTGGCATTGACGTCGTGGTCAAGGGTTAATATAATCCAGATTCCAGACACAAATCCGTAAATTACTAGCGAGAGGGAAGATTGACGGGATAGAAGTTTCACAGTTATTTCATATATCTATAACATTATGCGGGGACCACGCGTGCCTTCATAAGATAAAAGTTCGGAGTTGTCGTTTAATACTACGACGACTTATCTGATAATCGCAGGCTTATAATAGGGTGCGTGTATACTGGGGCTTATCTGTACTATGTTACACTTACAGTTTAAATCTCTGTTTTATTTTATGCAGCGCTCACATTTACATATATTTTGTATTCTGTCCGATTACATGTGGCTTGTTTAATTAACAAGTTTTGCGTTATCTATAAATTATGGATCTACTAATTGTTTGGTGAAATGTTCACGTCACTCAAGGTCACTGAAGTAGCTTTAGCTTTAAATTGTATAAAATTGTACTATTATAAAATTTACCTTAATTTTACAGGGTTCGTGTTATTGCATTAACCTTATGTTCATTTGAAAAAAAACATCATTTAGTACTCTAGTTCGACTGATTCCTGAGAAATATGCATGAAGTTCATCAAATTATAGGTACTATGCGCGCCAAATAAGAATAGTACTGTCAAACGGCAATTTTGATCTTTGTTCCTTTTCTTGCACATTCCTACACCCTGAAATGGAAGCGAAACGCAAACAAAAATGGCCGCTTTGACAGTACTATTTTTATTTGGCTCGCATAGTAATTTTTACACATAAAGCACTACATTTTTCGATTTCACTTTCTCTTCTTTTACATTTTGATACATGTTGGTCCCATAGTAATCCATATAACAGTTGATATGTCTGGCTTTTATTATCGGTTACAATGTTTTGTAGCAAACATACAAATTTCACAAAAAGGCACTGTTTCCGACGTAAATTAAGTAAATAACTTCTCCTCATAATTATTCTCCCGCAAGAGAAAGGATATAAATTACCCTCCATTTATTGTCAATGGAACAAGACCGAGACAGTGAAACCGCTATTTGCTTCGGTTGCTTACAGTTTCCTATTTTTAAGAATAAAATGGTAGATCTTGAAGCTGAAAAGATATTAAAGATTTTTTAGATTAGACAACGTGTTACAAAACAATCCCTATATGCCGAATATGCGGTAGATTACACGTTATGATATTTTCGCTGTTAATTTTTTGTATGAAACAGCAATTTTTTTTTGCAATACCTATCAGAGTTGGTCCCGTAGTAAAAGTTGTTCAGTTTGATGGTCTCTATCTACCATATTCGGCATTTAGGGCTTTTTAACACGTTGTATTTAAACAATAATATGAATTTGTTATATGAAAATTAGACCAAAACGCTCGTTTTCTAAATTTGATCCAACCGGAGATCGAACCTGGGACCACTAGATGGCGACACCTTGAGAACGGCGTACAAACCACTCGACCATGGAATTCTTGTATACCAATATTACCAATAGGTATAGCCATAGCAAATTCGAAATATGTATACTTAAGCCTTTTTTGCACTGGCAAGAGCTGAGTTTCTCCACTAGTAGTAATGATTACGCTATGCTACTACATGAATGCTAACTTCTAAATACGAATTAAGGCGAGGCCAGTTCACGAAATTTACTCTTTCACTATGTCTTTAGAATAAGGTTGAATATTGCATAACTTTAATTGACGCTTCGCCACAAATTTGACAAATTTCAGTACATTTTTATTGATTTCTGAAATACTGGATCTATTATTAAAAATGTACACGGTTATTGTGTTAGATCGATAAAAAAGCTATCCTTTTTGCATAAAAAATCATATCACTGTCGTTGAAAATTACGAAATCTGACGATTTGAAATTTATTTCTATTAGTTTTTATGGTGTTATTCAGGATTTTTTTACAAAGTTACCATGCCATTTTCTGTTCGGTTACTCTGCTTCTTCGTTTCTTTTTCAGTCTACAGTAATTTTTGTGAAGTAGAATTTTACATCAGTTCTTCACATTGGAAGTTCAAAAATCAGATCGTGAACTGGCCTCGCCTTAACTGAAATTCGTCCATGACATTGCACATATATTCCAAATAAATGCGGCACCGCTGCAGAGGAGACATCGCCGAAGTTTCGTCGCGTTTCCGCCCTCGTCGCTGTGAGCCGAGCGATAACCGCTTCGAAACTTGCGAATTTCCGCTCCACTTCGGAGCCTCGTTCCAATTCAATATGCACGCCGTGTAAATACAATGTGAAGATATTGTCACGGTAATATATCGGGTCATTCTAAACATACCATCCAAATTTTAAGGATGTGTCCAGTCCATGAAACTAAACAACTTTCTCTAAGAAACATATTGTGTCGAATTTCGCCACAAAATTTTGGTCATACCATACTAAATTGATCACGTGATCTCTTTGATTTGTATGGATAGTAGTTTTTTTTTACATATTTGGCGATGTGTTCCTTAGAGTCGTTCAGTTTCTTGAACTGAACACATCCTCAAAATTTGGATATAAGAAGAATACAAAATGATCCTGTATATTGCATAGACAAAGGCCGCGGCCATGCATATACACATAATAGAATGGAAGTACAGAAAGTCGCTATCAGGAGGAGGTGACTTTGCTCTAAGCAAAATAAAGTAAGAATTTGCTTCAGCGATTAGCTTTTCTGAATTCAAAATAACAGCTCAACACTCAATAGTCGATGATGATGATGAAATTGAGTGATACTGGCGTCTGCAGATATTGCAATGAGGAGCAGGAAACTCCCAAGCACCTCTTATGTGATTGTGGACTCCTAATCCACAAGCGTCGACACGTAATCGTCCCGGAAAAAAAAGAAATAAAAATAAAAATTCGTAAAACCAGGAAGATACTAGACTTCCTGGACGCCCGCCGCAGGGCTTAAAGAGTTGCTATAATTAGGTGGCGAGTCACAATAGATCTTTTAGGTTTCAGTGACTGAAGACTGCTCTTTTAGGTCTCTGTGTTATGGGCTCTACAGCTCTATCAGAGCTGCAGAGCCCATAACACTCAAATATTAATAATAACAGTCGATAAACATCTAATGAAAATCAGTTGATAAGTATACATGGTATCTCATGCCGTGTTTGCCAATATTCATTCGCCCCCTAGCAAGACCACCGGTCTTGCTAGGGGGCGAATGAAAATGAATATTGGCTTACTGCATTGGAAGGCAAGACTTGTAGTATTTTATGATCGTTAGAAAATCCCTAAAAATCCTTTATCTTTTCCAGACCGATTATATACAACTTACAACGTTTTCGGATTAGATGTCTAGCGTTTATTAACGATTGTTAGAGACCCATTCTACAGAATAACTAATTAGTACAAGCCCATTCTTCTAGATTCACTACCTATAAAATAGATTTATGATCAGGTGCCCAATCGCGGTAATTCTGAACGATAAAACCAAAAACGTTACGTTGTCATTTAGGTTATATTTACCTAAAAATCTTTCGTTTAGCTTCGTAATTTTCACTTAAATTGTCCCAGATTGTAATCCTAGACTCCTTAGGCAGAGTATTCAACAATTTTAACAATACTAAAGCGAGTTATTTTCTGTTAACGAAACTGAAACGGTAACGATTTAGCTTTGGTTTTATCGTTGAAAATTAGCGCGATTAGGCCCCTGGTATTGGTAAATCCACAAAGATGAAGGTAAAGAACGTTCTTTCATCTGTCCGCAGCAAATTGTTGAAGATCTAAGTGGGTAGTAGGTACCTACTTATATCATTTTTATGCTTTGAAACAAACACAAGTTTATTCATGCATAACTTCAAAACTCTGAAGAGAGTTTTGTATGAATAACGAATAACTAATGTTCAAAAACTTTGGTCCATTAAACGCCGATTGAACAAGTAATATTGAAAGTTTGTTTCAAAAGTTGACTTGAACATTGTTTTAAGCAAATTTTGTTGGAATTACTTTTGTAAGTGTTGGTGATTATGTAAAAAAAGAATTGTAGATAATGTGGAGGCTGTTTTATTCAAGATAGCGCGATAACTTTTAAAGTTATCTCGGATTGTTGGGTTCAACAAATGAAATTTATACTTAAGTACTTGCCCCTAATAAACATAATTGGATAACTACGATGCGGTACATGTTAAATCATAAAATTTACTAAAAGTTTCATAGGTTGTTAGTAAAAAATAAGACGAACATTAAAAGATTGAAAAACTCTTTATTTAAACAAACTTAAGAATTTGGTGCTTTTGAATTGTCTATAATTTCCTACCGCCTGAGCTTAATCTAAGGACTTAAAGGTATTACTTTTCGATACAAATTAAAGAAATAAAATCTATATTAGGATAATTTATATACAAGAAAAAATCGACTCGCCCGTAGCACCTCAAAAGTGCAAAATTCAATAAATAAAATCTATTTTTATCACCTTAATATTATTTTCAAAGAAATTCACGCTGTTCCAAAAAGGGGGATGTTTCAAAAACGCCAAGTCACCGTTGCTTGGCAGAATAAGATTTGATTTAGCCAGAAATTTTCATCCACTACCTCGACACATCACTTCGGGATCTATATCTGACACGATTAGTGGTTTTCGTTTTTTCACCGAATCAAACACAGTAGGTACCCACTCGCTTGCCTCGCTTCTGAAATTAATTTGAACTTTGATTTGTCAGCCAATTTTCAAATATTCCGTACTGGGATGGTTAAAAAAAACTATCCAAGTTATTACAAAAGATTCCTAAACACTGTTTAACTAAACACATGTTTAAATGTAATGCTGTCTCTTTCAAACAATATTGTCAAAAAAGTGACAGCATCACATTTAGGCATGTGTTTAGTTAAACAGTTTTTAAAAATCTTTTGTAATAACACGGGTTATGTTTAACCCACAGTATAATAATATTAATTCTGTAAAATGTAATTGTGAAATGTAATTATACATTTAGATGTTCTGTGGCCACTGTTTTTTACACTATTAGTTAATTTAATAGTGGGTAATTTTAATTATTTTTATACAGTTTTGGTAAAAAAGATATTAAAGTTTCTTATCTAGATAAAAGTCAAGAGGATTGTATTTAAAAATTTGCGTAAAAAATCTATCACAATCGAGTGAGCGAGGCGAGTGTGTTACGTTTTACTCTTCGATCAAGAATACTATCTAGATGTCCGGTCAGAGTTTCAAAAATGGCACCTCAAATAGAGTCCCACTTACAAACTGGCGCTTATTTTGCACAAAGTAAGTGATAAAAGTTGTGTTATTGTACAAAATACGCTTATTTAGTACAAAATAAGTGATATAAAAAGTGAGTTTGTACAAAATAAGAGGTGATAATGTACAAAATAAGCGCCAAGTTTGTAAGTGGGGAGCTATTTGAGGTGCCATTTTTGCGTACTGTTTTAGTTTGTGAAGCGTTATCTAGGATATTCTTTTTACTTCACAAAAAGTTAACGTACTAAACTCAGTTCATCGTTCGGTATACGTTTTTCCTCATTCACACTTAAGAAAAAACCGACTTCAAAAAACCTACCTCTAAAAAGCAAGAAATAATATTCGTAATAATAAAAATACGTCTATTAAAGTCGGGTGGGGCTGGAGTACAAATACCTTTTTTTTATTCTAAAAGCCCCAACCAACTTCAATAGACGTATTTTTATTATTACGAATATTATTTCTTGCTTTTTAGAGGTAGGTTTTTTGAAGTCGGTTTTTTGTTTTTTTTTTTAAACAATTTTTTATTTTTAGTGTAGGTACCTTGTAGGTAAGGTATATTATATAATTATGTAGAAAAATCGGCTCAGCCAAACGTAAGATAATCGCGGAGAAACATACTTAAATACGGGTCAAACTGAGAACCTCCTTTTTTGAGTCGGTTAAAAAACTACACTTAAGATATCCCTCTTCCAACAAAAAAATAATTATCTTATTCAGTTCATAAACAAAGAAGTAATACGACCAATCATCGAGGTAATTCACACAAAATCATACTATTCTATCATCTATTTTCGTGCTTTTTTCAAAATTACTTGAAAAGTACTGAACCGATTTCCAAATTTTAAAAAATGGGACCAACTTGGGAGTATACCTAATGTAATAACGTTTGAATCATTTCAATCGGTCTAGCCGTCTTCGAGTAATCACGTGTGTATGTTTACATACACAAAAAAAAAAAATTACAGACGAACATAGAACCTCCTCCTTTTTTGGAAGTCGGTTAAAAATAGTAAACAACATTGTTTCCCTCACAATAAATTAATCAAACGATTAATTTTATTGGTTTCGAGGGTCAATAGACAAACACAAAGCCCGTTTTGTGAAAACCGTACAAAACGATCGGGCGGTTAAAATTTTACGAGTTAATTAACTTTTGGACGAGTTTTGGAGTTGTAGTATAAAACAGTTTAGGGTTAGATCGAGGTGGGAATTGAATAAAGCCGATTAATTACTCGATCGATTGATCAAATTGCTCTCACTTTTGTTTTATCGGAAATATCCGAGACCTACATTTTCTTTTACAAGAAACAGATTAAATAGTTTTACTGTTTAATTTGTGACTTGCACATTGCTTTGTGTTTTCCAAATTGCTCCATGTGTAACCACTCAACAACATAATAAAGTATCTTTAACATGATGAAGGTATAATAGATCGATTTTACCATATGAGACCTGTTTCTTTCAACCTTTTTTTATCCCCATCCAATCCTTTAACCCTTATATAACGTATTCAAGCTTTGTAAGGTATTCTTTGAGGTGTCAACGCATTTATCATTTCTGGCTTTCTCGTAAGGAGAGTTCCGAATATTTCATAATATTGAGGTTGGCAAATTTATCAGCTGCTCATATTTTATCAGCACAAAAGTTTTATAGCGATTTGTCAATTATTTGTCAATGTTAGTTATTTGAAGCTGTATAATGATTGATGTCATACATGAAAACATGAAACAATGACAAGAAACAATCACACATAAGGTTCGTCAGAAGAGATTACTATTATTATCAATAAGGTCGCCCTTTGTGTGCTTTAAAATGATTTTCGTATCATTGTTATTGTTTATGTTTTTTTTCTATTGAACTTTTATAACCAAAACGTAATGACAACAATACATGTCTCAAGACAATTTGGAATAAGATGAGCTGGATGTTGACAATACAATGTAAATGATCAATAATTTAAAAAATTAAAGAGATTTTACGTTACGTAAAAACAATTTTTATAATAATCATGAATTCGTGAATTCAAAGATTTTTCAGTAGGTCTTAATTTTAGCTTTGATAGCCTTTATCAAATCTTTTGGAAAATGGATGTGACGTTCTGAAATATTTATATCTTATTTTGCTATAGGTAGGTACTTTGTCACTGTAAAAGACGGAACTTATAAGTTGAAGTCCTTATTTGATTGTCTTGTAGACTTGTACTGTTCATCTTTTTCATTAAGTAAACCTAGTCAAGTAAACTGTATGTTTTATCAAAAATGTGGTCAACATAGACTGGATTTACATAGCTTGGAAACTAATTACCAATAAAATAATCTTTAGTTAAATGAAAGAATATTTTCATTTTCAATCCATATGTCCATCAGCCATTTTTAATGTCCCCATTGTTGGGCACAGGCCTTCCTTATGGGTGGTAAGGAGGATGGGCCATAACGCACCACGCGGGTCCAATGCGGATTGGTGGGTGTTAACGACTGCAAATGCAGCCGGGACCAACGCCGTAACGTGCCTTCCGAAGCACGGAGGAGCTCGAGATAAAAATTTTGGTCACCCATCCCATGACCGACCCTTGCGAACGTTGCTTAACCTCCGCAATCGCTGGGCCAGGCGCTAAACCACTGCGCCACCGAGCTCCTTTCAATTTATTCATATAAATAATTATTATTTAGTTCTACAATCGAACCCAGACCCACACAAAACCGCGACGTTTCATGAAATGAAAGTAAGCAAGACAGGATTATAACTTAATCGTTTACAGCTGAAGTTAAGTCATTTAAACTTGAAGAATTAATTATCGCCTTCTTATTATAGACTTAAGAAATATATTGGGTTTGGTAAACAGCCTTGAGATGTTGAGGCTGAACTGTTTTTAAGTGGCAATGAATAGATGGATTTGCTGCAGTTTTTTATGCACAACGGGATAGTGCTAGGCCTTCACCTCACCTGATGTTAAGTGACGATAAGGCCGACACTGAACTGAACTACTACTGAACTTACTATTTTACCTCTAACTACCGGAACACAACAATTTTTAAATCGTTGTTATGGCGTCATACTTTCAGACTTAGGTAATGCTGGTAGCTAGCCAGACGGGCTTGAAATAAACCCTACTACCAACCCAAAAGTACAAATTAAATCTGGGAATTAAACCCGGGACCCGTGCGTCTTACACGGGTGGGCGAACCACTAGACTATCACAGAGTATGCGGCTTAAGGTTTTAAAGTTGTACAGACGACAGCACAACAGACTATACATGTTGCCTTGAGACCGTTTTTATGCCCTTTGCCCTACGTTATAAATCTATATTTAATAGATTCTAATAGTTCTAATAGTTCGTATCGTACCTACGCTGAGTCAATCTCTCCTTTTACATGTGGTAAAACTAGATTCTGTCCGAGACTTCGTCCAATTCGTGGACATTTGAAAAGTCCCTAGGGAAACTTTGACCAGTTATAAACTATCTGTGTGCCATAACCAAAACTGTTCAGCCGTTTTTGTGTGATTCGGTAACAAACATCCAAATAAACAAACTCACATTTATAATAACATTACTCGTTTAAAATAAGATAATAATAACAAGTAAGAAGAAGTAATTTAGTAATATAATATGGGTAAGTTATACCTAGGTAGAGATTCTGTATAAGTTGAACGGACGACAAAATCAAAAGTTATTCGAAAATCTCTAATTAATAAAAAATATTCGACAAAAGTAATACTTGCATATTTGTTTAGTACTTGACTTGAAAAATTTCCAAGTAGTGACACACAGAAAAACAAATATTTAAGTAGTTGCGATCACAATGACTCTCAAAATATTGCTTGCTTGTTCATTAATATTAGCTTACTCTTCAAACCAATTTTTGTATTTGACAAACAATTTGACTGGAAATGTTTGCTTTGTATAAGTTTGTTTTAAATTAGTTTTGGTTAGAGTTCGAAAAGCGGAAGCTTGATGACGTCCCTCGTTGCCCGTGACACCACTGCGTGGCACTACCAGTAGTGTCATGGGTAATTTTCCTTCTAATCATTTTAATAAAAAAAATAAAAATATCTAGTCATAGAAAATGCTTGGAAACGTTAAGCAGCTTTTAAACAAGTAATTTATACGATGGATGGATGACTCTTCTTTCCAAAATATGTCCCTAGCACAGGAAAAAAATATATTTGTCTGTCCCTACTATCAAAAGCCTGTATTCCCATTTGTCCCCATTGATCGTGGTACAGAACTTCGGCTTTTGTCATATTTATCTTTCCGCGAAATAATTTGAATGTCAACGTCTTATCGACATCTTTCGTTACGTAAAATGATTAATAGATAGCAGGTATCCAACTAAGGTATAAAGAAATTTTCAACACACTTGCTCGTAAAGTGAGCCCTAATACATCGCTTTTAGGGCCATAAACCGAGCTATAACAAACGCGTACAATAATATTAAAACTAGTACATTATAGAATTAACCCAACGAAGTTAAATTAGTACCTTACTGCAAGTTCTATACGAGTAAACAGAGCATTCCCAATTTAGCCGGGTAATACAGTTTTTTTTGACAACAAAGAGGTTTAATGCTGCTGAAAATTCATATACATTTATGGAATAAATAAATGTGTAAGTCCTTAATTAAGTCAAATAAATATTATAATTATCATCAAATTATTCATAATTCACAATATTTTGTTATTTAAATATTAAAATATTTGCATTTTGTCACTTAAAATTATAATTTTGAAGTATTAGTAGTAGGCTGTATGCTCCTCACCCCTTTGTTCGCAAAATGTTCTTGCGTTGGGCGTGTGAAAAAAAAAACAAAAAAAAACATGCGCGCTTTTTCCCATAATTAACATATTTTGTTTTTGCCATATTTGTTGCTGTGTGATAAATTACTTTGTTTTTTCCTCGCAAATGTGTTGAAAAACGTCGTATGAAACTCGTGAGCTCTTGCTTATTGCACACTCGGCTGAGTTACGCCCTCGCCTGCGGCTCGGGCTGCAACCCACAGCCTTGTGTGCAATAACCTAAGCTAACTTGTCTCATAATGTACTATTATCAAACTGCAGCCATCTGAACCGCCTCTCATTCAGTTCAAGTTTTTAATTATAAATTCATTCTCACCTAATTTATGTTTGGTATGTAAACTAAAAGGTAGTGGTTGAGCTTTAATATTATTGTTGAAGCTCAGCGCAATTGATCCCGTTAACAAACCAACAATGTTCAAACTTAGCACATTTTCATGCGTCTAACATCAGTACATTTTCATCGCATAAATAACCTCTATGCTCGGAAAGACGGAATAGGCGATCATGGATAAATATGCCAGAAATGTCTGGTATTCCAATGGCAAAAGCATCGAATTCAATTATTCAACTCGTTTTATTTCTCACTGCTGTGTAGGCACCGACGGGAATTCAAATTGTTTAGATTAAATTACTGCCTTATTTTATTGAGGCGTGTAGAGTAATGATGTTACTCCGTGCTCTTTACCAGCGTCTTTTAAAAGAAGTAGAAAAGGAAATTAATCACCAACAGGGCACCAATTTAGTAAAAAAAAGGATACAACATGTTACAAAACAATGCCTAATGCCGAATATAGTAAATAGAGACCATCTAACTGAACAATTACTTTTCAATACAGTTGCTCGAAAATGTAAGTTTACGATGACAGTCGAGCGTGCGGTAAGTTGATTTTACCGCACGCCGTGCGTTTTTGTTTACGGATTAGTACAGCGTGCGGAAAGTTGATTTTACCGCACGCCGGCGCCGTGCGTTTGTGTTTACGAACGTTTTTTTTAATTTCTTCTAGCTTCCGCCCGCTACTTCATCCGCGTGGACAGTAGAAAAATCTTGCAACCAGTTTAAAATGACCCCTAATAGTGTATGAAAGCTAGTACTGCGGAGAGTTCAATCAGTTTCTCTGGTTCCACCCACCTGAATTTGATGAAACATAGCTTAGATTTTAAGTTGGACCTCAATCTACTAAATTGTGAAAAATCCATCAAAATTCGTTTAGCTGTTTTTACGTAATTCGCGCACAAATATTTAGAATTTACAGTTTTATTATATTATAGATTACAATTTCAGTAGTACCTATAATGTTTTCTCGCAAATGTATTGAAAATTGTAGTATAAAGCGTCAACTCGTTTTAAAAACCTTCTTACCAACCTTGTATCATAAACTACTAATAGTAACACGTTGTATAAGCGATTTTTTCCTGAAATTGCAATTTTTCAAAAAGTATCGACACAAGAAACGCCTAGACTGGATTTTTTTTGTTTGTCTGTATAATATACCTCTACTCTACAATCAACGGCTTAATAACGTTAAGCTTGATTTATAACACACCACACTAAAAATTTACTACAATATGAGTGTAGTTATACTACTGCTTTGGTTTATCTATTGTGTCTGCAGTGTTAGCAGTTTCGGTATTTAGGTCCCAAAGGGCTAACTATGTTCTAAAAGGGCTAGGGTGGTAGTAATGGCGGTTTTTTGTGGACTTACAGTATTTAGCGATATCTAATGAGAAGTAGGTACATATTTCATTAGATCCATCATATGGATATAGGCCATAGGATCTTCTGAGATTGAAGGTTTTAGTCGCCGCGTAGCGTCACTTTAGCTGTGAGTCAAATGCATCAGGGTGGATTTTTAAGACGGTACATTAAGGGAAGGTACCTTAACCGTTATAGTTACAGGAAAACGTTGCTGGGAGACTTTCCATAACTTTTTAAAATATTTTGAACTGCATTCACAGATTTTGGAAAAAGTCACCGTTAGCAAAAAAAATGCTAAAATGTAATTTTTTTTTTAATGCCAATCGATTCTATTTCATGTGGGCATCAAAATACTCTATGAGACCATTTAAGGTTTGAGTACTAGAAACGACAGAAATCGCCAAAAACTTTTCCCATACATTTTCCCAAAAATTTACTCGAAATATTTTTTATTGCCAAATGATCCTATTTCTTACTGTGAACAAAATACTCTTTAAGGCCAACTGAAATTTGAGTGCAGAAGACCTATGTAGGAAACATCACTTCCTGCCACTGGAATTACGTCGTACGTACTATTAGTGACTTAGTGTTTTTGCTAAAAGTTGCATCAGCCTCTATTGACTGTCCCGAGTTGCTGTCTCAGATATCACTTGGAGTTCCCTCAAAGTCCCTTAGAAATAACTCCCTTCTGTGGCCCTACCATGAGTTGATGCAAACTGTTTACGTTACCGTGAACTATCGTTTTCTCTCTTTCACTCGCATTAAATGTGAGCAGTATATCCGATAGTTTACTGTAACGTAAACAGTTTGCATCAACTCATGGTAGGGCCACTGTTCTTGCCCCTAGTCAATACTAATTACAGGCAGAATGAGTTTATGTGGCGTGCTAGTGATAAATTCAATGAACTGTGTAGAACTTTCGATTTTGACCTTTTCAACTCAAGTACGACCAGTGCGAGGAACGCGATCAGTAGGCATTTCTTCAATTTCGAATAGTTTTACGATAGGATCTTTTCTGTCTCCATATATAGCGATAGTAGTGCTCTTAACGTGTGTAATTTTAGTTCGTTAGTGTTATTTTAATATTTTTTAATCACTATTTGTGAGGGCTTTTAATTGGCTATCTATTGCAATACCCATTATTTATTTTTGTTTGGTGCTGTTGGCTTTCCTAGAAATAAAATAAAAATAAAATAAAAAATGCCATGACAAATCCAAAACGTTTTCTAGAGGTCGTGTTAATTTCACGTCCGCATCACCTAATTAAGTTTGCAAAGCGAACCTTTTCACGGGCAAACTGCAAACTCAATTCGGGTCGGGACACCATTCATCCGTACACTTAGTGGTGTCAAAGACAAACTTGAATAATTCTCGACTTTAGCCGCCCTATATGTTAGTTCAGTGGAACTTTTTGTTAGATCTAGCATGGTGTCAGTGTCAGTCCCTTCCGCTGGCATAGAGACCACAACTTTAGCGGTCGGATATGCATATACGCTAACTTTAATGGGACCGAGATACGCCTTTTCTGTGTCATGTCTAAAATTACTTAGCCCGTTGTTTGCGCAGTTTGGAGTTAGCATATTTTTTGTACGTTTTGTTTGTTTTCAAATGGCAGCGTGTGAGGCGAATGCTTTATTTCCCTAAGGATTACCTGTTTGGAGTATTTTTTTATTTAGTTTGTTTGTCAACTTGCCACTTTGAAAGTAACCCGTTTTTGTAAGAATAGGTTTTACAAGCAAATGTAAGGCTGTAAAGTTAACACACAGTATTATAGAATTTAACATTTAAGGGTTATTTATTATTGAATGCACATTATTGCTATTAAGTCACATAGCTAAAAACTTTACACTAATAATTCACTAAATCAAGACTAGTTTAAAATAGCTGTAATTATTGTGTCTTATAATTGATGATTATTTTTAATTTTTTGAACTTGTTTCCTTAAGTTATTATGTATGACAACAGTTATTATGGAATTTAATAGAGATCTCGCACATTCTCACATCTATCTATGTATGACCTAATTTGTGCCTATGTACCATGAATAATAATCTACGATTTATGATTAATCAAGTTCTTTTCACTCTTTTGCAACGGGCTTTACGGGGTTACAGAATAATTTACATATTATCAGTTATTTTGAGACAGCTCTCATCTTACTTAAATTTTATGGATACCATTAAGTTCAAACCACTATACCTTTTACAATCAATCAAATTCTTTGTTTACTTTACAATGTAGTCATAACAAAGGTTTTGTAAAGAAGATATAATGGATCGATCTGACCACGCAACAGAGCGACCAAGGAGAACATTTTTAGGCAGATACAAAATGACGTCTTTGGTAATCTCTGTGAACTTGAAAAATTGCGCGTTTTTGCTCTAATTTTCATAAAGTATAAGTAATGTAAGTAATTTTCTATATATTTTTTATGCACAACGGGATAGTACCTCACCTGATGTTAAGTGATGATAAGGCTGAAGGTGGAAGCGCACTACTCCCGGTATCCTCATCAGTGAGGAACCTGGTTATCTTACCTCTTACTGAACGGAACATACCAATTTTTTTATTGTTGTTATGACGTCAGACTTTAGGTAAGATGTGGTAGCTAGCCAGGTGGACTTGAAATAAGTCCTACCACCAACCAAACCGAGTACAAATTGTACCCCCTGGGAATCAAACCCGGGACCCCTCCGTCTTACACGGGTGGGCGAACCACTAGACCACAGAGGCGGTTATATTGATTAATATTTTAGTTAATAGCAAGATGTGGCAGCTCATACAACAATAATGTATCTATTATATGTAGTCTCAACTCTTGCTATTCCCTTGACTTTGTAACTTCAAATTCTATAGGGGTATAATCTTTATCTAAATTCTTAATTCTATACGGGTATAGTGTTTCAATTTCGCTGACGGCTCTCCACAATTTTCGCTGGCTGTCGTCATGATTCTTGTATTCAATTATTGTAGTTCATCATAACAAGATTTTCACTTTCATAGTTATAAGTTTAAAATTACATATTTTTGGTTTTATAATAAGTATACCTATTTTAAGTTTGTTTTTAAGTCTTATTGTTAACATAAATTTTAAGGAGGAAAGAACTGACCTCTGTCACACAGGCGTTCAACCTAGCATGGAGGTCAGGGACTTCACTGTTATATTTATAACCTTTGTTTTATGCAACAATAAAGAAATTAATTTTAATTTAATTAATAATTCTTAAGTAGATTTTTGCTAATTGTACTCTGAATTCAAGATTCAGTGTCAGATTTGTTAAAAACAGAATGAAACTAACAGAAGGCCTCAATGACAAGTTAAGAAGCTAATTAGAGTATTATTGATATGCGCTCAAAATCCTAATTTTCCATTTGAAAATAAGAATTCTAGTTTTAGTTCTAGGGTAATGTGAATCGCGATACATTATCTGTACTGGGTTGCGTATTGCGTACGGTAGGTATTTAATCAGACCTAGCACGTGACTCATACGTGTGGAGCGTGAGGAAACGCTCGAGGAAATTCTGTTTTTTAAGGCTCAGAGCGACGACGGTCAGCCGCGAAAAAGTGTTAAATATGAAGTACTTAAATAAAGTAAAAGGAAAAGACCGAGAAGCCCAAAACGTCGGTCACACCATGACATAACAGCTAATATCGTCAAGCTGTGTCAAGCCAGAACCGTAGCAGGTCGAAAAAAACTCGTATCGAGCGAGACGTTTTTGTACTGAGGCACGATTCTCAACTATGAGGGAATGAGGGAACTTAGGAAGTAAGAAACAAAAATGCACAATGGCAAAAGTTTCTTATAATTGCACCATCAAGTTTATTTTACTGACATAGGTTCCAAAATATAATAATTAGTGAACGGAATTGTCAAACTTTTTATTAAATGTAATTCCTAAGTGCTTTTACAGACTTGACTGAGTTTGATAGTAAAGTATCTACCGGTTAATACTGTCGAAATTACTTTTGTTGTTGAACTTCAGTCTATTTTTATGTAATGGTTGTCAGGAATGGATATTTCATTCCGTCCAGCCTATAAAATGACAATGGCATGCTCTGCGCCTTAACGAAACGATATTTTGTCGTTAGAGAATTGGGTAGATATTGTTGTTTCGTAAATCGGAACAGCTGCTAAGTATATACGTGACGTGCGTGTGAAAGATTTGTTGGACTACATTTTATACGTTTCTGTTTGCTTGATATAATAGTATCAGAACAACAATGTTCACGCAAATAATAAGCCGTTTATTTATAAATGATTAAGGATGCGTATTTTTAATAAAAATAAACGACATATTTTTTAGGGTATTAGTTGCTCCTTGGAGAAATTAAACCTATTGAAATATAGCAATAATTTTGAAAACCATTTTTTAAATGTGTCTTGAATATAAAGATGTAGTTACGTTGATGTAAATTTGTTTATGTTTGTTTTTGTAAGGTACTGTGACCAAAGATGGCCCGGCTTAAATCATGGCCCACCTTTAAAAAATAACAGTTTTGGCTGTCCAAACTAATTAAAAATCCGTGGGTGTATGCGACTGAAGCCATAGACAATATTGCAACTTCGTCCGACTGTCAGCAAGCTGCCATTTTTTGGATGGCAAACAGTTTGCTGTGTTGCGTCTAACTAGTACACGTTTTCTAACTTCAGAAGAGTAAGTCTTTATTAAAAATTTGCAAAAATAAGTAGGGTTTTTTTATTTTAACAATTATAATAATATAGTTATTCTTTTTGCCATTAAATTTACGGTAAGTTTTATTACTTTCTTATTTTTCTTGCTTTTTATTGCAATTTATATTGAACTGGGGTAAGGTTTCCTATGAAAGCCCACCACATTGGCCCAAAAGATAGCCCACTTTTTAATTTCTAATTAAAAGTGTTTTGAGTATTATAGAAACTATTTATAAAATATAACATAAATATAAAATTGGTTGGTTAAGAATTTGGTGTTGAGTTGAATGTTTTTTTTTATTGTTACTAAATTATGATTTTCTAAAGTTTATGTTTTTTTGCATTAAATGCAATTTATCAAATATATAATAAGTAATTATAATCAAAATAATCGATTTAATTACTTTTATTGCTAGATTCATGTTTTAGTTTTTGATTTTAATGAAGTAAACTTAAGTCGATTTTTCAATACCCCTAACTCGGCCCACGTACCAAGGGCGTCGAAAATTAATCACAGAATAAAGAACTTATTGATTATTTTTTTGTTACCTACTATTCTGATAAATTTCTATATGTGTGATATATTCAATTTAAGAAAGGCATTGTTGTTTTAAAATAACTTTAATTTTTAATAGATTTAAGATGGCCCATAGCCAAAATTTGGACAATATTTCAGACTTTTGTAATTAGTTTTATATGAAAACTGTATTTCTCGATCAGTATTAAAAGAAAAAAATATTTGGATACTGTTTAAGCGTAGATTTACATTAATATATTACGGGCCTTTTTCGGTGACCACCTTCCTAAGATGGCCCAACACCTACTTTTAAAAAATGGTGCTTTTTTTCTATTAACATCGAAATAACATCGCATTCTTTTATTAATTATATTTTTTAATAAAACACCCTAGTTTTATATCGATTTTTTTTCTTTATAATATCCAAATTGACGATTTCTCAAGGTTTTGAAATAAGGCGGGCCTTACAGGGTGCCAGTACCTTATTGCAAAATTCCGGGTATAGTGCGCCTCCCACTTCGGCTTATCATCACTTAACATCTAGCTTAACACCAGTAGCCCCAGAACGAACATCTATCGAGAAAAAAAACGCGCAGTAACGCGCTAACAAATTCCTTTTGATTATTGGCGATAGATGGCGCTGTTCATTTCCATACAAAATTACTCTATAGATTTTTTACGCGCTATTTTTCTCGGCAGATGTTCTTGCTACGATAAATACTGGTACTGGTAAGATGAAGGCCAAGCCTTCGATGGCCAAGCACGGACCCATTGTGGATAAAAAAAGCATTTTGTACAGTACAAAATGCTTTTTTTCCTGCCATCTAAGTATTGAATGGAAAGTAATAACAAAACTACATTAAATTCCGATCGAGGCGAGCCCATAATTCACGCTGAGCCACCGATAACCATTCGGCATGGTGATAACGAAATTATTATGCTACTGGCACGGCTTGGAAAATAACGCAGCGTACAAGCTGTGGCAAAAAACTTTTTTTACCATATTGCCACTAAAAAAAGGTTATTTTGATTCATGGATAACAGTGAATAAAGCGCTATTTTATTCTTTAAAAAAAACATTTTTTATTTAAAAAAATACAACGTTGTGAAAGTACCTACCTACTGGCTGCTATGGAGCTATTAAATTAAAAAACATCCCGCCAATTCTATATAGTTAGGTCCTTTTTAGTGTCTTATCTTTGGGTTCTTTTTTATCTATTCTCTTGTTGTGGTTGTTTTGTGTCATTGGAAAACTTCTAATATAACTATTTTTATGTTTATATTATTACCGATTACGTAAAAAGTAGAGTACACAACTCGTAAAAAAATCATCCATCCATAGATCCATATCCATATCCATATATTTAGAAAATTTTTCGCTGTTGTATCCCTCGCTTTACTCAGGATTCTATTCTAGAATCCTTCGCTGCTGTCGGGGTCCAACTTAGTCTCTCGAATTATACGAGTCTCTTTCTTCACTTGTAGTATAATCTTATAACCTTAGAATAATAACACCTAGAACGATAGTTCTCTACAAAGCGCACTGTCATTTTTATTCTCCATTATTACCTAATCGCTATGATTAAGTAATAAGTACAAAACAGTTTCAATTTTCCTACATTTATTAGATTAGTTATATATTGGATTTTAGTTACGATTAGGTAACGTATGAAGGATATCAATCTGAAAACTAAGCCATTCTGGCTTTACTGGCTTAGCATTAGTTGCCTCACTTTGCATAGGAGGACAGTTAGGCTTCAGGGTGTTATTATTCTAAGATTATAACAATAATAATAATGAAATTCATTTCGACCAACTTAAGTAGATATATAAATAATTATAAAACAAAATAAAACTGTCTTAATTAAAATCAAAATAATAAATTCACTAATTGCTAGTCAGTACATGTATCATATTTATAGAGCAATGATTCATGTACTGACAGGAACATGTACTCAGAAAACAGCAATCAGGGAAATAAATCATTACCTACCAATATTTTAAAATGTAAAAGAAACCTTTGTCTCTTTTGTTACCTTTTCAGGCAAGAATCACTGCATCAAATGAAGGCTTTTCAAAATGACAAAAGCTCGATAGATAGCGTTGATAAAAATATATGTGTAAATGTGATTTTTTTTTTCAAATCTTCGAAAAGTACTCAGGTAGACAGGCAGATGTAACCCTAATTTTTTTCTCTTTGGGCAGATGTTAGCCAACGAGTCAAACGCCATCTAGTGAGACAAATAGTTACTATTATTTATATTTTTTTTATGTCACTTTGCATAGCCCTCATTGTAATGAATTTTGGTAGAGAGATTGGTTCCTACCAATGTGGAAAAGTAACGACACAAAAAATTAAACTATAATAATTGTAACTTATCCTTACTTGTTGGAAATAAACATTTTTGTATTTTTTTGTATTGGTAAAACAAATAATAAGTAAGTATTAATACTCTTTCCAATACTGAATAATATAATGGAAAACAACTTCTATATAATTTTTAAATTTGAGATTTTTGCATTCACAATGCTATTTTTATACAATACTAAATAATATACTAGAAAAAACACGACTCGCACCAGATCAATACTCAGACGGGAATCGAACCCGCGACCTTTGGATATCCGGTCCAATGCTCTGACCGCTGAGCTACCGAGTCACTAGTGACATCGCCGAATTTCTTCTAGTATATCCTACTCTTACGCTGCAAGCCAGCGTTATTTCACCAATGTGAGGAATTACCTCGACATTCAATTGAAATATCTTTCCAGATATTTGGCAATCGATTAGGATGAAATAGCTATATAATTTTTAAATTTGAGATTTTTGCATTCACAATGCTATTTTTATACAATACTAAATAATATACTAGAAAAAACACGACTCGCACCAGATCAATACTCAGACGGGAATCGAACGTAAGAGAGCGTAAGAGTAGGATATACTAGAAGAAATTCGGCGATGTCACTAGTGACTCGGTAGCTCAGCGGTCAGAGCATTGGACCGGATATCCAAAGGTCGCGGGTTCGATTCCCGTCTGAGTATTGATCTGGTGCGAGTCGTGTTTTTTCTAGTATATTATTTAGTATTGTATAAAACTTCTATATAGTTCTCGGGCCATTAGCTCCATCCATCCCAGCTCGCATCAACAACTTCCAACTTTCATTGTTGCATCGAATTTTTGGGTAAGGGTTGAAATAAAATAATACAATAAACTATTATAGAATACGAGTTGATAAATAATAGAATAGGTACATTAAATAAACTAGCTTCGAATATCTTTAAAAAGGCATGTACGTTATACATTGGACCGATGGTTTCCAAAGAATTTTTTGAAAAATAAAAAATAAAATCTGTGGCAATTCTTGGTTTACGTAATTGATCACATTACACAGAATAACTACCTACTTGTGTATCCGATTTTGTTTTTAAAAAATATTAACTGTTTTTTTAAAAGAGCTTTTAAAACGAACTAAAAAGTATAGAATTGGACTAAAACATACCTAACAGCGGACTAGTAGACTAGACTAGTTTTATTACAGAGTTCCTGTGGTCTTTTTCGGGCTCCATCATCAGACCCTGTGTTTCATCAAAGTACTCGTCAAGACGAATCAAACAAGCCTAAACTTGATGGAGTTGCATGGTTTTATAACAGAGTTCCTGTGCCCTTCGTTCGGCTCCATTATCAGACCTTTAACACTATTCCCCAACAGAATACTCGTCAAGATGAATCAAACAAACCCAAATTCGATGGGATTGCAAAGTTTATTACAGAGTTCCTGAGACCCTCCTCAGTCTCCATCATCAGATCAGTTTAATGACACCTTAATATTGCATTGTTTTTCAGTTCTGACCTACATTTAAAGTTTTAAGTCTTTAGCTCATCGGGAAGCTAGATTAAAATCGTTTGCAGAATTTGTGGATAAACAAAGAAACAAACAAAAAAACATTAAATAAATAATCGAGAAAAGCACCAAATAAAAACGTGTTCAAAAGAGTATCGTAGTGTTATAATATAGAGATAATTTATTTTAAAAACATAACGATAAAATAAAATCATTGTTAGAAATTTTGGTTAAAATAAAACCTAAGGGTTACTTTACTTAGATACACAGACAAAATATAAAGTGGAAATTTCAATGTCGATGTAATTTCGGAAAATGCCGAAATTCAATAAATAATTAGGTAGGTTTTTATGTTAAGTAAACACATAAAAATAGAGATAAATAATTAGCCCTAAAAATACAACTATAGCCATCCTTTGTTGCAGTTAGAAAGCTACTGAAACCATTAGCTACTAAAATCATTCACAAAGTTAAAACCTATTGTAAACCGAATAATAGGTAAAGTTTCCAAAGTATCGTTTTCCATTGAAATTCGATGGATATTCGATAGCCACAACAAACCTTATTCAGCAGTAGACATTGTAAAGGTGAAATATCATTATCGAGCTGTGCTACGCTGCGCTATACTATGTTTTATCATTTGTCCCACTAGTTTAAAATCTATAAGTATGCTCCTATCGAATGATTTGCAGAAACTTGAATAAATACGCTTGATCTTTGTAAATAATGAAACAACTCTAATGGTATTTACACGAGTCGACAGGCTACATCAACAAGGCGACATCGGCAGGCAACTTGGCAGGCGACTTTAGTCAATTAGCGCTTTTTATCGACAATCGCTTGTAAAATCGAATCGCCACCTCATTGAAATTAAGTTTGCGATTCGATTTTACAAGCGATTGTCGATAAAAAGCGCTATTGACTAAAGTCGCCTGCCCAGTCGCCTGCGAGTCTATATTATATTGTGTTTAATAGCAAACAAAGCATTTCACTGCATTCAATTCACTGCATGCAGAAGTCAGGAAGGAACTGGAGTCTTTTAAATCATAGCTGTGTTTTACTATAATTGCCGTAATTGCCTGTATTTTGAGTTCGCAGTTACGTTTACTACACTTTTTTTTAAGCTCTCAACCTTAGGGGTTCGGAGCTACCCTCCCCAGTAGGGGGAAGGCGGCGGAAGATCCTGCATTGGATACCACATAGCTGGCTATGATGGTTATGTCAGACTAGTACTGACTAAAAACCGCCTTGGACATCTTCGATAGCGAATGTAGTAAGCAATTTTGTATGCAATTACGTACAGTGCCTCCGGCGGTAACTACACTAAACTAAAAGTTGTCATACAAATTTTAATGTCAACTACAGCCGGTCGCTATAGAGTATATAATAAATACGCTTTCATATTTTATTACGAGATCACAAATTAATGATACCCTGACTCGCTTGACACCGTACGATTTTAACATTAATTTGTCAGAAATAGCTCAAGATAGCACAGCGCAGTCCAGTCTAATGGTTAGATACCTTAATTCAGTATCGACATAGTAATGACGTTTCTATGTAGATAACAGTTTAATGGATGGTACTAAGCGATGTAGGCCTTGGACAGCTTCCAAGAAGCTACGAATTTGTCTTTGGAAGCTTCTGCAATGCGATTGCATTTATCTTTTAAGAGGTGTGTATGAGTAAAAAGATAACAGTAGTTTATAACGACAGACATACTATACAGGGTGTTTGGTAATAGCCTTATAAAGCCGAATATGGTAGATAGGGACCATCAATCTGAACAACTTTTACTATGGGACCAACTCTGGTAATCGCGAAAAAAAATAAGCTGTTTCATACAAAAATTAATACCTAACGAATATATCAAAATGTATGAAACAGCTGATTTTTTTTTCGCGATTTCAGATTTGGTCCCATAGTAAAAGTTGTTTAGATTGATGGTCCCTATCTATATGGTAGATAGGGACCATAAAACTAACATTCGGCTTTATAAGGCTATTACCAAACACCCTGTATAGACAAAACAAATTAAAAAAATCTTAGCGTATTTTTTCTTATTGGTGGTTTAAGTCTGCTTGCGTTTTGCCCGATTATTTTTTTAAATTAAATAAATATAAATAGCTGCATAGATCACTTTTGCATCTTACAGCTCTAGATGAAATCAAATTGATTTCATAAAATAATGAATCCTACTGTGTTAATCGTGATTTGAATTTTAAAAAATATTTATTAGTTTTTTATCGCAACGTTGATGCCTTCAAGTCAATGGTGTTTACAACAATTTGGAAAGACATGACACTAACCAACACAAAAGTAAGAGTTTTCATACTAATAATCATGTTAATAATAAAATAATATATATCAGACTTGCTTTTCATACATTTCTGCGAACACACATAAAGCGAACATTGCTAATTTTGATGGCGTCCTTACAAAATTATTTATTAGCTATTAAAACTTTAAAACTGTCACTACTCCTTTTAATATTAACATTTGAGCACTTAAGTAATTGTAACACGATATTTTAATCTCATTGTGGGATTAGGAATTAATTAAACTATCAATATTATTAACACATTCTATAACGCAATCTAAGCTTTAGTGGTCTTTATTATACATTCTTCCATACCTATGCTATACGCGGTATACGCCATAAATGATAAAGTAGTATTTATTTTTACACAATACTAAATAATATACTAGAAAAATACGACTCGCACCAGATCAATACTCAGACGGGAATCGAACCCGCGACCTTTGGATATCCGGTCCAATGCTCTGACCGCTGAGCTACCGAGTCACTAGTGACATCGCCGAATTTCTTCTAGTATATCCTACTCTTACGCTGCAAGCCAGCGCTATTTCACCAATGTGAGGAATTACCTCGACATTCAATTGAAATATCTTTCCAGATATTTGGCAATCGATTAAGATGAAATAGCTATATAATTCACTATGTCACTAGTGACTCGGTAGCTCAGCGGTCAGAGCATTGGACCGGATATCCAAAGGTCGCGGGTTCGATTCCCGTCTGAGTATTGATCTGGTGCGAGTCGTATTTTTTCTAGTATATTATTTAGCATTGTGTAAAAATAGCATTGTGAATGCAAAAAACTCAAATTCAAAAATAGTATATATTTTACGTTTAAAATAAAAAGTATACCTAATTATGCCTTCCGTCTGCTGAAATGTCGAAACAAACTAGAAAAGAAACGTTATTATGTCATGTAGATACAACAGCAACTTGAGTATTTACTAACATGTTACTCTATGCACTGTTGAATAATTCAAAACAATTTGTTTTTCCTTTAGCGAGTCAATTGAAACGGAAAGAGTCACAGTGACCTCGCTTAAAATTTACATACCAGTGCTATTATGAGGAAAATTATAAAACACATGCAATCCTTTTTCAGATCCCTTGTTTCTGAAAAAGAATGACGTAAGATTATTATGATTAAGTTTTGTTTCCCTATTTAATATTTTTTGAATAACTCTTCAACAGTTTTCATTCTTTCTGTATGTTTTAAATCCATTTTAGCTCAGTGCCCACTTTTGGCAATTATGAATTTTAAAACTTACAGAATTAATGATAACTGTTAAAGTGTTATTCAAAAAATATTAGAGACAATTTATGAGATTATTACATAAGCTTTTTTTAAATATTGACTTGGTTTACGAGTAATAAAAATAAATGTAGTGGCGGCGCTAGTTTCACTACCACCACGCCTTAACTGACCCAGCACGGGTTCAAACCGAGCAATGGCGACACCAAGAAAACCGACGTGGAAAGGCTCGACCAATAAGGTCGTCGAAAATGGTTATAATTCCCAAAAGTATATTGAATGGCTTCCAAAAAACTGAAAATAATATATTGTTGTAGTTGCACATGAACTCTTTTTATAGAACGCTATAAAATTAAGTTATAAACCATAAAACGTGTTTATTATTTATCTGTATACGAAAACTTTTTTCATCTGTGATTTATATTCAGACAAATAATGTGAACTGATGCCATAAAAAAAAATTGAATCTGCGGATAGAAGGTGCATAAACCTGGTGATACTTCTAAAATCACATATTTAATGCATAGTGCGCACTTAACCCTACACAGGCCTTGCTATAAAGATATTTAAAACTTTATCGCTCACAATTCCCAAGGTATAAATTATGTCAGCTACGCATAACCGTACACATATCAACGCCATTCGTCATCAACTCGTTACTAACGCATTTATGTCACTCGAGGGATTATGCCAAAGTTGGCGTGGAATTTTAAATCACTTTTGCTTTGAAACTAGTTTGGAAATACTCGAGGGATCTTACTAGTTACAACTGGTTGAAAACGGGAATACAAACACGCAATTATGTTTCTGTATAATATGCATGAATATACAATTTCAAATTTCGACATTAGCCATTTTTGATGTCCCCACTGCTGGGGCACAGGCCTTCCTTATGGATGGACAAGGAGGATGGGCCATAACCCAACACGCGGGCCCAATACGGATTGGTGGGTGTTAACAACTGCAAATGCAGCCGGGACCAACAGCTTAACGTGCCTTCCGAAGCACGGAGGAGCTTGAGATACATTTTTGGTCACCCATCCTATGACCGACCCTTCGAAAGTTGCTTAACCTCCGCAATCGCTGCGCCAGGCACTAAACCACTGCGCCATCGAGCTCCTCTTTCTCAGATTTCATATTTAAGTGGGGAAAATTGAAGTAGTTTTCGATTTATTTTGTGAAGAGTTATCCATGGAAAACCCATATTTTATTTTAACGCGTCTTTTTTGTATTAGTCACATAGATTGGGGTTTTTAAGTTTTTCAAAGTTAGATTTTTGCATTTCATGACATTTCGGGATCTTTTCAGGGATCATGGTCACGGGTTAACCCCGTAATAAAACCTTTTTACTTGAATAAACATAGCACTGTAGTTAGCTAGTGGATAGATGATCATCACTTATTATTATTATAAACAAACTGACTGAATTGAGCTTATTAATTAAAATAAACATTCTCCTTTGTCTTAAGACTTGTTACATTATCTTAGTCTTTAGTAGAGTGATTTAGTTGAAACATGTTAACGGTCCTCTTATTACTACGGTCGGTACTAAAGAGAGTAACGTTCTAGTAGCCTTTCAACTAAATCATCGCTTTCCAGTAGAACCCCCTGCGCGCCCGCGTCGCCCGCTCACCCCCCGCGCGACACTTTCCTCGCACTGGAAGCATGTAAATCGACATTTTAGTAGCGTAGCGTATTTAGTAGAGTGCTTTAGTCAAATGACACTGTACTGGAAGCATGTAAACGCTCACTGGAAAGGCACACAAAACTACTAAAGCACTCGCATTCGAATCTAGTACTCGCACGCTTCTAAAGCACTCTACTAAAGACTAAGATAATGTAAACCAGTCTTTATAAGGTCAAGTAAGTACTCAAAATATTTATACACAGATAGTAACAAAAAACTCTTCTTTATAGCTAGCTGTTGATGTTTTTAGTATAAACGATATGTTAAATTGCAAAATAACTTCGTTACGATAACGCCATTTTAGCTATAAAGATTTATGACGTCAGAACCATTTAATTACAGTTACTGAGTGATGAAAACCGAAACATGATTTAGTTTATGATACAAGGTTGGTAAGGAGGTTTTTAAAACGCATCAATTGACGTTTTATAATCGTCACGAGTTTTAAAAAACCGTAAATTTTAAATATTTTTTTCTTTCTTTCAGATAATCTTCGCTAACCGTCAGCTGTCGTGGAAAAAATCAAGGTACATTTTTTAAACCATTTTGTTTTCTAAAAAAGGGTTTGATTAAAAATCAGATGATTGATAGGAAAAATCAACATAAAAGGGACGGTATAATTAAAATTTCATTTATGTTTATGAAAAAAAAAAACGCACTTTTTTTAAATGTAATATATAAGTAAGTATTTTGAAAAAACTACAGATCAATACTAATATGAACCGAGATTTTGTTATTAATATTTTGCTTAAAAACTCTGTTTATTTTAGTATTAATCTGTAAAAGTTTAAGATACCTATTATTTTCTTTCAGAAATTAGTTTCAATCAATTGGTTCAATCAATCTTATTGCTTCACAAAGAAGTTGCGGGTAGAAGTTAGTAGGTATTACCTTTTACTTCTTTTTTAACCGACTTCATCAAAAGGAGGAGGTTCTCAATTAGATTGTATGTTTTTTTTTTTTTTTTTTTATCGTTGTTCGCGCGTATCTTCGACATTTATGGACCGATTTAGATAATTCTTTTTTTGTTCGATTGAGTTTTCTTGCGAGATGGTCCCATTTATTTTTTTTTCAAATCGGTTCAGTAGTTTACAAGTAATCCTGAAAATACTATGAAATTAAATCAACTAACTTGACAATTTTGTTATTTATGAACCGAATTAGATTATTTTTTTTGTTGGGGAAGGGATACCTTTGTGTAGTCTTTTAACCGACTTCAAAAAAAGGAGGTATTGTATGTATGTTTCTCCGCGATTATCTCACGTTTGGCTAGGCCGATTTTTCTACCTAAATAATATACTTACCTACACTACCTAATACAGAAGGTACTTACACTAAAAATAAAAAAATAAAAAAATTGTTTAAAAAACAAAAAAACCGACTTCAAAAAACCTGCCTCTAAAAAGCAAGAAATAATATTCAAATCATTAGATACGCATTATCATTGTTATAATAAAACACGTCTATTGAAGTCGGGTGGGGCTTTTAGAATAAATACTCAATACTCAATACTCAAATCATTTATTGCATTCCACAGTGTTACAGTAGTTCTTAAATTATAATATTTTAGATCACTATGGACCCTGTCGGGCACAACAACAATAATAGATAGCAAACACTTATTTATCATTATATTATATTAGTAAGTATATTAGTTTCATTACAATAGTAGTTATTACTTAATTAATAAAAACTATTTTATTTATTCAATTATATTGCACTTATGTATTTAATTTAAGTTAAGTATTTTAATGTTTTAATTAAGTTGACTTTTTATCTACAATATTCATATTTCTATATTTTCATCTTCTAAATATTCCTTCAAGTTGTAATAACACTTTTTTGTTAGTAATTGTTTTAAATTATTTAAGAATTTTTTATCATCATTGACATGTTTAAGTGAATCTGGAAGTTTATTGAATATTTTTATGGACATGGCTAGCGGGCTGGACGAATGGTGTTTCATATAAGAATTTGGAAGCATTAATTTATTTCTGTTTCTAAGATTATGTTTTTTAATTTGATCACCTCGTTTAGTGTATAAATTTGGGTATTTCCGAACGAATTTACATATCTCTAGAATATAGATGCAGGGTAAGGTAAAAAAAGGAATATGTACTCCAGCCCCACCCGACTTTAATAGACGTGTTTTATTATAACAATGATAATGAGTATCTAATGATTTGAATATTATTTCTTGCTTTTTAGAGGCAGGTTTTTTGAAGTCGGTTTTTTTGTTTTTTTCTGTCTAAACTTTCTTTTTTTTATCAACACGCATAGTAATATTCAATCGAATATTATAATATACTTTTAAACTTTTGCGTTGCATTTTTTAAGATTAAAAACACAGGTATTAAATGGGTTTATCATTAAGATGGCGACATTGGACAAAATTACACGTTTTCATGACTCGTGTGACGTTTGAGCTAAAGCATAGGTGTTAACATAGTTGAAAAAAATTGTTCGATGGTGGATGAAGACTCCACCGCAGAGGAGGAGGCGTCAAGACTGGTTTACATTATCTTAGTCTTTAGTAGAGTGCTTTAGTAGCGTGCGAGTAGATTCAAATGCGAGTGCTTTAGTAGTTTTGGTGCCTTTCCAGTGAGCGTTTACATGCTTCCAGTACAGTGTCATTAGACTAAAGCACTCTACTTAATACGCTACTAAAATGTCGATTTACATGCTTCCAGTGCGAGGAAAGTGTCACGCGGGGCGCGGGTTCGCGGGGGGTTCTACTGGAAAGCGAGGATCCTAGTTAAAAGACTACTAGAACGTTACTCTTTTTAGTCATAAGACGACCGTTTTCATGTTTCAACTAAAGCACTCTACTAAAGACTAAGATAATGTAAACCAGCCATAACATCGCGTCTCCACTTCTCCAGTCAGCCGGAACCACAGCCGATGCAACTCGGTCGAAACGTCGGGAAAACACCTAGATGATTTAGTTTAAACGCGTTTGTTACCTGTGGGTTGTGATTTTAACCCGTCAAAGCCCGGAAAATGAGACACTATAGATATTCTATTTGACAGATGAATGTAATACTTTGCTACTTCTTTTTGGGGTAAAAAAACATACCAAGGAAATGTAGCAATGTCAAATGAAACCAGTCGCTAATAGTAGATTGTTATACAAGACGCTAAAATTACCCATTGCATACGAGGTAGTTTTATTCCCGAGCTTTAGCGAGGGAATAAATAGAAACCGAGTTACAATGGGTTTTAGCGTCGTGTGTTACACTATACTTTTCACTACGATTGCGAGAAAATAAAATACAATATTAAATAGTTTATACCTACTTCCATAAACGAATAGGTACCTACACTCGTTTTTCTATCCTCCACTTCATAAACTTTTTGTACAATATTGAAATAAATGATTTGTGCTTGACGGCAAAAGATTAAAATTATTTCTTTCCTATTACAGTCACACAATTCAATCAGTTTGTAATTATAGAAAAATTCTAAAGATTTCGCGCCATGGTACCTTTTTTATTTTCTGCTGTAGCAGCTAAGCAACACAAACACGCATTCTTCGTTCTACGATTCACTCTGTACACAGAGTATAAATAAGTCTATGATTTCACCGAAGAGATGCTTTTAGTTCCATTTTCAAAAATAAGAATGAGAAACTGGGGGCCTATTACGAAACTTGGTCACGATAGTCGTCCGCAGTTCGTCGGTTGTAGTTATTACAAATATTTTCAATGTAGCTATCAAATAATGACGGATCCACTAGAGAGAAACTGTCGAGAGAAATTTACGCAATCACTTTGCAATATCGCATACGCAAGTGCTTTGTAATACTTAGGAATCAATCAGAACGAAGCACGGACGCAGCTGCGTGTATCGTATTAAACTTTTCGTAATATACCCCCAGTATTAAGTCAAGCGAGTTTTTATTCGTGATTATGAATAAAGACTTTTTCGTTTTAGTGGGCTCATTGGTAATAGACAAACATTAAAAAAGAAAAAACTTTATCCCCTAGGGGTTATTATGCTATTTTATCTCGACTCTTGTACGTTACAATGACGCACTTTTTGAGCAAGAGGAGTGAAAATAGTTTTTATTTAGATAATAAGCCTGCCGGATGGATTGATGAATTAATAAAACCAATCGAATGTTTAAATATTTTCAGCATTTATCTTTTTCATTTGATTTAATAATAAACCTACCTACGTTATATAACACTTTCAATTCTTCGTACTTTCATAAAAAACGCTTTTACAGATGGCGGACCGACAGCCAGGCGTAATTTAATCTTGTAAAATGTCTCATATTTCGCCATCTTTATTCAGACAAGTCACAGTTATACATTCTTACATTTTCCTCGGGAATTTTCCCCTCGAATATAATACTGAAAGGGAAACATTAAGCTAATATTGAGGTCACATCGATACAATCTCATCCAATATTGTTGAAATGAATTTTGAAAGTAGATAAATCATTTCAAAGAAAAATTCAGTTGAACTTTTAAGATTAATCTCTACTAATAGATAATTTTTAACTAGTTTTAAAAAGCTGTCTCACTTTATTGTTATAAAATATGGCGTCCGTAATAGCAGTTTTATTTCTTAGCACACACTTATTTGAAATTTGCAATTGCATCGACCTTGCATCGCGTTTTGATGATTCTCTAAATTAAACCTCGGTATGAAAAACATGCAATTAGCGATTTTAGCAACAACAGTAAGTCGCTACATTTTGCTTTCGAAAAGCAGTTAAATCGTAGATCGCTAATAGTAGGCTAATTGTAACATGTTTGCAAGGGCCCTTATCCAAATGATTCAAGCAAAAAGGTTTAGCAACATAAAACAAGTCCAAAAAAGCTATAGAGTTCAAATTAATTAAACCCTAGCTTGACTCATCTATTGTCCTTACATCAGGAGGCCCCTATTACACAAATATATTATCGCTAATCGTACGATGATCGTCCGACTCAGTGACACTATTAACTCTTAAGGGTGCCTTTAAATTACTAGTGGCCCTGTGAGTTGTAGACCTCGTTGGCACAACATAACTGCTCCGCTACTAATTATTATGCAAAATCCAGAAGCGCCACTGCAATTCTTCTACTCTACAGTCACAAAATTAAATGTCTGTCTGCCACGCCACATTTGCACACTTATAACATTTTCACATTTTCACCACTGCACTACAACACAACGCTTCTTCACGGCACTATTCAAACCAACCGGCCCGCATCATAACGCATTTTACTTCTGCCAGAGGAAAATAAAGCGTGTATACAGTAGTTAAATTTCATATTGCGGGCGGCGCCGACCGGCTGCCGCGGCATGCGGACGGAGCCGACCGGCTGCCGCGGTTTCATGGAAATATGGAATTAACTACCTGTAGAGACGCTATATTTTCCTCTGGCAAAGGTAAAATGCGTTCCGACTGTGGCCGGTCTGTTTGAATCGAACATTATGGTTCAAAATCAACAGTGAATCGAATGACGAACATCGTCCGAAAACATCGATATTATTTTTTTGTAATAGGCATCCAGTGCTCACAATATACCAATCTGCCCAATGGACGTTAGCGGAAGATGGTAATTTTCATAGCGAATAGTCTGCTCAGCGAATCCAGCAAATGTATGCTTTATTCTCATAACTATACAATGTATTTTGCCCTAACAATGCAGTGATTCACAGATTCCCCAATAGGAGACAACAGATGTTCCAATCTGCATTGTTGTTTTCTTATTTGAGTGCCTCCATCTGTGTGCATTTCGGTTGAGTGGACTAAATTTCAGGTTGAGCTACCTACTCATTAACTGCTGCCAGTTTATTGTTTATAAAAGTTTTCCCTTTTAACTCAATAATATTTGCCTTTTGTTCAAAATGTGTGGACAAAATACCGACGTAAAAACAGCTCGCTCATTTTCTTGTGCATGTTCTCAATAGTCTTTTTCACACTCCGACACTTTAAAGACAGTCTTCTTCTTCGGTTTTGGTTGGTATTATTCTATGGCCCAGAAGACATTATGTTGATCCGTGTGATTTTGTGCTGCTGTGACCTCCTAAACCGACCACGCTTCTAGAAAGAGGTAAGAAACACAGTGTGTAACGGTTCTAGAAAAAGGTAAAAAACACAGTGGGTAAAAAAAGTAGGAGAGTTTAGATATTTCGGAACTATCGCTCCATCTTGGCATTTAATCAAAATGGCACCTGCTACCTTAACTCGTGAGGGACAATCTTCGTCAAACCCTTATCTTCACGTGAAATCCGTATGAAGCCGAGTGTACCTGTCAGATAATATACAATAGTAGGTGCCTACTATTATTTTATCCTGTGGTTTTAAAACAAATATTTTCCTTGTCACGGGGTTACTCCCGATGCGATCGAGATCGTCGAATAAACGTCAAAACCATAAATGGAAACCATGGAATAAGTAATTTTTCACTCCTCTTGCTCAAAAAGTCCGTCATTGTAACGTACAAGAGCGGAGATAAAATAGCATAATAACCCCTAGGGGATAAAGTTTTTTCTTTTTTAATGTTTGTCTATTACCAATGAGCCTACTATAACGAAAAAGTCTTTATTCATAATCACGAATAAAGACTCGTTCGACTTAATACTGTTTCTGGGTGAATCTACGCTGTTTCTTACTTCCTGCGTCATTGTCCTCACTCGAAAATGTTTAAAAATCCAATGCATCACAAGGAATAAATTAAAAATGTTACATTAGAGTACTGTAATTAACTGTACAATGACGCAGGAAGTAAGAAACAGCGTAGATTCAGCCTTCTCATTCTTATTTTTGAAAATGGAACTAAAATCATCTCTTCGGTGAAATCATAGACTCATTTATACTCTGTGCACAGAGTGAATTCCGAATGCGTGTTTGTGTTGCTTAGCTGCTACAGCAAAAATTAAAAAAAGATACCATAGATAAAACCTTTAGATTTTTTCTATAATTACAAACTGATTGAATTGTGTGACTGAAATAGGAATGAAATAATTTTAATCTTTTGCCATCAAGCACAAATCATTTATTTAAATACTGTACAAAAAGTTTATGAAGTGGAGGATAGAAAAACGAGTGTATTCGTTTCCGGAAGTAGGTATAAACTATTTAATATTGTATTTTATTTTCTCGCAATCGTAGTGAAAAGTAGAGTGTAACACACGACGCTAAAACCTATTGTATCTCGGTTTCTATTTATTCCCTCGCTAAAGCTCGGGAATAAAACTACCTCGTATGCAATGGGTCATTTTAGCGTTTTGTATAACAATCTACTATTGTTATTCTTCTTATCGTATGAGGATTAGTGGCCACCTCTGGTATTAGAGTTTATCAAGCCGCCTGTAAGGCGTCTAACTTGGCTTAATGACTGTTATCAGACGACAACAGCCGGGACCTACGGTTTAACGTGCCCTCCGAAGCACGGAAGCGCTCAGTTGTAATGCCACTTAACGGTCACCCATCCGACACCTGACCGGAACGAGCGTTACTTAACAAACGTGATCGAGTACGATCAATCTGTCAAGTTCCGTCATTAGCGCTAAATTTTTTTTTTTTGTTATTATTATAACTTTCTTAATACCCCATAAATTTTCCCCCCTCAGTAAGAAGGCTAGACCTAGTTTTAACCAGCTACACCTAATATTAGCCGTGAGCAAATCGGTTAGGTACACCTAGGTTTAACCAACAGCTACCGGCTGCACCTAGTTTTAGCCGGCTTAACCTAGGTCCGCATTTGGGGTTTTAGCCGTAACATTAGATAAATATTTAATAAGTAGTTAGTAGTCGTTTGACCAAAGATATTTATTGAATGTCTCAACCAAAATAAAACAGAAGTAGTAGGTAATAAGAAAAGGTATTTTAATGAAGTACCAAACGTCTTTAATTTCTTTTTTTTTCAAGAAGAATACAAAGTTCGACCCAATTTTTAAGTTACTGGTGGAAATTAGGAAACTTCAGTATTTCCCAACACGTGCTGGGAGAGGACTAATGAATTTGGGAGTTAATTAAGATTCGGTGAGGCCTGTTGATCTTGTTATTTGCAAGTTGGTTGTTTTGTTTTCTGAAGTGTCGTTTTTAGGGTTCCGTAGCAAAGGGAAAAACGGAACCCTATAGCTAAGACTCCACTGTCCGTCTGTCTGTCACTAGGCTGTATCTCATGAACCGTGATAGCTAGACAGTTGAAATTTTCACTAAATGATTATTGAATAAAGAGTTGGGTGAGCTGGAAGAAGTTTACCAAATAAATCAAGTAAGGATTAAGTAAGGACTATATAAACCGTAGTTTTCTTTTAAGATAGAGGTTTACCAATACTTTGCATTAGGCTACTAAAAAAATTCATTTGTGTCAAAATAAACTTAAAAAATTAGCTCCGATTCTACCGATTTTTTGGAAGTTTTAAATGATTATTTATAACTAATAATAACATACCCAAAATCGTAAATTACCTCAAAGCCTACTGATACGCTTCCCGTGTTCATGCTTACGTAGCTTAAAGTCAATCAAGCTTATAAGCTTACGTAACCCCAATTCCATCCATTTTTAAGCCTGTCGCGGAATCAAGATGATATTTGGCCAAAAGAGGATTTATTGCCGAACCAAAGGAATAAGTGGGAATTAAAAAAAGGTTGTATGTGTGATGGATTAGAGTGGTTTGGTAGCTTTTAACTTATGGCCAGTAAACGTGTTTTTGATTGCACTTAAATTCTGACCCCATTTTTAAAGGGATCCTGCCTTTTCCACGTGGTTATGTGGCCTTATGTCTTTTGTGTTAATGTGGCCTTGACAGAGACTGATTAAAAAAATTGTTGTTGTAACTAATAAGTATAAAAGATTGTGCTATAAAACACTTTTTTTGGTTCTCGATTGCACCTATCTTCTGACCCCCTTTTGAAAGAAACCCCTGCCTCTACCACGGGGTGAATCAGTAGACAACAGAGGCGGATTGTACTAGTGGCACCTGTTTTGTGTTATGTGCCCTTGTTGGAGACTTATTAGAAATGTTATATTGTTATTGAATTTTTAGATTTTAGGCATTCACAATTTATTATTGGTATTAACAATAAGATTAAGATATTTATATACGAGTATTAGTAAAATACTAGAAAAAATCGACATACCCGTAGCACCTCAGATGGGACTCGAACCCACACCTTTGGGATTCCGGCCCAATGTGTGCCCAGTGTGTGCCTAATGTGTGCATTAGGCCGGAATCACAAAGGTGGCGGGTTCGAGTCTCGTCTGCTACGGGTGATATGAGTATTTTTTTTCTAATATATTATTTATCTTAATCTTATTGTAATAGATTGTGGTATTTAAACCCTTTTTTGATGAAAATACACGTGTTCCCAATTGCACCTATATTCTGACCTCCTTTCCAAAGGAACCCTTGACTCTTTCACGGAACAAACCACTAGACAACAGAGGCGGATTGTATTAGAGGCAACACTTTTGTGTTATGTGGCCTTGATGGAGACTGATTAGAAATCTTGTTGATACCAATAATAGATTGTGCTATAAAAACACTTTTTTGGTTCCAGTACACGTGTTACCGATTGCATCTATCTTCTGACCTCTTTTTCAAAGGAACCACTTCCTCTTCCACGGGGAAAACCACTAGTTAACAGAGGCGGATTGTACTAGTGGCAAATCTTTTGTGTTATGTATCCTTGATGGAAACTGATTAGAAATATAGTGGTTGTTACCAATAATACATTGTGCCCTAAAACAAGGCTTCGTTATATTACTCTAAATGATTCTGTGTCACACTGGTTTGACTGTGAGGGAAAAAAATATGTGACAGAGATTCAGTCGTGTTCATAACCTACCTTTTAAACACACATACAACACTATCCTAACTTTAGGGTTTCCTCAAACAAGTCAGTTCTTACTTCACAAAAAATAAATGTTCGGTAAATATAGCGAATAAGTATAAAAAAGTTAAACGCTAAGCGAAAAGAGAATAGGCTCGACACCGGTGCGGAACGTGCGTACATAAATCTCGTGAACGTGAATCGGTTGAGAATACCTAAATCCTATATTAAATAAGGGTATATTAATTTTTTTCGAAAAAAAATCGTGTCCGGTCTACCTCAGTGTCTCAAGACGAAAGTCTACGAGCAGTGTGTGTTGCCAGTGATGACTTACGGCAGTGAAACGTGGTCGCTAACTATGGGTCTCATAAGGAGGCTCAAGGTCACCCCAGCGAGCGATGGAGAGAGCCATTATCGGCGTTTCCCTGCGTGATCAATTCAGAAACGAGGAGATCCGCAGGAGAAATAAAGTAACCGACATCGCTCGAAGGATCGCTCAGCTGAAGTGAAGCGAGAAGAACCGATGGCCGTTGGGGCGGAAAGGTTCTGGAATGGCGACCGCGCACCGGACGACGCTCCGTGGGTAGGCGCCCGACAAGGTGGACCGTCGATCTGGTGAACGTCGCGGGAAGCCGCTTGATGCGGGCAGCGCAGGACCGATCGTCGTGGAGATCCTTGGGGGAGGTCGCGCGGCTGATATGATGATGATGATGATGATATCAAATTTTTAATTATATTATATCAACCATTATTGTACAGAGCGTCACGCTATCACTAAAATAAAAGAGTTTTTTCAAATAATTAATTTCAAAAGGTTATTTTGATTACACTTTTTGGTATTATGTTTATGGTTTGCAAGAACGTCTATTTTCTGCAACTATATGAGTAAGCAATAAATTTATTAGTACTAAAAGCTCGTCTTTTATGACACATTTGAAACTTATAGTCGAAGCTATTCGCTACTATTATAGTTAGTTTCAAATAGTAAACGAAAGGAAATTGTGATGTCGTAATTTTTTATTCGAAAAGTCGAAATGTAGGTTTAAATGTATAATAAATAAAAAATTTTAGCGAAACCAAATCTAAATTAACAAACGTAATGTTTTTCAGATGGTTCGTTACTTTGATTTTAATTTTTGAGGTGTCCAAGTAAACACCAAAATGTTGTCTGTAGGTAATTTATTATGGTAGACAATAAATAAAAACATTTAAAAAGAAAAAATATTGAAATTTTTTTAAAGGAAAAATAATGAAATCCCGTTCGGTGATTATTTCAGCGAAATTACCACACGAGTTCTAAAAAGTGGGAAAAATGTACTACGTTTTAGACAGGTATATTATGTTATTTACGAGAAAAAAGAATTTTATACTAGCGACCTGCCCTCGCTTCGTTTCGGTTCCTTCCTTTTTTTGCGACCTTCCAACAACACCCAAAAACAAAACAAATATTACAGTCGTCACCTCCAATCTTCAAAAGTCTGTTTCCATCCTGTCCGAGTCCCGTCCCGTCATCGGAGTAAGAATCGAGCTTGTATTTATTTTCGCGCGCGTATTTTTTTGCGAAATCTTATAATTATATAAGATATTCATTTAAATGGTATGGCGTAAAAGATTAAAATAATATACATAAAATGCTTAAGGTAACTAAAGTAATTAAGTTGATAAGGATTTATACTGTATCCTTCTAAATAGCTTTCCAAATTACCGTATTGTACGTGACCAATTGTTTAGAACAATTAATGGGAATAGTAAGTTATTCTTAAAAGATAGATATATGCCATTGCGGACTTTTTGTAGATCTATAAAAGAGGAACATATCCATCATACATTATTTTGTTATAGCTCAAAAGGTTTATGCAGCGTTTTCGATGCAAGCTCCCAGGCGGCTTAATTTTTGCCGACTTCTTCAACAATAATCGTCATATTTCTACCAATTTACATAAAACCTTAAGATATTATACACTTAAACTTTTCTATCTATTGGTGAAAACCGCATGAAAATCCGTTCAGTAGTTTTTGAGATTATCGCGAACAGACAGACAGACAGACGCGGTGAGGGACTTTGTTTTGTAATAGTGATTGTTTTTATCTCAATATTAAAGGAAGCACTTTTTGAACTGTTTGTTTTTTAAAATAAAATATACTTATTTAAAAATATTTAAAAAAACAGTATTATCCACGCCCCATTTTTTAACATAGCAGGGGCTATTTAAAAAATGGGGTGTGGATAATACTGAATCATCAAACAAACTGTTGCCACGGTATGTGATCATATTGTGAGCACCCTCTGGCATTTCTAAAACGAGGTTACGTAAACACAACGACTCACAACGTGTCGTCTATTTGAGGCTATATCTATGATTTGAGGCGGCCGCTAGACGAACAATTATATTGCACAATGTTACGTATTGTACAATTTTATTGAAGATTGCGCAATGATTGAACGAACGTTCGAGCTAGTTTTATTGCACCATCATTTTAACATTGCGGGGCGTGGCGCCCCGCCGCCGGCCGGCCGTGTAGACTCAGCATTGTGCAATATTTTTAGTCTGTGGTTCAGTTTTGACAAGGAAGGACGTGCAGACGTGCACGGTCACGTTAAATTTAAAGTTCTTGTTTTGTGTGCGTGCGACAATAATGGCAGACTACAAAAAAGTTAAAGAAAGGGAGTTTTTATTAGAATGTATACAACTATATAGAGAATTGCCGTCTCTGTGGAATGTCAATAGCAAAGGTTATTACGATCGTGATAAAAAGAATGCTGCTTACGAAATATTGTTGTGCAAGTACAAATATATGTATCCAGAGGCTACTAAAAATGATGTGAAGAAAAAAATTAATTCTCTAAGAACTAACTACAGGAAGGAGCTCAAGAAACACCTACAGTCGAAGAAATGTCGATCTAGTGCAGACGATATATACAAACCTACTTTGTGGTATTATAATGAAATGGTTTTTTTACAAGACCAAGAATCCGCATCTGATTCACAGTCTTGTATGGATACTCAACTTGGTTCTATTCTGGACCATAATTATACGCAGGTAATTTTTATTTTGTTTTATTAAATATAATTACTTAGTAGGTACACAATTTTTTTACGAGATCTTTCTCTTTTGCCATTGATCTGCACCCTCGTTAAAATATTCACCATATTGATCCTTAACTCGCTTCGCAATATTTAGTGAATTTTTTGTATAGTCTTTCTGAGATAGTGGGATATTACCTGAGGGCCTATTATAAAAAAAAGCATTGTGATAAGCGTACCTACGATATTCGTCCCACTCGTGACATTATTATCTCGTGTTTAAGGTTCAAAATCAATTAAATCTATCGTGGTTTTTTTATGTAATAGTCGCTCTGCAGGCTTACGCAACAGCACCATCGTGATCGTTTCGTGATCGTCAATTTGACATTACAACGTTAACGACGACCACGGCTTTACAATACATGAGTGTCGTTATTTCTTTATTTCTATCGTTATTTCACATGCTAGTGCCCGTGTGCGTGGTTCTAAAAAATATCATAGTTTCGTTTATGGTTCATGTAGTAGGGTAACCACGTAAGTGGCACTCAGAGTACCTATATTTATTAGTCTTTGAAAATAGGTCCTCGGCTATATTTCTTTTCGAATAATTTGCATAAAGATCAAAAATGTTCTCCTCTTTGCGTTCAAATATTTATTTCTCACTAAGTATATCGCAATACCTATAAAGTGTTTTTGAGCTAACAAATTACGAAATACTCTATATAATCTGAAAAATTAAGTGTTTTAGGTATATAAATCGTTTTACACATTTTAATTAAAATGTGTAGGAAAACTTTCCATTCGATACTTCTTATAAAAAATTTATACTCGCTTAAAGTATCGTATTTTTCATAGTCACCCTATATTTTTGACTTACAAGATTACTCTAACTCTATGGTAATGACATAGCTAAGACAAAACACACCATTCACGCAACGACATAAAGAGCTACAACCAAATGGATTGTCGTAAACTTTAATCTTTAAGCCGAAACAATGCAAATATTGTTTTAAATCAAAGGAACCATACTACATTAAATATAGAGACATTCATAAGATTCTGAAAAATGTCGTAGCGTGTATGTCTACTTAAATCTTCGTGGCCTCCTCCGTCATAGACAACATACTATATCTATGGAGTGGTCAGTCGCAAGTGCTTACGCAAATGCACAATTTTGACAACGATTTCGTCAAAGATCACGAATTCCACAGATAATAAATACCACTATCCAAAACCTTGTAGTTATCGTCAAAATGTTACCCTTATTGCGTATTTTTCCTTCAATGTATGGTATTCATTTATGACTTGGGGGTTTTTATTAATTAATTAGGGAATTTTGTAGTTCATTTCGTACTTTTCCCTTAAGGTGGCTACCCCACCGAAAATGGCGCCCTCAGAAGTTTTTATTTATTAAGTTACAAGTAGAAAAAGATTTAAATAATGTTTAACGTGGAAGCTTTAGGGCCCATGTTCTAGTATTTTTAGAAGGTATCACTACATTCCCTCATAGTCATCCGCAGAAGTAGATAGCAGATATGTAAAAAACGGCCACTTTTAGCAGTTTAAGCAGTTAATTTTTTTATTAATAAATTGTTTTTTCCTGTCTCTGCATTTGTAAGCGCTTTAATCACAAATCATTCTCATAAATTTTCGAGCTGAAACAACAAACATATAATTAAAACTTTACTTAAATAATCATTTTCAAAACTTGTTTGAAGCAGACATTTGCACCTGATTGACACCAAATTGTCACTTTTGCGATGCAAAGACAAAAAGTCTATGTGGTTGTTCATCGTTATCTTTACTTTGCGAATGTGCCTTTGCGTACCAATTTGACAGGCGGTGTCAGTTATTCATAGTGAAATAAAAATTCGCGGTATAAGATCTTAGTTGCTAGATAGAGCAACGAAAAACGTCGATAGAAAGCTTGACTCGCTGACTATATCTTACACTGTTTTACGATCACGATCACGACGGTCGTCAAATTGTGCTGTTGCGTAAGCCTGCTGTTTCGTTATCTTCAGTATACATGTAAGACTAGCTTCAGTCCGCGACTTCGTCGTAGACATACGGAAAATCCCTATAGGGAACCTTTGACCGGGATAAAAGTGTCCTATGTTTTAATTCAGGCTATAAACTATCTGTGTGTCAAAGGAGAAGGTCCAATCTGGGCCAGGTATACGTACGGCACACCAAAAAACAGGAAAAAATATAAGGATTCTCAGAAAAATAGAAATATTTAAAATTTGCTAGTAATTTTTTGGCTCATCGATGATTTATGTTGGGATTTTCCACGCACTACTTATAGGTACTTATAGGTTAGGTATGTCGCATTTGGGTAGATACCACTAGGTTTATCAGTGTTAAAACTATTTCGTCACTCCAACCAGATAAAATAAATAGTTTCAAATCCATTTCAAAAATTATTGCAAATCATGAGATATATATAGATTGAGTTGTCAAAATGACATTGACATGCCGCCATCTCGGTATAAATGTCACAAAGTATTTTAAAATGCTTTGAGCCAGAAAATAAAGCTAAATCATGAAAATTGAATAGTCTGAATCGACATAAAATTTCATTTCCTTCATTTTTTATGCCGTACATAGACCTGGCCCAGGCTCCATACATTTTTGGACCATCTCTTTTCATCCAAATCTGTTCAGCCGTTTTTGCGTGATTGAGAAACAAGCATCCAAATCCAAACCCACAAACTTTCACATTTATAATAGTATTGATTTATTTAATGCATTATTTTTAATTGCCTTCCAAATGGTGTATTCTGCAGAACACCTCCATCTGATGCACGACCATTAGTGCCAACATCAACCATCATAAACTCATACTTAGTTTGCACAACCGGCCATCAACACAATACTGTGTTGTATTTTTGTAGTTGTAGTAGTATGATCCAGAAACATAGGTTTCTTTATTTCTACGTATTTGCCGTCTATAGCCTATAGGCGCATAATATAAAAAAAGCCGGCCAAGTGCGTGTCGGGACACGCGCCGTAGGGTTCCGTAGTTACCTTATGCCATACTTGCTTATGTCATTACGGTGCTCGGCAGAATATCAGTGCAGCTGGCCTTGCCTGCTGCTTATACTGAGCCGAGTACAGTTTTGACATCATGCGACGATGCGCAATGTTGTTGTTAATTTGGCCTTTGATGTGTTTTAGTTTTTGTATTGTCTTTGTAATGTTGTGTATCGTTGTGTGTTGTTCAAAATAAATGCATTTTCTTTCTTTCTTTTCTTTATACTATATTTAATACCACTATCATTTTTCGTCTGTAAAAATAACTTTGTTTTTCACAGTGTTGGTATGAATGACAAAGTTATATTTGCGGTTTTGGAAAATATGATATATCTCGAAAACTAATTACTATATCTCGTTCAAACCAATTTTCGTTTAAAGTTTTTATTAAGATCTATATAGCATATAGTTTTTTTAGATTTTTCACTTTCTTATTTCAAAAGTTAGAGGGGGGGGGGACACTCATTTCACCACTTTGGCAGTGTTTATCTTTCGTACGGTTGACTTTGAGAAAAAATTGTCTTAGGAACCTCAATGTCATTTTTAAAGACCTATCTATAGACGTATTGGTATGAAGGAAAAACAATTTTTCAGTTTCAGTTCCATGTATGGGGAGCTCCCCCTTAACCTTTATTTTTTTTTACTTTGTGTTAAAATCGTTAAGCGGTTAACAGAATACATCTACCTACTAAGTTTCAACTGTGTTATCCTAATACTTTCGGAATAAAATGGCTGTGACATACGGACGGACGGACAGACAGACAGACATGACGAATCTATAAGGGTTCCGTTGTTTTGTTATTTTGGCTACGGAACCCTAAAAAGTAAAAAGCCGATGTACCAAGTACATGAGGGACATTCTATTGGGCCCCAAATTCTTGGCAACTTGTTCCCATTCCTGGACTGTTTGTGGTAACGGAAAAACAAATTATTCTTTTAACCGATTTCCCAAAATTAAATACTCGTATCTATAGGAGGTAATCAATTCAAAATGTAGGTATGTAATATCCTTTGAACTGCATTATATTTGTTTTTATTTTACTTTTTTAGGAGGGTGATACAACTACTGAAGACGATGAAGCAACATCTACATCCAATATTGGAGACTATCAAGAACCATCAACATACCATATTGAATACGATGAAACACCATCTATATTCAATGCATTTCCGAGAATTAAAGACAAAAATTTAAAGAAAAGAAGAAATGATGAAGAGCTTAAAGAATTGAGAGCTAAACGTCTTAGAGAGGAACCTGATGAATATGATAACTGGGGTTTATCTTGTGCCTCAGATTTAAAGAAAATGGAACCAATGCAACAAATCTTTGCTAAAAATGCTATTGCTGCCATTATCATGGAAGGACGACTTGGACTTCTACACCGCCATTCGGTAAAAATTAATGCACCTCCAAAAGTTATGATAACTCCAAAACATAGCATGAGGACGAGGTCTTCACAGGAGAATATTATTTATCAACAGCAAAGCGACGACTCCTATGAATCATAAATAATATAAGTTAAAATAAATACAATTAGCTAATTAGTTTGTTTTCTTTACCTTGATCACATAATAATAGGGATGTTGACTAATGAATAAAATAACGAAATACTAATAAAAATGGTAAACATATTAAACTTTTAGAGTAGCTTGTATACCTCTTGGTTTTATATATTGCATATTATTATGTTTTATATGTTTTATGACCCTTCAAAGTTGGGTGGACAAGTCCATTTAAAAAGTATAAAATTTATTAAAATAAATGATACCTTCAATTAGTCCGTAAAATATATAGCAAATTTGTCGAAGAAACCATTTTGATAAACACAATATTTAATATAGCTGCTGAACAAATTTCTTATGCGTTGCATACAAACTTGCAAGGCGTGACGTCATAACGTGGAAGCCATTAGTATGGATCGTTTTTGATCGAGTCCATTTGTGTGCATTTCACACTGTGATATCTCGGGCAGTTTTCATGCTAGCGAATTAATTCTTTTACCAATGTTTCTTTTTTGAGAGGTAATTTATGTAACATAAAATAAAAAAAATAGTCGACATCCCTATTATATACTCTAACGCCTTGATTGCTTCAAACATTGCATTGCAGGTTTCCATAATAATGAAGAATATTTATTTACAAAGAAAAGTTATTTTGGATAGATTATACCGACCGACAGCTTCGGAAGGCACGTTAAGCCGTTGGTCCCGGCTGCATTTGCAGTCGTTAACACCCACCAATCCGCATTGGGCCCGCGTGGTGGGTTATGGCCCGTCCTCCTTACCACCCATAAGGAAGGCCTGTGCCCAAGCAGTGGGGACATCAAAAATGGTTGATGGACATACCGACTGAACGCGAAGATATTGCGCAATTTATATTATTGAGCAATAGAATTGATCGTTTGGGTTCGAACGGTATTTCAATCTTATTGTGCATTGAAAGTATTGTACAATGTTATTGTATAACTAGGGGCCGCCAAATACTTCACCGGTAGACCTAACAGTGATGGCAGCTATCTTCTCGGTCTGTGCTGTCAAATATCAGATAAGCTTCTGCCACTTCTGCGACTTCGCCCACGTGGATATTCGAGAAAATCCTTAGGGAACCTTTAACCAGGATAAATAGTAGGTACCTATTCTATGTTTTAATCAAAATCAGATCAGCCGTTTTTACGTGATTAGGCGGGTCCCCACCAAGCGCGCTGTCCCGCCGATTTCTTCTCCCCCAGGCTGTCAATCTGTGCAATAAGCAAGAGCTCACGAGTTTCATACGACGTTTTTCAACACATTTGCGAGGAAAAAACAAAGTAATTTATCACACAACAACAAATATGGCAAAAACAAAATACGATAATTATGGGAAAAGGCGCGCATGTTTTTTTTTGTTTTTTTTTCACACGCCCAACGCAAGAATATTTTGCGAACAAAGGGGTGAGGAGCATACAGCCTACTAGTAATACTTCAAAATTATAATTTTAAGTGACAAAATGCAAATATTTTAATATTTTATAACTAAATATTGTGAATTACGAATAATTTGATAATAATTATATATTTATTTGACTTAATTAAGGACTTACACATTTATTTGTAAGCCATGCTCGGTGTTTCCCTGCGTGATCGAATCAGAAACGAAGACCGCAAGAGAACTAAAGTAACCGACATCGCTCGAAGGATTGCTCAGCTGAAGTGGCAATGGGCGGGACACATAGCGAGAAGAACCGATGGCCGTTGGGGCGGAAAGGTTCTGGAATGGCGACCACGCACCGGACGGCGCTCCGTGGGTAGGCCCCCGACAAGGTGGACCGACGATCTGGTGAAGGTCGCGGGAAGCCGCTGGATGCGGGCAGCGCAGGACCGATCGTCGTGGAGATCCTTAGGGGAGGCCTATACCCAGCAGTGGGTGTCGTGCGGCTGATATGATGATGATGATGACATTTATTTATTCCAAAAATGTATATGAATTTTCAGCAGCATAAAACCACTTTGTTGTCAAAAAAAAATAACTGTATTACCCGGCTAAATTGGGAATGCTCTGTTTACTCGCATAGAACTTGCAGTAAGGTACTAATTTAACTTTGTAGGGTTAATTCTATTACGAACTAGTGTTTTATATATTATTGCACGCGTTTGTTATAGCTCGGTTTATGGCCCTAAAAGCGATGTATTAAAGCTCACTTTACGAGCAAGTGTGTTGAAAAATATTAATCAAAATTGTTTAAAAAACAAAAAACCGACTTCAAAAAACCTGCCTCTAAAAAAAGGAAGAAATAATATACAAATCATTAGATACGCATTATCATTGTTATAATAAAACACGTCTATTAAAGTCGGGTGGGGCTGGAGTACATCTTCCTTTTTTTATTCTAAAAGCCCCACCCGACTTCAATTGACGTGTTTTATTATAACAATGATAATGCGTATCTAATGATTTGTATATTATTTCTTCCTTTTTTTAGAGGCAGGTTTTTTGAAGTCGGTTTTTTGTTTTTTAAACAATTTTTTTATTTTTTTATTTTTAGTGTAAGTACCTTCTGCATTAGGTAGTGTAGGTATATTGTTTAGGTAGAAAAATCGGCTCAGCCAAACGTGAGATAATCGCGGAGAAACATACATACATACAAACTGAAAACTTACCTCCTTTTTTTGAAGTCGGTTAAAAAGACTACACAACGGTATCCCTTCCCCAACAAAAAAAATCATCTAATTTGGTTCATAAATAACAAAGTTGTCAAGTTAGTTGATTTAATATCATAGTATTTTCAGGATTACTTGTAAACTACTGAACCGATTTGAAAAAAAATTAAATGGGACCATCTCGCAAGAAAACTCAATCGAACAAAAAATTATCGAAATCGGTCCATAAATGTCGAAGATACGCGCGAACAACGATAAAAAAAAAAAAAAAAAAAAAAAAAAAAAAACATACAATCGAATTGAGAACCTCCTCCTTTTGATGAAGTCGGTTAAAAATACATTTGAGGCATTTCTAATACAAATATCGTCGATATACATAGTTTACCTCGACTACGTATTTGTTATGAATTTCCGTAGATTAAATTAAATTCGGAAGCCATTTTTAGTAGTTTTATTTCTATACATAGACATTGAGATATCTCTAAAGATGGTGATAAGAACTTTAACGATATTTTAATCTACAGCCAGCCGCGGCGAGCGGTGCGGCAAGCGAATTCAGTAATCACTGCGCGCTATCTCGATGGCGGTCTCTCAGCTCGTCGTTACGACCGCGCAGTGATAACCGAATTCGATTCGCTCTTAAATAAATTTATTGCTTGTTAAGTACATAATGTATCGAAAATTCACATGTACAGATTGAAGCTAAGGTTCTATAGTTTATTTACAAACAATAACCTCAGTAAAATATAGTTCGTTGTAGTAGTAGAGGCAAAATAATAAAAGTGGCCACTTTTGGCACTTTTGCCTACTACTACAACGAACTAATATTTTAGTGCGGCTATTGTTTGTAAATAAACTATAAGGTATTGTCTTCATACGTTCGCTTTCCTGTTCCCTTTTACTTTTATCTGACGCATTCAATTTTGTGATAATAATAAAATATTTGAAAAGCTTCCAAAAAAAAAATTGAAGCTGTAAATTTTTTCCAAGAGAAAATAATTAAATCCCGTTCGGCGAGATTAAGCCTTAATTATTTCCGCGAAATCATCACGCGTGTTTAATATTTCAAAGGTATGAAAAATGTACTACGTTTTTAGAAATGTTAAAAAAAGATATTGTTATTTCCAAGATTCAATTAGGTATTTTACATTGTTCTCATCTCAATATTAAAGGGAGGTACTTTTACAGGCTTATTTTATAATTCACTAAAATATAATAAAAAAAACTATGTAATAATAATATTCTTATTTCAGTCACGAGGATTTTTTGATCCTTATGTGGTTGGCGTATGGAAGTGATAAATTGACAACCACCAGTTTCAAAGTTACTAACTAATTTCAGTTTCAGTTTCAGTGGTCTAAATTCAAACTGAATCAATCAACAAATTCCGCCGCTATGTCACGAGACCCCGACAACGACATAAATTAAAAAAAGTATGAAATTGCTTTTTTTTCTCAGACACAGAGGCTCTCATATCTTCTATGATATTAAAGATGCTTCAGTTAACTTGTTATTATTCCTAATAGGGATGTTGACTATTTTTTTTTATTTTATGTTACATAAATTACCTCTCAAAAAAAGAAATATTGGTAAAAGAATTAATTCGCTAGCATGAAAACTGCCCGAGATATCACAGTGTGAAATGCACACAAATGGACTCGATCAAAAACGCTCCATACTAATGGCTTCCACGTTATGACGTCACGCCTTGCAGGTTTGTATGCAACGCATAGGAAATTTGTTCAGCAGCTATATTAAATATTGTGTTTATCAAAATGGTTTCTTCGACAAATTTGCTATACATTTTACGGACTAATTAAAGGTATCATTTATTTTAATAAATTTTATACTTTTTAAATGGACTTGTCCACCCAACTTTGAAGGGTCATAAAACAAATAATATGCAATATATAAAACCAAGAGGTATACAAGCTACTCTAAAAGTTTAATATGTTTACGATTTTTATTAGTATTTCGTTATTTTATTCATTAGTCAACATCCTTATTATGATCATGACGGTCAATATCAGCAATAAAAAAAAAAAAACAGATTTTTCAAAAAAAAACCAAAAAAAATATTCAGTCTAGGCTGTTACAAGCACTTGTGAATGTCAAAGAAGCTACGCCATCGGTTCGCAAACCCTGAGCGGGAGACCTTGTAACGAGAAGAACCGGTTCAGTTCATAAACAAAGAAGTAATACAACCATTATCATCGAGGTAATTCATACTATTTTCGTGCTCGTTTTCAAAATTACTTGAAAAGTACTGAACCGATTTCCAAATTTTAAATAATGGGAACAACATGGGAGTTTACCTAATGTAATTAAGTTTGAATCATTTCAATCGGTCCAGCCGTCTTCGAGTAATCGGTGGACATACCTACACAAAAAAAAAACTTCTCCTTTTTTGGAAGTCTGTAAAAAAGAGCCATTTCCCATCACAATAATTATTATTAACAAAAGTTTGCACACAATGGGTAGGTAGGTTGAAATTAAATACCTACTACATATCGGATAGGTAATTGTGAGAGTAAATTACTTTCAACTAGTTGAGAAATCAGTAATCACTCTGTCTGCTACTCGAAAGTGAACCTAAGTAGGCAAAATTTACCAAAATACACTTGATACAAGACATAAAATATAATATTAAAAATAAAAAAACGCAATTCTTACAATTCAATATACGTTAAGATAGGTACTCAGAAGCAGACCCATTCCCATTGGCAGCACCCGTTCACGAGCATGACGCGTGGACCAGCCATCGCTTCGCTCAACCATATTTGAGGGAACGTAACGACCCGCCCCACACGACACCACCGCAGAAATGATTAAAGAGAGCATGACATTACTTAGGCTACCCATTCTAAGGCACTGAATTGAAAACTAATATCCAAAAGCTTTTCATAGGCCTTTACTTTTAAAACTGATTCCATTTTTTTTAACCGACTTCATCAAAAGGAGGAGGTTCTCAATTCGATTGTATGTTTTTTTTTTTTTTTTTTTTTTTATCGTTGTTCGCGCGTATCTTCGACATTTATGGACCGATTTAGATAATTCTTTTTTTGTTCGATTGAGTTTTCTTGCGAGATGGTCCCATTTATTTATTTTTCAAATCGGTTCAGTAGTTTACAAGTAATCTTGAAAATACTATGATATTAAATCAATTAACTTGACAATTTTGTGTTACTTATGAACCGAATTAGATGATTTTTTTTGTTGGGGAAGGGATACCTTTGTGTAGTCTTTTTAACCGACTTCAAAAAAAGGAGGTATTCAGTTTGTATGTATGTATGTTTCTCCGCGATTATCTCACGTTTGGCTGAGCCGATTTTTCTACCTAAATAATATACCTACACTACCTAATACAGAAGGTACTTACACTAAAAATAAAAAAATAAAAAAATTGTTTAAAAAACAAAAAACCGACTTCAAAAAACCTGCCTCTAAAAAAAGCAAGAAATAATATACAAATCATTAGATACGCATTATCATTGTTGTAATAAAACACGTCAATTGAAGTCGGGTGGGGCTTTTAGAATAAAAAAGGAAGATGTACTCCAGCCCCACCCGACTTTAATAGACGTGTTTTATTATAACAATGATAATGCGTATCTAATGATTTGTATATTATTTCTTGCTTTTTTTAGAGGCAGGTTTTTTGAAGTCGGTTTTTTGTTTTTTAAACAATTTTCGTAAGCAGAAATGGCCACTTAATTCGTTGTAATTTAGCTGATACTTTTTTTTCACTTAACACATGTGGCATAAGTTAGCGGAGTGTTTAAACATTATGTGAATATAAGTTTAAAAACATTAGCTTTCATGGTTGTTAAATTAATTAAGACAATGTCAGAATGGAAACTGGAGCGAGAAAACCTAACTCGGGTTCTCTTCGGGATTGGCCGTCTCGGCGAGCGATATTCCAAGATTTCAATTTATGTCTCAAAAAATCAAATCCTCAAGGTGCTCACAGTTTGTGGATAAATTTAAGCAGTTGTTTTTCCATTAATATAAATAAAATAAGAAGTGAACAAAGTGTATGAAATTGCGGGTCGTTATCTATAATATCTATAATATATCCACATTCACTCTTCCCACAATAAATCTGTGATCCAGCCAACTATCCAGGCCCACTCCCATCTCTGCCTGCATCACCGCAGCAGTACAATAAGGGAGACAAGTCGCTATTATTGTAACTGTAACAATTTGGAATCTGTGTCACAGCATACGTACTTTGGTCTAATAATAGATGATAAATTTAATTGGAAGCCACACGTTGAATATGTTTGTAAAAAACTAAGAGCTGTTTTATCCAAACTTTCATTACTGAAGTACAAATTACCATACAATATTATGAGAATGCTGTATAATGCACTAGCTGACTCGATAATAGGATATGGCCTCAGTAGTTATGGCAGGACATACAAAACGTACATCGAAAATATATATAAATTGCAACTTAGATTATTAAAAACTATTGTGCCTAACTCAGTCAAAAATAAATATAAAAATGATTATAGTAACTTATTCAAACATTGTAGAATAATAGATATATACAATAAAATAAAAATGTATGTAATTTGCGACGAAATAGAAAACAGCTCTTTGTTAAAATTAAGAATTAGAAATAGTAATTTACGTAATCTGATTTACTTACCTAAGTATGTGCTGCCTTCATACAATAACACATATGGTAAACGTTGCTCGATATTTATGTTACCGTCATTGTTAAATGAGCTGCAAAAGGATTTACTTGATGAAATCCTGGATAACCCGGAACAATGTAAAAGACAATTAAAAACTTTTTATCTGTCAATGTGTCAGTGAGTGATGGCAGCAATACATAAACCTTTTACGGTTTCTCTTGCTGCGATTGGAAAAAAAAAATTGTTGTAATTTTCTTTTGTATTGAAAAATAAACTAAAAAAAAAAAAAAAAAAAAAAAAATCGAGCTTGTTTTATGTAAGTAGGCAACATCAGCATTTTTTAAATCAAGATACGAGTGTAGGGTTGGGCCTTTAATAGGAGTCATTAATATTCATGACTTTGATATCGATCAGTTTTCTTCTTAATACACACTTTTCATTCACCCTGAATAAATCTAGTACGCCTATTTATGTAGAATGAACGAATTTGTCATAAATTTTACATAATGTTCAATACAAAGAGAGTTTGAAATCAAAATGGTTAAAATATGCAAAATAAATGTTATTAAACGGTTGTTTGTTTGTATAGTTTGTTTCCATTCGGTAAGCGAATGAAGTTCGTTAACGATCTATTCAAAAAATTTTGCACATTTTTGCACATTGCTGGTCACGTCATGTTAAATTTAAGGCATTGATGTGGAGCCCGGTGACGCAGTGGTTGACCGCCTCGCCCAGCGATTGCGGAGGTTCGCAAGGGTCGGTCATAGGATGGGTGACCAGAAATTTATTATCTCGAGTGGTGGGTAATGGCCCGTCCTCCTTATCCACCCATAAGGAAGGCCTGTACCCTTCTTGATCGAAGCCTGTACCCCAACAGTGGGGACATTAAAAATGACTGATGGACATTCACTGATAAGCCCTGGTTAGGTTTTTTTTAACTGTTGGTTAGTAAGGAGGGGGGGGGGGGTGTAAGGAGGTTTGGCTGTGGTAGGAGGTTGGTGGGGGTGTACAAGTTGGACCGGCACCATCGGGCTCATCCCTTGGTGAGGCTTGTTGCCCTCCGGTGCCGGGCCGGGGTAAGAAAAAGAGGGAGAAAGAGAGAGAAATATAGAAAGATACAAAAGGAGGAGGATAGAGGAAAGAAAGTGGAAGAAGGAGGGATAGGAGGAGAAGAATGATATATTTGTAATAAAACAAAAAAGCTTCAGACAGACTAGGTTAGAACTGGAAACTGAAAAAAAACATATTTGGCGAGTTAATACCTAACTTTCCGTCCCGTCTCAGGTGCTACGGGTGAGTCGATTTTTTCAATAAAAAAATCATTGTGAATGCCTAAAATTTAAAAATTCAATAACACCTAACCTTGGTATTTGAGGGTTACCTTATCTGTGAAAGTTTCAGAAGGAAGTCGTTCGTTACACATAGAGACGTTGTTACACGTTCATTCGATACATAGTTCACTATCAGACGACAATTTAGCCCAATAAGACAAACTATTGGGGAACATTTGCGCCCACCACACATTAGTTGCTGCCAAGTTTCTTCACTAATGCGTAGAGTTAAATATTGCTTCCGAAAACCAAATAATTAAGGGACGTTATTCGATAATGGCATAGCTATTAATTTTGTGATGTTTTTGCGTGACTTGTGGGGTTGAGCGATATCGATATTTTATGTTTTTAGGTTGTTATCAAATAAATTATGCTTTTTTCCACACTTCCGTTACCTACTTCCATGGTTTATACAAGGTTATTTTTAGTATATATATACGAAACCAGTAATAGAATCGATTGCAATATTTTTTATATCATGTTTTATTTTGACTAAATAATATTTACAAAACCATAATTAAATACACCTTTCTAAACGGGACAACACAAAAAGCTTGTAACTTCGTGAGTTTTTAAGGTATCAATATCATTTTTTTATAGGTAAGTACTGATTCTGAAAATGGAAATATGTGACCCGTGTTTCGGCTTTCGTATACTATAAAAAAATTATGTTGTTGATGTACCAGCGTATTACATAATAAATATTACACCTATTACATGAAAGTATCGTGATAATCGGACGCAAACCGTCGGCGTCGTCGTTCAATTTACATGATTATCCATTTGAACAATTTAACGCATAATGACACATTTTGATTACGCAAAATGACACGTACGCGAAATGACACATACGCGAAATGACACATACGCGAAATGACATACGCGAAATGACACATACGCGAAATGACACATACGCGAAATGACACATACGCGAAATGACACATACGCGAAATGACACATACGCGAAATGACACATACGCGAAATGACACATACGCGAAATGACATACGCGAAATGACACATACGCGAAATGACACATACGCGAAATGACATACGCGAAATGACACATACGCGAAATGACACATACGCGAAATGACATACGCGAAATGACACATACGCGAAATGACATATACGCAAAATGACACTACGCAAAATGACACATACGCAAAATGTTAATAGTTTCACGGAGTGGGACGAACAATGTACGCTTATCGCGATTTTTTTATGGTACTAGGTACCTATGTGATATGTTTTGGGAGAATAATTATGTTTTTTTAATGAAAAATACAAGTAGGTATTGAATTTTTTTTTTACTTATATATGTATAAGCACAATTTGAAATTTTGCTTACTTACCTAGTTATTTTTATTGCAACTATGTTTATAGTTTACTTACCACATAACATACATTACCACAGAACTCACTCAACATTTAACTTAAAAGTTTTGTATGCATATTTTTTAACATTTTAGCTCTATAGAGTGTAGTACTAGTAACATAAATTAAAAATCTTCATACAAACCGGAAACATGTTTATTTTACAAAAACATTAATGCCATAAAATGATTGTACTCATTTTACAATGATCATAAAAATGTTTCTTGCCTTGCATTTACGTTTTGCGGACGATGAATCATCATGGAAATTTGTTTTCTTGAAGCGTCTGTATATTTCATATGTTTAATATGAACATTTCCTCTTTCATTTCCCAAAGAAATATAATTTGGAAGCCATGTTTCATCTCGCTTCGTAATTGCGAACCTCAAATTAAATAACATTACGACTTATGTTTCATTACATGTTGGCACAGATAATATAATACTGTTGGTTAGATTGGTGACGGATTATTAAATCTAAAGATTTTTTTTTTAATTTAATCTGTCACCTTAGTAATTTCATTGTTATTTATTTTTTGTGCAAGAAATAAATTGAATTTTAGGTTATATGCAATGATATTTTTCTACGTTATACGCTGGGTTAGAAGATTTTGTTTATAAACAATGTTCCACAGTGTTTCATATTTTTTGATATACAGTTATAAAACACACACGCAACAGTTGCGAAATAAGGACGATAAAACATTATTACCGATCCAATATATATTGCCGTCTTCCTTACTCGTGGAGAGCACGCCGAAACAAGTGGTTTGAAGAAAACACAAAAAAATAAAATGCTCTTAAGTGCACGTGCTCCACGTGTCGCTTAATGTGGAGCTCGGTGGCGCAGTGGTTTAGCGCCTGACCCAGCGATTGCGGAAGTTAAGCAACGTTCGCAAGGGTCGGTCATGGGATGGGTGACCAAAAATTTATTATCTCGAGCTCCTCCGTGCTTCGGAAGGCACGTTAAGCCGTTGGTCCCGGCTACATTTGCAGTCGTTAACACCCACCAATCCGCATTGGGCCCGCGTGGTGGGTTATGGCCCTTCCTCCTTACCACCCATATGGAAGGCCTGTGCCCCAGCAGTGGGGACATCAAAAATGGCTGATGGACAAGTGCACGTGACAAGAAATCTGTTACAAAAAATTACATTACGAGTAGGTATAGCGGTCATTTTTTAGGGTTTTGAACTTGTAGGTACCTTAATACTGTATACTGTATAATAAAAAACATAATCTTAGAAACAGAAATAAATTAATGCTTCCAAATTCTTATATGAAACACCATTCGTCCAGCCCGCTAGCCATGTCCATAAAAATATTCAATAAACTTCCAGATTCACTTAAACATGTCAATGATGATAAAAAATTCTTAAATAATTTAAAACAATTACTAACAAAAAAGTGTTATTACAACTTGAAGGAATATTTAGAAGATGAAAATATAGAAATATGAATATTGTAGATAAAAAGTCAACTTAATTAAAACATTAAAATACTTAACTTAAATTAAATACATAAGTGCAATATAATTGAATAAATAAAATAGTTTTTATTAATTAAGTAATAACTACTATTGTAATGAAACTAATATACTTACTAATATAATATAATGATAAATAAGTGTTTGCTATCTATTATTGTTGTTGTGCCCGACAGGGTCCATAGTGATCTAAAATATTATAATTTAAGAACTACTGTAACACTGTGGAATGCAATAAATGATTTGAGTATTGAGTATTGAGTACTGATACGAAGAAACCAAATGAATCTATTTTTTCCGTAAAGAATTAGCTTATAGGTAGGTACTAGAAAAAAAAGAATTCGTTTCTCACTACCTACTCAGATGTAAGATAACACAATATTTTAGCTACTTAATCAAAGCTTCTCATTATATACGTTAATCTGAATGATTATCATACTAATTAATCTATATAAAGGTAGCGATAGACGGATTTAGTTTTAAGGGGAAGCTGACATAAGCCAACTAGCGTCGCCAATATATTTTTCAATACAGTTGCTCGAAAATGTAAGTTTACAATGACAGTCGAGCGTGCGGAAAGTTGATTTTACCGCACGCCGTGCGTTTTTGTTTACGGAGTAGTACAGCGTGCGGAAAGTTGATTTTACCGCACGCCGGCGCCGTGCGTTTTTGTTTACGAACGTTTTTTTTAATTTCTACTAGCTTCCGCCCGCGACTTTATCCGCGTGGACAGTAGAAATTTATTGCAACCAGTTTAAAATGACCCCTTTAGTGTATGAAAGCTAGTACTACGGAGAGTTCAAGCTGTTTCTCTGGTTCCACCCACCCGAATTTGATGAAACATAGCTTAGATTTTAAGTTGGACCACAATCTACTAAATTGTGAAAAATCCATCAAAATTTGTTTAGCGGTTTTTGCGTAATTCGTGCACAAATATTTAGAATTTACAGTTTTATTATATGTATAGATTACAATTTTAGCAGTACCTATAATGTTTTCTCGCAAATGTATTGAAAAACGTAGTATGGCACACGGTTGTTAAGGTTTTTTTAAAACTCGTGACGATTATAAACCCTCGCCTACGGCTCGGGCTTATAAAACGTCAACTCGTTTTAAAAACCTCCTTACCAACCTTGTATCATAAACTACTATAAACGTGGTTTGAAACAAAAGTTGAATTGTAAAGTCAAGTTGAAATTTGTTTTTTTTCAAATATTTCGAAAAACAGTTGAGTTGACAAAAAATATATACTTACTAATGTATATAATTAGGTAATTATCGAACGTTCACAAAATTTACGATAATCGGTTGAGAAATGCGACCTTAGAGAACAGACGGACATCATAAACATTGTTTGTCCAAGCTGAAACGGAGACACTTCGCTTTCGCTCGGTCAATTGTAAGTATTATTAATTTATGCAATGCACTTTAGGTAATAACTTTTTTTTTATAAAATTAAATATATTGGCGGTGCTATAGTTTACGTATTAGTGTAGGCTCATTAAGGGGCCATAATAGGAAAACATGGTTTGCGCGGGCCATATTTTTATATAGAAAACGTAAAGTTGTAACCACAATAAACAAACAACAAGCTAAAGAGATTATCTAGTAGCTACAAGTATTAAATTGCGTATGAACCTCACAGATGATTGTGAAAAAAAAGAATATCATCAAAAGCGCTTGTTGCGTGTAATATTTTTGGCGTAAATAATAGCGGAAACGTATTGAATTCTACATCAGAATACACTTTAACGTACTGTGCAGTTGCTCCAATAACTTTTTTCGAGAAAGATAAACTGTGCTAAAGATTATGATGAAAAAACAACGAAAAACATCAAAAAAGTGCAGAAGTGAGGTTATTTTCCAAACTCTTTACACTTAAACAAAAAGACGGAGACAAGTGATTTCGCGTAACGGAGCCTTAAGAATCTCAGTTAATTCTCATAATGATTATCTTTGCCTATGGAGCACGTAGGCGTAGGTCGTATTATTGCTGCTTTCATCAATTTATATAGCAAATCATTTTATGACATGTAAATGTTACAACGATTTGGGTAATTTATGTTCTTCTAAATTATGAATTATTTTTTAGTAATTGAGAATTGTTAGGTAGACATTTAGTATAATAGTTCAATTATGGGCGGATTAACAAATTTTCGTTATCGCTATATAAAACATTATTTTTTGTATATATACGAAAGCCGAAACACAGGTCACATATTTTAACTTTCAGAATTGGTATAAAATGATAATGATGAATGGTACCTTAAAAAGTGACGAAGTTACAAGCTTTTAGTGTTGTCCCGTTAGTATTTACAAAAAATATGGTTTTGTAAATATTATTTAGTAACCAATTTAATGGGAAGTAATAAAAGGCTTTTTATTTTTATTTTTTTATTTTATTTTATTTTAAATATTATTTAGTCAAAATATAACATGATATAAAAAATATTGCAATCGATCGTAATAGGATTTGCTGATTCGGAACAAATAGTTTTCAGGTTTCGTATATACTAAAAATAACCTTGTAGGTATATTATTGTCATAACATAAATCATCAGCAGTAAGGTATTCAGCAGGCCTATACATAAAAAGAATCGCGACGCAATTCGTCGTAATTTGGGTATGTATTAAAATGCCGAAAATTCATTCAACGCTAAATATAAAATTAATAACAAAAACCGACTTCAAAAAAACCTACCTCTAAAACGCAAGAAATACACATATCAACTTTGTCTAGGGATACAGGTGTTATTTTCATACAAACGAGGTAACTTTGAAGCCTTGGTTTTCTGCCAGGGATGTACTGTGCTGTGATCTGATGATGGCTATCCAGGGAGTGAATGGAGGAGATTGCTATACACACCTAACTGATCTGACCAGCATTCTAAAAGATTAATGGACATGTTTAAAAAAACCGCGAAAATAGCATGAAAATGTATGGAAATCCTGAAACTGAGAACTCTGACCCATCAATCTTTAAGAATGCTGATCAGATCAGTTGGGTGTGTATAGCGATCTGAATCTCCTCCATTCACTCCCTGGATGGCCATCATCAGATCACAGCACAGTACATCCCTGGCAGAAAACCAAGGCTTCAAGTTTACCTCGTTTGTATGAAAATAACACCTGTATCCCTAGACAAAGTTGATGAGTATAATATTCGTAATAATAATAAAAACACGTCTATTGAAGTCGGGTGGGGCTGGAGTACAAATTCCTTTTTTTATTCTAAAAGCCCCACCCGACTTCAATAGACGTGTTTTTTTTATTACGAATATTATTTCTTGCTTTTTAGAGGTAGGTTTTTTTGAAGCCGGTTTTTGTTTTTTTTAAACAATTTTTTATTTTTTTTTTATTTTTAGTGTAGGTACCTTCTGTATTAAGTAGTGTTGGTATATTATTTAGGTAGAAAAATCGGCTCAACCAAACGTGAGTAAATCGCGGAGAAACATACATACATACATACGGGTCAAACTGAGAACCTCCTTTTTAAGTCGGTTAAAGAACTACACTTAAGATATCCCTTTTCCAACAAAAAAAATAATTATCTTATTCAGTTCACAAACGAAGAAGTTATACGACTGATCACCGAGGTAGTTCACACAAAATCATACTATTTTTGTGCTTTTTTTCAAGATTACTTGAAAGTACTGAACCGCTTTCCAAATTTTAAAAAATGGGACCAACTTGGGCGTTTACCTAATGTTAACGTTTGAATCATTTCAATCGGTCCAGCCGTCTTTGAGTAATCGGTGGACATACACAAAAACAAAAAATATATACAGACGAACAGAGAACCTCCTCCTTTTTTGGAAGTCTTTCAAGCGTGCACTTATCTCGAAACTGTCTAAAGTGTAGCATACTTACTACATTTTGGACAGTTTCGTGAAGCATTTATTTATTTAGTTATTTATAATTATTATTTTACCATTATATATGTTTAATACTGTTTTATGTTTTTTTTTTATTTGTTTTTGTTTTGACTTTGTTTTGTCTCTGTTTATATTTATAATAATTATATATATCTCGAACTTAAATAAAAAATGCATTAATTCTGCCAACCATACCTCTTGCCTAATTAAGTTTGTATTTTAGTCTACTTTTTTTTTTACCTACCTACTTAATTTTTATATATTTTTTAGACAGTTTGCCTGTAGTATTATAACATGCGGTGAAACTCTGTTATTGGCTAAGTGTAATTTTTAAGTTTATATTTTAAGCATGATTGTAGCAAAGAAGCTGTTGAGTTTCCTAATAAATAAAATAAAAAAAATAAAATAAAAAGTCGGTAAAGAGTCAAAATAATTATGTAAATATAATACATAAGCAAAATAAATATTTATTAAAAGATGTCAGATTCCAAGGGAGTTAGTATAGAGAACCAAGATAATTCTCGTCTAATACGTTATAATCTAATACGAAATGACTTTCAAATGACACGAACAATACGTTATTCAATTAATTTTAATCTGCTTATGAATAAGGGGGTAACAATAATACTAATCTCTTTCCAGACGAATTTCTGAGAAAATGTTTCAAAAGCACTTGCTAATAATCTTAAAATAATTATAGGTATGCTTTGTTTTTGTACAACTTTTAATTGGCAAGCACCGTTTATAAACAAGTCCATCGATTGATTTATGTACGATGAAAATTAGAAAACTTTTTAATTAGTTACCTACGTACTTTGTAAAGGGTTTGAAATATTTACTTTTCTTACCTGCCCTACCCAAATAGCCAACATTCTAACGTTTATGAATATTATTAGCAATGACGATTAAATCACATCTCGCAAACTTATGTAAATCACAGACTTTGATGTATTGTATGGAATTGACAAGCTGAGCTCGTTTTAGAGTTTATTTTAAAGCATGAATAGTAAGCGTAGCGCAAACGCATAGTAGGTATATGTTTGCCATTTGTGTTGGGGGACTGAAACATTTATGCGCGTCGGGTATGTTCGCGGATGCGCATGTCGTTGATTTCTATGCCATCATGCGCAAGAAGGGCCTTACTCTATGGCAATAAAACTGTACAATAGTCTACCGAAATATATTACGGAAATCGAGAACTATAATAGTTTTTCGAGAATTATTTAATTGATAAATGTTATTATAATCTTAACGAATTTTATAAGCCTATGCAAAAAAGTAGGTAGTGAATAAGTTTAAATTTAATTTAATTTAAGCACCTACTCATCAATATTGTTATGTCCTTCCAGGGCTCATGTGTAAGCACTAAAATAATTTTAAGATCCTTATGTACCACATGATATGCAATAAATATATTTTGATTTTGAAGTCATCGTCATTAGTGGGCAAGGTTAGGGGAGGCAGCAACACGATCCTGAAGATGATAGCAGACAGGATGGACGCAGCAGTCTTCCGGAGGTCCAATGAACTGCATGTTCTACCTTTAGGCCGGTGAGTCTCAGGATGATGTGATTGTGCATTCTGTTTGTAATTTTAGTTACTAACATAGTTTTAAGACGATTGTTACTAATATACTTTATTTATTTATTTAATGAATTTTTAATTAATTAAGTGAATTTTTAATAATGTAATAACGAATTGTAAATAATGTAATAAATTTATTTAAATTATTTCATCACCAAAAATAATGTAAATTAAGATTTACGCACTTGACGACAACAATCTTCGTGGTCGAGTGCTTGTATACTGGTTTTCAAAATGTTGCCATCTTAGAAGTCCCGGGTTCGATCCTGCTGGGTCAATTTAGAAAACGAATATTGTCTGGCTGGGTGTTTGTGCCTTCGATGAAGAAGTGAATAACTTCCTACTTACTTTAAAATCAAATAATTTTTTGTGATGTTGTCCTATATAACACATAACCAAAGACAGGTTTATATTTTTTACTGGATAATTCTAATTGCACAAGGACATAAATGAAAGGAAAAAACCAATAAATAAACAAGAAACAACCTTATAAAAAGTGTCAAAAAAGACATTGAAGTATAGAATTTCAACTATGAATGAATTAACACCCAAAGCTTAACTACCCTTTTTAGGTATTCCTAAAATACTTTTTATTTCTAAAATAATAAAGTTTATAATCGTATGTCCATCCAATTCCACAACCAACACCCCGTCAGACTGTCGTCATAGAAGCTTTATTGGATGGTCCGAACTTAGGGTTAAACTAACATGAAGTTAGGACTAACTTAGATAACATGTGCATGTTGGTAGTTCGGCTGCGTCATTACTGCTATTGAGCTACGCTTCATCCGCTATTTTATAGCTTTAATACAAGTTAAGTTAAGATTGCTTTTGAGAAATATCTTTTCAAGGATTGTATTGGCTTGGAAATCCAAATTTAGGTCACAAAAGAGACGGTGTTAGTTAATTATAAGCGTCGTAATAATAGCATGTGTGAATGTGTGACTAGGTAGAAGAAAGGTTATGTGGGATTTACACGGGTTGATTTTAGTCGCCTGTGATGATAGATTTTAGTCGACTGTGAAGGTCGATTATAGTGGACTGTGACTATCGATTTTAGTCGACTGTGACTATCGATTTTAGTCGTCTGTGACTGTCGATTTTAGTCGACTGTGATGGACTATTTTAGTCGACTAGCAAATCGCTTGATTGCAAGCGACTTGTCGACCATCAAATCACCTGCGACTTATTGACACATCGGTGACAGCGTCTCTGTCGTCTGAAATCTTAGTTCTTGTTTTGGCCATCCGCGGGCTGATTATCTAATTAAAAACCACCTAGCGACCGGTCTCATTTGACAGATGAATGTGATACATTGCTACTTTTTTTTGGGGTAAAAAAAACATACCGAAGAAAAGTAGCAATGTATGTCGCTAAATAGTTTATATTTAGATAATCAGCCAGCGGGTCAGATAAGTTTGTGGCACGCATACACGGTCGATATTAGTCACCACGTACATTTATACGGTCGATTTTAGTCACCTGCAGCCTAGGCGAAATAACTATTTACACAGTCGATTTTTGCCGTTCGGCAAAAGTCGTGCGACTTTAGTCACCCGTGTAAACCTTATGGGGTATTTACATGGAGCGACTTGGCAGGCGAGTTTAGTAAATTTGCCCTTTTTATCGTCAATCGCTGGTAAAGTCTAATCGCAAACCTAATTTCAATGAGGTGGCAATTCTATTTTACAAGCGATTGTCGATAAAAGCGCTTATTGACTTAAGTTGCCTGCCAAATCGACTCGTGTAAATACCACATTAAAAGTTCGACATATTGGGTTATTTTGAACTACCATCCAAATTTTAAGGATGTGTCGAGTCCATGGAATTAAACAACTTTCTCTAAGAAACATGTGTCAAATTTCGACAAAAAAATATAGTCATCCCATACTAAATTGATCATGATGATCTCTTTGATTTGTATGGAAAGTCGATTTTTATTTTACATATTTGACCCTGTGTTCCTTAGAGAAAGTAGTTCAGTTTCATGGACTGAACAGATCCTTAAAATTTTGATGATGAATACAAAATGACCTTGTATACCGAGTATGTATTCAAAGTTGGCCCTAATATTTTTTGTATTATTATTATCACTAAGCAAGATACCTACTTGATTAAATTTATCTGGTTCATTCTTTGGACGCATCAGATTGAAAAGAGGAAATGGAAATTCACAAACTGAATTTTCAAACGTTGATTGCTAATTTAAACGACATTGAAACATGAGCCCGCCCATGGACACAGAAAATTATGATGCCCCATGGATCTGACACGTTTGGAGAATGACCCAGTTAGTAATTTATCGCGACACGCACAGAGGGTGAATAGTGAAATCAGGTGTTTCAGCAACTCGTTTTTTTTTCTAGTCACAATCAACCAACAAGTCATCGATTTAATTTTAGTGATAATGTAAAAAAAATCTTAAGAAAATAAGGTTACCCATCCCATGACCGACCCTTGCGAAAGTTGCTTAACTGCGGCAATCACAGGGCGATGATAAAAGTAGCCTACATGTTAATCCAAGTATTTTATAAAATATGTGTCTCATCAAAATCCACATTGCTCTCACAAAATTTAGTGTTTATTAATAGTAAGTATGTACCTCAATAAGTATTATTATATTAGATTATTCCATAAATGTAGGTATACACCGTTATTTCGTGGTTGGCCCCATAGTAAAAGTTGTTCATTTACGTGGTCTGAAATCCCCTTCTCATTTACGTGGTCTGAAATCCCCTTCTCATTTTTAGATAAACTTAAAAAATAACGGTGTAGAAAATTTTTTGCTAGGATGCACAATTATTTCGCTTGACTATCTTTTGTTAATCTTTGCTCGTTTCTTTTACAACGTGTTACAAAAAAACTCCTAAAGCCGAATAATGGTAGGACTAATAGATACGGTACCATGCATACAACTCCGGAAAATTATGATTGCCTCCGAAAAATTCCACTTTTTTGAAAAACCTTTTTTTTCATGATAATATACTTTTACAAACCATAAGTGAAAATGATTTTAAAAAAAGAACGGTCTACAACAACCTAACACTTTAATTTAAATCTTACTAACTTTAATCATGTACTAATTTTAATCAGACACTAACTTTTATCAATACGACAATATTTAACACTGAATTAAATATGAGAGAGCACTATAACGCCACAAAGAAACATCCGTCGCATCCAAACGCCGCGTGCAAAGTGAGGCCGTGCCGCAGGTGACGCCGCCTTTTATACAGCGCCGCTCGGCCCGGGCTCGTGAGTGGGGGAAATTGCTAAGACGGCCGTTCCTGGCAGCTGAACGTCCTCGTCAGCTTGACTCTCGTCTGTCCTTGGCGTTTGGTTGGGGACCAGCACCACAGCCTCATCAGCATCAGGCGATTGTACCGGGTCTTCGCTAGGCCTTGGCATGTGGTCCTCGTCAGACCTTGGTGGGTGGCGGTCCTCACAGACTACGATGACGTGGTGGTCCTCGTCGTCTGGCTCTTCATCTAGAGAACACACATAACAAAAAAGCAGACATGTTTTTTATTTTTTTATTAGTTTTTAGCACCGGTGACCCACCGCGGCACAACCACAAGCGTGCACTCAAGTGATTGAGACACGATAAGCGACCAGCGCAAAGCAACTAAGCCAAAACGCCATTCGCGATGAAAGAGTGAAAGAACTCAATCATCTTCATTCCAGCACCACATTAAGTAGGTAGGTAGGTAAGGTTCATGTTACCATCCGGATCCGGCAACCCATACTGAAGCTCCAGATGATAACACAAATAAAATTAAATACCACAATGTCGGGGCCAATTTACTGCCACAATGTCGGGGCATAGGGGATTGCCATAATGTCGAGGCATTAGGGAATTGCCACAATGTCGAGGCATAAAGAATTTGCCATAATGTCGAGGCATTAGGGAATTGCCATAATGTCGAGGCATAAAGAATTTGCCATAATGTCGAGGCATTAGGGAATTTCCATAATGTCGAGGCATAAAGAATTTGCCAAAATGTCGAGGCATTAGGGAACTGCCATAATGTCGAGGCATAAAGAATTTGCCATAATGTCAAGGCATTAGGGAATTGCCATAATGTCGAGGCATAAAGAGTTTGCCATAATGTCGAGGCATTAGGGAATTGCCATAATGTCGAGGCATAAAGAATTTGCCATAATGTCGAGGCACTACAGACTTGCCATAATGTCGAGGCAATCACTCACACTTCCGAAGAACGCTTCGCACGCATCCGGCGTCCACTCGCCGCGCCACAGAACCATGTGTTCAGCAGCAGCTTGAGTTTTCTTGCCGTACGAGCCGGCCAGCAGCTCGAGCTCGTAGCGCTGATGGGGCAGCGCACGCAGAACCTTGTAAGGCCCGCGCATACCGGAGTCCAGCTTGCCGGTACTTTGTGTGGCCTTGCTCACGAACACTTGATCACCCACGGCGAAACTGCATGGCTGTCGGCAATCTTCGTTGACGTAGGCGTCCTGATGCTGTTGATTGGCAGTCAAGAGTTCAGTCGCCCGCTGTCTTCTGAGGGTCATAAGAGCTTCCCGATTAGGTTGGCAATCACTTAGCGCTCCATCTCGCACCAGTGTCCCGATGGCAGGCGTCGCAGCATCAATGCCCACCAACAACTGCAGGGGTGAGGCTTGTGTTGTAGCTTATTGCCCTTTTATAAGATAAACATAATAAGGCAGTGATTAACATATTTCGTAACAAAAGATCTTAAATTTGGAAACCAAAAATGTCGTAAAATAAGATCGGTGGTTTTATCGACGCCAATATGGTCGTGGTCATCATGAAAAACCCGAAGCAAGCTCAACCTGTGACCCTTAGGGATGAAGCATAAGAGACGCGGCTCTTCACCAGTAGGTTATGTTTATAAAATAAAAGTTAATTTTTAATAAAATACCTGTTTTGATCTAATTGCCCTTCCCTTAGTTTAGTCATCAACTCCTGCGTCTCCACATCAGCAGTCTGAGCAATCTTTGCCCAATTGACCGGACTGCGTATGTGGGAGACTTGTGCTGGAGGATTCCTACTTAAATAATCAGCATGTTGCATCATACAACCTTTCCTATACTCGAGGGTGAATGTAAACCCTTGAAAGTAAACCCACCAGCGTGCAAAATTGGCGGACCTCTAACGTTAGTAGGTTTGTCGATTTTACTAGGGCTTCTATTTTCACAGGGCTCGGCCGTACCTGACCCTTACCTATGAATAATAATAAATGAACTTGAAAAAGTTTTAATTATTTCTAAAAGGCGGTCTTTACCATGCCCAGTTAAAGGCGTCTTGATAGATTCAACTTCCACGGTGTTCACGTGCTGCACCGTTGTTCATTATTAGTCCGTATGTAAGTCAGTCCCTTTCGGTTTAAAACATCAGTGCCAATTAAAGTTGGCGCACTAATACATTCATAAGGGGGCTTACCATCAGCAAATAAGAAACCGTTCAGTTCAAAAGCAGGCCTTAAACAGGACTGCTTATGGCCTGCTTTCATACTAACCGTTGAAGTCATAGTACGAAAAAGTAAGGCAGTTCAATATAAGCCCTGCTATAAGAGCTCGTTGTAAGGCCACAGGTACAACATATAAATCAACTTCTAACTAGCAGTGACATAAGAGGCTGCCTTAATCTCCTGCCTTCTTATGCTACGCATTTAACGATAGGTTGGAATTTTATTAAAATTAAAATGCTTCAAAACTGATTGTTTTACAAAAAGTACAAAATTTGGTTGACCTGTTATTGTCATTGGGTGGTAAAGGAACTGAGTTGTATCAGTTTTAGACTTTTTAGGGCAATGCCATTCTTGTGACCAAACTTGTCACAAATGAGACACTTAGAGTTGTCTCTAAACCTAGGTGCATCTCGCTTACACGATTGCATCGGCCCTATGTGGCTTGACGGACGGACAGCATTGTTGGAGGCTCGAAAATCATCATCAAAAATCATGTTTCGGTTTAACATATACCAATAGGAAATAAGTCCTTTGACAGCAGCTTAGCATTGGTATCACCACATACCAAAATCATGTATACTCGGTTCAAATGAGGAAATATAATACTTATGAGACCTTACTTGCATCAAGGATGAAAGAGCTCCAACAATCCTGTTTGCCACGCCTTTGTCTGCGCTGGTACTAGCGTCAGCATCACGCACTGTACCCAAAGTCGCCCCATCGGTAACGCCGGAACCCTGCTCGCTGGCGAGGGTTGGCGCCACGATAAGCGATGGCGTCAGCGTATGATCACCAAGAGGATGCGACGGACTATCAACCGTTGGCGTTGTTGTAGGTTGTTGTAGCCTATTTCCGATAGCATCTAATCTAGTGAGAATTCGTTCAAACACAACATCATGTAAGCTCTCGCGGCGGTCACTTGAGCTATAACGGCGATCGCGAGTTTTACTTTGCGAGCTATGCGAAGCATTATGACGTCTATTCGACCTGCTCCTATAGTCTGCAGAACGATCATCACGCCTAGACAACTTCGGTCGGTCTTTATTACTATGATCGCGCTCTACAGGCCAAGAGGAACGTCCCGAAATGTTTAACGAGAACAATTCACAAGACACGTGTCAATTTTACGAACAATTACGACAACTACTTTTAAAGACACGTGGCACACCTTTTTTCTTACAAATGTTCACGAAAACTTATACAAAACACGTGGCACTTTAATCGAATACTCACGAAAACAACTTTTACAAAACACGTGGCACTTAAATCGAATACTCACGAAAACAACTTTTAACACGAAAATTAACTTTTGGATGGCAAAACAAGCTGGTAGAACGCGTAGTGAATCCCACTTCTGATTTTACAAACCATAAGTGAAAATGATTTTAAAAAAAGAACGGTCTACAACAACCTAACACTTTAATTTAAATCTTACTAACTTTAATCATGTACTAATTTTAATCAGACACTAACTTTTATCAATACGACAATATTTAACACTGAATTAAATATGAGAGAGCACTATAACGCCACAAAGAAACATCCGTCGCATCCAAACGCCGCGTGCAAAGTGAGGCCGTGCCGCAGGTGACGCCGCCTTTTATACAGCGCCGCTCGGCCCGGGCTCGTGAGTGGGGGAAATTGCTAAGAATACAGTATAGTGGCAACCCTAAACCAAAATTGTGTTTAACTTTTGCCCATTAATGGGATTGATTATTGAAAACTATTGTGTTTGTAATTAATAAGAATATATAAAGAAAACACTTTATTTCTATTAAATGGTTTACAATTTGCAAAATGTATTTTATTGGAATCAGCGATAACGTCAAAGTCAAAGTCAAATAAGCTTTATTCAAATAAACTTAATTATTAAGTACTTTTGAATCGTCTATATTTTCCTACTACCCGTTCAAGACTTTTTTAACTGACAAGAAGAACGGGCGCAAGAAACTTATCAGCTGCTTAACGGAGGGCGGAAAGCAGATGATATAGAGAAACCCCCTTACTAATTAAGATTGTATAGCAGAAAATGTATAGTTGCACAATGGTTACTCTCTGTCAAACTATTTGAGTTTGACATTGAAAAGAAAGTGACAAAACACTGTGTAACTCTACATCTGCTATACAATCTTTATAAGTAAGGGGGTAAGTAACTACATATTCTAGAGGCGGGCACAGTAGGTGTGTGAGACCATAGTTCCACAGACAACTATAATAAAGGTGGCGCTGCATCTGTTCATTATGTATGTAACAATAACAATAATCTATAAATATGCGTTTAGGGTTGTCATTTTGCAGTTTCTTATACAAATAAAAAACAATTATTAGGAAACACCCTGTATTTTGCATCAAAGCAAATATTTTTTGCATCTCGTTCCTTTGAAACTATCCCCATTTTCTTAAGAATTATTAGCTTCGCTCGTAATTTAGTTAAAGAATGTTCACAAGCAAATCAGCATCGAAAATAGTTTTTGCTACAAATATCGACTTTCTTCTTGGTGTATTAAGAACTAACTATTTTATACTTTGGTAAAGTTTGAAAGCACCGAACAATGCACAAGCTAGCAACAGTATTTTACTTAATGAATTCTAAACACCGGCCGTCAAAAATTTAATCTAAAATTCATTTTAATAAATTATGCGAAAGTAAGTATGTTTGCGCTTTTCCCATACTGAAAGTAGCCCTCATTTTTATTTAATAAAGTTGTTAATAAAATATTGGGTCTGTGAGCTGGTAGACCTCACGTTTGTGACATTTTTGAACTTTTTTCGAAAAAGATGAAATGCCTGTATGCGCAACCCCAGAAAAAGAAATGAGAGTAGGTATTATTTGCAATTTGTCCAAGTATAGCAAAATTTGTTCAAGTTGTATTTTCGAAGTTATTCGAGAAAAACAGATTTGATATAATTAATTGTTTTTTAAAAACTGTAAACTCTTGAATATCTCAAAACTATAAGTTGATCAAATTTTGCTATTGGTATTCATTTACAACTCATCAAAAGCTATCTTTCATGTACTTGGTAAAGGCTGAACGTCTTTTTTTGAATAACTTTGAAAATACAACTTGAACAAATTTTGCTATAAGTATACTTGAACAAATTGCATCTAACTATGAACTTAATTATCTGTAATACTCTCATTTCTCTAAGACGCAAAATTTTGCTGGGGTTACGCATACGAAATACCTATACTAACTGAATCCATTAATTATAATATCGAACGTGCTCACAAAATTTCACGAGAATCGGTTGAGAAATGCGACCTGTAGAGAAGAACAGCCAAACAGCCGGACAGACAGACATACGAAAGCATTTTTAGCCAAGCTCAAACGGAGACACTTCGCGCTTCGCGCTCGGTCAAAAAGAATTTTAATTAAACTTAACGTGGAGTTTTAAGACTCTTATTCTAGTAATTTTAGAAGGCCTCATTACATTCCCTCGTAGTAATTTTGTAAAAGTAGATAGCAAATTAAATGTGACAAAAACGGTATTTTTAGCAGTTTTGCTAACTTCTTCTACAAATGGGGGAATGTAATTATACTTACTTAAAATAGTAGACTATGCGTCTTAAAAAATCCTCGTAAAGTTTTATTTAAATAATGTACTTATTATAATTTAAAATATAAAATAAAATTCACCGCGGCGCGCCGAGCATTTTTATTTCGTTCACATAAAATTAAATGTGCAAGTGTCTGATATAAAAAAGGCATGTCATTCTAGACAAGTCTTGCAGTTAGGTCAATCTAAAGCTCGCGTGGTGTCTAAAAGGTTGCATGTCACCTTCACTAAGTGACGAGGGTTGTCACCGTCCTGTCACGACAGCTGTTAAGGGCGTTTATGCGCTATACTAGAGCCGCCAATCGAAAAAATCATAGTGCTCAAATAAAGGTGTTTAAGCGATAAAGAGTACCACAAAGCTTCTTCGGAGTACACTGGAAGAACACAATTTACAATTTCATCTTTATTTAAGGACTATGTTTTTTTTTCGATTGGCGGCGCTAGTATAGCGCATAACAGCTCTTAAGGGAAATAAAAATATTTAAGCATATTCGAAGTCGTTTCATAAAATTATTAAATTTGTACCCGTTTGTTGTTTTTTTTTAACGATTAATGTATGATATGAGTAGGTAAGTTTTTATATAAGAATTAAGTCAACAGAATACAAACACTCCTTTTTAAGCAGTTGTGTAAAAAAACATGATTATGCATTTATTAATGTTTACAGAACTTCGTTTAGTATCCATAAAAACACATGATAATACATATTTAATTAATCACCAATTTCAAGTGGCAACCCTTAAAACATCAACCACTAAGCACATACACTTAGCGTTTAAAAGCATGATATTCTACACATCTTCGATATTGAGTTGCCTTCCGAAGCTGGCATTGAATTGACCCCTGCCTTTTAGTGAAGATTTATAGTGATTTCCGTACGAATAAACATGCCTTAAATCGTATTCATCTTTGCATATTTGCGTATATCGGATATACCTACTATATCCGATGTCGAAAGCTAATGCTCACGGATGTGATGGTCTATGTAAATATTTTGAATATAATTTATTTCACGTTGCGGAAAGCTTTTGTACGAGTAGCATGAATTTAAGAGTTTATTGTTGCTTCGCCTTAGTATTTTTTGATGACTTCTACACCGTCATTTTGTAGTTTTTTAATGCAATTTTTTTTTTCATTTATTATTGTATGAAAATCATTACATTCATTGTTATTAACAGCGTAAAGAAATCCACAGAGGTTTATAACAACGCTGTTGAATGCTCGCGTTGGGGTAAGATATACATACTTAATTTACATATAAAGAAAAATGTGATAAATTATGCTTAAAAAGAAAGGCTGATACAAAAAATATATAATAACTCTTTAGCAAGGAGCAAACTAGGTGCATTTCAAGGTCTCAAACCAAAAATTCTTCATTCTTCTTCTTCTTAAAATTCTTCTTCTATATCTTACTCTTACGCTGCAGGCCAGCGTTATTTCATCAATGTGAGGAATTACCTCGACATTTAATTGAAAAATCTATCCAGGTTTTTTGGTATCAGTGGACCTGGATTCTCTAGCTATATCAATTGTTCCGGTATAAAAATTGTTTATATTAGCTCAGGACTGTCTGTTCCTGTAATACCGCCCCTTTGTTTTTTTTCCGTATCACAAAAGTGCTTTAGCTGCTTACCTTGAAATTGGATTAGTGTATCAGATGTCAAATATTTATTATATTTCAGCATTACGTTTTTTAAGGGTTTACCATCAGTCATTTTTACCGTCCCCACTGCTGGTGCAACGGCCTTCCGTATGGGTGGATAAGGAGGATGGGATAACATAACCAAGCCATATTATGACTAAAAAACCCGCCTGCCTAAAAACAGACAAGTCAACAGAAAAATAAAATAGAAAAACTAAAAAACCCACATGCATTAAAAAACAAGTCAACTGAAAAGATGGAAACAAGATAATATATAAAGGCAAACTTAAAAAATATTGAGGGTAGTGTTTAGATTAAAGGCAAACTTAAAAAATATTGATGGTAGTGTTTAGATTAAAGGCAAACTTAAAACATATTGATGGTAGTGTTTAGAATTTTTGTTCAACATAATAACATGCAGTCGGAGGCATGCATAAAGAAAGTGACATTATGAATGATTTTACTTATCATTCAATTCTATGCCTCCGACTGCATGTTATTATGTTGAACAAAAGTTCTAAACACTACCATCAATATGTTTTAAGTTTGCCTTTAATCTAAACACTACCATCAATATTTTTTAAGTTTGCCTTTAATCTAAACACTACCATCAATATTTTTTAAGTTTGCCTTTATATATTATCTTGTTTCCATCTTTTCAGTTGACTTGTTTTTTAATGCATGTGGGTTTTTTAGTTTTTCTATTTTATTTTTCTGTTGACTTGTCTGTTTTTAGGCAGGCGGGTTTTTATTTTTTTTTAATTTAGTTGTTTTTTATTTACGTCTTTTTAGTTATATTCTCCTTACAAATTACGTAGACGGTCTAATTCTTTAATAGAATTTTCATCGTGTGGTTTAAATAAGAATTTTTTAGGGTCAAGACAACTGACAGCAAGCCCTGCGAGAGATCGAACTCTGCTTAAAGCCACGTAAGCTTGACCTTTAGCAAATAGGTGACTGCTCAAATCGACAACTGCCCGGTCTAAAGTTGTACCTTGCAATTTATGCACAGTCACCGCCCAGCATAAAATTAGAGGTAGCATTACGTCGCTCGATCTTGCCTTTACCGCGTAAACCATCAAACTCAGACGCAGAAGGTTCAATCCGAACACCAATACAAGAAGCTACCAATTTTCTAAATAATATTTTATCGATATCAAAGAGACTGTAATTAATCACTAATTCAGTAATAAGATATTCCTAAACACCCTATTCCTTAGTCCTAACTAAACTAGGTATGCTTCCTACAAAACCTAACAAAATCTACTTCTTTAATATTTTTTTCAATATTAATGCAAGTAAAGTAAGGCAACACGCGTTCCAATTCCAATTAGATAGATGGAATCTAGTATAATAAATAATGAATGTACTCTAGCTAGCTAGATGGAATCGTATTAAAATAATTATAAATTAAAAAAGTTGTTAATTGTTATAAAGACCATAAACGAGAATCGTTTCTTCTTATTTCTCGTTATCGTTTCTTCGATTCTTGTATTATTATCTTTTTATTTTCAGTATAAACACAAAAGACCTTATATAATCTACAGAGAGCTAAACCATACCGAGATGTATTTGGCTACAACGCCATCTATTGATATGGTCTATGCAACTAGAAATCTATTGATGATGAATACAAAACCATACCGCGATGTACTCGGCTACAGCGCCATCTATTGATTAACTTAGCCGTGCCCTGCGGCATAGCCTGAGGCTTCGATCCCGAGGGATTTTGGGATGATATAGCCTATTTTTTCATCATGAATGTGGCTAACATACACAAACAAAATATAAATTTCTCATTGACATGTTTATAGCGGCCGCTCGCATTTGCGTAATATAATTTACTTTTTTTATTTTATTGTTTTTTTTATAATTATATTATGGTCATGATATACCTTTTTGAAATCCTTATAATAAGCCCTTTAATTTGACACCCATATTGCAGTATTCTAAAAAAAAAAATTTTTTTCACTACGTATAATAGCACCGTACAGCCGCCATGTTGGTTTTTTTATAACGCCACCTTCTTAAGAACACTTGGGCTGAAAAGACCAATCTAACGATATCTTAATCATAGAAATCCGTTCAGCCGTTTGAAAGATATGAGGTAATAAAGAATATTACATACAAACATACATACATACAAACATACAAACATACATACATACAAACATACAAACATACAAACATACTTACAAGATACGCGCGAAACACATAACCCTTTCTTTGCAGTCGGGTAATAAAAATATTATGCGAGCGAAATGACACCCAATATAACCGACGCCGTCATGCAACTGAACTGAACACAATAATGAAACTGTCTTTTGTCACGAATGAGACTATCAGGTGATATCCGTCTATAAGATTAGTTATAGATAGATAGATAAATCGTTTATTTCCATCACATACTTACACAGATGATAATTGATAATAAAGAAGAAGTAAAAAACTAGACTGTGTGCCGCATCGACAGAAAAAGGCAAAAACTCAGTGATTATCTTTGCTTTAATTAAAGCAAAGCACTGATTTTCAATGTTTGCCCTAGTTTCAGGCAGGGCTGACTTTTCCCCCTATTCAATGGCAAACTTTATATTCCTTTTAATAACACAATTCAGTAACACACCCACCATAATGTCTAAGTAAATAAAAAGCAATAAACTATCGAATCATATTGCGTAAGCTCAAATCCATAAAATCCATACATTTCTCACATTTTATAGGTGCGTAAGTACTATTTATTCTGTGGTTAGGGCATACATTGGTCGATTTTCCAAGCGACTTACTAGGCGACTTTAGTCGAATAGGGCATTTTATCGACAATCGCTTGTTAATCGAATCGCAAACCTAATTTCAATGTGATGGCGATTCATCATCCTTACGACGAATATTGCTAACCAAACAACTACCCGTTACGATGCATTTGGTATATTTATTAGGACAGTTTGTTTTTAACGAGTAGGTATAAAAGGTTTCTTTTCAGACTTATTTTTTCCAGACGTTTTTGGACACAATAGCACAGAATACATAATAGTACAAACAATAGTACATTATGAGTAAGTTAGCTAAGGTTGCTCATTGCGCACAAGGTTGTGGGTTGCAGATAATAATTCTTTATTCTTTTTTTGGTAACTCATCATAATAAATATTTAATTAACTTAATTAAGGACTTACACATTTATTTATTCCAAAAATGTATATGAATTTTCAGCAGCACCTGACCTCTTTGTTGTTACTAAAAAAATACTGTATTACCCGGATAAATTGGTAATGCTCTGTTTACTCGCATAGAACTTGCAGTAAGGTACTAATTTAACTTTGTAGGGTTAATTATATTACGTACTAGTGTTTTATATATTATTGCACGGTGTTTGTTATAGCTCGGTTTTTGGCCCTAAAAGCGATGTATTAGGGCTCACTTTACGAGCAAGTGTGTTAAAAAAATATTCCGAACGGTCGACAACCCTAGCTAACCATTACAGGCTTATTGCTTATCAACGATATTTTAACGTTATTTATTTTCACTAATTTGCCCTTGGATACCACTTTTGGCTTATCTCACTTATTGGATGTGACACATCAAAGCAATAAATTCGTTGGTACATAACGAAATATTATATATTTAAATATTGGTTAATCTGAAATTATCTTGTGCACTTTTGTATTATTTCTGACAACAATTTGAATATTAAATCTATTTTATTCGAACACGTCACTTTATTTTCGGCTAAACTTTTATTTTCACGGTTTAATATTATTTTGTTTTTCCGTTATGAACAGAAATTTCGCCAACGTTTCCCTACCTAACATAAAATAATGGATACTCGTATATCTAGGTATATGTTCACAAGAAATTAATTAAAATAAACTTATCTACAGCGTATTAATTAATCATTAATCAACTTATAGCTACTTAACTGTTAGAGACAGGAATTACATTTCCCGGTAAATAAATTTAACTGGAAATAATATCTCTTGACGAGAATAGCTTTCGCGAACAGCTGTTAATAAATTAGGACATTATTAATACATTTTATAGAACAATGTTAAGTTAATGTCAGTTTTGGTTTATCGTTTTATTGATTTTTGAAAGCGAGTATAGAAAATTGTAGCATCGAGATCATAGACTTCATTATAGGTACTAATAATGACACATTAATTTGACAGTTATATTTTGTTTTTTTTGTTTATTAAAAAGATAATATCATCTTTAACCGCCTCTGTGGTCTACTGGTTTGCCCATCCGCGTAAGACGCAAAGGTCCCGGGTCCGATTCCCAGGGGGGGTACAATTTGTACTCGGTTTGGTCGGTGGTAGGGCTCATTTCAAATTCAAGTGCGCCTGCGTAGCTACCACCATCTCACCTAAGTCTGACGCCATAACAAAAAAATAAAAATTGATGTGTTCCGCCAGTTGCAGTGTTCCGCCAGTTGGAGGTAAGATAGCCAGATTAGCCAGTTTCTCAGTGATGAGGATTCCGGGTGTAGTGTGCTTCCACCTTCTGCCTTATCATCACTTAACATCAGGTGAGGTGAAGGCCAAGCATTATCCCGTTGTGCATAAAAGAACATTCAAAGACTTTTATTCAAAGTGTTGTTATTAATAACCTAAAATGATAAAGCCCTACAACAGTGACGTCAAAAAGACTGTTTACATTTACCCACACTTTCTATATCGAATAGAGGTGATATAATATGATTTTGTAGGGATCGCGGTAAAAGGTACCTATTGTGTGAGAAAGCATAAAAGCGCAGAGGTTATACAAAGAATAGTAATAATATCGAATATAATGTAAGAACACATTTTTCCTGTATTATGTAGTGATGTAAGATTGATTTTCAATGTGATGTAACACTTAATTTCATAGGAAAACATATACAGTGACTTAATCGTAAAATTAATAATTATAAGCTTTCGCATAATTGTAATACTATATTACAATTACGCGAAAAATATCCTCCTCCTCCTCGCGTCGTGTTCCTCATTACTGAGGGTCGTGAACCCCCGATGGGAAGTTAATTTTTCTTTGACGATGCCTCTCCATCGCTGTCTGTCCTTAGCGACATGGAGTGCATCGTGTAGCTTGGTGTTCAGCGTTGAGCGGATTTGGTCAGACCACCTAGTTGGGCTTCGACCTCTCGGCCGTTTGCCATTGACCTTGCCAGTGACCATCAGTTGTTCGAGGTTGTGTCCATCTTTTCGGGCGATGTGACCGAAGAATTCCAGAATTTTTTGGAGACAGGAAGTGGATAGCCTGGTTTTAATGTTGAGCTCTCGAAGGATAGACTCGTTTGTTCGGAATGCAGTCCACGGTATTTGTAACATCCTCCTCCAGCAGCACATCTCAAAAGCGTCAATGCGATCTCGGTCGGCCTTCTTTAATGTCCACGTTTCCGAGGCGTAGCTGAAGATGAAAAAACACTAGAGAGTTAACCAATTTAATCTTTGTTTTTCGAGATATGTTCCGGTCTCTCCATATTCTATGCAGTTGGGACATTGCGCTCTTGGCCATACCGATACGCCTCCTGACTTCTTTTTCACAAGAACCCGAATTGCTGATTGTAGCACCCAAGTAAATAAATTCATCTACCTTTTCGAGGGGTAGGGCGCCCGTCATGTGGAGTGAGTTGGTGCGGTCTACTACCATCAGCTTAGTTTTGGAGTGGTTGATTTTCAGCCCGAGCTCCCCACTGATTTCTTTCCATTTTGTCAAGGAGGCTTATCATTTCAGCTTCATTCGAAGCCAAAAGAGTCGTATCGTCGGCGTATCGGAGATTTGTAATTTTAGTGCCACCTATTGTGACGCCACCCTCCCAGTTTTCAAAGGTTCGCCTGATGATGTATTCTCCGTATACGTTGAACAAAATGGGGGACAGGATGCAACCTTGCCTTACACCTTTTCCAAACATAAAAGGATCCGATGATGTTCTATCGACCTTTACAACACCCTGATTGTTCTGGTAGAGTAATTGAATCAGTGCCACTAGATGTTTAGGTACACCAAGTTCTTTTAGTACTTTCCACAGGGTTGACCAAATTACACAGTCAAAGGCTTTGCTGTAGTCAATAAAACACAAGATCACAGGAGTGTTAAATTCGTAGGACTTTTCGATCAGTTGGCGGACATTTAGGATTTGTTCGCGAGTCCCCTTGCCTTTGACAAAACCAGCCTGCTCTTGTGGTATTTGCCAGTCAAGAAAATATCGAATTCTGTTATTAATGATGTGTAACAAAACTTTGCTGGCATGCGATATTAGGGCTAGAGTTCTGTAGTTTTCACATTTTAAGGTGGAGCCTTTTTTGTGGAGAGGAAGAATGATTGATTTTGCCCAGTCGCCGGGCCATTCACCCGTACGCCAGATACTGTCGCATATTTTATGTATCGCGCTTGCTCCAGCCGTTCCCATTGCCTTTATAATCTCAGCTGTTAACTGGTCCGGCCCGGGTGCTTTTCTGTCTTTGAGCGCAGAAATTGCAGCTGTAACTTCAGATAAAAGTATGGGAGGTTCTATGTTTATGTTGTCCCATGCTATTGGCCTACGCAGTTGCATAGAATCATGAGGGTACTTATAGAGAATGATGCGAAAAATATATTAAATAATATTATGATAAATATTATACCTACAGTTGTAACGTTGTAAACGTACATGCTAATTTTATTCAAGTTTATGAGACTTATTTCTATAAACTAATAAATATTAATGATATTAAATATAAATACTTTAGAAAATCAAAGGAATATTTTCATTTTAACGCCCATTTTGTTTGCCGTCGCGTTTACGTTTTTGTCTATAGAACGAACCTGTCATCTGTTCTCGATCCGCGACGCAAGCGTTCCATTCAATCATTCTACGGTCCGTTCGCTCGTTGCGCACTGACATTCATTCCTTGGGCGGCACAGTTGGTAGCTGCAATTTGCTTTTCAATTTAAATACTAAAATAAAATATATCGGCATCTTAAATTATTGAAAAACAGATTAATGTTTTAATATATCGTGCCTATTCGGCCAAAATAGTGAATTTGTGTTTTGAAAACCCCAGATTGGGTAAGTGGTACTTGTAGTTCGTAGTAGTTTTAGCAGTAATTGGTTTCCTAGAAAAGTGTGATTCCCATTTAGCCACCTTTCTTTATTTTATTTTATTAGTGTTTGTTAATTATAAAACGTTTAATCATTTGTATCCATTGCAATAATGTAATTTGCTTATTCACATCATTTCATATGAATCTACCCACTTTATTGAAGAAAAAATATATTTTACGTTAATTTAAATTTCTTTACTGATTTTAATCTCCGTTACCGATTGCGAACACCACGGCACAACAGCTCATAACGGTAGGTACTAGTAGTTGCTGCCGTTGGTGATCGCGCAGTGTTGGGATGAGGAAATAACGCCTTTTGATGGCGCGTTCCAGGGTCCGAGGCTTAGACTGTCCGAGGCTTAGACTGTCCGAGGCTTAGACTGTCCGAGGCTTAGACTGTCCGAGGCTTAGACTGTCCGAGGCTTAGACTGTCCGAGGCTGCCGCGACTTCATCCGAAGGACACCTTGAGCTGCGCTCCTGTTGTGCCCAGACACCACCGCTTAGCTGCTTCCCATCTGCGCCCCCTTGCTGCGCTCCCGTTTTCACCGAAGCGACCGACACGGGAAGTACCTACCGACTAACGGGAATTCAAGCCAAGCCTCCTCTAAATTCTTTGGGCTTCACCCACGACCGCTCTGTACCGGTAATTAGAAATATAAATGTTCATTTGAAATTGTTCGCGTTTCTTTTCCTTTCCCGATTCCGGTACATTTAAGGTGAAGGAGGTAAGAACGTGACATTGGCGCCTAACGTGGTTGAATTGTTTTTTATGCTTGGCTCTTTCCTGTTTTTTAGTCGAAACGTAGCTAGTTTTGTGTTGTGGTTTTTTTTGTGAAGCGTGTTTTTTTTGTTTTTTTTTCGTGCTGCTGAAGTGCACTACATTTAAAATAAGTAACGGTTTATAAACGACACCCTTTTTTTGTCTCGTTACCTGCATGTTTTTGTCTTTTTTTAAATATTTCATTAAAATTGTTATTGGAGCCCTAATATGGCGAATAAATTTATGTGATTTTATTATTAATTTATTTTATACTTACTTTTTACTCAAATAACTTTATCGTGTGACATTAATATTAGCATTGACTTTTACATATACATTGAATTGGATCGTGAAATTTTACATTTTTATTATAATCGTGAATTTAATTTTAACAATTTTTTTTTAATTGTGGAATCAATGCTATTATTTTTGTCAGTATTCTTGACGTTTTGTAAGGTGCATTCCAGTAGCACGGATAATATTTGATTTGCTTTTTGTTTTTTTTTTGCAATTTTAATTTTTTCCTGTTTTTTATTTTGTTTTTAATTGATTCTTGTGTGTTAAAAAATACGTATTATAATTGATTTTGTAACGGTGCGGAGATTGTGCTTTGATTATTTTAGATTATTTTGTTTTAAATACCACTTACTCCATCGGGCGTTTATATATTTTTTTATTTTTAAATTTTTACAATGTTGCCAATTAAATACCTATCTTTACAAAAGTCGGAGCTTGAGTACGAGGTGGGCATTAGAGGAGCCACTCCAGCAACGTCTGTTGATGAATTACGGAAACAAATAGTTAAATTGGCTCCAACATTTCCTTCGGAGCACATTTTGGAGTCACCTTTAGAAACAAAACAGGATCTTGCTGGTTGTATGGACGTGGTGTCAAAAATTAAATTAAATCTTGACATTGCTGATCCTAGTATTCCAGTACTTTTGAGAACGCAAATTTTTTTAAACCATTTACATAATCGAATAGCGAGAATAACATGCACCGACGCTATTAAAAAGGAATACGACAGCGTTGTTATGAGCCATAAGCTTTTACTTCAAAAATTTACTGCTCTTTCAGTTAACAGACCTTTACCTGGCGGTGTTTCGTCGGTAAACCCTAGTACTAGCAGTGGATTTTTTTAAGTGAACCTGGATAGAAATTACTCTAAATAAAGGAGATAGGAATTTTTGCTCCATTATATTTTTTTTTAAAGTAAAACTGCATTAAAGGATTTTTGAAAATACGCTTGTCGTATTCGGGAACCGAATCGACACTGATAATTTACATAAAAATTACTTTCTGTACTTATGACACCAGTCTATAGAGTCATAATAAGTTTCTATTAAAAAATTAATTTTCGGTACAAGCTTTTATTGCCGACTGCACTTTTGTCCGCCATATTGGATTTAGAGTAACTTCAATTAATTTTTCGAGTTATTCTGATCAAGCCCTTTCATTTGAAATCCATGTGCAGTGCATTAAAAATAATTTTCCGCTATTTTGGGTGGCCCGCCGTGTTGGATTTAGAATGACGTCACACAGCTAACTAATATTCAAAGTTTCAGCTCAATCAGGTTGAAGATATCTGCTTCAAAATTGAGTTGCAAGATTCTAACCGAACATACAATACACACATCTTGTAAAAATCAATTCGTTCTAACAAACATGGTATATCTTATATTGAAGGGGTGTAAGGCTATGAAATTAAATAAAAAAAAAACATAATGGAAGACATATCATATTTAATTTTATAGCTCCTTATTTCCATCGTAAGACACAAGAAAAATTACCTCCTACGAATTGGGCTCAAACATTTTGTTGTATTACGTTGGTTCATAGAATAATTAGCCAAGCAATTTGGCCTTGTATTCAGAACTGCGAAGCAACAACACGGCCGAAAAGTTTTTGTGGCATAACCCACGTCGGGGTTGGTCCCAAACAGTAAATTAATTGTAGTTTTATACTTAACACGTTGTTGGTGGCATTAAATGAGCAGCCATTTTGCTTTTTGTTAGATGCAGTTAGGGTAAGTTAATTTAACTTTAATATGATATACGTGTTATAAAATACAAGTTAATGCCGAATAGGGACCATCAAACTGAACAACTTTTACTATGGGACCACTCTGAAATCGCAAAAAAAGTCAGCTATTTCATACAAAAAATTAATAACGAAAATTTTTAAAACAGCTGATTTATTTTTCGTGATTTCAGAGTTGGTCCCATCCTATAGTATTTGTTCAGTTTGATGGGGGAAATAGGAATCCAGGTGTAAATTATGAAGGTTTTTGAAGTGTTAGTATAAGGACTCTTCGCTTAATTTTTTTAAAATTGAAGTAAAATACAAAATAACAAAAAAAACACCAAAATGAAGCGAAGAGTCTACAGACTAACACTTCAAAAATCTTCCCAACTTTTGCCCCAATTTACACCTGGATCCCTATTTTCCCCCATTTTACCCTACTTAGTTTAGGAGGTGCGACCTGACACTACAAAATCACTACAAATAAAGCTGTCATAAAGTAGGTATTTACTTTTTGTTATATTTTTATTTAAATAAAACAAAATAAGAATTCAGTACATCATATACTGTTGATTAGTTAACTTAGTTTAAGGGTGATTGGATTCTGTAATGTTTTTATGTTTATAATAACAACACTTATCTTGTAATTATTTTTTAAGTTAATGTGTAGTGATTGAACTTGTTGGTAGTTCTAATAAATCATAAAAAAATAAATAAAATAAATCAACAGTCACTCTTCAAACGGAACCTGCTAAACGTTGAAAATCAACATTCATGTGAATTCGGGAGCATATTCCTAAAATACTTTACCTGTACTTACCTCCTTTCTTTGACTTCTGAAAGTAACAGTCCATTAACTCTGAAAGTATTTGACTTCAGCAACGGTTGAATGTAGCCCGTTTCAAATGGAAATGTAGTTATGTTGGCAAAACAATTGAAGAGTAAACGGGAACCGCTACCTATGTTTCTACTAAATTATAAATTGCTTGAAAATCGAAGCAACGAAAGTTGTTTAACACTTTAGTACCTAGTTACTTTTTACCATTGAAAATGGTTATCAGATGCAAATCGCCTAAAACGTATTTTTGGCCATATCTCCGAGGATTTTGGGAGGATCGAGATGGGAATAGTACCAAAGTTGAGGAATTTATCGAGAGACGTGTGAACGTTTGAATTTTGAAAATCTACTAGTAACTTTTTTGGAATTATTTTTTTTTTTTATTTATTTATTTAACCATTTATTTCAGGCTACTAGGCCCATAAAATATATACCTTACAGACTAACATACATAATTATTAAATAAAAATAAAAATAATCTATTTGTTTACACGTATCGAAGGCGGCGACGTGTTGCGCAATGCAGTGTCCGGTATCCGACCGCGAAAGCGTCGGAACAAGACACCCTTCGGCCAAAAATCTTCTTTCATGAAGGTCGACAGATGTTCAGTCGGTACCCTCACCACGAATGAGTTGAAGTTCACATTGTGGCGTGACTCAATTATGCAAAATTCGGGTAAAAGTTTTTTTGGGGGGCGGACTATGCGGTCGAATTCACTGTATAATTTCTCCTACTCGCCGTGTGTCAGTGGAAAGAAATTGAAGTGTCATACAAAAATACGCGTTTCAATTCTAACCAACATGGCGAATAGGATAAATTACAGTAAATTCAACATTGAAGTCCTCACAAGTTGACTATCACTGCTTTCGAACAATATTGAATTCAAAATAAAATCATATTGAATATATGATAAAAATACCTATCAGAAGTTAACTCTTTTGTATGGAAAACCATATAAATATAGTGCCCCTAATTTTTTTAGGTAACACAGCATTGTAACGAAACAACACAAACTATTTTGACGCAGACTCTTCGATCAAGAATATCCTAGATAACGCTCACGAACTAAAACAATACGCATAAATGGCACCTCAAATAGCGTCCCACTTACAAACTTGGCGCTTATTTTGTACATTATCACCTCTTATTTTGTACAAACTCACTTTTTACATCACTTATTTTGTTCAAGATGTGTATAAAAATGTGTACTTTTATCACTTACTTTGTGCCAAATAATCACAGTTTGTAAGTGGAAAGCTATTTGAGGTGCCATTTTTGAGACTCTGACCGCCCTGACCGGGGTATCTAGGGTATTCTTGATCGGAGCGCAGACTAGATAATAAATATTGAGCTACAGTCGTTAGTGTTTCGTTTCATTAGGTATTTGACAGCAGAAAAAGAAATCAACTCAAAACAACATTTCGTTTCTATCGGGGTTATCTTTCTTACAATAATACTATAGCCATTATAATTCCATTTTGCAGAATCTACCCATCCCTTAGTGAATTTATGGCTTTGCAAACTGAATATAGCAACGACATTATGAAGGAAAATGAGATCTTTTTGGCGCATAATATCAAAAAAGATTTTCACATAAAATATGACTCGAAACTTTATCCTATGATTGATATTAAAACATTATGGCTGGTTGAAGTCAGTTTTAATTTAATGGACATTTTGTAGAAAAAAAAATAGTCTTATGAAAGAAGATTGGAAGATAAATGCTTTATAATAGAATTCCAGACTGTTCTTGTCAATTTATTTCATTAAAGTCAATTAAAATCCACCACATAAAGTAAGGGCAAAGACGGTTTTGGCCCTTTTACTTACGAAAGAGAAACATTTATGCCCATTTGCACTAAACTTGGGTTAGGCTTGTCCTAGTTAAGATACACCTAAGCTTAAGAGCAGCCTAACTAAAAATTTGGTTTGCACTAACAGTTCTGTCTCAGCTGTGACAAAACATGGGAATTGCCTAGTAAAGCGAATGATAAACGAATGACGAATGATTGAAATGATAGATTGTTTATGATCTATTATTTAAAAAACAAAATCTGTTTGAATTTGTCAAACCACTGAACTATTCTACACTTGATACTGGCAAAAAATACTCCATAAAGAAGAGAGTAGATTGACAAACCAAAAATTAGAAGGAGAATGTTTTTGACAAATGACATAAAAATACTTTTTTATTTTGCTGTTTGTCAAGTAAAGTTGGACAGGCTAAGGAAACCTCCATGCTGTAACACAAAAATACTACTTAGGTATCGCCGGCCTAACGCGTTGGGCGCTTCCTATTCGAGGTCATAAAGTTAGGAATGTCCTGAAATTTTTTGCTAGGAGTAGCCTAAACGAGTTAGGCAAGAACTTAGGCGATTCTTAAGTTTAGTGCAAATGGGCATTACTCTTGACCGCGATATGGAGTCAATATTATAATTTTATTGCAATTAAAATAAAAAGGCACTAACCAATTCAAGAAACGGCCTTTATCAACATTTAATTTGACAATGGTATTGTATGTTGTTGACATCGAATTAGATTCAAAGGGTCTCTTCAAAATGCAGATTACTACAATATCTTTGTTAAATTATGGTCATAAAGATTTTTCTTCGTTTTGACAATCTCCTTCAGATTTTACAACGCTGACATTTTCTTTTGATACTTCAGCCTGCGTCTTGGGTTTATGACTTTGCATAATCAATGCAAATACAATGCAGATGGCAGTTTGAGATTAGCTCTTACGCCCGTAGTATAATAAAAGGTAACCAGTATTATATGTTTAACGGTGTCCTAGAAATAATCCCTTAAGATCTTTAACATTGCTTATCATAACATCCATACCACTCCTTAAAAAGTAGGTACATTGCCGTTCTCGTCCGGTGGTGCCATTGCGACTATTATGTACCGAAGTATACCGGCAAGCTGATTATCTAAATAGAAACTATTTAGCGACCGGTTTCATTTGACATACATTGCTACTTTTCTTTGGTATGTTTGTACGCCATGTAAGCCTACGTTTACATACCCACATACAGTGAGAGTGAATTTATTTTTACGAAGGAGGCAAACACGCATGCACAAACACACACAAACCTACACACACACACACACGCAGACATTTACACACACCTATCATGAGACAATAAAATAAATTATTTCGAAATTCTCATTATTATTAAATTTCTTTTTCAAATCCGTTAAACTTAATATTTGTTTAAAATCATTTTTTTCTTTGTAACCATTTATAAATTTTGTTTACAAAGTGTTGTTTCCGTAATTGGCTTATGTATTGTATAATTATACCTGCGTTAATGCTCTGTAAATGCTGTGGTAACAATGTTCAATAAATAAAATAAAATAAAATAAAAATGTTTTTTTTAACCCAATAAGAAGTAGCAATGTATCACATTCATCTGTCAAAAAAGACTGGTCGCTAGGTGGTTTCTAAATTTCTAATTAGATAATCAGCCCGCGGGATTCCTTACCGCCTGGCCACGCGAAGGGACGAATGGCGGGCGGCGCAGAAGTGAGTTATTTCTTTATTGCGCTCTCAACTTGTTCATCGCACCAATTAATATAATACCACACAGCGTACCGCCTGGCCACGCGAAAGGACGCGACGCACGAATTGCCTCTTGCATTGTGCGCTCGAAATGCTCACCGCTAATTCGTGGTATCACACGAAGATATTGTACTGGTTATTACTTATACTGTGACTATAGCCGGAGGCTCGAGTGACAAACTCAGCATTTCATTTAGAGCATAAAGGATATAGAACAACCGTATTGTTCCAAAATTGAATACAGATGGTAATTGGTATACCTACTGTTACTGACGTTGGTAAGTTTCAGTAAGTTATTCAGAAACGGAATAACTTAGGAAAATGTAGGGAGGGAGTATGTGATTAATTGTGATTTTTCGGAAGGAAAGGTATAGGGGCCTTATTTTCGAATGGGCGAGCGCTCTTTACTACTCATTTTCATCCCATACCTACGGTGCGGTGTGTTGGCATGTTACCCAACACTATTTGTATTGTACATCACTGCTTCATATGGAGGGGCGCTTCCCGCTCTCTCTTCGTTTCCGGACACCATTGCGTGTGGTTCGTGTTCCATACTTTTATAACTAATTGAGTTAAAATATACAAATTTGTATGTGCCTTTGCTTCCAAAATAAACCCTGCCTCAAGTCAAGCATACCAGTCAGTGAGTTTTATTGAATCTACAGTCCACATTTACGTGCCATCCCACACGGTGTAATGTCACAATTGACAACACGCACTCAAACAGCACAAACTTATCTGACTCGGTGACGGCGTCGCTGTCATCTATGTAGTGGCCGGCGTAACCTAGGTAACATTAAGGCCGCGTTCCCTTTTGCGCCAACAGCGATAATATCACTGATATCGCGCTCACACTTCGTTCCGATTTGATGTGAGCGCGCCAACGATAGCAGTATTTACGTCACGGATGACGTCACTATCGCCGCCATTTTGCGATTACAGTGATATCGTTCTCGAGCGTTAGCACTGTGAGCAGTCTGTCATATTTGACGTTTTGAGTTGACGTTCATGTCCTTACACACTTCTGATTCGTTATTTACTTTGTTTTGACGTTACAAAACGTCAAAACAAAGCTCGGCGCGCGATGCGTGCGATAATAGCCGTTCCGAATTGAAATCGCGTCAACAGTGCTGTCAGCGCGATAATCAAAACGGAACAGCTTTTAGCGCTCACAGCGCCAACAGTACTATTGGCTCAAAAGGGAACGCGGCCTAAGTAAACACTTAGTTTCAATTTTGGCCACCGGGTCAGATAAGTTCTTTGTCACTGTACTAACTGACTACTGGCTAACGAGCGATTAAAAAATGCGGATTTAGGTATGTCGAATGAAAATTTACTAGTAAAGAGCGCTCGCCTTTCAAAATACGGCCCCAGATAAAAAAATTGTCATTGGACCACTTAGTTGTGTCAACCAGTGACTGTCTAAATATTTTTAATGTCCATCAGCCATTTTTGATGTCGCCACTGCTGGGGCACAGGCCTTCCTTATGGGTGGTAAGGAGGATGGGCCATTACCCACCACGCGGGCCCAATGCGGATTGGTGGGTGTTAACGACTGCAAATGCAGCCGGGACCAACGGCTTAACGTGCCTTCCGAAGCACGGAGGAGCTCGAGATAATAAATTTTTGGTCACCCATCCCTTGACCGACCCTTGCGAACGTTGCTTAAATTCCGCAATCGCTGGGCCAGGCGCTAAACCACTGCGCCACCGAGCTCCGAGCGAAATATTTTTAATGGGGAACACCTAAAGGACCAAAATAATACCTTGCAAGAGCTATCAGTCCCTTGGACTCAGATTAAAAAAAACATGCAAATGATCGATGCTAGCCTAAGCGAGCAAATAAAGATTAATTTTAAAAATTCTTCATAAATTACTAAATAATAGATCAATTTAAAAATTCTGAAAAGCTCCAACGCAGTAAAAATAAGACCGTTATTTCGATGTTCGATAATGTTTTCCCGAAAAATCCGATTTGTTTCTAAGCTAGATTCTAGTTTGGGCTTAGCTAAGACCTTGTTCAGAAAGGGCGAATTCGCCGCGATTTTACGCGCGATTTTGGTTACACTGCTGCTAATTTTGCACACGTTGCTGACGCCGCTGGTCCTAAGCGAGCATTGTATAACGAAACACATCTAATTCGCGCGTAGTTATGGACAGGGTCTTAGCATTGTTAAAGTTTGTCAAGCTAACTGTGTCAACGGTATAGATCTATCTCTGAGAACCTTCAACAATATTTTCAGAGCTCCTTTTAAGGGTCCATAATAGGAAAACATGGTTTGGGGGGTCATTTTTTTATATAGAAAACATAAAGTTGTAGCCACAAAAAATCACACGACAAAGAGATTGATTTGCTAAAAATATTAAATTGCGTATAAATAGCGTAAAAATAGCGGAACGGAAACGTATTAAATTCTACATCAAAATACACTTTAACGTACTGTGAAATTGCTGCAATTACTTTTATTGAAGAAAGATAATTGTGATAATGATAAAAAAACATCGAAAAACATCGATAAAATGCAGAAGTGAGGATTACTCTTTACATGTAAAGAAAAAGACAGAGACAAAATGTTCCAGCGTAACCGAGCCTTAACTCCATACGAATTTGGGAGCAATATTGAATAGCATGTTTCAAACTTGGATAAATACATTTCATTATTCATATTTGTTTTAAAAGGTGGTTAAAGAAAATGAGCATTTTTGATACAATTGAATTGTGTTTAAAACTAACGTATAAAAGTCCTAAATTAGCTACGCCAGTTGACTAAATGCAAGGCATATTTTGTATTGAAATATAAGCACTTTTCAGCCAAAGCCTATTATTAAATTTTAGGCCTTATTTGAATATAACACTTATATTTTCGTTGCAAAGCTGTGAAGATTGACAGGAGTAAATAAGATTGAGTAAGGATATTGTACAGACGACGACAGATCAGACGTAACATGTTGACTTTGAGAATGCCTTTATGTTCTATGCAATAAAAGTTGTTTTTGCAGTACTGTCGCATCTGACTTGCCGTCGTATGTATCATAAAAGAATCTAGGCCGCCTCTTTTAGTGTTCAAAAAATGCAAGATAAACTTTATTTTAAGAACGTTGAAGAAATAAGGCATTTTCATAAAATCTTTTAAGAAATCGAAATGAATGAACCTATTTTAATGAAACTTCATACATATAAGCAGAATACATTGTTCTAAAAAGTTAATTGAAAACATTTTCGATAAATAGTGTTACAGCTAAACTAGATCGATTTTAAATTTTCCAAAGAAACAGAAATTTTGAATTCGGTATCTTTTTTTAAATAAGGCATTTCAAATATATGCCTTGCTTATGCGTATGAAGTTCATTCATTTCGAAAAATAAGGACTTGTTTGTATGAAATTCCGAAGAATGGAAAAGCTTTCCATCTTTTAAAAGAAAAGTGGCGGGAAAACCAGGCCAGCTTGCAAATTGTAGTTCACATGAAGATGTTTTTGAGACATACTTGTTTTTTAAGCAACGTTGTAAAAAAAACAGAGTAGCATCGAGATCATTATTTTTTCACATTCTCATCCAATTTTAGTTACACTTTCTTTTTATAAAGAAACTCGTTATTTTCGAATTTAATAAAAACTTTAATCAAGTAGGTAGGTACGTTTATTTTCTGCATTATTTTAAGTCTGGTTTATATTTGATTAGAAATCATATTATAAGTATAATTTAAGTGGCGTTTTGAGCAATGATATTACTTAAAGTACCTTGAATGAGGATTTCGAGTAAAAGTGTAGGCTAGGCTGTTTAGTGAAATACCTATAAAGCTAGTTGGCTGCAACATTACATATATGATCTAGCTATTGTGCTAGCTAAAGGTGCTGGAACGTCGGGAAATTAAAAAATCATACCAAATACCAACTAATTACTAAAGTAAAAGTGTTTTATTTCATATCGTAATAACGTTAATATATTTTGTGATTTATTATAGACGATTTATTTAAATTTTAAACCGTCCAAATACTCAAAAATTTCTAACATTGACCCTGTACTTCATTAATATTCTATAGATGAGAGAAATTGTCATTATGGCGTCCTTTTCACATAGCCCTCGCCTCGTCCCTTTTGCGAGCTCGTAAGTTATCGTCTTTGCCCCTTTTCATTTCCATACTGAAAGGGTGTGTTGATGATGATGTGTTAAATTATCATAGCTGATTACTTCGACCGTCCTCGGCTTCTATGATGAGCAATGCATATATGAATATATTGAAGATGTGGCTAAACCACAGAATACATAAGAATTTAATAGAATCAGGTGTTACCTTGCGGAATTCTATATTTATCGATAATTTCCACATAAAGATGGTAAAATATGTAAGAAAAACTGTGGCCCATAAATACTTAAATGCAAATTTGCTAATACCTGCAGACACACCATCGCAACACACCTTCCCGTATATATACAGCTACTCTATGCGTGTTTTGCCCCTACACGGAGCATCAGCAGCAGCTGTCAGACCGTTCAAAGCCAAGCACCGAGTGCCATCTATTGCTTTTTTATACAAAACTGGATAGTGCTTGGCCTTCCCATTACCTGATGTTAAGTGACGATAAGGCCGAAGGTGGAAGCGCACGACACCCGGAATCCTCATCACTGAGGAACTGGCTATCTTACCTCTAACTGGCCGGAACACAAAAAAGAATAGAGAAGTAGATATTCTACTAATCTAATCACTGATACATATACTTTTATCCTGATAATAGTTTTTTTAATAAAAAGAGTAAAGAAGCAAGGATCGTAGCAGGTGGCGATCCATAGTCTCTGCCTACCCCCATGGGAAACAGGCGTGAGTATATGTATGTGTGTAAAGTTTTTATATAGAGATTTGTCAAGTGTCCACGCAGACAAAGTCGCGGGCAGAAGCTAGTTATATAATAAAAAGCTTTTTCAATACAGTTGATCGAAAACGTGTACTTTCGATGATAGTACAGAGCGTGCGGAAAGTTGATTTTACCGCACGCCGTGCGTTTACTGCATCCCTTCCCGACTAATACCCGTTTGCACCTACAACTTGACCAAGATTAATATTATAGGAGCATGGCAGCTACATGATAGCTAAGTTCAGTACACTGTTTTAATTTGGTGGAGTCGTACATAATGCAGTGTGCGGAAAGTTGATCTTACCGCACGCCGTCGTGCGAATTTTGCGAATTATTTTTAATTTGTGTACTGTTTTTTATCTTTATAACAATATGTACATATTACTTTCTTTATTAAAAAAAAAAAAATGTATATTTCTAACAACATTAGTACAAGCAATATTCTGAGGCTGGAACCAACCAAGTAGGTATTAATAATATACCTGTATTAGGCGGCACCGCTCCTCCATAGCAAAAGGTACATATGCATGCAATTAGACGAATAAAACGAATAACAAACATGCCTAAAAACTGTTGAAATTATTAGGCCTACTTACATATATTAATTTATTTGTGTGTGTGTGTTTGTGTGTGTGTGTGTGTGTGTGTGTGTGTGTGCGTGTTTATGTGTGTGTGTGTGTATGTATGTGTGTGTGTGTGTGTTCATGCATGTATTGTTTAAGTGCATTTATGAGAGGGTGTGTTTGCGCGTGAGATTTTACAAGTAAAAACCAAATACCAGTAATTATGTAATGACATAACGTTTGCCTAACCCTACGATGAAATATAATCTTGGGATCGGTTATTTCAACCATTAGACACACCAAACTAGAAGATCGATTTTAGAAAATCTTCTGTCTCGTTATATCCTAAACTTTTCAGATCCAAGTAACGTTTTTTTACATTCTTTAAATTGCATTTATTACTCAAAAAGTTTCTGTAAAGCGAATTAAAAGATGCCTAAAATAAATAAATAAAATAAAATGTGAGTAGCTTTTGAGGTAAGTATTACCTACCTAATTTTAATACCTAGGTACTTATCGACATTCGTTTTATTGCCATTCATTTATATTGAAATCCATTTTTCCGATCAAATTTTAATTCATATCGGTGTCCATTTAAAAAACTGGACGATCGCCACGATTCCACACAAAACGATTTATCGTTTTCCAGGGCGGCATGTGTGTTTCGAAAAGTTCCGCAGTAGAACAAAAAGCTGATGCTGATGAAAAATCATTGTGTACCTGCTCGCTTTTATAGGCAGAATAAAAAGTAACAAAAGCATAACTATTGAAACTTTTTGAAACAATCTGAGGGCCTATTACAAAACAGAATCACGATAGTCGGACGCAATTCGTCGTACAATTTACTTGATATTGAACCTTATTTGTGAGTCAATAGTGCCACGGTGTGCGACGAATATCGTACGCTTATCGTGATGCTTTTTTGTAATAGGCCTTCTGTTCTGTTTCATAGTGGTTTGATACATGTAAGTACAGTGGAAAATATATTATCTAGATGGGGCGCCACTAGCATACGCTATAAACTCAACTTTTATGAACTTTTTGTTGTTTTGTGGCATTTCTCAAATATCTACGAGAGCCATTTTTTATATAAAGTTAATCTGTAGTTGCTAATACTCTCAGCTGATTACCTAATAAAAAAACTTAAATTTTTTAATGTGATTTTAAGGAAAAACATAATGTGACCCAGGGGACAACCCTTATTTTTCATACAAAAGCTGGGGACAAATCATCCCCTGGGTCACCCATGTTTTTTTATAAACCATTGATTATTTTTGTACAAAACTAAGAATGTTTTATTGGCTATGAATCTACATATCGTAAAATGGAGATTGGAAAAAACAGTTATCTGGTTTTGTTTAATGAAAATTTACGCATGGGTCGTTTTTTCCTTAGTCATTAAAAAGTTGATTCAGTGAGGGATTTAATGAAAATTATGGATAAAGAAGTTCATACCCCGGATTGACCATGACCATCAGCGATTTTTTATATTATAGGTGGATAAGGAGGATGGGCCATAACCCACCACGCGGGCCCAATGCGGATTGGTGGGTGTCAACGACTGCAAATGCACCCGGAACCAACGGCTTAACGTGCCTTCCGAAGCACAGTGCGCAATACATTTTTTCGTCACCCATCCCATGACCGACCCTTGCGAAAGATGCTTAACCTCTGCAATCGTTGGGCCAGGCGCTAAACCACTGCGCCATCGAGCTCCTCATTCCCCGGATAATAATACATAAACTACTTATTTATTAACATACATATATTATTATCTCAGTTGAATGTTCTATAGTCTGCGCAGACGAAGTCCCGGACAAAGGCTAGTAAATAATAGAAGAAAGAAGAAGAAAGAAGAAAGGATCTGGACAAATCTCTAACTAAGCAAAGCTCGTACTATGGTGATTAAATAACGGATATAAATACATGAAAAATATATAAACATTAATTAACTTTAAGTATACGAACTAGGATTCGAATCTGGAACCTTTAGATCGAGAGACAGGATCATCGCCGTTGCGTCATGCAGTCATTAGAATATACGGCACGACTATATTTTTCAGCGAATAAAAAGTAGGTGCACTTTATTCCTAGATTTCAGAATGACACAAAATTATCGTAATACTTTCCTAGCTGAATGTAAAAAGTTTTAGCGATTCAACCTATATTTTTAATGTTTACCGAATCTGGGTTCGTGGAAATTCTAACTTCGTAGAACCGCGAGAAAACTTAATTTAGCGAAGGTTAGTGAAATTAAGTATTGTAAGATAATTTATTTTATTTATTTATTTATTTTATTTTATTATGTTCGGAATACCAACAGCAGTTTTACATTGCATGGAAACAATTTCTTAAATCTACTTAGCTATTAACAGGTATTCGCATATGGGTTATAAGATGTACATAGACCTTAAGCTATTTGCAGAATAGTTTCAGGAGCAAAATAAGTTACAGTTATTACATAGGTTAGGTATTATCATTATCAAATAAGTGACTGAATCAGTCCCTTTCAGAGTGGGTGCCGAAAAACTCAGAGATAAAAAGTTTTGTTATATATTTGGGTTTAGTCCAAAACAGTTCTAACTCGCTATTGCTTTTTGATAGGTCATTGAAAGAATTACTCGCGCGGATGAAGAAAGAGTTACGACGATAATTTGTGTTACATCTAGGTATGGCTAAAGGTTGATTACGTCTTATTGGTAGTTTGCGTGGCACCCAGATGTTGACTTGCTTTAATAAAGCAGGGCAATCAATAACACCACCAGCAATTTTTAACAGGCAAATAATGTCAGAGACCTGCCGTCTCTTCTCCAGAGGTAGGAAGTGATACCTAACACATCTCGTTTCATAACCATGGTCCCTAACCCTGCATTTAAATTGTAAATATCTTAGAAACTTTTTTTGGATAGATTCGATTCGTGAAATATAGACGTTGTATTGAGGATTCCAGACCACTGAAGCATATTCAAGGATGCTGCGCACGAAAGCACAAAAGAGTACTTTTATCGGCTTAATAGATTTGAAATCACGGGTAGATCTTATAATAAATCCAAGGGATTTGGAAGCTTTTTTGACAATGTAATCAATGTGGTTTTCATATATCAGTTTTGAATCTTGGATCAACCCTAGATCTTTCATCGAAGTGACCCTAGTGAGTGATTCATCACAGATGGTGTACTGGTAACTTATAGGGTTAGGTTTCCGAGAAAATGTCATAACGTTACATTTGGACACATTTAAATCGAGTTTATTTTGATTACAGTATTGCACAAAATTATTTAGATCACATTGTAGCCGATTACAGTCCATCTCATTGTTGACAGACATGAAAATTTTCGTGTCGTCTGCATATAATAAGACTCTGGCGTAATTAAAACACGAGGTGATGTCGTTGATAAATACGATGAACAGCAATGGGCCCAACAACGATCCCTGGGGTACTCCAGATGGTATCAACATCCACGTAGATTTAAAACCGTTTATTGCAACCGCCTGGGATCTGTTACTGATATACGATGAAAACCACCTAAACAAGTCACCATGTACACCAGCCTTATATAGTTTTTCAAGAAGCAGCAGATGATCAATTCGATCGAAAGCCTTGCTGAAATCAGTAAAAATACAATCCACCTGCAGTCCAGAGTCCATGCATGACGAGGTATAATCGTTGAAGACCAAAAGATTCGACGTGGTTGACCTTTGACTTAAAAATCCATGTAATAATGTATAATGAAAGACTTTGTGAGAAAACTTCTCGACTATTACTAGTTGAACTGGAGTTTGGATCAAACTAGTATTTCCGTTATGACGACAAAACAATTTGTTAATTTCTTAATTTGTATGAGGAAACATGTTTTATAATTTTCCCTTATTCTTAAACAGTTTTACATTGTATTGTGGCCTCAAAATTATTAAAACTGTATAAAATGTCCCTTTCAATTAACAAGAACAAAACATTCTATATTTGTACGTAAATCTATAAACTGTGTATGGCTTATAAAATATTTCAATCTTTCTTTCTCTATAAAAACTGACTTACCTATTTAGATTTAATTTCAAGACTTTTTTACACAATTAATGTTGTTTTATTGTATTTATGAAAATACAAAATTTATTTTTAAGTGTTTTTAAGAGGTAAATATGTAGGTAGGTATAATTTCCATTCAATCATACAATCTAAACTGAAAAAAAATGAATTGACGAAAATTTTGAAGATACTAATGATTTTGTTAGTACCGTAAAAAATATCATACTTACATATTAAATTTTTATAAATTTAAAATTATAAAATTTTCTAGTACTTTTTACATTTTTCGCTGTAAGCCAACGTTATTTCATCAATGTGAAGAATTACCTTCAACATTCGAATGCAACATCTTTACAGATGCCAGACAATCATGCCAGATGCCATGCTAGAAAATTTCGCCACTCCCACTAGCGACTCGGTAGCATAATTGGTTAGTGCATTGGGCCGGAATCCTAAGGGTGCGGGTTCGAGTCCCGTCTGAGATGCTACGGGTGCGTCGATTTTTTCTAGTAAAGTAGTTATAAAAGAGAAAAAAGTTTCATAGAAAATTTCTTCAAAAAAAAAATTAATAGAATGTTGAGACTTTTTCAGAAAGATTACAACGACGAAAGCCTTAGGAGAGCTATTAAATCAATCGGAAGGCGGAAAAACCAAAACTTGTTCGCAAAACATTGATAAAAATCTCAATGTTAAAAGTTTATAAGTAATTCCTGAAATGAAAAATAATTGGATCGCTGTTTTCGGTTGTTCAAACGTTCGTATTTATTCATGAGTTATACATGAAGTTAAAAACAGTAAAGAAGTATTCACTTCTCAAGCTTACGCGCTCAATAGACATGCTTTTTTATTAAAATAGCGCGGTTTTATTAAAATACTTTGGTAATTAGCCGGTTTTGGTATGGTTTTTATTTTCCTGACGTTTCGACACCTTTGCAGCTACGGCCGTGGTCACGAAAATACTTTCAATAAAACCGCATCACCTTTGAATAAAATGCGCAATCGCTTTTTGAAAAGTAAAAAAAGGTTTTGTTTTATAAGGAATCCAACATTTATCCAATCCAATCCAATTTCGTATTTTAATTAATTTATTATACGAGTGTAGAAATTAAAGAATTACAATTATTATATTCAGATTAATGTGTCGTAAGCCGTCCGTTACATGAAAAGGGCTATGAGTGACAGGCAGACGGGAAACAAAGTAATCCTTATGGGTTCCCTTAAATCTTTTAGGATATAAATCCCTAAAAATGATTTATTGCATTTTATATTATGTTGTAGAAGTCAACACTGGATTCATTTTGTTTTAAAACACTACAATTTTGAACTTTACCGCTGAGTAATAAAATACTTTTTTTAACGATAGTCATAATTACTTTGTTATTAGTTAAGTTTTACTACCACGTACGTTTATGGCGAAACTACTGGATTAAAAAAAACGGGTTAGTTATTGAAAAATCTCGCACAACATGACTTCTATTATATTTTTCTAATTCAACAGCAGAAAAATTCGAACTCATTTTTTTTCTTTAATCGTGCCTGAATAATTTCATAATTTTGAATCAAATGAAAAAACACCATGCGTTTTGATTAATCACGAAGTCATATTATGCATAACGGTCGTATCTTTTGATTGAATTGGCTAAAGAACCTTTTTTTACAGCTCCAAAAGACTATGTATGTATTAACACAATAATTGCCCAAAACAGAAGCGTATTGTGTTTAGGGTTCATGTATGTATGTAAAGTCCACCATAACTCTACCTATAAATGCCTGAACAGATTTGGATTTCTTCAACATTCACCACCGCAATGGGTGATTGTTAAATAACAAATTTCAAGTCAAACCTTTTTTATTCAATAGGGAATATGTATCATTTTTTAATGAAATTGTAATGAAAACGCTCTATACAAAATACGGTAATGATTTGTGACGTCAGTTGTCACGTTTCAGGCGCGTTTATTATGGAGTTAGCCATTAATTTACAATTATTTTCAATTATCTCCCTAAATGCGTTTAAGTACATTATTATGTGTCATACAAAATATAATTTCTTATATCGAATTCGTCGATATTTTATGTGACTGTTAAGAACGTTTATGCGCTATACTAGCGCCGCCAATCGTAAAAAAATCATAGTCCTTAAATACAGATGAAATGTAAATTGTGTTCTTCTAGTGTAGGTACTCCGAAGAAGCTCTGTGTGTGGTACTCTTTATCGCTTAAACAATATTTTCTAGTCTGTCGTTTAGTTTAATGAAGTTTTATTGCTAAAAGTAACCACTTTTGGCAAATAACTAAACGACAACTAAACGACAGGTTATAAAATATTGTTTAAGCGATAAAAAGTACCACAAAGCTTCTTCGGAGTACACTAGAAGAACACAATTCACAATTTTGCCTTTATTTGATCACTATGATATTTTTTTGATTGGCGGCGCTAGTATAGCGCATAAACGCTCTTAATTGCATTCGGTATATCCGAAAATGAAAAAAAAAAAACGTTATTTTTCACTGATTTCATCGTGTGATGAAAGTAAAATAATACCTTCGTTTTTATTTTCTGTTCCATCATGGTTTTTTATACGTGTCCGAAGCGATCAAGCTCAAATTTATCAAAATCTGTGACTTATGCATATTTCCTATATTAGGCTCAACTTTAAATAAAAAAAAATCTTCAGTGTTTCTTCACATTCAAGACGCCTTTCAGCTGACAAGAAGAATGGATGCAAGAAACTTATCAGCTTTATCAGAAGCAACGTAATTTATTAATTATATTTATTTGTTACTCAATATCCGCTAGTATAGGATATTCAGAGTTACATATATACGAGTAGGTACGTACAAAAAATCCTTGAGAAATATTTTACGAAAACACGCCAATTTGCAAGTTCCACGATTACTTTGTAACATGATATCATTTATTTAAAGAAGCTTAACAATATCAAGTAATTTGGCGGTTTCTTATATAAAATTACCAAACCAATTCTTACTAAAAAGTTAGGAAAATAACAAACAATAATATCGAGTAATTTGACGGTTTCCTAAAATAAACAAACAACTCAATTCTGACTGGCCCACTTGTTCCAAAATTCTGAGTTAAATAAATAACTCGGGGTTTATTAACTCTGTGTTAATGTTTTGAATTTTTAACTCACAGTTCAAATTGCACCAGTAGAAATTAACCTAGAGTCAACTAACCCGAGTTAAATGTCATGTTCATTCATTCTTTTTACATCCGGCCAAATAGAGTAGGACGAATCCCGAATCATTTAAGTGTATTGCTCTCTCTCGCTCCACAGTACTTTGAATAAGTCTATTTCTTTATGTCAGATTTGAAATGACATGGTGTTTTTATGCGTTTATATTGTTTGATGGTGTCGTTTAAAAACTGTGAAAACATCATATCTTTAAAACAGTTGTTACTCGTGTGCGATACACATTTTGTAAAATGGAAAAGAAATCTCGTTTGCGTGGCCCGAATTTCTTAGTGAGAGTTCTTTGTGATATTATATCGAAAAACAAACACATTATTAAAAAAAACTGATGGCACCAATCTTCTCCAAAAACAAAAAGCTTGGCTAGAAGTAATGGAAGAATTTAATGCTGTTACTACTGGACATCATCGCACTGTAGAAAGCCTGCAGCAATATTATAAAAGTGCTTCGGATACCTACTATTATTATTATTTATTTAATTAGTCTATTTTAAAGGAGTCCACTGAAGAAGCATTAATCAATATTAATTAAAACGTAGGATGTACGTAGGTCACATGTATGTACTTACTTTTTATTCGCATTTGTATATTGCAATCCATTTTCAATTTAATCTAATAAAAAGAGAACAGTTTCTTTTTCTAGTCGAAATCTTCTATTAAAATCTTTGTCTCTTTGCGAGTGAAAATGATCGGTCCGTTCTGCAATTCTTCGGTTGTAAAAGTCCGAACTAATGTATTAGACGATTTCTTCATCATCATCAGACAACAACCAATCATTAAACATTGTTCAGGACAAAATAAATCCAATATTACTGAATGCAACAAACACACCAATATCTCAATTTTGACATTTATACCCTGAGTTAGTTGATTTAACCCTCCAACATAGATGGGTTAAAAATTAAAAATTTAACTCGAGGTTAACCCTTAACTTTCGGTGGTGCAAGACATAATCAAAATTTAACTCCAAAGTAGCATCTAACTCTGAGTTAACCGTGTTAACCCAGCCTGGCACAAGTGGGCCTAAAGAGTTAAGAAAATAACAATTACTTACTATGTTTTTGCGATCTGAAATATTAATTGGGTTTGGTTTTATTTTTGTGTTTTCTTCTTCTTATTTTTGGTTTGGTAATCTACTGTCCTCTTAAGTAGTAATTTTTGCCAGTGTGTGTTGAATAGTTCAGTGATGGCAGGTATTCGGTTAAACATTACAATGTGCATCTCATTACATTGCTTCTTGGAGCATTTGGCACCAAGTATATCGAGACGGTTAACTCGAATACTGTATTATGTAATGTTGTAAACATAATCTTTGTTAATTACGTAGATTATAATTTAGATATTATTAAGTAAACTTTTATATAGATTAAAAAAAAAAGGTGTGAATATAAGAAGAATAAAGAATATAACTAAGAAAAAGCAAAAATACCAACGTAATTATTATAATATGGTGTTACAGTATAATAGATTATGAATATTAATAGGTAGTAAATTTCAAACTAATAAAATACTAACATACCTTACTAGTATCCCTGAAGTTATTAAGTTAATAAAAGAAAAAAAATCTTTACTTAAATATTATCATTCTAAAAAAATATATGATTACCACAGTAGAAAATAATTTAAAAAAATATCTTATCATAGTAATTAATTTGTAAACATAAAAGCGCAGTTTAATTAAGTACAATGCGATTAAATTGACAATGTACAACTGAAGTGACTAACTTCAGAAAGTTCGCAGTATACAAAACGATGTATTTCATTGTGTAAAATTTTCTCTTTTCCATACATTTTTGAGTTCAAATTGCAGCGGATCGCTGTATATTGTCAATTTAATCGCATTGTATATTGTATGCCATCGTCACAGTTTCAAGAAGTAAAGCCGGAAAATATGCAATTATACTACAAAAAATACTCACTTTTGCGAAATTCTTAGAGGGAAAATTCAGTTTCACAACTTTTAACTCCTCCGGTTGTTCACAACAAAACAAAATTCATTCACAACCACTAAACTAAAAACTTTTTGTCACAAAACAAAACGTCACAAAAAAAACTAAAATGTCAAAACTTTTCAAATTAAAAAACAAAAACAATAACAGTTTGGGACAAGAAGAGCGGTCAAAAACTTTGTTCGAATTTCAAATTGTCCCGCGCGGCAGGCATGCACAAGCGGCGGTGTGCGAGATTGAACTAACGGCGGAGCCGTACGACTTCAGATTCCTTTGCCTGGCTAGTTGGTACGTGCATCTAGTAGACTATCAAAGCGTGAATTATTACGTGCATTTCCTCGATTTCGTTACCACTGCGATAAATATGGGACATTATCAAACCAATATACGTTTTAGTTAGACCACGTTCCAATTTAATTTTTTCTTATTGAAATATTCCACCTGTACTGAGCGTTGATTAGGTGCAATGCGATTAAATTGTTAATGTACCTATTTATCTGAAATGACTAACTTCAGAGCGCTTACGTACAACGTATTTTTTAATCTGTAGATTTTTCTCTTTAACCGACTTCCAAAAAAGGAGGAGGTTCTATGTTCGTCTGTATATTTGTTTTTTTTTTTTTTTGTGTATGTTTTACATTCTGGAGTGAAGTTGCATCGGATCACTGCTGTCTATTGTCAATTTGTTTAATGGCATTGTATTTTAATCAGTATTTTATTTATTCATTTGTATATCGAATTAAGAAGGTATTTAAATTTTAGAACAAAGGTACCTACCTCATTTGAACTTTTCAAATTAATTTTGTACGATTAGTATTATTAAAATGTTTCCTTTTTAGGGTTCCGTACCAAAATGGTAAAAAGGAACCCTTATGGTGTGACTAAGTCTGTCTGTCTGTCTGTCACAGCCATTGATATATCAAAACAAAGTTTAGATGCGTTATGCGCCAACATCATGCAATTTAAAACAGCGACAGGTACGGCAGATACACACATTGACATATTACATCAATAGTGGGACAAAAATGAACGCCACCATACGGAATCCCTGTCGTTAGAAAGAGATAAACAGACATCATAAGTTTCGTCTGATACGCTGCATTCTCATTGGCGCGTCTCGCTCTTTGTAAAAAAATGTCCGATTAGAGTAATACAAAATACGAAAATACATTTTACGGTTAAATACAGTACTTACGTGTGAAATAAAACATTTTTCCGATCTCTGACTGTTGCTGTATAATTTGCACATCGTTTATAGACGCAGGAGGGCATTTTTGATCAGAATGTCACGGTTTTTTAGTGTCTGTCTGACGAGAGTGATGTGTGTTTACGTGTCACGAGCCTGTGTCTGACTAATTGAAAGTCGGGCAATTACCTTACTTTCGTCTTGCCATTGTGGAGTGCGGGTAACGCATCTAAACTTTGTTTTGATATATCAATGGTCACAGCTGGATATCTCGAGAACTACTAATGGTATCAACTTGAAATTTGGAATAATTAACGATGACCTTTGTTCAAATATTTTGCAAATAAGAAAGAAATAAAAAAATAAATAGTTTTTTTACAACAGGGACGGAAAAGGGGTCTTAAAAATTTTAAGTGGGGCGACTAGGGCATGTGGGCATTTTCACATTTGAAATAATTTTTTCCTTTTTTTTAGGCCGCATAGTTTTCGACTTATGATGAAAAATGTAAAAAAAAATACCGTTCTTCCAAAAAATTTTTGGCCAAGAGATGGTGCTGACCTAATACTGCAATAATAATTTTCTTATTCTACAGCAGGCTCTGCAGTGTATGATGGTGGAAACCCTCGGTGCGCGAGTCTGACTCGCACTTGTCCGATTTTTTTTAATTCAGCTTAAACTTATTAATTTGCTACTTCATTTGAGTTTTTAAAATAATCACCAAAATAAACAAAGGTTTTTAGTTTTTATCTTTGCTCAAGTAAAACTATTTCCTTTGTCCATTTACGCGGGAAACCAGGATAATGTTAGCTAAAGCCTCGCTTTTTCAATTTCAGATATTCCATAGCATTGACCGGAAATTGAGTTTTTAGCCAAAGAGATGACTAGTTTCTATTTTTGTCTATGGTAGATGTACAAAACATAAAAGAAGTTAAATCTTTGAAAAGAAGTAGGAAACCAAATTCCGGTCCACTGACCGGAATTTTCTGACCGGAACTTCACTAAGTATATAGAGTTTTTGGCGCGATTTTGTCGAGTTCATTTCGGGAAAGTCAATAGTGAATATTGTGACTTATTTATTGTTATTGAAAGTTTTGTGCCTTATCAGCGCGATCGCGGTATTTTTGAGCTGATAGATACCTAATAAAGTTTTTTATACCTTTTTTTATAGGTACCTCGGTAGAGCAGACAGTAGAACTTACGGATGTTCTCGATATGTACCAAACATAAGAATTAAATACACCTGCATTCTAATTTAAGTACTTATTTATACAAAACAAATAGTACATTACATTACATACACTTTTAAACTCTCGCGTTGCATAATACTTAGATAAAGTCAGCCTATAAAATACCTATCATTAGTTACCGTAGGTAGGTACGCATAAGTGAGGGTTTTTATTGCTTTTCTCAAAAATGCGAGGAAATAAAATTTCCTTAGTGAAATTAATGTAATTTTTAAATTGGTTTGTCTGACCATGCTAAACGACCAGGCATGCTACCATATCAAAAAAAACCAGCTGATGAGTTCTATCGCTTTGAATTTGGAATACTACTTCTCGCACTAGTGCGAGAATAGTACATTATGAGACAAGTTAGCTTAGGTTGCTCATTGCGCACAAAGCTGTGAGTTGCAGCCCGAGCCGCAGGCGAGGGCGTAACTCAGCCGAGTGTGCAAAAAGCAAGAGCTCACGAGTTTCATACGACGTTTTTCAACACATTTGCGAGGAAAAAACAAAGTAATTTACCACACAGCAACAGATACGACAAGAACAAAATATGATAATTATTATGGGAAAAGGCATGCCGGTTTTTTTTTGTTTTTTTCACACGCCCAACGCAAGAATATTTTGCGAACAAAGGGGTGAGTAATCATACAGCCATTACAGCCTACTTCAAAATTATAATTTTAAGTGATAAAATGCAAATATTTTAATATTTTATAACAAAATATTGTGAATTATTAATAATTTGATAATAATTAATATTTTTTTGATGTATATGAATTTTCAGCAGCATAAAACCTCCTTGTTGTTACTAAAAAAAATAACTGTATTACCCGGCTAAATTGGGAATGCTCTGTTTACTCGCATAGAACTTGCAGTAAGGTACTAATTTAATTTTGTTGGGTTAATTCTATAACGTACTACTTAGTGTTTTATATATTATTGAACGCGTTTGTTATTGCTCGGTTTATGGCCCTAAAAGCGATGTATTAGGGCTCACTTTACGAGCAAGTGTGTTGAAATAGTACATAACAGCCGTGAACGGGAAGCTAGCGATTGCATTGTCGAGGATGGTTTAAAGCCCGAGCCGCAGGCGAGGGCTTTAATCATTCGAGGCAATGCAAGTAGCTTCCAGAACAAGGCTTGTATAGTGCTTTTCTCAAGAAATGCGAGGAAATAAAAAACTTTTCAATTGAAACTTAATTAAATTTAATTAATATTAAAAATGAGATTTATCATAGACAAATCCTCTGAGTAATCTTGAATTACGTGCAGCGCCATCTACCGCCGAGAAGCAAAAACCCATCTCATTTCGCTTCTCGGCGGTAGATGGCGCTGTACATTATTCAAGATTACTTAGAGGATTTGTCTGATAAATCTGGTACAATACAATGTAATATTTATTTATTCTTATAGTAATATACTCTGTGCGCACCATTTTTTTTATTGTATCGTTATTATAGTACCTATTAAATAATTTTACCTTTATAATATTAACTGTCTTGTCGTTGGCTTGCGTGCCAGAAAAAAGAGTTATGGCTGTATGGTGCAAATGTGCCTTTGCTTTTTTTGTTTTTGTGAACAGCTAAAACAAAAAAAAGAAGTTGCCGCAGACCACCCAGATCATCTTCGCACTGTACCTACTTCCCGCACTGGTGCTGGTGCGGGAAGTAAGTATTGAAATTCATTCCTGGCCTGAATTTTAAATTTAGAATGTGATGAACCAGACCCCCTCGGAAATGTGGAACGCCCCGCATTCCTTTTTCAAATGGAATGATAAGATTTCAGAGCATAAGTGAGAAAATTAATTTTCGCATTGAATTTTAAAAGAACGTGAAGAACCAGACCACCACGTAAATGTGGAACCTCCCGCATACTTTTTCAAATGTAATGATCATATTTCGGAGCATAAGTGAGAAATAATAATTACTGTAGACTTGGTATAGTCATGAACACAATGGAAGAATTTATGAAACAACAACAACATTTTATAATTCTGTATATATGTATTTATTGGTGTGTATTAATATATTTTGTATGCATGTAAATTGTAAATAATCTTCTTTGTTTTTGCCGCATTCGCGTTTATCTGTTTACTGTTGGTTGACTGGTAGATAATGCTTTTAGCTTTAAGTCCGCCAATTGTACCTGACGTTGTGTATCTGTACAAAAAAGATTTATAAATAAAATAAAATAAATAAACAACAGTAAGTACACAAGAAGAATAAAAGAGGTTTTCTAGACTTGTTCACGACGTAAGTACCTAATGAAACCTTATGATTATGAGGTACTTTTACTTGATTGGCAATTAACGTACCTACTTAATGTATGTACGAGTATGTGATACAGTCCACTGCATGCACGGCTACTAATATCCGTTTAAGGCTCTCCGCTGCGTTAAGCGGGACACGCGCGCGGGGCGACATAGATTAGAGCTTAGCCCCTCCGCTGCGTCAAGCGGGATCCCTCCGCGGGTACACGGCGCGGGAAATATTATCTATATTAGATTGCTGGTTTTTGAGGGACAGATGCTTGCGCAGTGCATGAGTAAGCTCTAATCTATGTCGCCTCGCGCGCGTGTCCCGCTTAACACAGCGGAGGGCCTTACTCATGCACTGCAATGCAAGCATCTATGTCCGTCAAAAAACCAGCAATCAATATTCGGGTTCGGGTATTCCTATAAGGGTTTCGTTTTTTTCCTTTTGAGGTACAGAACCCTAAAAATGGTTTGTACAAAGAAAACCTCATTAACTTAGATATGAATGTATATACTTATATTTTAAAGAGTCTTATAAAAGCACATAAATTGGTTTCTCTTCCTAAATCTCACTTATAATGTATTAATTTATGAGTTCTTATGTTTTACTATGAATAACCGATAATTATGTCACTACGATAATTTTAATAAGTAGGTAGTTAGTTAGTTGAGGTCCCGGGTTCGATCCCCGGCTGGGTCAATGTAGAAAATTAACTTTTCAATATTGTCTCAGGTCTGGGTGTTTGTGATACCACCGTTGTCTCTGATTTCCATAACACAAGTGCTTTAGCTACTTACTTTGGAATCGGAGCAATGTATGTGATGTTGTCAATTATTATTATTATTAATTTCATAGTTAGTTTCACTTGCCCCAGTGTTTCACTTACCCCACTATACTTTTTTAATGATATTAATATTTTAGTACAAGAAGATTAAATAAAGAAATAGTTAATTGTATTTTAAATGCAATAAAAAACTTCTTTGCTTATTCGAGCAATTCGATATCAGATTTTCCAGATCACTGATATGGCGGCAGCATTATTAAAGATCTATTGAAGCATGTCAAATGAAAATAGATGTTTTTTATTAAAATTTATAATTTTTATTAAAAATTCTCCAATAAATACTTAGAAGACTTATCCTGTCAATCCTGTCACCCTGTTGTAATTATCTGGTAACGATATATTCAAGTTTGTAAATATCGTTACTTATGGCTGTTACAGCTGATAAGTTTCTTGCGCCCGTTCTTCTTGTCAGCTAAAAAAGTCTGGAACGGGTGGTAGAAAAATATAGACGATTCAAAAGTACTTAATAATTAAGTTTATTTGAATAAAGCTTATTTCACTTCACTTCACTTCACTTATATTTCAATCTCAACACGAAATTAAGGTATAACTTTATTTGTAGATATTCTCAAGACGAAAAATTTATTTACTAAACAATTTGCACTAAATAGCGTTTTTCTATTGTTTTTCAATGTTTTATAAACAAAAACCTATTACGTAAGTACAAGTGGAGCTCGGTGGCGCAGTGGTTTAGCGCCTGGCCTAGCGATTGCGGAAGTTAAGCAACGTTCGTAGGGGTCGGTCATGGGATGGGTGACCAAAAATGTATTATCTCGAGCTCCTCCGTGCTTCGGAAGCCGTTGGTCCCGGCTGCATTTGCAGTCGTTAACACCCACCAATCCACATTGGGCCCGCGTGGTGGGTTATGGCCCGTCTTCCTTACCTCCCATAAGGAAGGCCTGTGCCCCAGCAGTGGGGATATCAAAAATGGCTGATGGACACAAACAAGTACAAGAAAAAAAAACTTATTACTCCGAAGATGAAAAATGTTCAAAATATTATTAAAAAAAATAATAATAACGGAAGCCACAAACTTTCCAAATTGGTAGGTCGGTCTGATGTTACGACTCTACAACACGGAAGCGCGTAATATATGACGTCATAAAACGTAGCTGTATTTTTAAAATATACAGACGATTTCCATAACTTCTTTTGACACACCACACCTACCGCCTACCGCCCATTAATCTTGCCCTACCGCAACCTCATTTTTCCTGACAAAGCCACCCCAGCCACAGTAATCCCCAGTATTCTAAATTTGAATTTTTATTTTAAAAAAATGTGGGTTTTAACTGTTTTTACCAATTAAAATGTAAAAGAGTTACAAATAACACCTTTTAATTAAATTAGTTATTTAAGTAGTTATTGCGAAATTGGTGTCGATTCGGTTGGCACGACTTAACTAAACTAAACTAGGTAAACTCCCAAGTTGGTCCCATTTTAAAAAAAATTGAAATCGGTTCAGTACTTTTCAAGTAATCTTGAAAAAAGCACGAACATAGTATAATTTTGTGTGAACTACCTCGATGATCAGTCGTATAACTTCTATATTTATGAACTGAATAAGATAATTATTTTTTTGTTAGAAAAGGGATATCTTAAGTGTAGTTCTTTAACCGACTTAAAAAAGGAGGTTCTCAGTTGCATGTGTATGTATGTTTCTCAGCGATTATCTCACGTTTGGCTGAGCCGATTTTTCTACCTAAATAATATACCTACACTACATAATACAGAAGGAACACTAAAAAAAAAAATTGCATAAAAAAACAAAAAACTGACTTCAAAGAACCTACCTCTAAAAAGCAAGAAATCATATTTTTAATAATAAAAACACGTCTATTGAATGTAGTGGGGCTTTTAGAATAAAGAAAAGGAATTTGTACTCCAGCCCCACCCGACTTCAATAGACGTATTTTTATTATTACGAATATTATTTCTTGCTTTTTAGAGGTAGGTTTTTTGAAGTCGGTTTTTTGTTTTTTTAAACAATTTTTTTAGCATTCTGTTCTTATTTTTTCGATACAAAAAAAACGATGGAAAACTAATTAAGTACTTATAGTTTAGTCCTGTCAATTTAGTTAAGTCATGCCACCATGCTTCCATTATCATCACATAGAAATTAAATATAGTGAAAATTAAAGTGAAATTTTTTGCTAACACCTTAAATAAAATGTAGGTGAATAATTTGACTTCTAACAAGAAAAACAGTTTGTTTTTTTTTGTCGTGTGCAATAAAGCTATTATTATTATGTACGCTTAGGAATTCACGGGCCAAAAGTGACCCGGTCCTTTTATTATTATTATTATTAAAAAACAGGTTAATAAACAGTTTGTGTACAATTTTAGGAATATTGGTGTCTGTTTGTCGCACTGGTTTTAGTTTTTAGGGTTTCGTACCTACCTCAAAAGGAAAGAACGGAACCCTTAATTAAAGGATCACTTTGTTGTCCGTCTGTCTGTTTGTCAAGCCCTTTATGTGGGGACCGCGTGGAGGTAGCGAGTTGAAATTAAAACCATACACACACATCCCGTTGACCTAGTTCTATAAAATTTGGCAAGTAATATCGTCTTTTACTACAAGTACAGGGAAAAGTATGAAAACTATACATTTGTAATCCTACTAATCCTATTTCCTACTATATAATATAATATAATATATCATCATCATCATCATATCAGCCGCACGACACCCACTGCTGGGTATAGGCCTACCCTAAGGATCTCCACGACGATCGGTCCTGCCCAGCCCGCATCCAGCGGCTTCCCGCGACCTTCACCAGATCGTCGGTCCACCTTGTCGGGGGCCTACCCACGGAGCGCCGTCCGGTGCGCGGTCGCCATTCCAGAACCTTTCCGCCCCAACGGCCATCGGTTCTTCTCGCTATGTGTCCCGCCCATTGCCACACATGCCATATTATATAATATATAATATAATATAATCCTACTAATATAATATTATAAATGTGAAAGTTTGTGGGTTTGGATGTTTAGATGTTTGGATGTTTGTTCCTCAATCACGCAAAAACTACTGAACGGATTTGGATGAAATTTGGCACACAGATAGTAAATAGCCTAAATTAAGACATATAATACTTTTTATCCCGATATTCCCACGGGAACGGGAGCCACGCGGGTGAAACCGCGGGCGGCCGCTAGTAAAATTATAAAAATATAGTATTATTTAAGTACCTATATACAAATATTCCAGTACTCACGAAACATACACCTACGAGGCCATCATCTCAAATTATCTAAGGCACTATCAGGAAACAATCCACATAAACACTTCTTTAATAATAGAGTAGTTGAAGCTTGGAACAAGTTGCCAGAAGAAGTGATATCTGCACAGAATACGAATCAGTTTAAGAATAGATTGGACAAATATTTAAAAACCAATGATAGATAAACTCGACTCATGATATAACTGGATACAGGCTCTTATCAGTTGTCTCAACTGCTTGTCTGTCAATTAATAATAATAATAATAATAATAAATTAGAACCCTAGGTGGGCGTGTTTGTTTCAATTTTCTATTTTTATATGAAGGTAAATATTCCAATATTTAATGACAATATTGTTACGGAACATCTCTTATTTATTCCGCCATCTTATTTTAAAGCAAAATCTTTATTAATGATTCCAATTCACAGGGGCACAGCGTAGTACAACCGTTGGCGTGCCAGGTGTTCCTATCCTAAAAACATGAAAATTAATTGAGCTGTGAAACAAACCGTATTGATTAGGCTTGTTTATATAAGGCTGTATTACAAATAGCAGCGTTGATTTAAATAAAAATAAAAAAATTTATACACATGTTGGCTTTCACCACACCCTATTATAAGTGACGATAGGGCTGATGGTGGAAGCGCACTACACCCTGCATCCTCATCACTGAGGAACTGGTTATCTTACCTCTAACTGCCGGAACACAACAATTTTTATGGCGGCAGACTTTGTTAAGATGGTGGTAGCTAGGCTAGCCAGGCTACCACCATCTTAACTAAGTTGTCTAACTAATTTGTCTTAAGACTCAAAATTGTAAGCAATGTATTTCTAGGTGGGCTGCAGTTGAGGTGAGTATGAGTTGAGTTCGGGTTGAGGTCGGGTAGTGCGTTATCGTCTGAACGCAGCCTTAGGCTGCCTGTTCATTAACGCGGAGCTAGGCGGCAGATCGAAGAAACGCGAGAAAATATTAACCAATAGGATTGCATAAAATCTACGGTTCTCCGCTCCACCGCCTCGCTCCGCGGCACTGGACAGTCATAATAATATGTGTATAAAAGATAAAGCTAGTACTAAAGAGAGTTCAAGCTGTGACCCTGGTTCTATCCACTCGAATTCGATGAAACATGGCTTATATTTTAAGTTGGACTCTAAGCTACCAAATTATGAAAAGATGATAAAAATCCGTTAAGCGATTTTTGCGGTATGCGCGCACAAATATTTAGAAATTACAGTTTTATTTATGAAGATAGAAGATAAATGTAACTACGAGTATCTGCAAGCATAAAACCGCTGTAACTCAAGCCACGCCCTTTCTCGGATATTCCAAGCATCAATTTGGCACACTTTCATTAAGGCTCTCGTCTTAATTGACGCGTCTATTTGTTAAGAAAAGTAAACGAGTGTTTTTATGAGAACTAAGAAGAAATTCTCCGTGAAAATACCACTGCTTTTAGACATTGATGAGTTCTGTTACCCATAATAGTTATTGCTAATGGAGTTTGGAGTAGCCAAGCCATAGTATTACTTTATACAGGGTGTTTGGAAATAGGTACCCTTACAAAGCCGAATGGTACAATATATAGAGTTCCATACATGCAACCTCCAAAAAATATTACTAACGCTGAGAATAACTTTTTTGAAAAAAAAATACTTTGTATGATTTTTTAGGTATTACTTTTGTCTATTAATGGGATTGATTATTGAATACAATAGTCTACTTGCGTCTAGGGATGTTACTTAGCAGTTAGCCATACAAATAAAAAAGAAAAAAAATCTTACCCTCAAAAAATAAGTTATTATCCGATATAACCTTACGCCTAAAGGAATAAGGTTGTTTTCGTAATCGTTGATCGTGCCGTGGAAATAGATGTTCCGACATCAAAATAGTAAATCTTTCGCTTGAACTTTTTTCTTTAAAGGGTCTATTCTGAAAACCGAACCGCGACAATCGGCCGTCCGTTCGTTCGTTCGGGGACAGTATTTGCATATCGTAATGTTTAGGGGTAGCGCGGTCGTCTTGTCAAGGCGACGATGACGCCTTATCGATGAGAAAGTCACAACACTAATGGAAAATATAATTATTACATAATTATGGTACTAGTGGCTCTGTGGAGCTATAGACCTCGCGTTTGTAACATTTTTCGAAATTGCTGAAACATGTTTTTTTTCCCATTTTGAAAAATTTCGAAAAAGCGAATCCACAAAAAAATCGATATAATTATAGAACCCTGAGCCCAATCGCGGTAATTCTGAACGATAAAACCAAAAACGTTACGTTGTCATTTAGGTTATATTTACCTAAAAATCTTTGGTTTGGCTTCATAATTTTCACTGAAATTGTCCCAGATTGTAATCTAGACTCCTCAGGCAGAGTATTCAACAGTTTTAACAAAACTAAAGCGAACAGTATTTTTCTGTAAACGAAACTGAAACGGTAACGTTTTAGCTTTGGTTTTATCGTTGAAAATTAGCGCGATTACGCCCCTGCTCACAAAAATTCATGAGAATCGGTTGAGAAATGCACAAGCATTTTTCCCCAAGCTGAAACGCTTTGCGCTCGCTTCGCACTTGCTCGGTCAATTGTATCTATAATACGGTCCACATAAAGTAAATCAAACAACGAATATCGCCCGCTTATCGTGATTTCTTTTTCATAGTAGGCCATCAGGACGCTGATATTCAAACGTCCCGGAAAGATTGATAGTTTTATTCGAAACCGTTTCGGTACACGCTTTTTGTTTCTGCTTTTTGTTTAACAAGATTTGTTCAACCGTTTTTATTTTTCGACGCAAAAGATAAATGATAACTTTATAAGAAGTTTCTTTGAAGTATGAATTCTTAGAGCATTCAACCAAGTATGAATTATTTCAAGCGACTGGGGTGATTAGCAACTTGCGTGGCTGTCACCACGCAAGTTGCTAATCACCCCAGTGGGCACCCTGGAGCTGTCAAATAGTAATTTGCTTTCGGTGCAGTAGCACCGAATTAAAAGTCGGAGTATAGTTAACAGGAGGAAAAAAAATCGTCAAAGATAACCATGGGGGTAATTATGTAACTTTTTTTACAAGGTACCTACCTTAAATCGAAAACCATTTCGAGATTTTTCAATTTCTGACACCGTACATAATTTTTCGGCTTTTCGGTACCTAGCTTAAAATAAAAATTTTGGAAAAGAAAAAAATACGTGTCTCTTGTTTTCATCAGTAATTTCTAAATAACAAATAAAAACACTAGACAATAATTACCCGACTGCAAAGAAAGGGTTATGTGTTTCGCGCGTATCTTGTAAGTATGTTTGTATGTTTGTAAGTATGTATGTATGTATGTATGTTTGTATGTAATATTCTTTATTACCTCATATCTCTCAAACGGCTGACCGGATTTCTATGATTAAGATATCGTTAGATTGGTCTTTTCAGCCCAAGTGTTCTTAAGAATGTGGCGTTATAAAAAAACCAACATGGCGGCTGTACGGTGCTATTATACATAGTGAAAAAAAAATTTTTTTTTTAGAATACTGCAATATGGGTGTCAAATTAAAGGGCTTATTATAAGGATTTCAAAAAGGTATATCATGACCGTAATATATAATAACTAAAAAGAGATAAATAAAAAAATAAATTTAAAACATTAAAAAACCCGCCTGCATAAAAAGACAAGTCGACTGAAAAGATGGAAACAAGATTAAATAAATATTAAAGGCAACATGTCATAATAACATGCAGTCGGAGGCATATAATTCAATCATTCATAATGTCACTTTCTTTATGCATGCCTCCGACTGCATGTTATTATGACATGTTGCCTTTAATATTTATTTAATCTTGTTTCCATCTTTTCAGTCGACTTGTCTTTTTATGCAGGCGGGTTTTTTTTGAAATATTGTCAATTGAGGATAGGGGCGGAGCCTAAATGAGACTATTATGTATTCTGTGGTTATGATAGAAAACCTTTGCTCCGCCTTATTGTCGCACCAATTATGCCAAAAACCGCTTCTCTGTAAGATATTGGTGTCGATTCGGTTGGCAACGACTTAACTAAATTGACAGGATTAAACTAAATTTTGTTTTCCATCCTTCTCTTTTGGTATCGAAAAGACAAGAACAGGATGCTAAAATTAAGTTTAGTCCTGTCAATTTATTTTAGTTGTACCAACCGAATCGACACCATTGCAGTTCTTATGATATCGATATTTTACCCTCTAATTTTCATAAGTTTAAAAAGTGTATATGTAACAGCTGGTCACCGTGTCATTGTTATATAATGCCATTGATTATACTATTTGACTATGTTGTGTGATGGTTTGCTTGTGAAAAGTTTATATTTGCTTTAATATAATATGTATGTGAATACTCAACTTTTGTTTTGCATTTATTTCTCTCAGTGGAAACTGTGTTAGCCTATGTACAAACATAATGCTCTTCATTTATAATATGTATTATATTGAGCTGTATGTTTCACTTATCATATAAAATAAAAAAAATAAAAAATACAGGTTTTACTTTTACAATGAGAGGTTTTCAATTTGACATTTAAAAATAAAATATTATGCTATTTGCCTCACTAGATGGCGTTGATGGTAAGAGGTGAGTCAAAATTGGCTTTTAAAAATAAACGGCCTACCAAACTCACCAAAGAGGAAAGTAAGCATGTACTGCACTGACCTCTATTATACAAGGAGGTCAGTTACATCTGCCTGTCTACCTGAGTACTCTTCGAAGCGTAGTAAAAAAAATATTTTGAATATCCTATTTTTTCAACGCCATCTATCGAGCCTACAGCTTTTTGTCATTTTGAAAAGTCATTCATCATTCATTCATCATCATTTCATCATTCATCATCATTCATCATTCTTACTGGCTGATTTTTCGATGCCTAGATAGAGCTTTAGGCTGGCCACACACAGACGTAATCACGTAACGGAACCACGTACGTACGTGATTCCGTACGTACCACCACACACAGACGTTTTTTTTTCGTTCGGAATCACGGCTCAGTCAGACGCTAACCTTTGATGAGGAAACATTGAGCGAAGATGAATTATTTTTCTAAATATAAACAAAAACTACATAATTATAGACTATTTATATTACGCACAGGGGTATTCTATTGCTTTTTTGGAAACTAGAACTACATAATAACTAAGCAAAATAATAAAGGGTTTGCCAAAAGGCTGGTATCCAGAGCTGTAATAAAAAAGTTGTACGTGTTTGTATACGTCACTCACACATAGGCCGTGCGTGTGTGCGCAGTCCGTACGGAATAAAAACGGTTGTGTTGGGTTGGCGACCAATACAAAATATATGTCTTGCGTTCGGAATGCATTTTTTCCGTGCGAGATTCCGAACGCACTGGCTCTCATGTGGAATAACGTACGGAATGTTAACGCTTGTGTGTGGCAGGCCCATAGATTTTGTATGCAATTGCTGCGTTCGGAATTCCGAATCGGGATTCCGTTTCGAGATTCCGTTACGTGATTACGTCTGTGTGTGGCCGGCCTTATACGTTTGAAAGCGTATTATACTGCCAAATTAAAAATGCTTGTTATTTATTTGTCTGTCACATTTTATAAAGACTTTTATTAGATTTGGTTAATATTTTAACTGACTGATATCTGTTATCTGAGGATTGAGAAATCAGCCCTTAAAAATCAAATATCCGTAACTGGAACTTTCCGAAACTAACGAATAATTCGAAATAATTTCATATCCGTAACCGTATCCGAAACCTATATAATATTATGATATTATATATCCGTATCCATATCCAGAACCGCAAATTCATAACATCCCCTGGATCCCAATCGCGGTAGTTCTGAACGATAAAACAAAAAAATGTTACGTTGTCTTTTAGGTTATATTTACCTAAACATCTTTGGTTCAGCTTCATAATTTTCACTTAAATTATCCCAGATTGTAATTTATTCAACAATTTTAACAAAACTAAAGCGAGTATTTTTCTGTAAACGAAACTGAAACGGTAACGATTTAACTTTGGGTTTATCGTTGAAAATTAGCGCGATTAGGCCCCTGGTACTGTACGTATGAAAATTGTTCACTCTACATTTTGTCAGATCTAGTTTGAAACGGTCATGCCCTCGTTCCATATTTGAAATAATTTTGAGTGGTTCCATTTGACCTTCTTCGTTTATATTTTAAAAAGTTATGGGTCGTACAATTTCGCCAAATCTGTGGAGATTTGGAACTTATTATTGAACATGCGGACGCTCGCGACTTTGCCCGCGAGGGATTTGTTCCTGCCCCCTTTTCAAATTGCCAACTTTTTATTATGCCCGGTTCACATTATTTCAGTAGCATTCCAGTCCAGTCAGCAGTTGAATAATTTTTTTTTCAAGTAAAAAAATTAAACGATTGTTTAAAATAAATACCTAGGAGAGGTTTAACTATGAAATTGCCATTTCTTTCCTTAACGTAAGTACCTTTTAAGAGACTCCTTTTTTTGTTAGTAGAAATAACCATTTATTTTAAATTCATTGTTGTAACTTAGCCGATACTTATTTCTTTCACTTAATAGATTGTGGCATTAAACTTAGCTTAGTGTTAAACATGTTGTGTGCATAAACATTTTAGAACATCAATTTTGAAGAAGTTCTTTAAAATTCTTAATACGTAATGGCAATTTTATACTACTGTACTATGTCTTATGCCTTTGATACTTTTCTAACTTTTTCCTTATCTACTATATTTTTACATAATAATAATCTTGAAAATACTATATTTCATCCAAAAAAGATGGCAACCCTAATGTAAGCCAGCATTATTGCATTATTCACTAAGATAGCATTATTTATAATATGTTATGATAATGTATACAATAATTAATAATGTATAATAATAATATAGGTATTTTATGTAAGTATGTAAAATTAATTAATAATGTACTGATTTAATTAATATAGCTTCACTATTGCATTAGGTCTAGACCTGTAATAATAGTGTTAAGCTTGTGCAAATAAAATAATAATAAATAAAATAATAAAGTGATGTGCGATTCTTTTTATAGCTAGTATACAGGCAGAAGTTTGAATCATTTGGTTCCCGCAGTGGGGTGATTACAAGCACGAAAAAAAAACAGCTGTTCCAAACATTAAGGTCGAGTAGGTTTTGCGCTTTTTTTAGAGTTGGCCCCATAGTAAAAGTTGCTTGTAATCATGAGTGGAACCACCCCACTGGGGGAACCAAATTATTAAAAATTCACGCTGTATATCAATTGACGCATCTAAGTTTAAAAACAACGCCAGCAACCAGCAATATTAATTTAATTATACCAATATAAAAATAAAATAATATAAATAATCGAAATTTAGTATTACATACTTGAATCCGACAACGATCCAATCTAAATGAATACCTTCATAATACCCTTATAGGACGAACCGATAGTAATAAGAGATTTATATAAGAGCGCCAATATTATCTTGTCTTATTGGAAAAACGAGTAATATCACTCAAGTAGTGATAAAGAAAGAAAATATTAAACACGTTTGCTAGAACACGTGGAGTTATTATTGAATAAGGGATCATTCACACAGCTCAGTCACGTCAACGGTCAGTCAATTTCAATGAGGGCTTTTCAAATTGTCGAAAAACTAGGCTTGATAGATGGCGTTGATAAAAAAGTATGTGTCAATGTGTTTTTTTACTAAGCTTCGAAGATTACTCAAGTAGGCAGGCAGATGTAACCCTAAATTTTTTTTTGGGTAGATGTCAGCTAGTGCAGCCCCCCTAGCATGACCGATTTATATCGCGTGATATAGCGTTTTATCACGTTTAACTGTCAAAAAGACAAAGGAGTTTGACAGTTGAGTGTCGATAAAATGCTATATCACGCGATATATCGGTCATGCTAGGCAGGCATCATTTATGGTACAGGCCGTTTATTTTTAAAAGCGAATTTTGACACTTCTCTTTCCATGTGAGGTCAAAGTGGCAAATAGTTACTATTTTTAGTTTTTAAGCGTCACTTTGAAAAGCCTTCATTACAAGTTTTGACTTGCTGGTTGCTGGTGACTGACGCGTCACGTGACTGTCGAGACTTGTACTGCGTGGGTGCCCGCATTTTCACAAAGCGGGTTACAGGTCGGTACCGGTCGGTACAGGTAAAGTAACCCCATACTTTTCTACGGGAGGCCGCATAAAGAAAACATGTTGTCGGTACTGGTTTGCGCATACATCCGCGGCGCAAATCGGTACCGACATAATAATATCAGGACCGGAAAACCTGAAACCCTTATGTTTGCACTCTAACTTTGGCGTAACTAAGCTGTGTCAATGATCCATAAGGATATTATATTGTTGAATTTATTCGCGACGAAATCTCGTCCGCACGGTTTATATAGGTAGAACCACAGAATACATAATAGTACGTAGAACTGGGGGCTTACCATCAGCAAATAAGAAACCATTCAGTTCAAAAGCAGGCCGTAAAAAAGACTGCTTAAGGCCTGCTTTCATACTAACCGTTGAGATCATGGTACGAAAAAGTAATGCCGTTCAATATAAGTCCTGCTATAAGAGCTCATAGTAAGGCCCCTGAATCATCTCACGGGAACATACAATGGGGATCTCCACGCAACGCTTAAGCTAGATGGCGCTAGCGGCGAAGCGACCGCTATCAATAGATTTGATTGGTTAAAATACGTCAGAAATGACACTTGATATTTGAAACAGCCAATCAAACGAGTTTAGGACAAACGCTTGTGGCGCCATTAGTTCCTCAGTATGCTTCCCCATTGGAATATGTTAATCCAGTACCTTTAGCACGAACAGCTATCGAAAAAAATAACTCGCGTAAAATCATTCGATTGATACATTTTGTATTGGAAATTTGTACAACGCCATCTATCGCCGATAAGCGAAATGAAATTTTCCATAGAGAATTGCCTATCGAGTAATTTTACGTGCGTTTTTTTTTCTCGATAGCTGTTCGTGCTAAGGGCACAGAATATATCTAAGGGTACAGGTTTAATACTTATTCTGTAGCAAGTTTAATTTAAATCCGTTCAGCGGTTTCTGAGTGATTTGAAAACTTTTCACAATTTAAAACACCCATGATTAAAAGACAGCTGCCAAAGTTTACTAAATAGGACAAGTAATGTATAGACTAATCTAAATAATTACATCAAAAATTCAGAAATATTTTTATGACACTTTTATCTGCAAAGGAAATACGAACACAGCGTAGATCTAGGTCCAATAGTACACTTTAGGTTTGAATAATGAACGCTACGTTAAGTTCTTTTTATGGCCATGATCACCCATCCCAAAAATAACCATCGTGTAACATAAACCATATTATGAGAAATTCTTCGCAAATAGTTTAAGTCATAAAGTGGTAATGTCGTGCAATTTCACCAAGAATGTCAGTAAAGTAAGACGCGTTACGTAATATACAGAGAACATTGTAAATATGGATATCTTGCTTTGTGGAATTCTCATATATTCATTTATAGTAAGCTGGGACAACTTTTGCGAGCTTTGCTGGTTTGTATCGTAAATAAAAAATGTTGAAAAGTTTTTTTATAAGTGCGTAGGGTAATATGCCTAGTTAACCGGCCGCCCCCAGTTATCCGGCCCCCCAACAGTTTTTCGAATAAAATAAGAAATTCGTGGCAATTTCTTAACAATTTGGATATTTTCCTGGCAGCACTGTTATCGATCTATCGGATGGTATGGACGCCACTAGCGAAACGTTACGTAATATTTTATAATTTGTGTTTCACGTTGAAGCCTACCGCATCTGGGTCGATTTCGCAAGTGGAGATAAAAAAAAAATAGTGGAGAGCTCTTGCCAAATAGTCAATATTGTCCTTCAGGGCATCGTTAAAAGGTAAATATTTAGTTTGTTCTCAAGGTATGTTGTTATTTATTACTATTTTAACGTTAAATATGGCTTAATAAGCAGATATTTAGTAATATCAAGGGGGCCGCCTTACTAGACAACGAAACCACATGTTTCCAGTATACCGGCCGGGGGCCGGTTAACTGGGACTGAGCTCGATATATTGTTTTGTCTCTTTTTGTTAAAAGAGGGATTCCATAGAAGAATGTATAATGCTGTCCCTTTTTATTTATTTTAAAGTACTTTGTGTCCAGTACTCGGCCGCCTAAATGTGCTTGTATAAGAAGTTGATTTTTTATTTTTGTATGGAAACGGGTGGCCGGTTCTACTGGGTGCTTGCCCAGTTTACCGGCCTCCTAGTATACACTAGGAGGCCGGTATACTGGCTATCCTGCAAAATACTCCCAGTATACCGGCCAGCTTTGAAATTTATCTACTAATAAAATTAATTGTGCGTCTCGTGAACAAGCGACGGCGACGTGCCCGCCATCCAGGTCGTTGACCCTCGCTGAATACCTATTTGTCTCTTGTTATTTCCGAAGTGTATGTCAGCGAATTACTCAAACGAACGCTACTGCATTGAACGATGTGTTTTTTAAGCAGACTTGCCTATTAGCTAGACTTCTTTATTTCTACACTACACTTTAATACTAATCTATATATTATAATTAGAAAAAAATACACAAAAATATTATTATATCTATTATTATTGAATACCAATCAATGTTATTGATTGTTAATATTATATTTTTTACAGATTATACGTACTTACGGTCATTATCATAATACCCATAACATTTATTGTTATTGTTTATAAGAGACCTATTGACATTCGGCTTTAGAAACTATTTTTTTGTTAATTATTAAATTATTATTTGTTACCTATGTCTTCTTGAGCTCGGTGGCGCAATTGTTCAGCGCCTGGCCCAGCGATTGCGGAAGTTAAGCAACGTTTGCAAGGGTCGGTCATGGAATGGGTGACCAAAAATTTATTATCTCGAGCTCCTCCGTGCTTCGGAAGGCACGTTAAGCCGTAGGTCCCGGCTACATTTGCAGTCGTTAACACCCACCAATCCGCATTGGGCCCGCGAGGTGGGTTATGGCCCATCCTCCTTACCACCCATAAAGAAGGCCTGTGCCCCAGCAGTGGGGACGTCAAAAATGACTTTGGACATGTCTTCTTGATTACTGTAATAAAATTATTAATCGAAGATTTAGATTTTCTATAAATTTTCCTATTCCTATATGAAAAACTGCAAAATCAATATAAAGGTTCCAATTAATAGTAAATGTTAAATAAAAGTACAATCAACGATTTTTTTTAACTCAAAAATAATAGTTCACATCACAAGCCAAGCCATAGGACAATACTTGTTAAGTATATTATCTGAAATTCAATTTCATACAAAAATCAAAGAAAAATGGACCTTATTTAAACTATATTAAGAGTCACAGGCCGCTTACTGGGCTAGCTTATCTTTTGCCCAGTATCCGGCCGTCATATTCTTTGAAAGGCGGCCGGTATACTGGGCAAAGGGGGGCCGGAAATAGGAACAGGGGGGCCGGAAACTGGGCAAATCGTACTTTTTTGGAAAATAATTTCTAATGACAAAACCGACTGATGGAAATGTTTCAAAAAAAATACAAGTAATTCTCAAGGATATATCCAACAACATAAAAAATAGTTGGGATCATTACTATTTGTTAAATTTAAGTTACAACTGTTCAAAGTCAACAACTGCCTTAAACGGCCGGAAACTGGCACTTTACCCTATGCATTTATAAAAAAACTTTCTATAAGTTAATGTCCCATCTATGCCACGGCCGGAAGTTTTACCATTGAAAATAGTTATCAGATGCAAATCGCCTAAAACGTATTTTTGGCCATATCTCCAAGGATTTTAGGAGTATCGAGATGGGAATAGTACCAAAAGTTGAGGAATTTATCGAGACACGCAGTGAACGTTTGAATTTTTTAAATCTACTTGTAACTCAAGAAAAAGTGGGTCCTAGGGTATTAGTTTTGGCTACAAAATGGCTAAAAACTTTTGAAAATCGGTTAATAATTGTGACCTGTAGGAAGATCTGGAATTGTAGAAAAACGGGTGTTTCCGTACATAAAAAGTGATGTAGTTTCTATGATTATTGACCAATCGTCATGGTAATAATGTTAAAAGATGCAGAAGCAGACGAGAAGTGCATTCATTGTAATTTTGAATATCGGTTAAATAATATTTCGGCCGCGTCGAGAAGTGTCACAACCGTAAAAATAAATAGGCACTACTTAGGTTACTTTAAAAATATAATAGGATTTTACATTTGTTTTGATTTTGGTTTTTCGTAAATTTTTGGGTTCATTTTCAATGCTCCGATTCTTGCGGGGACTGTAAAATCTGTGAGTTTTTTTATGAAGCATAAAAAAAATTGTCAGTACTACTACTGATAGTGAATAAGTATTATTAATAATGCGACTCTACTGAAGGAATCGGGTTTGACAGTGTCCTATTTATCTACTTATCAAAATTCCATTAGTGGAAATTAGGTCTCCTGTTTGGGCAAAAATAGTAGATTATACAACAAGTGAAAAAAGAGGGAATTTAGTTCGAGGGACTAAGTTGGATCCCGAGAGCAGCAAAGGATTCTAGAGTTGAATCCCGAGCGTAGCGAGGCGAGCGAGGAGAGCGAAATCGATACGATGTACCAAATTCAAAAAAATTTTTCACTCGGTGAATAAAACAGCGTTTTATTCACTCTTATCGTTGAATTAAACGCAGTTTTTCGAGTGGCAATGGTAAAAAGAAACTAACTTTGTTATTACGATATAAGTATCGTCAAACCAATCTATTGGTTTTGTAGGGATAATGTAATCAAAACGCTATTGTATACATAAATAAATCAATGTTTTTTTTCTTTCTTGGACCCGAAATAATTTGAAATTGACGTATTGACTTAAGGCTATTCCCTGACCGAAAGTGGCGCCTCCAGAGGTTTTTATTTAATAAGTTAAAATAGAAAAGGATTTTAATAAACTTTTTGTGGAATTTTTAGGGCCCATAGTCTAGTATTTTTAGAAGGTATCCCTACATTTCCTTTATAGAAGTAGATAGCAAATGTGTCAAAAACGGCCACTTTTAGCTGTTTTGCTATCTACTTCTAGCAGTGACTACGAGGGAATGTCATATACCGTCTGAACTAGACTATGGGCCCTAAAAGATTCCACGTAAAGTTTTATTTTAATTGTGTATTAGAATTACAATATGAAATAAAATTCACCGCGGTGCCACTTTCGGTCAGGAAAGCGCCTTAATAAAGTGGTTTTGTGCAAATCTTTTGTTCTGAACTTGTACTAATAGGCATGATGACTATTTTTTTTATTTTATGTTACATAAATTATCTCTCAAAAAAAGAAAAATTGGTAAAATAATTAATTCGCTAGCATGAAAACTGCCCGAGATATCACAGTGTGAAATGCACACAAATGGACTCGCCCAAAAACGCTCCATACTAATGGCTTCCTAGTTATGACGTCACGAATAAGTAGTTTGTATGCAACGCGTAGGAAATTTGTTTCGCAGCTATATTAAATATTGTGTTTATCAAAATAGTTTCTTAGACAAATTTACTATACATTTTACGGACTAATTAAAGGTATCATTTATTTTAATAAATTTTATACTTTTTAAATGGACTTGTCAACCCAACTTTGAAGGGTCATAAAATAAATAATATGCAATATATAAAACCAAGAGGTATACAAGCTACTCTAAAAGTTTAATATGTTTACGATTTTTATTAGTATTTCGTTATTTTATTCATTAGTCATCATCCCTATTTGTAATCTGTAGTTCTGATTCAAATTAAACTATGACATACCTAGTAAAATTTCGATGCCGCATATGTATATGCACATAGTGATTTGCCAAATACAATTGGATTCAAAGTTCCGTTAGCGGTTTCAGCAACTTATTATCAGTATTCACAGCCTACACTGAAGTTTCAAGAGAAATCTATTAACAACACAAAGAGAATTTCTATTGAACATTAACTTTGTATAAGACGGGTCCTATTTGAACTTAATTTAAACTAGGTATATGCGATTAAATGTGCACGATGTGTGACGCCATCTTGTTAAAAAGGCTTAACTTAAAGTACGGTCAGCAATGAAAGTTGTTTAACACTTTAGTACTTTGTCATAGTAACTTTTTAACCAATGTTTCAAACCGTGAGACACCAGCCAAAAAAGTTGCTATGACAGAGAACCAAAGAGTTAAGCGATTTTCATTGCTGACTGTACAATGCGATTAAATTGACTATTGACAGTAATTCGCGGCAACTTCACTCTAGAATGTATTGCAAAGAGAAAATTTGAAAAATTTAGAAAATTTGAGATTGAAAATTACCAAGCGTTTCTGACGTTCTTGTAAATTGTTGGTACCTAAATTAATTTCATTGTACGATGTGCAAAATACAACGAGTAAAAAAAGACCTTATGCTGACCAACAAACTGAACAACTTTTATATTACTATGGAACCAACTTTGAAATCGCGAAAAAAAAATTGCTGTTTCATACAAAAATTAATAACGAAAATATCAAAATGTTTATAAACATCAGATTTTTTTGTCGTGATTTCAGAGTTGATCCCATAGTAAAAGTTGTTCAGTTTGATGGTCCCTATCGACTACATTCGGTATTAGGGGTTTTTATGTAACACGTATTAAAAATAAAATCCATCGTTATAACTACTACTTATTTTGCATCGTTCGTTCGTTCGTTATTTGGCATCGTTCGATTGCCGGCCGGGCAGAAATTGAAATGATGAATTTTAATTTCTGTGACGGGTCTGGCTGTTACTATGTATATTAAGTATATATTTAAAAATAATATAAGTAGTATATCAGTTGTCTAGCACCCATATTACAAGCTTTGCTTAGTTTGGGGCTAGATGGCGCTGTGTGAAATTGTCCAAGCATTAAAAAAAAATACACTTAGTTCGAAGTAAATCTAAAAATTTTATAATAAAAATTTATTTATTTGAACAAGCATCCCTCCATAAACTTAATTCACCTGTAAAGGCCTAATTTGCAATAAATAGTTTAAACGCGGTGGCTAAAAATTATCTAATAATGTAAAAAAGTGAACTAAGAAAAAAAATCGCAATTTAAGATAAGGCTAGGTAATCAGAAAATGAGGCTGTAAACAAAAATTTAATTTTCCATTCCAAAAGGGTCGTATTGCCTTTCGTAAGGTTAAACTCCCAAAGGCTTGAGAAACGATAAAAAAAGCAATTTGAGAAAAGCTTTTTAGATAAGAGTACAATTGACTGCAATTTTAACGCTTTAGATTTAGCAAGTAAGTATATCTTTTATTATGGACACTGGTATTATGGTACTACGAACAATTTTAAAACAATATCATACAAATATTATTGTACTTTTTTCTAGGACGCGCATATTAGACTTGGTTCAAAACTGTTCTCTGAAATTCATAATCTAGGTCTAACGTAGTCGACGTTTTATAATATGAAGGTATTTAAGACGTTTGTGTGCCAGTGTTATTGGTAAGTATACACCCTTTATTTTTAAGTAAATATCTAAAAATTAAATGGGGGAGTTAAAAGTAAAAAATCAAAAGTATGAAAATATCGGAATATACTATTGATTATTCTCCAAACTTACAAAGATAGCAAAACGCGTTCGTAGACGAATTCGTATTCTTTTCATGATTTACGTAGACAAGCATACTATTAATTTAATGCTTTAGACACACTCTTTTCACTACGCGCGTGTAAGTCTATGGAGCTCTAAATCCACAAATCATAAAAATTTTGGAACACAAACAAACCTCAATATCTTGATTAATAATTATGAAATATTGATATATTTTTTTACTTCACATACTGATTAGCAAAGTTTTTTAGATTTAAAAATGAACCGTGAAGAAACTTGCCATAATATTAATTTAAGGCGAGAGCAGTTTACAATCTGATGAAAAGATTGATTTTTAAATTCCAATGTGAAGAACTGATGTAGAAGAAAGGATTTTTACAAAAACTACTTAACTAACATTTTTAACGATATTTTAATGATGGCAATTTAATCTATGGGAGAAGTTACACTAAGCGGTTAAATTTCCTGTGAAATTATTTTTAAGAAGTTGTGTTGTTTTTGTAAAAATCCCTTCTTCTACTTCACAAAAATTACTGTAGACTAAAAAAGTAAAAAAGAAACACAATAACCGAACAGAATATTGAAAAATGGCATGGTAACTCTGTAAAAAAATCCTGAATAACACCATACAAAATTATAAAAATTAATTTCCAATCGTCAGATTTCGTAATTTCAACGACAGTGATATGATTTTTTATGCAAAAAGGATAGCTTTTTTATCGATCTAAGACAATAATCGAGTACATTTTTAATAAATGATCCAGTATTTCAGAAATCAATAAAAATGTAATAAATTTCGTCAAATTTCTAGCGAAGCGTCAATTAAAGCTATGCAATATTCAACCTTATTCTCAAGACATAGTGAAAGAGTAAATTTCGTGAACTGCCTCGCCTTAAAAGGGGCATATAACGATACTGCCGAAGAGTGATGATAGACGTTGAAAATATACGAATAAGTATAATATAAACTACGAACGAGTACTTATTATGACTTGGGACCAGTTATTATACTAAAATTATATGGAAGTGAAGTTTGTAAGTTTGGCTGTAAGAAGGCTTGTAGGAGGTAATCTCCAAAACTACTCATCCGACTTCGAAACTTCTTACACAACTTCACTCTGTCTCTGAAAAACAAAGGAATTTTGCCGGAATTCCATTGAATAGATATTCTATGAATGGGTGGATTCGCGAGCAGAAACTACACTGGCCTTCAAAACTTAGTATCACACATTTAAAATTGCAATTTCTCATTAAAACTAAGTTAAAACTATAAAAATTAGATTAGTCTTGAAATAAAAAAAAGTTATTTTCAATTTTTTTTATTGAATGCACTTAAGCACTAATCATTTTTATTTCGAAAATATACTCGTAGCTTTATTGCAATTTTAAAAGTGTGGTACTAAGTTTTGAAGGCTAGTGTACTTAGTTGCAACTGAAATTTGTTAAAGGGACAACAATTTAAATTAATTAAGTATCGGAATAAGAGAAACATTGTTTACTAATTAAAGTTTAACTGTTTCGGGAACTAATTGTGGTGTTTCTAGATATTCGGGATAGTTTTAGAAACAAATTAAAACGCTTCGTTGCTTGAGTAGGGTGTCGCCTTTAATGCTTACGAAAGTTTATTGGAACTGACATGAACCTATGCCTGTATTGTCTATGTATGCGTCAGAATAACAAACAACATAACACGCTAAAGTAGCATTTTCTTAAATTACGTTAAAGTTATATTATGACGTTTAATTAGCCTTATCAGCTTTTAGATAAAATTGACCTAGAGCTAGCGCACACGAGCAACTATTGTCAGTATTGTCTCCGCTACTAATTTCTATCTCACATAAATTGTATACAAGCAAGTCTGCCGGCTCGGCTGTAACGTTGTGACGACGCGTCGCTACATGCGCGCCCTTTTTTATACAAGACAAAAAAGTTGCTGTGCAAAAATTGCCCGTGTGCGATAGCGCTAATCTCTACTATATGTAGTGTAGTCAGTATGTACAAATTTTTAGGTACATACGTAGGTACTTTAATAAATACTATTTATGTATAACTAGCAGCCGCCCGCGGTTTCACCCGCGTGGTTCCCGTTTCCGTGGGAATATCGGGAAAAAATTATCCTATGTTTTAATCTAGGCTATCTACTATCTGTGTGTCAAATTTCAACCAAATCTGTTCAGTAGTTATTGCGTGATTGAGGAACAAACATCCAAACATCTTAACATCCAAACCCACAAACTTTCACATTTATAATATTAAGTAGGATTTAATTACAAATGTATAGTTATTAAATTTTCCCTGTATTAGCATAAGACGATATTACTTGCCAAATGTTTTAAGGCAACGAAAAGTATGCGCTCCCGATGCCCCCTGCGTCTCGCGTTCCCGAGATATAGGGTGTTGACAGACAGACGGATTGACGGACAACAAATTTATCCTATAAGGGTTCCGTTTTTCCCTTTTGAGATACGGCACCCTAAAAAGAGGTAGGTAAAAGTTTTCATACGACATTTGACGAGGGTCTGTGTAATCAGGTTGACAAGTTGCAGACATTGTCGTTTGGTCTTGAAACTTATCACATAGTTAAGATGTTATAAAACACTTGTTTTCCAAGGTGTTTTTAAAGTCGGTCGTTTAAGAAGTCGGTTAATTGTTTTTTTTTTAACTATAATAATAAAAAACATTTATTTCTCTTTTACAATAAGTGGCTTAGGATAAACTTTTTATAACTTAGTGGAAGAGACTAGTCCCCGAAATAGGTTCCAGAGGAACCTGAGCTACAGGTTACTAGGCCCCACACCGCAGATAACCTTAGTTTATGAGACGACAGTATTTATTGTTCAAAGAAGAAATTCACTTTAGTAATTAATGCTTAGTTACAGAAGCAAGACAAGGTAAAAATATAGGTAAGTAAGAACATAGGTTAGAGAAAGTGTAATTACTTAAGTATTTAAACAGTATTTTAAAAGTTGTTATTGTGTGGAACTATTAAATTAAAAACAATGATTTTCGTTGATAATTAAACTGTTTGATAAGACATCTATTTTTAGCACTCTATTTAAAGATGAAGTAGTAAAGTTTTATAACTTCAAAATTGAATCAATTTTATTCTAATTGGATGAACATGAACAATGTGAATCAAGTTACAGCAAAACCAACCTGGATTATAATTATAAACTTTTACTAAAGAGATAAGGAAGATATTAAATGATCACATCACCAAAACAAGTTATGCGCAAACAATGGTATACTTAACTTATGCTTTCATTTTGTAAACAGGATGTTCTTCATAAGAACATTCGCTCTAATTGCGATATTATATACAACTTGCTCAAAAGAAAACTACTGAACCGATTTGAAAAATAAATAAATGGGACCATCTCGCAAGAAAACTCAATCGAACAAAAAAAGAATCATCTAAATCGGTCCATAAATGTCGAAGATACGCGCGAACAACGATAAAAAAACATACAATCGAATTGAGAACCTCCTCCTTTTGATGAAGTCGGTTAAAAATAGGGGCTATTAAACACACGGCGAATTAGGAGAAATTATACAGTAAATTCCACAGTTAAGTCCGCAAGTTTACTATTACAGCTTTCGATATAAATTAAAATAAAATCAGATTGAATAAAATAAATAAAAATCGTTCGTATGGAAAACTTTATTAGTGGCCCTTAATTTCTTTTGACCAGTAAAGTATAAAGTTTATAGTAAATAGCATTTAAAATCAGATAAAGTAAGCTTATCTAAATCTACTTGGACATTCAAAATACTCAAAGGTTTCCAGCGAGCGTAGCAGTCGCAAACATTTGTTCAAAGTTATATATTTTCTTCATATCATTCATGAAATATTCCCAGAAACTAGTAGTACTATTTTACTATGTTATTCCAACTTATTTGGGTCAGGCCAGGGATTTTGTCACATTCCAGGTAACAAAAGTCTCCGCCTCCCTTAAATTTTAAATATAGTACTCTTAGAAATTTCTCAATGTTATCATCTTGTTTCCTAAGAAATAACGAACCACGGCAGCTAAAGATAATTTGATAAGTTTATAAATTAGGAAAACTATTTGACATTTTCCCCCCAAAAGTGACGATTTTTTCACAAAAACTGCGAATCCGTATGGGTAGGTGTACAGTTTAAACATCGATAAAATGATCATTTCTTAACATATTAACACGTTCACGGACACTCCGTCTGAGGACGTTGAAAGAATTAATTTTGATATGACACACCGTCTGTAGACGGCAAGTTTTGTTGCTTTGAAACTGACGTCCCGTCAGCAGTCGACCGATTCACTAAGCAGCATAAGGGATCACGTGACCCTGTGTCACAACACGAAATATTTTATCTTCCTAGTGTCACTGCAAAAGATTTTATGTCAAGTTTTAGGAAGGTTTGTATGTGTGTGTTGGCGCACACATCGAAATGCGTGTTGTGACATGTCGTCGGCAGCCGGCCGATTTCCGAACACGTTCGTTCGCGCAGTCGCCCGGTGTCACAGTACGAGAAGGTCATGCGCATCGCAATCGGAGCGGCTAGTTTCTAGATGATTCTAAGCCGAGTTATTTCAATAGTTTTTCAATTAGAGTGATGTTTAGGTACTTGTAAACATAGTAAGTGCCCTAATATTACTGTTCTGTGTTCATATATTTCAAATTCAATAAGGAAATGAATAAAAGTAGGGTTGATAGCCAGTATAGTACCTACCTCGATATTTGTTGTGATCTGATTGTTTTGCTTGTAATATTTAGCAATATTATTGAAGTAATAAGCATACGGTGAGTAGGTACAATATATCAAAGTAAAAGTTGATAATTGTATGTATTTGTGGTTACTGACTGATATATGATCGGGGTGTTTTGTTTGGGTTATTTATCGACTTTGGGAGACGAATAGGTATACTTACTTAGCGTAAATTCTGCCCCTTTTGCAGATGGCTTATGATATAGCAGATGACTGATATATGGTGATATATGACACATGTTTTGTAGTATGAAGCGTGACGGCCCGTCCGCAAACGTTGTCGTTTGTAGCCGGTATCGTCATAGCACATATGTACTTCAAGTCAAAGCGTGACGTTTCGTCTGCAGACGTTGACGTCCATGAACGAGTTTGTCACAGCACATGTGTAGAAGTATGGCATAGGTGACATTGCGTCTTCAGCCGTCATGAAAAAATGTATGGGATTTCGAAGTGTCATATTTCAAATTATTCTTTCAACGTCCTCAGACGGAGTGTCCGTGAACGTGTTAATAAGTTGTTTGATTTGACGTTATAAAACAATAATCAGTTAGCCATGCCTTTAATATCTTTGCGTGTTTCCTAAGAAAAAAGATATTTTTTTGGCAATAACATAAAAATTTAGAAAAACAGATTTCTTTGCACTACTTATGTTGCGCAACCATTATCATCCATTTTGTAGTTTTAAAACATTTAGTAAAATGATTTTTAAGTGCTGGCAACACTAAAGTAACGTACTCTAAGGCCAATATAGCGTTGACGGCCATATTTTTTGTCAATTTGGTGACACAGGCGATCAAAGTGAAAAGTGTCACCCTCTTTGCGGAGTGCATTTTTTGAGATTTCAAGCTAAGTTTTTGATTAAAACTTTTAATTGTTGTTGTGCATGGTTTAATTAGATGTGTATGATCTGTATAAGTTAAATTAGCCTTGTAAAATAGTATATTTTAAGTGTTATAATCGATTTCATTTGTGCCTCGGTACCGCAATACTGACTTTATGCCATTTTGCGATACCATGCGATACCAAATTGCGCCACTTATTTTACGCTATTGAATAATAGTGCATGCACACTAGGTTTGCAAGTGTTTTTGAAATTACCTAGGTACTTTTAGCTGTAATTCCGCTGAAGAAACATGACTAGCATTATTAATTGATTTGTTGGTAATAATAATACATAACATAAATACAAGTGCTTTATTATGTTTGGTAAAGTCTATAGAATACAAAATGTTTATCAATTTACTCAGGTGTGCTATTTATTATTCTGCTTTTAAGGTACCTAGCTACTTACTTCAAATGTAGGTACCTACTACCTATTTAAAAGTTGGTACCTCTAAAGGAAAAAAGACACATAAAAGATAATTTCGTTGCCCTTCTGTTTGTTATGACTTTTTTTTGGGAACGCGTAGAGTAGAGGTTTCAATTATTAATTAAACATACCATACATAGGTATCAACATCATGTTTCTTTTTCTGGTGTGATGCAAATCCTCTTGCAAGTACCTAGATACAGTTTGTTATATAAAATCACATCAATGTATGTGGTCCTTAATAATTTTGCGCTACTATTTTGCGACACCACCCTTGCGCTATTTGTGGCAAAATTCCTGGCCTGACCCATTTAGCAGTTTTGTGGAGTACTCATGCTGTTTATTGGCAACGACGTTAACCTAGTTTTACGATGACATATTCGTGTATACGTAAAACTATCATAAAAACGAGTGGTTTCGTTGATTACGTACGTATGTCATAGGAAATTGCTATTTTTTTTTTTAAGTTTACCTCACTGGATAAATTAATGAAGATTGTATTTGTTGAGTATCGATATAATTTAATAAACATTGTTTAGGAATTACTTTATAGAAAATGATATGGAAATTTATCGAGTATACGAATTCATGAATTTTGCATTCTCGGCCAAAGCAAGCAGTGAGCGCATTGAGCGGATTTTGACTCCTATGTCAAAGTTAAAGTCAAAGTAAAAAAAATAGCTTTATTCAAATAAACCTAATTAATAAGTACTGTAGTAAGTCGAAGTCCGCAGGACGAGGACGGGCAGCGTCACCGCTGATTAAGAAGACGATGTTGAACCGATAGTGGTTTAATATGCGCTGATAATTACACACCCATGAGACGAACCCAGCGAGGTTCCCCAAGCGAGGAAGCCAAGCTTAGTGTCGTCATAATGTGAGGCGACCCAGAAAGTTCCAAAACGCTTGGAAGCATCCTCAGTGCTGCCTGATCGTTGATTCGATACAGATGCAAACACAAGAACAGTCCTTATATTATTGGGAAAACGAAACGCTACCGCGAGTCAGGAGGCTACAGCGCCATCTAGTACACTGCGGTGAAACTAACATAATGTGGGTGCCGATTTGGTCTGTTACAGTTACTTTTTAATCGTCTATATTTTCCTACCACCCGTTCCAGACTTTTTTTCAGTCATCGGGTCGTCAGGATGCAAAAAAAATATATGCAATCTTGAAAAGTACAAATGTTATAAAAGTTCTACATCCAACAACAGACACACACACTAATTCGGTGGATTTCAGCTTTAGCACTAATTCCGAACCGAAATCGGAATCTGCTTCGCCAAAATAATTGGAGTTGTTTATTGGTAGGTATCAATTGGTGTTTCTTTTGGTCGTTTTTATTGTTTGTATTGGTCGGTCGGAATTCAGTTAGCTTAGCTTTAGCGGAATTTGTACAGTACATAAAAAAAAATCTTTGTTCTGTGAGAATTTCGGTCTAAAAAGATCATATCACTTCAATTGTGAAAATACTAGGAGCTAGTCTTTTGTTGGGCTTTTAATTGTGGGTGGAATTCTCTGAAATCTTTTTAATCTGTGGTAATCTTTTGAAATTACTTGAAATCTTTAAACCTCTATTAAGTTTAAATAACCTTTCGTATCATTTAACTATCGTAAGTTTAGAAATTACAGATTAATAGAATGTTAAATGATGATGCAAACTGAATATCAATGAAATGGACATTATTTTATTTCGTTAGGTTTTTATCTTTAAATTTTTTGTAACAAAAAAGTTCGTATTAAAAATAATCTGAAATGGTATTTTATTTTCAAGTTTGACGATATGTTTTTTTTTTCATAATCAAGAGGGTTGTATAAGTCCATACTAAGAAAAAAAAATGTTTTCACTCCTCTTGCTCAAAAAGTCCGTCATTGTAACGTACAAGAGCTGAGATTAAATAGCATAATAACCCCTAGGGGATAAAGTTTTTTCTATTCTAATGTTTGTCTATTAGCAATGAGCCTACTAAAACGAAAAAGTCTTTATTCATAATCACGAATAAAGACTCGCTCGACTTAATACTGTTTCTCATTCTTATTTTTGAAAATGGAACTAAAAGCATCTCTTCGGTGAAATCATTACACTCGACACTGGCAAAAATTACTCCCTGAAGAGGAGTAGATTACCATAACAAAAATAAGAAGAAGAAATCGTAGACTTATTTATAGTCTGTGCACAGAGTAAATCGTAGAATGCGTGATTGTGTTGCTTAACTGCTACAGCAGAAATTAAAAAAAATGTACAATGGAGCGAAATCTTTAGAATTTTTCTATAATTACAAACTGATTGAATTGTGTGACTGTAATAGGAAATAAATAATTTTAATCTTTTGCCATCAAGCACAAATCATTTATTTAAATACTGTACAAAAAGTTTATGAATATATGATAGAAAAACGAGTGGATTCGTTTACGGAAGTAGGTATAAACGATTTAATATTGTATTTTATTTTCTCGCAATCGTAGTGAAAAGTAGAGTGTAACACACGACGCTAAAACTCATTGTAACACGGTTTCTATTTATTCCCATGGGTCATTTTAGCGTCTTGTATCACAATCTACTATTCTAAAAAAGAAACTCCTTACAAATCTCTACGCTACATTTTTTCAAATTTGGCAAATGATTTTTACTTTTGTAAACAAAAACCACAACTCCTAACTTTTCTTATTGACCCTGTCGACCCTCTCGGCTGCACTATACTGCACTATATGACATCAAAACTCATCGAATAACGAATTTATATTATGAATGCCTTACCCTTATTATTTCGAAGATTTAGCCCGCTAAGATTTTTTATTGGCGGGCAAAGAATTTCTTCAAGCACATTTTTCAGGCGATGAATGAGAAAATAATGGGTTAAAGAGATAGGAACTTCTTTGGACAAAGTGGGCAGAGCTACAAAAACATTATGTAGAGAAATAAAACATAATACCTAAGCCAACAATTTTTATTCTTCTTTCCAAAGTTATGGATTTAATAACCCACCATCGTACATACAAACCCACACTTTGCTTAGCCAAAACAAGAAAATTTCAAAATAGTCTTTCATCATTTGAAGAAATTTAATTTAATAATATGAGAATATTATCTCTCCCTATATTTAATCACGTATGCGAGCTACAGACGGCACCTTTAAATTAAATAATGCAAATCCTTGAGATAGTTTCAATGAAATATTACAGGCACATATTTTATGTTTATATTAAAATTAAGATTAAGTTAATCATACAAATATCTTCGTGTTATCAACAGATTGTGCTAACAGTCACTTGTTTTTTTATGACAATAAATTACCACAGAAACAAAAGTGATCTTCATAAATTGTTACTTATTTGAACTGAAAAAAAACAGTTTTTTTTATATCTAATAATCCATTTAAAACATGTTAAGTAACACAATTTATGTTATCCAACCGAACTAATATTAAAACGCGAAAATAACTCTGTTTATTGCATTCTGTCGCCTAGTTATTATACTGTTTACTTGTATTATAAGAGCTGTATGTTTCTTTAATAAGCAAAATAAAAATAAAAACTGCTAAACCAATTATGATAAGTATTGAGATCTGTCGGGCATAGGCTACTATTATTCCCGATATTCTTACAGGAAAATAATTACCAAGCGAACGAAGTCACGGGTAATTAAAAGCTAATAATAGTTCAGCCCCCCGAAAAAAGTAACCCTTTTGCTTTTGTGATATAGTTATTTATTACGCCATTTTAGATACTTAAACCCAAGTTTTACATATCGCAACCCACCGAAACCTATTTTATATGATCTCCAAAAGTGATATTTTTTTAATTTACGAGGTTACCACATGGTTTTGCTATTGTCGTGTTCTACAGCTTTGTTTGATTGCCACTGATAATAATAAAATAAGACTACGGAAAGTGGCCATACACAGATTTAAGACCAGATAAAGTCCAAACATTTTCATGTGGTCTTAAATCTGTGTATAAGGGCGGCTGTGCTAAAAGGATATAATATAAAAAAGTACAAAGAGTAGGTATCAAAACGATTCGAAATAATTAATTTGGTTAAAACAAAGGACAAACCCGCGGTAAACCACTTTAAACAGGCATAACAAACCTTTTTACCCGACTGCAAGAGGGTTATGTTTTGCATTTAGGTTGTTATCCGAACATACAATCAATGCTTTACGAGTTTAAGTCCAAAATCGATTGAGGACGTTTAACATTTCAGTAGACTGATCTATTTATAGTACTTGCCTAACCTAAATCAGCTTACGCTGACCGTTACAGTACAAATTCGATTCAATAAAGATTGGGTCACAGGTGAACGAAGGGGACCGTGAAGTAATGGCACTCTAGTTAAGTGTCCCCACACACAGGGCCACGCCACAACCACAAAACGCCGCCACTTGAAGCTAGAAGCGGCCACAAAAGTAGCTGAAGCGCGCGACAGCCACAAGTGTTCGGCATTAGACACTGCGGTCGGTGGCCGCTACTTTTTTAACCCTCAAGCTTCGATCAAGAATACCCTAGATGTCCGGTCAGAGTCTCAAAAATGGCACCTCAAATAGCGTCCCACTTACAAAACTGGGCACTTATTTTGCACAAAGCAAGTGATAAAAGATGTATTTTTGTACAAAATAAGGGATATAAAATGTGAGAATGTTCAAAATAAGAGGTGATTTTGTACAAAATAAGCGCCAAGTTTGTAAGTGGGGCGCTTTTTGAGGTGCCTTTTTGGCGTACTGTTTTAGTTCGTGAAGCGTTATCTAGGATATTCTTGATCGAAGTCCTCAAGTTAACTGAAGGAAGGGCGAGAGGGGTGGGGTATCGCGCAAGTGGCGTGTGTCGGCGTTAGTGGCCAGTGTCGGCCACAAGAAGGGAGAAGCGACGATTTGTGGCGTGTGGCGACCACCGGCGTATTACCGTGTGCGGCGATGTATGAAAACTACAGGAATAGGTCAGTGGCGGCGTTTTGTGGTTGTGGCGTGGCTCTCGTTTACGGGGACCCTAAGTTATAACACTGAACAGGTGTATTTCTCTGATCACTTTAACAAAACAAGCTTATATGACATTATGAAAATTTTTCGTAAAATTAGCAAATAAAATCATTAAAATTATAATAACAAAATGTCGTCTGGGTGTAACATTTCATCAGAATAAGTATTAATCTCTAAACTTGCAACACGTTTATAAAAAAACGAAAATAACTTATAAAAAATTAATCACAAAGGAACATTTTATGAGTGTCTACGATAGAATTTACAGACATTTTAGTTTCAGCAAATTTAGCAACCTGCGAAAGGCTTCATTGAATAAAGGTGCCTTCATTTGACTCGTCGGCAAAATTTCACCAAAAGGATCAAAGAAGTTGAATTTATAATTTGTCTGTTAGTGTTCTAACGCTGTCAAATTGAATAGGGTTCTTTAGGTATCATTCAACTGACAATTAGCGCAATACACAATTTAGTCTTGTTTTATTTTTATATAGTGTTAGTAATTAATTTTGTAAATCAATTGTTTATCAATCCTAATATCTGTTGGCCATTTCCTTGTTGAGTGTCATATGTCAACTTGACAATACTTGAGATTGACATTAGTGTTGCCATAGTTCATGCAGTTGTCGGCAATCACTCCCAGACAAAACATCCTCTGACAGATTGATTGACGTGCCGTGGCGCGACACGGCACGGCGCAATGGTGTGTTTCCGGCTCAAGTCTATGCTCCACGTGTGTTTATACTTGTCAGTTGCAAGTCTATGGACAATTCTATGATAGTTATGGTCAAGCGTATAAAAGCGTTGGATTTTGTCAATTGTGCTCACTTTTGCTCGAGCTATCGTCTGAACTGGTCGTGAAATAAAGTATTACTTCTGTTAACGTGGTTTATGATTTATAATCAACCTTAACAATAGGTACTTACACTCCTCGACGGTTTTTCCTCTATACTAGCCAATTTTAATCACTTCTCTCACTTATCAATTTCAATCACTTATCTTTTAACTATCTAACAGTGGTCGTAGGTAATCAATCTTCTTTATTCGTTGTAATCAGTTGCCAGACTGCATTCACTTCTCTCACTGACGTAGAATGAGTTGTAATAATTTTAAGGGTTCCGTACTTAAATAGTAAAAAGTAACCACTTTCAACTTTTGTATCTCCGAAGTTTGCATGGAGATAAATCTGAAATTATTCTATGTGATAGAAGTTAATGTAAAGATTACAGGAAAAATAAAACGATGTCTCGAAACAGCACACATTTTCAGAAATCATCAAAAAATTACATTAGTTCCACTATCGGTCAAGAAACCGCAATGAAACTGCCCTAAAACTGCAATATTCTACACCGCAGTGTTTTTATGTGTTGGTACGGAACCCTCGGTGCGCGAGTCCGACTTGCTGTTGACCGTTTTTTTTTTTAAAACGTGGCGCGTGGGTTTTATTTGGATTGCTCTCTCTTATACATATCTTTGTATGTACAAATGTTTGTATGTAGTAAAAAACACTGTTCCCGAGGGGACAGAAAAATAAAAGTCACGGACGGCGGCCGCATGTAATATAATGTGAAAGTAAGTTAGTTAATTAAAGTTACTCTGCCTGTAATTTTCTTATTTTATTTGTAAAGGTAGATTAGCCCATAGGGTAAGACTTTAGGACTTTCGTTGCCAAAATAAATACAGCAATGCATTTCTTTCAGTAAGTCGGCTAAATTTATTGTAACAAAAACATTACGAACTATTGAGTCGCTCACAAGACCAGATAAATTTTTCTTTGTTTTCTGTATACTATTGTTGTCTGTAAAACAAACAAAGGCACACAAGAAAATAGTTAATAAAAGACCCTTTTCAAATCCTCTACAAGATTTCTCAGCCAATCAAGATTTTGCTATCGACAGTTCATCCTTTGTACACTAGATGGAGAGATCTGAATAGTTCATTCAGCTAGTTAATAGTGCTCAAAGCGATAATTGAGATTCTGCAGTGCGCAATCTGCTAGATTAAGAGCCCTATCTCACTAGGACACCTTGGTTGCGCCCCCAGCGGGACATTCGGTTGCCGCTAGGCCGCCATGGTTGCACCACTAGCGGTTAATTCAGTTGCAGATATGGCACCATGGTTGCGCCCTCAGTTGGTCAACGGTTGCCGCTTGGAGGCTGTGGTTGCACCACTAACGGGTGATTCAGTTGTAGCTAGGACACCATGGTTGCACGGTGCTTGACCCCCCGGTGTTACAGCGGGGCATTAGGAGGTTTTTATCTGATATGCCATTGGGTGTCACTCTGACTTGAGCGACTCTGCTCGTCGGAGTGACACGCAATGGAGAGCTCAGAACTCGCCGGCCCCCTCCTGTCGGATCGGAGATCGAACTTGATGGGGTAGGTCGGATGGCGATAAAACCGCGGTTCCTCCTAAAAAAAAAGGACACCACTGTTTGCGCTACTAGCGGGTGATTCGGTTGCAGCTAGAACACCATGGTTGCGCCACAAGCGGGTGATTCGGTTGCAGCTAGAACACCATGGTTGCGCCACAAGTGGGTGATTCGGTTGCAGCTAGAACACCATGGTTGCGCCACAAGTGGGTGATTCGGTTGCAGCTAGAACACCATGGTTGCGCCACAAGTGGGTGATTCGGTTGCAGCTAGAACACCATGGTTGCGCCACAAGTGGGTGATTCGGTTGCAGCTAGAACACCATGGTTGCGCCACAAGTGGGTGATTCGGTTGCAGCTAGAACACCATGGTTGCGCCACAAGTGGGTGATTCGGTTGCAGCTAGAACACCATGGTTGCGCCACAAGTGGGTGATTCGGTTGCAGCTAGAACACCATGGTTGCGCCACAAGTGGGTGATTCGGTTGCAGCTAGAACACCATGGTTGCGCCACAAGTGGGTGATTCGGTTGCAGCTAGAACACCATGGTTGCGCCACAAGTGGGTGATTCGGTTGCAGCTAGAACACCATGGTTGCACCACTAGCGGGTTAAATTTCTTTACCGTGTTTCCGGATTCCGGAAGCAATTTCACTTCGTGGCTTGTAAGCAGCACAAAATAAATTGTTTTTATACAAAGTAATTTACAAAATAATTTGAATCAGAAAGAAATAATTGAATTGTACATAAATAAATAAAAAAGCTTCTTTACAATAAAAAACAACCCCGTGACCACGGCAACTGGAATGGTGCTGAAACGTCAAAAAACACGTTTGTTGTATGAATTAGTATTTGTTGTTATAGCGGCAACAGAAATACATCATCTGTGAAAACTTCGACTGTCTAGCTATCATGGTTCATGAGATACAGCCTGGTGACAGACAGACAGACAGACGATAATTTCACGCACGAGTAGATACCTAAATAGGATTATTTTCAAAACTTCCCAATAATGTGTTTTTTTTATTTTATAAAACCACATCTTCATAAAAAAATAAAAAGTGTATTTAAGTACATTATATTCCAATTCCAATAGGATCGGAAATACAAAGAACAAAGCAAATCAAGTACTAGTGTAATAATTTGAGACCGAATAGAGAGTTATCTAATTAACTTCACCAATATTCCTTTCTATTCATATACAACGGTTTATTACGACAGATTATTAGATTTCATTAATAAAAGATTCCAAGTTTTAAGTCAAAAGCAAAAACTTCATCTAATTTGTTTTTAATAAATCCTTAGTAAGTTTTAATAAAAACCTTGATAGTTTTTTTTTTAATCTTTATTTAACGAGCTTGATCACTGAGTCAGGCGGGCTTGAAATAAGCCCTACCAAATAACCACTTTTCCTTTGGATCACAAACAGCATATAATCGCGTAGCACCTTTATTTAGCACGCGCAGTCAGTGTGTAGCATCGTCCGCCCGGATGGAGCACGCTACGTATTTCGTAGCACGTACTGCTACGAGTTACGACAGGCGGTGTCCATGTCAGCCGCTTAATTTATGAAGCTTTTACTTATAAACAACGAATTTTTACACATATTTGATAAACGTGTTCGATTTGAATTTTTTTTCTGTCAGGTGTTCTGATTCACGAGTACATTGACCTCCTTTCGGGTTGTTATCCCCTTTCTGTTACACGTTGTATATTGTAAAACAAATATCACATTTCAAGCTCTACATAAAATAGGTTTAAAAGCAAATTTATTATTAGACATCGAAAGTAGAAAACAAATAATTCCTTTTACCATCTAATGTTTTACAACACAATCGATGTTGTAATGAGATACATTACACAAAAGATGATTAAAAATAATAGTAGTTTATGATACAAGGTTGGTAAGGAGGTTTTTAAAATCGTCACGAGTTTTAAAAAACCTTAACAACCATGTGCCATACTACGTTTTTAAATACATTTGCGAGAAAACATTATAGGTTCTACTGAAATTGCAATTTATACATATAATAAAACTTTAAATTCTAAATATTTGTGCGCGAATTACGCAAAAAGCGCTATACTAATTTTAATGGATTTTTCACAATTTAGTAGATTGAAGTCCAACTTAAAATCTAAGCTATGTTTCATCAAATTTAGGTGGGTGGAACCAGAGTAACAGCTTGAACTCTCCGTAGTACTAGCTTTAATACACTAAAGGGGACATTTAAACTGGTTGCAATATTTTTCTACTGGCCACGTGGATAAAGTCGCGGGCGGAAACTAGTAGAAATATAAAAAAAACGTTCGTAAACAAAAACGCACGGCACCGGCGTGCGGTAAAATCAACTTTCCGCACGCTCGACTGTCATCGTAAACTTACATTTTCGAGCAACTGTATTGAAATAGTACATTACGATATTAGTGCGTAAGGATGTTATAACCAATACGCACGTATATCGTACGACGTTTTTTAACACATTTGCGAGGAAACAGAAAAAAAATACGCCAAAACTAATGACTTGGCATTTTTCATGTTTTTCAACTTCAAGAAATTTTCATACGTGGTTGTGTATCTGTCCTTGGATATTGACGGCAGCAAGCTGTCGCATGCGGTTCGCGCATCTGTTAGTATATCCGGTGGAGTTGAAGTAATATATTGCTCATCTTCATTATTGAAAGTTTTATTTTATTATTATATTACATTATATTATATTACATTTTTAGATATTCACAATACGAAAGAAAATACAATACAAGTACAAAGAAAAGAAAATTTGAGAAAAATGGCGCGAGGATTATTTTCTGCCGTGGCTGCGTGAAAATGTTGGCAAAGACGCTAGAGCATGCAGCTAAGTTTTTAAATTACCGAATAAACTGTTTTTTTTATTTTAAATAAACTCAATCTATGAATGCACACTGTCTACTGACTGGCGCCGCGCGGCGATTAGTTCGAAATTTGAATAGCAACAGCGCGCTGCTCACTAGCTGGAGTCGTGCGGCGGCGATCAGTTCCATATTTGAAATGGCAAAATAATACTGTTATGGAATTTGTATGGATATTTACATATTTAAAACCGGTGGAATTACATCAGCTTTACGAGCAAGGGTGTTAAAAATTATATTATAATACCTAAATATCACATTTCAAGCTCTAAATAAAATTGTTATAAAAGCAAATACAGACATAGAAAGTAGGAAACAAACAACGCCTTTTTCACCATCTATTTAATGTTTTAAAACAAAATCGATGTCGTAACAAGATACATTACACGAAAGATGATAACAAATAAAAAGGGAACAAACTGTCCCTTTGGAGATATCAGGCATTTCTTCTGGCAATCTTTCTGGTGCTAAAAGCCATTTTTGCTTCGTAATTTACTCAGATTAGAACCTTTTTGTCATCGCCCTTTGTTACTTGGATGAATGTTACACAGTGGTGTAGGAATAAATTTCTTTTTATAAGGAGAATATTAATAAAAAAAGATTCTTGGGAGAAACTGACTGACTATGGCATATTAGCACACAATCTAAACCACAGGACAGAGATGTTTATGTTATGTGGCCTATGTACCTACTAGGAACTTGAAATTCTACACTTATGCCACAGGATATAATTATATAGTCAAATGCCACAAAATGTACCTAATTTATGAATATTTTTTAACCGACTTCATCAAAAGGAGGAGGTTCTCAATTCGATTGTATATTTTTTTTTTATATCGTTGTTCGCGCGTATCTTCGACATTTATGGACCGATTTAGATGATTCTTTTTTTGTTCGATTGAGTTTTCTTGCGAGATGGTCCCATTTATTTATTTTTCAAATCCGTTCAGTAGTTTACAAGTAATCCTGAAAATACTATGATATTAAATCAACTAACTTGACAATTTTGTTATTTATGAACCGAATGATGATTTTTTTTGTTGGAGAAGGGATACCTTTGTGTAGTCTTTTTAACCGACTTCAAAAAAGAAGGTATTCAGTTTGTATGTATGTATGTTTCTCCGCGATTATCTCACGTTGGTCTGAGCCGATTTTTCTACCTAAATAATATACCTACACTACCTAATACAGAAGGTACTTACACTAAAAATAAAAAAATAAAAAAATTGTTTAAAAAACAAAAAACCGACTTCAAAATAAACCTGCCTCTAAAAAGCAAGAAATAATATACAAATCATTAGATACGCATTATCATTGTTATAATAAAATACGTCAATTGAAGTCGGGTGGAGCTTTTAGAATAAAAAGATGTACTCCAGCCCCACCCGACTTTAATTGACGTATTTTATTATAACAATGATAATGCGTATCTAATGATTTGTATATTATTTCTTGCTTTTTAGAGGCGGGTTTTTTTCCATATAAAAAAGGTGGAATAGTTTATTCTATATTTGTCTTTATTAAGATCTATCCAATTTCATCGTAAAATGACCCTAAAATAAACAAGCTTTCTCCTCGGCAATAAAACTTATACCGTATTTGGATAGTAAATAAACTATTCAATGATGGAATACGGTACAGAACCCGTTTTATTTGTGGAAATGAAAACTGAATTGAAGTGAACGTACTAAAAGTAAATGCCGCAGTTTCAGAGTGAAGCCATTGTTATTAGAAAACGGCTAAACAGTTCGTCATGTTACTAATAATTTAGTCAGACGTTTTTAGGCAATAATTATCATACTGACGTCGCGTTTTAGTATGTGGTACATACCAGGCGTGTTTTCTATACAAACTGAACTGAGACATCTTGCAAACATTTTTATAATCTGCGTCTCCCCTCCTCCGCACCGCAACAGATGACACACGGTGCAGTGTGCGATTCACCGTATTGTACCCTACCGATTGATCTCATCTTTTAAAAATACCCATGCAATAGAATGTTATGGTATTTTCGGTCAATTTCAGTTATTCTAGAAAACGTCATCTAAATACATTTTGCTAAAATTCTGGATAAAAGAAGATATTTAAATTCATGTACCTCTTTGCACTAGAGTGGGACTCTATAATGTTAAACATTTAGTTGTTGAACTTTTTTTTAATTTCTAAATGCATAAAATAAAATGTTGTGTTGCATCTGTATATAATTTATTATTTTATCAGTTACTTACATTATTAAAGTAGGTACTTAGTTAGTTGTAAGCTGTAGTTATTGTTGGAAAAGTCTGAAATCATACTGAAGCAGCAACGTAGATTCATCCGTAGTACCGTGCAATAAAGAAGGGTACAGTAATATCGTACGTCATATTCAAATATGTACGTACGCGAATAGCATCGTTTCCATACACACACGAATATTTCTTACTAGCGGACGTCCGCAACTTGACTTATGACAAAATTAGGTGTACTATGGCATCATGATGATTGTATTACAAGGTTATTTTTAGTATAATACGAAACCTGAACCTAAGCTAACTTGTCTCATAATGTACTATTACGGTACGGTATACCTTATACTTAGCAATAGTAGGTAAAAAGAAAATAAACACTTATGAATTCAACAATGATTTGTGGTTTTATATATGTTCCAAACAATGGAGAAATACGGAAAAAGTGGCTAAAACTTGCGTTCGGTTGTGGTTAGGTTGCACAACTGTTTGTTCAGAATCAGTAATAGAATCGATTGCAATTATTTTTTATATCATGTTAAATTATATTTTGACTAAATAATATTTACAAAACCATAATTAACGCACACCCTACTAACGGGATAATGCAAAAAGCTTGTAACTTCGGGCATCATTGTCATTTTTTTTATACTGATTCTGAAAATGAAAATATTATAGTGACCCGTGTTTTGTCTAAGGTAACCATACCATAAGGTGATGATACCTACTGAAAAAGGTGGTAATGTTGCTTAAAAAAAAACACACTCCCATACAAAATGTATTGGTCAGCTGACCGACTAACTATGGAAAGGCGAAAAAAAATTGTTTTTCGACCTGTGTTCCTTCGAGAATGTTGTTCAGTTTTAGCAACACTATCACGGTCTGTTTCAGTATTATCACATCTTTTGGTTCCACCTTAAATGTGTATTTTTTAAGTTCTTAATGTAATTGAAAAAAATATAGTGCCCTAACGGGGTTCATGATGATTTTTTTAATATTTACCACCATGTGAAACTCATGAGACAATTAAAGATATTTGTATTTGAACGGCTGAACGGATTTGGAATACCACACAGATAGTTTTATTCCGATCAATGGTTCTCTTATGCCCACGCGGACGATGTCGCGGGCAAAAGCTAGTCCCTTATATTCTTAAATAAGTACCTACTATTACTGCTAATCGAACTTGCTAAGAACGTCTTGTAAAATGGTGGAACATACAGCGTAAAATGTTTATCATTTGGTTCCCGCCGCCCACTTATGATTACAAGCAACTTTTACTATGGGGCCAACTCTCCTCCTCGCGAAAAAAATCAGCTGTTCCATACAAAAGTGCAGTACCTACTCGACCTTAATGTATGGAACTTCTGATTTTCTTGCGAGGAGGAGAGTTGGCCCCATAGTAAAAGTTGCTTGTAATCATGAGTGGAACCACCCCACGGCGGGAACCAAATGATTAAAATTTCAGCGTGTATATATTTCAAAATTACCTACACTATCCAACAAAATTCAATTCTAAAAAAAAGAAATCACATTTCATTTGCAAACAAAAAAATGGAAACATGCCAATACGTTTTATTGGTTCGATCTATTCAACTGAATACGATAGTACATACGCATGCCCAAATAAAACCGCACAAAGGTATAGATGCGTGTATAAGTTTATTGGAATACGCATCAACGAATATATCGAAAAGATCTAATAATAAATAAGTATGGCTGATAAATCGGCATACCTTTCAGTTGTCAAACCAATTTCTGTTGTCAATGCATTGTGGCCAGTGAAGTAAGTGGGTTTGATTTCCCAGTGGAATATCGGTGTAGGTATGTAAGTGTAAGTATTTCGGAGAATCACGAACACTATCGTAAATCTTCAACTGGTTTACTAATAAAACTGGTTTGTCCATCAGCCATTTTTGATGTCCCCACTGCTGGGGCACAGGCCTTCCTTATGGGTGGTAAGGAGGACGGGCCATTAACGACTGCAAATGCAGCCGGAACCAACGGCTTAACGTGCCTTCCGAAGCACGGAGGAGCTCGAGATAATACATTTTTGGTCACCCATCCCATGACCGACCCTTGCAAACGTTGCTACTTCCGCAATCGCTGGGCCAGGCGCTAAACCACTGCGCCATAGAGCTCCAAAACTGGTTTAAGTACTAATAAATGAAGAATACTTAATCCATACCTTTCATCACCAAAACCTTTGTTTAGGTAAATGCTCTATTTAAGGAATAATATTGCTAAAGAATATTTTTGGTTATTCTAAGCATAACCTTATTCCTAACTTAGTATTTTGTATATAAGGCAGAATAGCTTAACTTGAGCGTGTTTTAGTTTAAAACTTAGTTACGCTAGTATTTGATCTTTCTAATATTTCAATCATATAGAAAAACTTTTGCCTGTCATAGTTTGTCGATGTATTGTCTTTTTACAAACGAAGATTTCTTGACCTTGATTCGTTAGAATGATCGTTATTTTAATTCGTCTAACAGTGAAGTATACAAAACATATAAAACTAAAAAGAAAAGATGTGACTTTGGTAGAGGACAATTTAAACACATCCCGTGTTATAAAAGATTTTTAATGTGATTCCGTTTTTTGCCATTTTGGCTACGGAACCCTAAAAAGGTGAATGAACATAAAGTTAACATAAACACTATGAAACCCATTGTTTTAACGACATGGCCATTAAAATATAATCCGTGTTATTACAAAAGATTTTTAAACACTGTTTAACTAAACACCTGTTTAAATGTGATGATGCTGTCTCTTTCAAACAATATTGTCAAAAAAGTGACAGCCATAAGGAAGGCCTGTGCCCCAGCAGTGGGGACATCAAAAATGGCTGATGGACATTTACTCAAACTTGAAAAAGGAAGACCGAAACCGCTACCGTATAAAATTGCCTTTAAACTTGCTAATAATTAATCACTTTAAAAGTTACACAAAAGCTTGGGAACTTGGGTGTCTGAAAGTTTAGCGATTTCAGTACTTTGAAATTCAATGAGAAAGAAAGAGGAAAGTCTTTCGGTCACATTTTTGAGATAATCTCCTTAATTCACATTTAAGTGGTTTTAGGATCATCCTTTTTTCTCATTAGGGGTTAATTTACACTTTAACAGTATGCTAATCCGTTCACTCCTTACGACGACCGGGGTGGCTGACACTTTGCGACTGCCATCCACCCGATATATAATCGATATTCGATTCACCAGGGCGGATGGGACTTTTTTTCCCATCGGTCCCGGGACCGGGGCAGAGCCACCGGGGTGGATGGGACACACTCGTTACGACCGGCCACAGCCATCCGCGGTGGGCGGCACGGCAAGCGAATTCAATAATCACTGCGCGCTTTCTCGATGGCGGCCTCTCAGCTCGTCGTCACGACCGCGCAGTGATTACCGAATTCGCTTGCCCCTAGCTATGTCCGGGCCGTTAGGGTAACTATAACTATATTCAATTACTTAAACTGGGTAGTAAATTGGAAAACGCAGTAATGAAAAATTATTGAAAGTAATTGAAGTATGTAATCGTCACGCACTTAGCAAAATTATCTTTGAAGATATTTTTTTCTTTCATGTAATAACGTAGTTCCAGTTTTGGCTACCGGATCAGATAATTTTGTTTAGTCACCTGTGGCCTAGGCCGAATTGCCATTTACAGGGTCGATTTTCGTCGTGCGGTGAAAGTTGTGCGGCTTTAGTCGCCCATGTTAATACCCCATTGCTGTTAATAAATTCCAAAATTTGTTTCTCCGACAAACGAGGTATTATTGTACTTACATGTAAGTAAAGCTATTTTTGTTTTGTTTCTTCAGTGAAGTCATCAGCTGTTTAATATTTTTTTCTTTTTAAAAGTAACCAACATATCTCAATATTATTCTTTATTAATCTACATGAAACGTAATTAAGTAGCTTCATAATTTATCTTCTATCTATAAGTGTTGTTATTCCAAGTTCATTACACTATGATTATCTATAGGGTTACCATCTGAACTTGTGTCTATAGGGTTTTATGAGTGCTATTTGCCAAGTTCTTGATGAGCCAATTTACTGGTAATATCCACATATCGCTGACTATAATAATAATGAGTAATAAGTCAAACCCATTAATTGGATATTAGGAAAAGTATTTGCAGTACACTTAAAGCGAAGCGATCGAAATAAAATATCCACGCACACTCAATAATTTGTACTGTCCACAAGAATGTGAGTTGGCTGATGAATATTGTGTTGATATATTAATCCAGGAGTCGGCTTGGTATACTCCACTCTAGGTGGATTGATTTCTTGCGCGTCAGGTAGCACGAAGGTCTGTTAATCATACATTAAATTTGAAAACTGTGTGATGATTGAAGTGTGTGTTGACTTTTTAACCGACTTCCAAAAAAGGAGGAGGTTCTATGTTCGTCTGTATATTTTTTTTTTTGTGTATGTCCACCGATTACTCGAAGACGGCTGGACCGATTGAAATGATTCAAACATTATTACATTAGGTAAACTCCCAAGTTGGTCCCATTTTTGAAGTCGGGTGGGGCTGGAGTGCAGATTCCTTTTTTTTTATTCTAAAAGTAGGTTTTTTGAAGTCGGTTTTTCTCTAACAGAGTGTGCGGGTGGCAAGTAGGGTAGGACTGTAGATTAGAAAATGAAACTCACTGGTATGCTTGAGACTAAAGGCAGGGTTTATTTTGGATAGCAAAAAGTTGTAGGTACATTATACAACTTGTATTTACTTAACTCAAAATATTTATAAAAGTACGGGAACATGACCCACGCAATGGTGTCCGGAAATGAAGAGAGAGGAAGCGCCCCTCCAAGTGAAGCAGTGATGTACAATAAAAATTGTGTTAGGTAACATGCCAGTACAGAGCAAAACTTCATTAAGCATCATCACAAAATCCATTCTACAATAGGGATGTTGACTATTTTTTTTATTTTATGTTACATAAATAACCTCTCAAAAAAAGAAACATTGGTAAAAGAATTAATTCGCTAGCATGAAAACTGCCCGAGATATCACAGTGTGAAATGCACACAAATGGACTCGATCAAAAACGCTCCACACTAATGGCTTGCACGTTATGACGTCACGCCTTGCAAGTTTGTATGCAACGCATAGGGTTCAGCAGCTATATTAAATATTGTGTTTATCAAAATGGTTTCTTCGACAAATTTGCTATACATTTTACGGACTAATTAAAGGTATCATTTATTTTAATAAATTTTATACTTTTTAAATGGACTTGTCCACCCAACTTTGAAGGGTCATAAAACAAATAATATGCAATATATAAAACCAAGAGGTATACAAGCTACTCTAAAAGTTTAATATGTTTACGATTTTGATTAGTATTTCGTTATTTTATTCATTAGTCAACATCCCTATTGAGATTGTGTCTTCCATCGTATATTGCTCGTAGCTATACTAAAGTTTTTGTAATATATCTTCTCAGTGGATTACAAACATTCCAATTTATTTGCAGAGTCTCAATTACATCTGATGAGTTATCGATTGGCTGAAAATGAACTGTTTTGTCAACCTTGAGGCGGTTCGACCCTTAAGGCCCTATCTCACTAGGACACTATAGCGACGCCACCGGTCTTTTTTTTATGCAAAACTGGATAGTGCTTGGCCTTCATCTCACCTGAAGGCCGAAGGTTGAAGCGCACTACACCTGGAATCCTCATCACTGAAAAACTGCCTATCTTACCTCTAACTGCCGGAACACAACAATTTTTAAATTGTTGTTATGGCGTCAGACTTGGTAGGATGGTGGTAGCCAGGCGGACTTGAAATAAGCCCTACCACCAACAAAACCGAGTACAAATTGTACCCTCACTGGGATTCGAACCCGGGACCCCTGCGTCTTACTCGGGTGGGCGAACCATTAGAACACAGAGGCGGTCGCACCACCACCGTGGTATAATTCGCGCGCGGTGAGAACGGGATGGAACCTTGTCAAAGTAAATCAACGTCAACGAAAATTTAATAATTAGTTAATTTTAAGGGGCTATGTAAAAACTAAAGCGTAAAGCGAGATAGCAATGAGAAAACGTCGCGCGCACGAGCGAGACCGATTTGGCAGATACGCGAAAATGACGAAATTAATTCGTAGTAAATAACGAGAAATGCTTCTATTGCCGTGATTGTCTATGATCAGCGACATCTTACGTCAATTACATACAATTTCTATTCTATCCAAATTGTAGATAACCACTCTATATAGGGCTAGAAAAGACACAACAATCGTAAGTTTCAAATATATATTTCGATTATAAACTTTTCGTTATCAAAATTATAAATTTTCTGCGACATCGTAGCGTATACTTCAATATGATAATTGAGAACCAAAAAATTCTTCACAATTAATCAGTGAACACGTGCAAATGACATCGGCGACGCACGAGCAATGTGATTTGATTACATATGGTTGCGCCACCAGCAGGTGATTCGGTTGCGTGCGCCGCCACCAAATTGGTTGTGCAACCAAGCGGACACCAGATAAGGTACATCTGTATAAGGTCAAAGCGGGGAAAACTGGCATATAATTGGATAAGTTGAAAGGTTTTAAGCTTATCTCATAAATTTATAAACTTATCACTTATATAAGAAGATTATTTTCATAAACAAATCATTAAATATAAAAAATCTATCGGTTATTTGAAAAATAAGAAAAAAATATGATCAAGATGCCACGGTTGACGGTACGGTCTTACCCTATCGTATATTTTGAGCTTAGGAAACTAAATTGGCAAATATCTTCGTAATTTATAGAATTATCAATAATGCAATCAAATAAAAAGCTTTAAGATATAAATTTACAACCAACTCGCCTCTAACTCCCATTCAGATCTTAAAAACTCGGAGATATTTAGATTTTTGTACGACACGTTACACTCACGTGGAGAGTGAAAAAAAGGACCTTGATTAAAATGCCTTTTATAAACATTTACAGGCTCGTAGCGACATCTATTATAGAGATATAGAAACGTTATGGAATATTGTTTATGGGACTAATAACTAGATTGCGCTACACTATGCAAGAATCGGGTTTTAGATGGACTGTTTGGTCTTGCCCCCTATAGACCATGGGTCTCCAAACTTTTTGTCATAAGGGCAATACTAACTCCTCCACGATGTCTCAAGGGCCAGGATCTAGCTAGCTCATCATACTAACACACTGTAAACTCAGTATTGTTGGTACGATTGTTGGTGCTCGCGGGCCGGAGCTGGCCCGCGGGCCGTAGTTCGGACCCCTGCCCTCGACGGTCTTCCCCGCATCGACACTACATTTTGTTTTGTAGCACGACTGGTCACGCCGCCACTGGCCACTGGCATCGTAGTGAGATATAGGCCTTATGCTAAATGATGGTAGGCACTAGGCACTCCGCCTCGCGTGGATGAGATAGGGGTATAAACCGATTGCTTTATGACAAACCACTTGATTTAGTCTTGTTTTATTTAGGGTCCTTTAAGTTCGGCGGTGTCAGGGATTCTAGGGTTAGCTTAATAATACTTATTGGTGTTAGTACCTACCTAATGACGATTTACGACTCGGCTGGGTCTGAATGATGGCAACACTATGAAAATCGGTGTGCAAGCCATTTTACAGTAGAGGTTGTTAAAGAATTCCATTTTATTGGGTACCTACGAGAAAATAAACTTAGATCGCAGAATTAATGATAAGTTTTTCAGATATATTCAAAAAAATTTGATAAGTCCACTCAGTTTGCTATACAAAAAATCACAATACAAAATTAAAGTTTGGCTAAAGCTCAAAGCTCATTTTATGCAGCTGTTTTGTAACACACAATAATACTGTATAAAATAGAAAGACACAAAAAGGCAATAAACATTATTTCGCTTAATCAAAACACATTCGATACTTATAAAATTAATGATTTTATTTTTCTCATCAACATACATACATTTACGAGTATAACTCGAGATATCCTCGAAAAAGTGTTTTATTAAGGCATTACATTGATAAACACTGGATTCTTTACTAAACAGAATTGGTTAGCTGTGACAAAAAATATTGCAACGAATTTACATTGGTCAAGTTCATACCTAACCATTTTAGTGTCTGTTCATGTTTTAAAAGCTGTATCTATAGTATCTGTACATAACAATAAATTACAAAAAGATACGAAAACATTTGTTACCAAAACAGGGCTTTTTTAAAAAAAACAACAGTAAACAACTTGCCTTTGTCAAACAGCATTGAAACTATCCATATATTTTGTGTTATTTGCATTTACGCAGTAGTGCGGCTTACACAAACAGAGTGTAAATCAAACGATACCGCCCCAGAGTCAATCAGCTTTGTTACTATGTCGGAAAGAAAGGTAGGGTTGCCACAAGTAGTAAAAATGGAAAGTTTTTATTTTTTAAATTCATTTAATTTAGGATCTGCAACTACCCATACAAATTGAGTCAGCTGACACAACCAAAAGATAAAAGTAGCTTAAAATAATAATCAACTTTTGAGTGAGTTTGAATGAGTGGTTTACAAAATTATTACAAAGTGAATAAAATTTTATGCTATTGAAATTATACCACAACTTATAAACAAATTAATACAAAATAATACATTTATTATGGATATTAAAATATTGTTTATACCAAATCATAAAGAATATGATTATGATTCCGCAATACTATTACCTACATTTTTCTGTGGTGGGTAGAGTCATGCTGGTTACATCACCCTATTATCAATACTTCAAATTATTTTGATAAACTCTCCTTTTAATTTGATATTTATTTCAGTTTGTTTTTATTCACGCAAGTACAAATCTAAAAACTTACAGGCGCCAACCCTACCGTTATCGCTGCATGCTACAACGATAGTAAACCCAGATTGTAAGTTCAAAGGCTAGTTATTGTTCCTTTGCCTTCAAAGGCTCAGCGTCATCCCGTTTATGTCGAAGCAATTGACACTAACGTCGTTTACGCTGGCGTCACTTACAGCACAGAAACTTGTCAACGTAACGGGAGTACACTCAAAAGAAAATACTTGATAACATTTTTCTTTGATATATTTTCAAGGCTAACAACTGAATACGTGAGACTATTAAAACAAACAATTATGAATTATGATAAAAGTAATGGAATCGTCCATTACTTTTATCATAATGTTGTCTTTTGTCACCGTAAAATAATGATAACCGTTATGAAAATAAGTATAATTTTCTCGATAGAAATGTAATCTGTCGGAATATTGTGATAGGTACCGAACGAGCTTAAAAGTTTAAAACAGTCAATATGGTGCCCTATATGATGGTTTAAAATGTTAAGAATTATTAAGTTTTACGGTTTTAGTTTAAGGTTTTAAGGATTTGTTAGATTTATAATTATGATAAAGATGAAACATTTCTGTATTTTGTATTAATTGTAGCTGTTTGATACAGCAAAACATGAGCAATGGAACACCTACCGTTAGACAAATAAAGATTTTTATTGTTAAACCATCGAATTTATTGTCGTTTATTTTCTATGAGACATTAAGACGAAGGAAATCGATCATAGTGCCTTGGAGACTTGATGAAATAATAATTTCTCCTCCAAATTGGATCAATACAACTGAGACTACACTCGTAGGGGTGCCCACTAAGCATACTTAGTTTGGTCGATTAAACTTTATTCAAAAAAAACTATTCTTTTTTCTTCCCTAATGAGGTAGGTAGGTATATGAAAAGCGACAAAATCGGTCATGTGTATCTTCTTGATACACACTGTGATGACTAGATAGTGTGTCATAAATAATACACTGATGCTGGGGGCCTATTACAAAAATAACGTACGCAATTGCGTAACGCAGTCACTTGGCCACGATGATCGTGCGCAGTTCGTCGTTTGTAGATAATTAACAAAAATTTTTAATTTGGCTATCGTTGCCCATAGAATATTGAAAGAATGATGTCGTTTACTCTAGATAAAAACTGCCAAACTTACGCAATCACTTCGCGATATCGCATACGCAAGTGCTTTGTAATAGGAAACAATCAAAACGAATCACGGGCGCAGCTGCGTGTATCGCATTAAACTTTTCGTAATAGACCCCCTGATGGTACCCCAACAGTTGTTGTATTTTTTTCATTAACAAAATAAACTACCTACGGAAACGCTTAAAGGTTCCTATTAGTAACTATAATGAATAATAATGAGACTATTCACTCTCTATTAAGGGGCCTTACAACGTCAAATGCACCACATTTTTAAACAACGATTTCACACAGTAATAATAATAAAAAATTTAATAATAATAAAATTTTACTAATTAAACAGTATTACTTACTTGATTTATCGGTCCCAAAAAATATTTAAAAAGTAGATTATTATATGTGTGATTGACAGAAAGATGATAGCTAAAACTTTTCTCGATATAAAACATCGTAAAGTGATCTCCCATTTGAGTTTTTCACTGGGGTGCCAACCAATAACTATAATCATGAAATTATATTTAAAAAAAACCTAAGCTAGCTCTATTGCTTTGTGATTGACAGTTCTCCAAATTATAAAATAGTTTAGTAGTTACGATAATGTTGTCAATAATTTCGATAATATTTACTCTGAAAATTTCTTCCTGTGTTTTACGGCCTCTTAAATACCCACTAATATTCTTAGGTGAGAGCAAGACATGATCTAATTGGACGTGGAGTTAACAAAGTGCTCCATGAATTGTCTAATGAATGGGCTAGGAACTTAATGAGGGGTAAAAGGGGGTAAAAGGCTCATTAGGAAGCAGCTGTTGCATATTTTATTAGAAGGTAGGGGTTGACCGACGAAGGTCTGACAGATTACCTTTAAATATTGTCATTATCAGTTAATAAACGTTGAAAGGAATTCTCAGCTTATACCTTACGTTATAACATTGGATTTAATCAACTTATTTTTAGAAAATAGTTTTATATAAAACAGAAACAACAACGATACAAGACGAAAAGTAAAAATAACACCAGCGCATCAAACTGTTTTAGCAGAATTTTTAATTGTTGGCTAATAAACCTTGAATGGCAAGCTTGTAACTTGAGGAGCGATTTACTACCATATCGGTGTAAATGGCTAGAAGATGTTCCGTCCGTCATTATAATTGAAATAAAAACAAAAACCGCTTCAAATATAATTTCAATAAAAAGCAAGAAATAATTTTCAAATAACTAGATACGCATATCATTGTAATAAAACACGTCTTTTTGAACAACGGACAACTCCTTATTTTTATTCTAAAAGAGCCCCACCCGACTTCATTAGACGTGTTTTATTACAATGAGATTCATTGATTTGTGTGATCAATTTTATTTATTTGTATTTTAATTCAAGGTTTATTAACTAACAATTAAAAATTCTGCTAAAACAGTTTGATGCGCTGTTGTTATTTTTACTTTTCGTCTTGTATCGTTGTTGTTTCTGATTTCCATAAAACTATTTTCTATTTTCCAATAATTTTGTTTATTAATTATTGCATAATAATGTTAATAAATTTGAATACAATACAAGTTACCATCTTATATCCATTTACTATGTCTCGATATACTACAAAAAATATCGATATCAATTCTATTACACAAACTTGCTTTGCTTTTATGTAAGTAAGTTGCCAAATTGAATTTTCTAGAAATTTTCTTTGGTCCTACGAAACATTTTTGGATGGACCTCGGGATAACTGATTCGATTACGATCTTTTGTAGTGATCCTTCAATCGAATGCTTCTTGGGGTTTATAGAGGTTGAGTTTTATAGCGGTTCCACTACTTTTTAGTAGCTGGTAGTAAACATGTTTGGAAGTTTATAGTTGAACGTAAAAAATATTGACCGGAGTAGGTAGTAAGGTAAGATATTCAATAAAACACCACAATGTCTACTTACACCCGACTGTACTTAGCACATAATTTCCAACTTTTTGAAAATTTTGTTATCGATATTCTATTCAAGCAAAAATAAAATCTTTTCAGTAAATAAGTTGCGTCACGACCGGACTATCCTTACTTAATAATCCTTATAAAAATAAAAAATGCGAAAGTCCGTTTGTTTATTTGTTCGGTTGTTTGTTACGCCTTCACCGATCATCGTGTGCGACACATTATCAGGAGTACAGAAAAGGACATAGGGTACCTTTTATCCTGTAAAAGGAACTGAGGGCCAATAACAAAACAGAATCGCGATAGTCGGACGCAATTCGTCGGTTAATTTACTTGATATTGAACCTTATTCGTGAGATAATAGCGCCACGGACTGGGACGAACATCGTACGGTTATCGCGATGCTTTTTTGTAATAGGCCCTCTGTTCTCGAGGGATAGACAAAATACTTTCCACGCAGACCAAGATGCGGATGGTCGCTATTACTAAATAAAATGGAAATCAAATAATAAAACAACGTAACATCACATCATAACTTTATTAAAGGTATCCTTTTAAGTTGCTTCTCAATCTGTTTTACTGTCTTATTTCTTAAATCCGGAATAGAAAACATACTGTAAACGCCTCCATATATGTTCACCGCGGCGAAAACATATAAGAGCACATAAATACCCATGTAGTTTTCTATGTATTGGTAAGTGTGGATATGTATGAGTTTTATTATTTGTGAGTATGTAAATAGGGCTCCAACCATCGTTGCGCGTATCTGTAACAAGAGATGCCTAAATTAAATATTACGATTGCAACTTAGGTTTAGATTAGACAGTTATGGACTGGATTATTCCACTATGTTTACTTGGGTGCACATGCACTAAGTGTTTATTTTATGTAATGAATAGTATCGATAGTACATTACATCACTTTAAGTGGGTTACTGCGCTACACTAGCGCCGCCAATGGAAAAAAAATCGTAGTGCTTAAATACGAAATTGTAAATTGTGTTCTTCTAGTGTACTCCGAAGAAGCTTTGTTGTACTTTTTATCGTTTAAACAATATTTCATAACCTGTCGTTTAGTTGTCGTTTAGTTTATTGCATTCATATGCATAAAAGTCCATTAAACTAAACGACAGACTAGAAAATATAGTTTAAACGATGAAAAGTACCACAAATCTTATTTGGTGTACACTAAAGAACACAATTCACAATTTCGTCTTTATTTAAGCACTATGTTTTTTTTCCATTGGCGGCGCTAGTGTAGCACATAAACCGTAATTTTCGTAAAATATTTTTACGAAAATTACCCGACTAGGGTAATTTTCGTAAAAATATTTATCTCCTTTTCAATCAAGTAACTAACTAAGTTTGACGCATTGAGATTTGGTCAGAACTCGTCAGATTCTCGTCAGATCAGATTCCATCCAATCCTGCAGGACGGGTCTTTTTGCATGTGTGCATGTGTGCCTGTGTGCTCTATTAGTGCGTGATTGATAATATCTTACACTACTGGTTTACAAATTCATAGAAGTAAATATATTGATAAAAACTTTTTGCCTTACAATAATTGACCTAATATTTTTTAATCTTACACCATGAGAACAAAACTCCGATAATTTTGAGTGAGAATCCGTAAAATTGTCGAGATCTTTTCCTGGTTCGAATACGGTTTGCATACAAATTAACTTTAAGCACCTTAGATAGGTAGGGAGAGGAACATCAAGATACGTGCATCTTTTATTAATAATAATAAATGAAAAATGTAACAGGAACGTGTCCAATAAAATATGGTAATTTTTTTAAAGTTTTTTAAGTCACAAGTAACTGTTTTCGTATGAGAAAAAGTTTACACAAAAGCATGGTACTTTTCATTTTTCTCTGTGATTTCAGTAGAGATTTGATATTTTTTTCCATTTTTAGTTACTAATTTATCCTCAAGATGTTTCCAAATGTCATCAACATCATCATCATCAGCCATATTAATGTTCCCACTGCTGGGACACATACCTTTCCTTATAGATGATGGGGCAACCCACCATGCGGACCCAATGTAGATTGGTGAGTATACATTTCTTAGGCCGCGACTACGACCTCATCGCGTGGGCGTTCTGCGTCTTGCGTCTCGGTAGCCACTGCGTTGTCGCGGTGACACGAGCAGGGGCCGTACTGGCTAACACATCAAAGTCTGCCGGGTTTCAAATTAAAACAGATAAATTGAGCCTCAATTGGGTCAAAATGGTGAACCAATTCATTGATATCACACGAACATCGATATCTTCCAAATAACTTAGACAAATACTACAATACGAAATTCCTTTACTTTGATTTCTCTGTTTTAAGTTGAAACTCGGCAGATCCACCGAAGTTCAGCCGGTACGGCCCCTGAGAGGCCGACGACGAGGCAGCGCGCGCAGTGATGTAGTGGTCTTACTGCCCGGCCATAGCCAGCGCGGAAAGGCGGTCTATCTTGATAGGGCAGCCTCTCAGTTTATCGTCACGGCCGCGCAGTAATTACCGATTCGCTTGCCACGCCGCCTGCCGCGCCGCCTGCCGCGCTGGCTGTGGTCGGGCCGTTTGAATCCTCCAAAGGATTATAAGATGGAAAAGAAGGAAGAAGAAGGAAAGGAGGAAAGTCTTACCTCCAAATTAAACATCTCGACCACGACAATTGTGGCAAAACCCCAAACTACTCCATAACCGAAGACCAGCACAGCTAGAGCGGCAATTGGCAGCCATCTTAGTGACGTCACAGTCAGGTCAATCTGCGTGTATATAGCCAGGACACCCATCGATAATACGATGGTGAAATAGCCAAAAGATAGGATATACTGAAAATACAAAAAACAAATAATAAAAAAACAAAATAAGAAATCCGTAAACATATACACATCAATAAAATTATAGTTAACTATGCATACTAGTATACGTACCTACTACCCACTAATAACGGATGTCAGAAATAATTAAGACAAGTGATAATAAGCAATTTTGAAACAAACACAAAACATCATAATATCATCATATCATAATACATATTTTGATTGTTTTTGTAATGTTTAGATATAGATGGTGAATGGCAGTGTGCAGAAAAATCTATGCAGATTTTTGCAACACTGTACCACAGTAAAACATATATATGTACTGTGACTGTACGGTCGAAATTATGTTCTGCATTATTGTTTATTATTAAATAAATAATAATAAAAATCACAATTTAAAATATTTTTAATTAATAGTGTAGGAAATGAAGGTAGTGGACTCCACGGTAAATCCTCAGTAGACGGAACTTTACAGAATGATAAAGTATCATAAATGAAACATAAAATCGATCGACTCATGATTTAATGTGGGGTCTCCATACAAAAGATCGCTTCATTTCCTACACTATAACGGCCAATTTCAATAATCTATCTTCAGGAAAAGATTTTATGCCTGTTAAGCCTCGTCCGTGTATAGCTTATCAATATTGTATCTTATTAAAACTGTTATAACATGAAACTGATATTTCTAAGTATGTCGTCCTGTACCGAAAATAAAATTTCTCATTACCTTTTTTTCAATAAACAAAACTGCCAGTACCGCTACCAGGCTACCTACGAACATCCCCACCAATACCAGCATCCTGTCAGGGTCTGACGCTATCTTCAGCTGCATCAGCACCTTATCCTGATCCAGGAACACAATGCTCCCGCATAGGACTGTAGTCATGTAGAGTGACACGCCGATCTTGGTAGCGTCTCTCCAGATGAGGTTTCTTACTGTAGAAAAAAACCTTTTGAAAAAAACCGCATCGAAATCGGCCCAGTAGTTTTCGAGGAAAATGGTAACAGACAAACATACAAACAAACACACATCCTCTAACCCCAAACGCATATACCGCCTCCGTTCCGTTCCGTCCATCGTGGGTTATAAACAAAAGACGCTCTAAATCGTGTTGTAATTTTTAGGTGCAGGAAAATTTTATGCTAATGTAGGTAACCTAACTTACATCTTTCAGTGCTTTGATCAAAGGTTCAGTGTGACCAAAATGCCTAAGAACGTCATCATCACCATACATTTCTCCGATTTCAAATTGCCTCCAAACCATGTGCTTTCAACTTTCAAATCAACTCGCGTCAAACGCATGCAATATTGATTGCCTCCAAACCGTGCGCTTTCACGTTCAACTTTCTGCCATGACGTTTTTTTAAAAGGTAGGGAATGCGCTATTGCATGAGCTAAGGCATGCGCTATTGATTGCGTCAGATGAAAGGGAAAGCGATCGTTTAAATAAAGACACACCTAATTTCCTACTTTAATTTAAGATGTAAATTTTTGGCCTATAGTTATCAATATCAAAGATTGCTAATGACTTTAATTTAACTTTGTTGAACAGTTCCTTTTCTAATTGACCCAGAGGAGAGGAAAGCGACTGAGTGAAGACAGAGTCGTTGAGTCATGCAAGAGAGGTAGAGAAAGTTACAAAATGTCAGATACTCCCAAAGGTATTTTCAGATAAAACTTTTAGTTTGGAAATGCGTCACATCTAATGCACAACAAAAAGGAAACTACCACGCAGATGACAAAACCCTGTTACTATACACAAGTGTAAATAAAAAACAGAGACAAAACATACACGGCCTTACCACAAAAGATTTTAAAACACTGTTTAAATGTGATGCCGTCTTTTTCAAACAATATTGTCAAAAAAGTGACAAATAAAACATTGTTTAAGTTAAACACTTGTTGAACAGTGTTTTAAAATCTTTTGTAGTAAGGCCGTAAAATGTTGCAAATGGGGCACATATTTTTTTTCTAACAATAGTAAGAAAAAATATTGTTATTATTAGAAAAAAGCTAAATTTAATTAAAACTTAATCTGATAAATGATATTTAACAAAATGTCTAAACAAACATAGTGATAAATGATCAAAAATTATATGTAAAAAAACGTATACTAAGTATAGATATTTAGGTAAAGTCTGTCTATCCTTACTTGTCTTATTTAGCAAACAGTTTTTGACAGTTATCATACGTCTTTTATACTTAAATCGTTAATTAAAAATATGTTAGTAACTTTATGAAATTGTTATTTTTATTATGTGGAGCTCGGTGGCGCAGTGGTTTAGCGCCTGGCCCAGCTATTGCGGAAGTTAAGTAACGTTCGCAAGGGTCGGTCATGGGATGGGTGACCAAAAATTTATTATCTCGACCTCCTCCGTGCTTTGAAAGGCACGTTAGGCCGTTGGTCCAGGCTGCATTTGCAGTCGTTAACACCCACCAATCCGCATTGGGCCCGCGTGGTAGGTTATGGCCCATCCTCCTTACCACCCATAAGGAAGGCATGTGCCCCAGCAGTGGGGACATCAAAAATGGCTGATGGACACATTTACAATTTATTTCACAATCTATGTGTGGAAAACCAGTTGTTGTATTTTATAAATGGTTATTTCAATAAAGAGTTTGGTGAATATTGTTTACCATCTAAGTCAAGTAAGGATAGACAGACTTTACATGGATTTATTCGATATTTCGTGTTTTGCTGAAACAGAGTAACAATCAAATATTTAACAACTCAAGCAATAGCACAGCTTATAGATTTAAGTACTACCATTAATTTTGGTATAATTTACATTTATCTCAAGTTACAGCGCCTGACTCTATAAATGTAATGTTAGAAAACGTATGTAGAAGTAGGTAAGTAGGTAGGTATAAGTTGACTCTGTTTGATTTTATTGCTCTGGCTGTTTAGTTAAAAAGGTTTGTCAGACTTTTCCCATGAGATCTTCAGGAGAATCATGGAAAAGTCGATCAGCTTCCTTTTTAAAGAAAAAAAAACATATGTTATCTTAGTAGGTTTATGAAACAATATGACCTACCTTCAAAGTCTAAAAAAATCACTAATCACAAAAACCTAGTGGTTTGTGTCCTGTATATCACTACATTATAAAACAAAGTTCCTCGCCGCGTCTATATCTGTTTGTCTGTTCGCAATAAACTCAAAAACTACTGAACGGATTTTCATGCGGTTTTCACCAATTGATAGAGTGATTCCTCAGAAAGGTTTAAGTGTATAATAAGGTAAATTTTTATGTAAATTGCTAGAAATATGATGATAATTGTTGAAGAGATCGGAAAAAAATAAGCCGACTTGGAGCTTACATCGAAAACGCTGCATAAACCTTTTCAGATATAACAAAATAATGTATGATGGAATTGTTTCTCGTTTATTGGTCTACAAAAGTTAATGGTGGATAGCTTACTATAGCCATTTTGAAAATAATGAGGTATTTGGAAAGGTATTTAGACGGCCATAGTATTAATCCTTAAGGGGCCATAATAGGAAAACATGGTTTGCGCGGGCCATATTTTTATATCGAAAACGTAAAGTTGTAGCCACAAAAAAAACATACGACAAGCTAAAGAGATTATCTAGTACCTACAAGTATTAAATTGCGTATAAACCTCACAGATTATTGTAAAAAAAAACAGAATATCATCAAAAGCGCTTGTCGCGGGCCATATTTTTGGCGTAAATAATAGCGGAAATGTATTGAATTCTACATCAAAATACACTTTAACGTACTGAGCAGTTGCTCCAATAACTTTTTTTAAGAAAGATAATTGTGCTAAAGATTATGATGAAAAAACAACGAAAAACATCGAAAAAGTGCAGAAGTGGGGTTATTTTCCATACTCTTTACACATAAAGAAAAAGACAGAGACAAGTGATTTCGCGTAACGGAGCCTTAACAAATTAAATGCATTCGTTACCTTGAACATTTCATGCACATAATGTTAGCCTTTTACACTAATGAATTTAATAAATATCTTCGGAGTTATTGCAAAAAAAATAAGGCGAAAATAACTATGTACAGGCGCTTTTTTCACACCGATGCATGACGGGACTCGAACGGGACTTTTGGTGCGAATGTATGAAGTGACGACTGGAAGGTATTTCTTTTTGGGTGTTGTTGGAAGGTCGCAATAGGGATGATGACTAATGAATAAAATAACGAAATACTAATAAAAATCGTAAACATATTAAACTTTTAGAGTAGCTTGTATACCTCTTGGTTTTATATATTGCATATTATTTATTTTATGACCCTTCAAAGTTGGGTGGACAAGTCCATTTACAAAGTATGAAATTTATTAAAATAAATGATACCTTTAATTAGTCCGTAAAATGTATAGAAAATTTGTATAAGAAACCATTTTGATAAACACAATATTTAATATAGCTGCCGAACATATTTCCTACGCGTTGTATACAAACTTCTCAGTCGTGACGTCATAACTAGGAAGCCATTAGTATGGAGCGTTTTTGGGCGAGTCCATTTGTGTGCATTTCACACTGTGATATCTCGGGCAGTTTTCATGCTAGCGAATTAATTCTTTTACCAATGTTTCTTTTTTTGAGAGGTAATTTATGTAACATAAAATAAAAAAGTTGTCATCATCCCTATTGGTAAAAAAAGGAAGGAACCGAAGCGAAGCGAGTGCGGGTCGCTAGTTGAATATAGTTTCAGCACAGACCTTTCAAAAGTATTATGGCAATATTTTCATGTCATTTTGACATTCTTTTATCTTTATTATCTCCCATTGTCACTAATTCGCTGCTCGAGTCCAGATCATAAAGTGTCTTCAATTATTCTATCTACCAATTTCATTTTAATTGACATCCATTTCCTTCGATGGTATTACCAATGAATCCGCAATAACTTCAGTTTCCCCCCACCTGTCCCATTAACGTCGGCTCTTGACATTCGAACTTGCCCTCGCAATCGCAATGTTTCACAGACCGTCACGTCCTCTTGACAAGGGTGACAGAGGTCAATAAATCAATCAATGGTTTACTGGGAAGTCATTCGGAAATTTTTACTTCACGTTTCTAGGTAGGATATAAAAACGGGACCCTATTACTAAGACTTCGCTGTCTGTCTGTCTGTCTGTATCTCATGAACCGTGTTAAGTTAGACAGTTGAAATTTTCACAGATGATATATTTCTGTTGCCGCTATAAAAACAAATACTAAAAACAGAATAAAATAAATATTTAAGGGGCTCCCATACAACAAACGTGATTTATTGCTGATTTTTGGTACGGAACCCTTCGTACGCGAGTCCAACTCGCACTTGGCCGGTTTTTTTAAGTTGGTTTTCAAGGTTCATACCTACTAATTTTCCAGGGTTGTATGCATGGTCCTCTGTCTACCATATTTGGCTTTTATTAGCAAACACCATAGACTTATATATTATTGGCAAACACCCTGTAAGTAGGTGTATATTTCTATTCTCATTTTGACTGGAAAATTATTTTTACAACGAAATGTTTGTTTACATAAATAATGTTAATTATCAAATAATGTACACCATCAGCCACTTCGTGGTTCATGAGTAGATAAGAGATTTATATAACCTACCAAGCGGGCCAAATGCGGATTAGTGGGTGTTAACGACTACAAATTAAGCCGGGAACAACGGCTTATCATGTTTTTCGAAAAACTGACAAGCTCTATAGTTAATAGTATAATATAAATTAATCACCCATCACATAATTAGTAGTTGCTTTGTGTACTGTAGACTTCACTTTAGAATATCTCCGCCATTTTGAAAAATTTCGAAAAACTGAATCGACGACGAAAATTCACAGAATAAAGCGCTTATTCAACCATCCTGAATGTCGGATCCGGAATTTAGTGTCCGATTTAGGACGAGAAATTCAGTTGCCAATTAGACCGTCCTGAATGTCGGATCCGATATCACAGCTTTACGATCATACAGTTGTTAAACGAAGGTTCTTGTAGCCGTAAAAATACATAGCTAGGTAAATAGGAGGTATATGTAGGTAGCTAGGACCTACCTACGTGTCATTTTCAACGCTAATCTGAACTAGTTTTTAACCGACTTCATCAAAAGGAGGAGGTTCTCAATTCGATTGTATACTTTTTTTTATCTTAAGTCGCGCGTATCTTCGACATTTGTGGACCGATTTTGATGATTATTTTTTTGTTCGATTGAGTTTTCTTGCGAGATGGTTCCATTTATTTTTTTTTCAAATCGGTTCAGTAGTTTTCAAGTAATCCCGAAAATACTATGACTTTACATCAACTACCTTGACGACTTTGTTATTTATGAACCGAATTAGATGATTGTTTTTGTTGGGAGAGAGATACCTTTGTGTAGTCTTTTTAACAGACTTCAAAAAAAGGAGGTATTCAGTTTGTATATGTATGTATGTTTCTCCGCGATTATCTCACGTTTGGCTGAGCCGATTTTACTACCGAAATAATATACCTACACTACCTAATACAGAAGGTACTACTACACTAAATATAAAAAATAAAAAATATTGTTTAAAAAACAAAAAACCCAACCTGCCTCTAAAAAGCAAGAAATAATATATAAATCATTAGATACGCATTATCATATCATTGTTATAATAAAACACGTCTATTGAAGTCGGGTGGGGCTTTAAGAATTAATAAAACGTTTTTTTATAATGATGTAGGTCAAAGAAAAAGCAAATCACAGAGTGACAACCCTTATACACTTTTAGTCGTTGCGCCAACTGTCTATTTAGACGAACGGCGCGGCGGAATTTTTTTCGCCAACATAAAAGGCGTTGACTGACTGTACTCTTTATGCTGTGGTACTACTGTGTCGGAGCCGAGCGTCCTGAATGCGATTACACTGTCCTAAGTGCTTCCGATTTAGCATCCGTTATGTCGGAGACAATTTCTATCCTAATTAGGATCCTAAATCGGATCCTAGCTTCCTGAATGCAATTCCACTGCTCTGAATTTAGGAGCGACTTCATATCGGGTCCGATATTTAGGATGATCTAATTAGCTCTTTATACGAAAATCGGTTGAGAAATGCGACCTGTAGAGGAGAACAGACGGACAGCCGGACAGACATTCGAGAGCATTTTTGCCAAAGCTCGCGCTCACTGGGACAATAATTATTACTATGCGAGCCAAATAAGAATAGCACTTTGACAGTCCTATTCTTATTTGAGGAGCTCGATGGCGCAGTGGTTTAGCGCCTGGCCCAGCGATTGCGGAAGTTAAGCAACGTTCGCAAGGGTCAGTCATGGGATGGGTGACCAAAAATTTATTATCTCGAGCTTCTCCGTGCTTCGGAAGGCACGTTAAGCCGTTGGTCCCGGCTGCATTTGTAGTCGTTAACACCCACCAATCCGCATTGGGCCCGCGTGGTGGGTTATGGCCCATCCTCCTTACCACCCATAAGGAAGGCCTGTGCCCAGCAGTGGGGAAATCAAAAAATGGCTGATGGACATTCTTATTTGGCTCGCAAAGTAACTATGTTAAATATGCTAATATTTACATTGTGTTATTCAAAACCACTCCCTTAATATAAGAGCTTTATTTATTATATGAACGACGCAATATTACAAAAACTATTTCAGAAAGTCTCTTGGGAACCCTGTATTACGATAGATAAGAAAAAATCGGAACAAATATTTATCTGTAATAGGATTTGCTGTTTGACAATACTTACATATATGAATCGGCGTTATTCTTCCATGGGACTTCGCTCTATAACTTTCGTCTCTTAGATTATCGAGTTCTTTTGACAAATTCGAGATGTTATCTTCGAGAGATTTCAGTTTCGATATTTTCGCCTTAGCTGTCTGTGAATAGTAGAACATAATAAATTCATTTTGCGGAGAGGCTCACTTAAGTTAATCGAATTCTCAAAAACATTCTAGAAAATGGGTAAATCTTATATTTTTTATTAAACAGGGCCTATTACAAAAAATTATCACGATAGTTGGACGCAATTCGTCGTTCAATTTACTTGATATTGAACCTTATTCGTGAGTCAATAGTGTCAAAGAGTGAGACGAACATCGTACGCTTTTTGTAATAGGCCCTCAGAATATTTTTGTTAGCCATTAAACCTGTGAACAAAGTTTCGTGTATAAAAGTGATAGATTTTTTTATTCAATAGGATTATTAGATAAATAAGCTTTCACAGCTCGTAAAATTACTTTAAAAAGAAGTAACTTAAATACATAAAACCATCTTTAGGTAAAATTTGACATAGAATTAAAGTTTTAGCTTTATAGGTATGGTCTATGGTTTTAACAACTCTCGTAAAAAAATATGCATTTGTTTTGAAAAAATAAACTTAAGTGATATAATTCTTGATCTATCACTAAGTTTTTTTAATAACTTCGTAGGTATCTTGTTTTTGAAGATCATAATATACTTATGTATAATAAGTTTATACTTTTGTAATAAAAGTGAACATTTTATTTTGTAACCATTTACGATCAACATCAACCTGAATTAAAATTCTTGATAGATATTGAATTATTATTTAAAAAAAAAAACATTAATTCTAGATTCGATCTTTTAGGAAAGGCATGTATGTCCATCGTTACCATGTGTGATTAGAAAGATATTCATTTTTCTATTACTTTAAAGAAATAATTGGTTTGGAACAATTACCTATTTCGTTCCTTCAAATTGTATAGTTATAGGTATAAAAACCAAAATGTTCTCATATTACGTGTTAATTAATGAACCCAAAATGGAACAAATTTAACTATGAGACCAACTCTGAAATCGCGAAAAAAAACAGCCTTTTCATACAAAAATTAATAGCGAAAATATGAAAATGTATGAAACAGCTGATTCTTTTCGTGATTTCAGAGCTGATATCATAGTAAAAGTTGTTCAGCTCGATAATCCGAAGAAACAGTTTTCTCATTTTGGGTTCACTCAGTAACACATTGTATTTTTTTTTTAATAATACATACTTCAATCTCCCCCACTTTCACAAAGAAACTCGGTGATTCAATAAGACACAACATCGACAAAAACTGAATCATCACCATTGCCGTCATCACATACATCATCACTTCCAAATCCATCACCAGCTTCAGCAAATAGCCAAGTGTAGTCATCACCAACATGAACGATAAACAAAACCCTCTAGTTGTTATAGAGTTGATTTCATAAATGTATATAGGAAGTACTGTAAATAGGCCTCCTGTTGAAATTCCAGCTATTATATGTAGGATGATAGTATTTACTTCATTTGGAGGTAGGAATAATGGTATACAAGATATCTGAAACAAAATAGGGAGATTGGAGATAAATATAATTTTGGACAACGTACACTAATTATTTAGGGGATGTATTTAATAGCACTTTAAATTTGATGAAACCAGCTATAAAATTGTATATCATCACTTTAAAATAATGATAGATCTATAATTTAATACTATCACTACAAAAATAATGGTTTGCACTTTAACAACTTTGTCGGCACTTTAAAATAATAATAGATCAACAATTTAATATTATCACTACAAAAATAATGGTTTGCACTATAACTGTGTCCCAACTCCGAAACCTAGTCGTATGTTTACACGCACTAAAGTTATAAGATAATTTGTATGGTGCAAAGTATTAATTTTAAAGCTTAGTATATTTATAGTGGCAACCATTATTTTTATAGTTCATTCAATAAATTTTGAAGCTAAACATTTTAAAGTGTGTTACATTATTTTTAAAGTGCATTTAAATATTCCCCATTATTTAGTCCCAATTAAGACTTATGACCAGGGATTGAAATACCGTTAAAAATAACGTTACAAAAAATAACATTAAAAATACCGTTAAAACATTTTATCGGTAAATTTACCGGTAAAAATAACGTTAAAATTATTGTACCGGTAACATTACCCTTAAATATATAGCATTAAACTTTACCTGTACAATAGTACCGGTAAAAATATCGGTAAAAAAGTAACGCTTTTAATTGGAGTAACGTAAATTTTAAAGTAACGATGACAAAAAGTAAGAAATAACGTTAAAATTAACGTTATTTACTGAAATAACATTAATGTCAATGTAACATTATCTTAAGTAACGTTATTTATTGACGTAACGTTAATGTTAAAAGTAACGGTAAAAAAACTAAGTAATAACGTTACATTTAAAAATAACGTTATCAATCCCTGCTTATGACACAAAATATTTTCCCCTACTAAGATTTGATTTGGCTCTGTAACTATTTAGCAATCTGTGCTAAATATGGCACTTGCACGTTAGGACTGGCAAACCTAGCGGTCGTCGTTATCTCGACATATTGGGTTGCAAGCTTCCCGTCGCTGGAAATGCCAATGTAGAATACACAGTGCAATCATTAATGTCTCTTAAGGTGGTACTCTGAGCGAATTTGGCGCCGCGGTGAATTATATTTAATATTATAATTCTAATACACAGTTTTGAAAATGGTTATCGTGCAGATTTTAGGGCCCACAGTCTAGTATTTTTAGACGGTATCGTTACATTCCCTCCGTAGTCACTGCTAGAAGTAGATAGCAAAACTGCTAAAAGTGGCCGTTTTTGACACATTTGCTATCTACTTCTACGAATGACTACGAGGGCATGTAGTGATACCTTCTAAAAATACTAGACCATGGGCCCTAAAATCTCCACGATGAACATTATTAAAATCTTTTTCTAATTATAACTTATTAAATAAAAACCTCTGAGGGCGCCAATTTCGGTCATACAACCGCCTAAAATGGGAATCATTGTACCATTTTTTAATAATCTTTACCATAAAATTAGAAGTAGTTTTATGGAGAATCCTTTCTTTGAGTTGGTTCTCTTTAAGCAAAGCAATTTGATGTCTGAAATATATTATGATTCAATTACTAAACTAAACCCTTTATGAGCGCGACGTCTAAAACACAAAATGCCTTAGAGTGAAATTCCTAAAGCACACAATGCCTGGAACGTTAAATGCCAAAAACGCAGAATTAGACATTTTGCGTCAGTAGCGAAGCACATAATGCCTGTTAGAATAAAAAACTTACTCCTTGCGTCAGGCTGATGACAAAAACCCCCACTTTCCTCCCATACTTGTCTGCAGCATAGCAGTAAATTGGCGCAGTCACAGCAGCTGCCAAGATCAACGCAGTGGCATTCCATGGGACGGTCTCTGGTGAATCGAGATAACTGCCCGAGTGTGTGGTGGCATATAGCTCTGTGGATTCCAGGCCATGGGTGAAGAATGGCAGGCTGCCTGTAACAAAAAACTTTTTAGGATCTTCTAAAAAGGTTTGATGAAGATCTTAGATTCCTATTCCTATGGTTGTTTAAGCGTCCATATGCTTCAATAAGGGACATTGACTCCTCGAGATGATGTGGTGGAACTCGCCTGAGCGATGGTGGGATATAGTGCGGGCTTTCAGGCCATGGATAAAGAATAGCGGCTGGCTGAAACTATAGTCAAGTATCTGTCAAAATAACCAAGATAGTTAAGTGATTTTAAAAGATACTTAATCTTTGTAAATTCCGTCTTAAGAGTGCTTGATTGCCAACAAACAAATCTTTATTAAATTAGTTGAAGATGTAGAAGCATGCTATGTCAGATACTTTTTTGGAAACAAACATGTATTAGTAATTTACAAAGAAAGTATATCTGTCAAAATCACCAAGCCATGTTGGACTTGGTCAGGGGTACAGAAAAAAATAGAGAGTACATTTTGCCCTGAAAAAATAATGTTCCCAAGGGATAGAAAAAAAACAGTGCACGCAAATGAAGTCGTCGGCCGTTAATGGTAATACTTAATACTAAATAATATACTAGAAAAATACGACTCGCACCAGATCAACACTTACTCAGACGGGAATCGAACCCGAACGTTAATGATAATATTAAATGCGAAAATAATCATGTTCGTCTATCTGTAACCACGGAATCAATTTTAATGAAATTTGGTTCATAATGTATATGACGGCGCTTTTATGTTATTTTACGCATTTTTTTGTAATTTCACTTTGTTAAATAATCAAAGAGGGGACTAACGTCCGTGCGGGCTTGCGAGTGACGTCAGCGCCCGGACTAGTTTTGCTTGTTCTAGCGCAGTGAGTGGGGGTAGTGGAGCGACCGGCCGGCCTTTATAAGCAGGCGGCGCTCGTACTGGGACACATTCGATCGTGAGCCGTGGCGGTGCGCGTGCGCTAGCAATTCGGCATACCTCTTAAAATAAATAGCGCTTTCTCCAACGCCCATGGATATGGCTGAACTAAATGGTCAGCTCGGCACTCCGTCTTTATCGTCGTATTTAGTAGGTACCATGGTAAAGGACATAGACTACCTCTAAAATAATTATGATGATTATGAAGAAAGCCGGTATGCATCCTGGAATTAAGTCAATGCGAACAAAATCGCAAACGGCTACGGCTGTTAGTAACTAATAAGTAAGTACAACGACGTTTCCGTAATCTACTGACGTTTTTTATACTATACCTACTAAATAATCGTTTAAAGTCAAGCAATTTGCTTAACTTGAGATTTATAGATATATCGGCTATCGCTTTTATACATCTTACGAAGACCGTTGTACTAAATATCACTTGCTACCGCTTTCTGTTAGACGTAATATTGCAGATGTTACTTTTCTACTCAAGTTGATTAGAGGTTCAGTGGATTGTCCGGAACTACTTCATAAAATTCGTTTTAAAATACCTACAAGAGCACCCCGCAACGATTCATATAGACCATTTAGTATTCCTTCTATGCACACCAACTACAGGCATAACAGTTTCCTTATTAGAGCTTGTTTCACCATTAATAACGCTGACGCCAATATTGATTTATTTTTCAACAGCATCACGACTGTTATTAAGTTATTGTTTAGAATTTAGTTTAATGTTACTATTTTACGCACCTGTCCTTTCTGGGCTACGATTAATTACCAACTTTACGATCAATTTCCTTTGAATTCTACATGTGGTAGCTTGTCAATAGCTTTTAGTTATATATATTTGTTGTTATTTGTATGTTTATAAGCTGTTAGCTATCCATAAACTATAAATAAATAAATAAATAAATAAATAAATTATAACAAAACTCGGCAACATATTGTGCCACCAACCACAGAAACTAAATTGTTTCTCTAGCTACATGGTGTAGGGCTTGCCGAATTGAAATATGATATCTCCGGGAGTTCGGCTAGATATAAAGAAGGAAATAATTTACATCAGCCATTTTTAATGTAGCAACTGCTGGGGCACAGGCCTTCGACAAGGAGGATAGGTCATATCCCATAACCCACCAAGCGGGCCCAATGCAGAAGCACGGAAGAGCTCATGATAATAAATTTTTGGTCAACCACTGCGCCACCAAGCTCCTCATTTTATATAAGAACTTTATTTTCTTATAAAGAATTACATAGATTCACTAATAACTGAGTTTTTTTTATTTACATAAAAAAAAAAAACATAATGAGCGAACACAATCTATTATTTATTCTGTGATATCACTTAAAAAAAGAAAAAGAAAATATGTCGGGTATATCACGATAATAATATCATCACTGTCGACGTGAAAACATTTTAACAATAAGGAATAACTCTTACTTTGTTGTAATGCTTGGTGACACTTTCCTTCATTAACTAAACATCGTTTAAAACATAGAGATCAGATTCCAAATTATCAAAACCTATTGTAAGCCCAGCGACGATATTACGTGATATTGAAAATAATCTCTCCATATTGAGTTTAATTCAATGCAGCACGACCATTCGATTGTATCAGTTAGCAAAATAATTGCCACCTCCGCCAATCTTGTATTGTCCAATTCAGACCATCAGAGCACCGGACGAGTAAACCTATTACGCTGCCCACGCATTCAATTAAATTTTGCTTTGGAGCCATCGATAAATCAAAGTTAAGTATTGAGCCTCGCGGTTTTCCATGCAAGCACATACCATAATACTTTTATGTAAACTAAAACTAGTACTAGTAACTAAAACTAGACTAATAAGTTGCCCTGTGAACTACAGATTATATACAAAGAAAATATCAAAGCATTTCGGTTTAAGCTTAAACAGTATTATTTACCACCTAAAAACCAAATATGTAGAATCAGCAACTCGCCGTCACCCAGATAAACCCTGTGAGGTTTTCGTGGTGCGGCAATGTGTAAAAAATGTGTATGTAAAATGTATTGACTAAACGAATAATAAAAAAATAACTGTAGAAAAATACGGCGACCAGCACCGTGGTCGAGTAGTTCGCACACTGGTTTTCAAGGTATCGCCAGACGGATGTAATCACGCCTCCTATCAGAGGTGACCTTGCTTGATGCCATCCATCTAGACGGTAGATGTAATCCAAATTTCTACATCCAATCCAAATGACCTTTAACGTCCTTGGAGGAAGGCCGCCAGTTCCATTCCATCCGAAGATGGATGAAGTGCGCGGATTTTTTGTTTTCTGTCGTCAATTAGAGACAAAAGCGCTAAAGAAACGCCCACCTTTTGAAATTTCGACAAATTAGGAGCCATTTTTACAATACAACACGTGATTTTGCTACGCGAGCGCGATTCACAATGAAGAGCGACCGGTGTTGGCACTTGGATGGACACTCGTGTAGCCGCAACACAATCCACGGATGGAAATCACGCCCCAGTCAAGCTTCCACCAAGGTGACCTCTGATGGGAGGCGTGATTGCATCCGTCTGGAACATGCTTTAAGACAAGCGAAGCATGCTTTATGAATAAGGAAGCAATCACAAAGCTCTATTTTAGCGATTTTTTTTTACGGTCTATGAGTGCGCTTCCTCCGTCAGGAGGGCCAATTATAAAAAAAATAATCACAATAGTCGGACTACGTTTGTTGATCGATTTACTTGATTTTAAACCTTATCATTATGAGTTAATAATGTCACGGAATGGAACGAACATCGTTCGCTTATCGTGATGCTTTTTACCCGACTGCGGGTTTTGTTTTTCGCGCGTATCTTGTAAGTATGTTTGTATGTATGTATGTATGTTTGTATGTAATATTCATTATTACCTTATATCTTTTAAACGGCTGAACGGATTTCAATGATTAAGATATCGTTAGATTTGTCTTTTCAGCCCTCAGCTTTCAGTTCTTAAGAAGGTGGCGTTATAAAAAAACCAACATGGCGGCTGTACGGTGCTATTATACGTAGTGAAAAAAAAATTTTTTTTTAGAATACTGCAATATGGGTGTCAAATTAAAAGGCTTCTTATAAGGATATAATAAAAGGAAAATAGGATTATATAAAAAAAGTAAGTCGTCCTCTCAACTCCTCTCCAAATAATTTGCTGTGCTCTATTCAGGGTCTACAATGTACTTTGTTATTTTTACCTACCTACCATCTTGTTATCATTGTGGAATGCAATAAAGTGAATTGAATTGAATTGAATTGAATTGAAGGATGTCATTTCTGTTTTTTCATTTGTCATTTTGTCATTTGTCTGGATTTTATGTCCGAAATAAAATAAAATAATAATAATAAGGATTTCAAAAAGGTATATCATGACCGTAATATATAATTACTAAAAAGAGGTAAATTAAAAAATAAATTAAAAAACCCGCCTGCATAAAAAGACAAGTCGACTGAAAAGATGGAAACAAGATTAAATAAATATTAAAGGCAACATGTCATAATAACATGCAGTCGGAGGCATATAATTCAATCATTCATATTGTCACTTTCTTTATGCATGCCTCAGACTGCATGTTATTATGACATGTTGCCTTTAATATTTATTTAATTTTGTTTCCATCTTTTCCGTCGACTTGTCTTTTTATGCAGGCGGGTTTTTATTTTTTTTAATTTATTTTGTAATTGGCACTAATATTGTGAAAAATTAAAAAACTATAGGTAAGTAAGTACCTACTTAAAATAAAATTAACACTTTGAAAATAAAATTTGAATTTTTAAACGAGTACTACCTATAGTAAAATTTATAGTACTTTCGTTCTTTTTACGACTTTAATATTTTATGTTGTTCGTGATCACAATAACAAGTAATAGCTTTTTCGTGTACTTACTCTATTAATAAAATTTTAGTTGGAATACTTTAAATTAAGGCGGTTGTATGACCGAAAGTGGCGCCCTCAGAGGTTTTTATTTAATAAGTTATTAATAGAAAAAGATTTTAATAATGTTTATCGTGGAGATTTTAGGGCCCATGGTCTAGTATTTTTAGAATGTGCTAAGGAACTACATGCCCTCGTGGCCATTCGTAAAAGTAGATAGCAAATGAGTCAAAAACGGCCACTTTTAGCAGTTTTGCTATCTACTTCTAGCAGTGACTACGAGGGAATGTAACGATACCGTCTAAAAATACTAGACTAAAATCTCCACAATAAATATTTTTAAAATTGTATATTAGAATTATAATATTAAATATAATTCACAGCGGCGCCATTTTCGCTCAGGGTACCACCTTAAACAATTACTTTAAAAATAAATTAAGTGTGTTTTATGTGAGATCGTAAATTTTGATTGTGTTAGAAATAAGTCTTAAATATTTATGCCTTTCTTAAATAAGGATTTGTAGCTAAATCCTAAAGTATTTTAAGTATTTATAAGATCGTCTGTCGCACTAAAAAGAAACCCAATAGAATATAATTATATGGCAAGTATGGAATTTTAAAGAATTAGCATTAATCTAATAACAATCTAATTAAACTAAGTGGCTATGTGAGCTGCAGGTAAACCTCGTGCTTGTAATATGTAATATTTGAACATTTTTCAAAATGGCTGACAGGTGTGGTTTTTTTTCCGAAAAAAGTCCAAATACTGCGTCGACAAAAAAATATAGGTAGGTATATATAGTTAGGTAATTATCGAACCTGCTCACAAAATTTCACGATAATCGGTTGAGCAATGCGACCTGGTAGACAAGAACAGATGGACAGACATTTTTGCCCAAGCTGAAACGGATGCGCTTCGCTCGCGCTTTGCGCTCGCTCGAGTGGCTCTATGAGCTGTCAATCTCGCGTTTGTAGCGTTTTTGAATATTTCTCGAAATAGCTGAAATATCAGCTATCGTAGGTATTAGAGCACTTCTCCAGCTTGTCAGGAACATAAAAACAGTGTCGGGAACTTGATAAGTATGAAGTTATTGTTTGTGATGGGTTTGATTCTGGGAATTGAACGCGCCACCGTCGTCAAGAAAAGGAGCTTTTTTAAAATTTTGGGTTTTTTTCACTGAAAATCAGTAAGTGCAGTCATATTTTTTTTTATGCTCTCCAGTCTTAAGGCACGAAGAACAATGTTTTTTTTTAATTTATCTTAACGTCTTCTTCGAATTTAAAGCCTGAACGCAAAAATCAATCACCTCGGAGAACTGCCCATTATGCTTTTTTCCATATGCCATATTCCATATTTCTTTGCCCATTAAAAAAAATAAAAAAACTGACTCAATAAAAAAAACATATAGGTAAATATCGAACTATTCGAACCTACTCAAAAAGTTTTATGCTACCTCTAGAAGAAGAACCGACGGACAGCCGGACGAATTACATATGAAAGCATTTTTGCCCAAGCTGAAACGTATAATGACTTTATGGCTTCAGCCATACAAGAGCATCTGTTTCAACAGAGGCGCCTCGCGCTCACTCGGTCAAAATAATTGTTTCATTAAAAAACACCGAAATGTGGTTAAGTTGTTATTTTGTCCGAAGTAGGCTTTTATTTCTTTTATAATAATGAGAATACTTACATAAAATTAATTTGAAGACGAAAATAAAAAAAACAATTACCATGAGAGAAAAGTAATCTGCCCAAGAGAATCTCTTTTATTATACTTTTACGGTTCCGTACTCAACAAAGCACCCTTAGGCCGCTTGTACACACTAGGAAAAGTCGCCGGGCCTACACAAGAATTCGTGTCGTTTGTACAAAAGAACTGTGTACAGTGTACACTGCTCCGGCGCTGACTAAGAAATAACTTGTTTGCGCTAGACACGACGCGATCTGTATTGCTGCGGGTAGGGAGGAGCGAGCGGGGTAGGTCAAATGAGCATTAACATCTTCACAAACAATCGAAAATTAATAACAGACTTGACCAGGGGGTCAAGTCTGCTAATGTTTTCGTCAAAATCGTAGTTCAATGGTGCTTGAATGGTAATGTTTTTTTAACACAGTTCTTGTTTCTAAAACCCAAAACCGAAACACATTGTGATTCTTAAACTCATAACGGAAACACATTGTGTCTCGATTATGGGTTTAAGAAACAAGAACTGAGGTTTTTATTTAATAAGTTATTAATAGAAAAATATTATAATAATGTTTTACGTGGAGTTTATAGGGACTACATGCCCTCGTAGTAATTTCGTAGATGTAGATAGCAAATGTGTCAAAAACGGCCACTTTTAGCAGTTTTGCTATCTACTTCTAGCAGTGCCTACGAGGGAATGTAACGATACCGTCTAAAAATACTAGACTGTGGGCCCTAAAAATTCCACGCAATACACTATTAAAATTGTGTATTAGAATTATTATAAAATTAAATAAAATTCAACGCGGCGCCACTTTCGCTCAGGGTGCCCCTTAAGTTGAAACTCGGCAGACCTGCCGAAGTTCGAAAAGTTAGCCGGTACGGCCCCAGTATAGGGTCCAATACCCTACGCACGACTGCCCGAAAACAAACATATCATTTACACATTCATATTTGTCTTGTCTGCGACAGACACGATAAGTTTTCGTGCTTAGTGGCCCTACCATGACTTGATGCAAACTGTTTACGTTACCGTAAACTATCGTTTTATCTCTTTCACTCGCACTGACTGTGAGCAGTATATCCGATAGTTTACGGTAACGTAAACAGTTTGCATCAACTCATGGTAGGGCCATAGGTCAGATCTGCCCTCGTACTAAAAATCTGAAGCATTATTTCAAATCAGTTAAAATTAAACACATGCGTGATGCGTTGTTTACGTCCATCGGATCGGAATTGACAACGGAAGGAAAATAAATTTCGATAATAATTGAAATCTAAATACTTACCCGTGAAATGTTACACCATTTTGTTTTACTTGTAGGTATTTCTATAATTGTTGGTGCACATAATTATAAAAGGCACAAAACGGCATTTTGAAAAAGTTCTCACGTGGTTTCTCGAAATAACTGACACTGTGTTCAAATGAGCACTGATAGCCATCTAATAAATAAATAAATAATAAATATTTGACAACATCACATACATTGCTCAGACTCCAAGGTAAGTAGCTAAAGCACTTGTGTTATGGAAATCAGAGACAACGGTGGTATCACAAACACCCAGACCTGAGACAATATTGAAAAGTTAATTTTCTACATTGACCCAGCCTGGGATCGAACCCGGGACCTCAAGAGATGGTGACGCCTTGAAAACCGGCGTGCAAACCACTCGACCACGGAGGTCGTCATCTAATAGCAAAGAAGTGCGGCTCACTCATTTTGAATGATGACATTATTTCGGTGAGCTCATGCTATGGTAAGGGCATATCTAACGATTTAAATCTTTGGCCTAGGTAAGACAAAATGTTGAATTGTTCCTGTCTGCTGCAGACACGGTGAATTTTTTTAACGTGTACAAGCGCCCTTATAATTTCGCCATGTCCGTCTGTCTGTGTGTCTGTCTATCCACAGGTTAGCTCAAAGACGCTGTAATTTACGTAACCAAAGCTAGCTTTGGCATATGAATGTGTATTTAATCATGCCAAAAAAATTATAGAATAAAATCTTGAAAAATATTTTTAGTGTATCTTCCCCCTACATAAGCTCCTACATGTAAGGTGGGGATGAAAAAAAATCGTCCATCTCATTGAGTGGGTGTAGTTGGATAAGTCTTTTAAAAATATTGCAGGTTTGCCACGCTATTTTTAGATTAAAATAATTAATATATATTAGAAAAAATACAGAGTCCCTCTACTAGGTAAACGGTTGCATTTGGATACGTGAAAAATTATGACAGTAAAACCTACATATAGGTAATAAAGTTTAAAGGAATGCTAGGTAGGCTCTACAAGTTGACTAGTTAGTAAGTCGATCAACCTAAAAAAAAATATGTTGGAAAAGTTTTCTTATGTAAAATTTTCATTGAATAATTTTGATATTATTTATATTACTTATTTACTATATTATTTCTTAGTTATAATCGTTAGTTGTATATAACAGGGAGTAAATATGAGTTTATAGCCATATGGTATGGTAAAAGTATCTACGTAACCTTATACTGCGCGTGGCCCGACACGCACTTGGCTCATTTTTTTCTTAAATTTTCAACGGGATAGTTCGGTGCAACTTATCACAAAATAAGCATTAATTAAGTTAAAAAAAAATACTAAAAATATATTGAATGCTAATACTAACTGATACTTCTTATCCATTTACAAATCAGGCAATATTGACAACGGAAACAATCTATACTAATATTATGAATGTGAAAGTCTGTTTGTTATCTATTTCACGTCTGTGAACGGCTAAATAAATTTTGATAAAATAGTGGGTTTAAAGAGACAGATAGACATAGTTGTAATAATGAATATGGAAGGGACAGAAATAAGGTATAATAAATTCTCATCTTGTTCTTACATAAATCTATAGAGTAAATAATTTCAGCACATTTTATAACAAAATTCAATTATTGTATACTCACCAATAAAAGACAAAACCACTTCCTTCCATACAAAACTTTTTTTCACAGTTTTCGCCTCAACAATCACAGGCACATTAACCGTATAAACCATTTTAAACCACCATAAACAACTGTTAAAATTAAAACTAATTAATTCATTATATACAAAAAGATTGTAGGAAATTCCGTTTTATCTGTCACGTATTTAAGACAAGTAAAAATGACGCACTTTACAAATGTTTAACGAGAATAAAGGAATATGTATGTACATAGAGTAATACAAGTGAGATTCCGTATATGGCTGTTTTACGACTGGTAGAGCCCGCAAATATGAAGCATAACAAGTAGTTGATAGCAATTGTGTCAATAAAATAATGATGGTTGTCGGGTTGTATAGTTAGAAGCCCGTTTATTGACAAGAAGCTAGATAGAAAATTCAAGTTCGACAAACATGTATACAAAAACTCTACATCTCTTATACAATCTAACTATAAATGTATAAACATTGTAATTGTGGAGAAAATAAAGCATTTAATTATTTTATTATTATTATTATGTATTATTTACTATCATTTAGTAAAAATTACTAAGTACGCACGAGCGGACCGTTTTGTTTTGTAAAAAAACATAATCATTACAAAAGATTTCTGAGGTCCTATAAAGGAGTACAAATCTATGAGAATGCCAAATATTAAACATTATTATAAAGACCGTCAGACGATTATGCACTGATTTACCAGACTTAGCCAGAATACATAGAAATATAACATTAATAAAAAAATAGTTACATTTTGAACCACTAAGAACCTCGTCAACGATTTAATTTACTTCTAAGTGGAAAGGGTATTAATGTCGTATCCTGGTTTAAAATCCATTAAATTGTGTTCATTTAAACAAAGTTTTTAGCATTACCAAAACAGGGAACTCTTTTAAAGTTATTTTTATCGGAATTTCAGAAGCGGCCTTTACAACGTGTTAAAAAAACCCTAATGCCGAAAATGGTAGATAGGGACCATCAAGCTGAAGCTGAATGAGACCAACTCTGAAATCGAAAAAATATCAGATGTTTCATAGAAAAAATAATAATGAGAATATCAAAATGTATGAAACAGCTGTTTTATTTTCGCTATTTCAGAGTTGGTCCCATGGTAAAAGTTGTTTAGTTTGATGGTCCCTATTTGCCATACTCGGCATTAGGGTTTTTTCGTAAGACGTTGTGTATAGAAGTACTTTTTTTTATTGTTACCAAAAAAATACTTACAAAAAAATACAATTTAAAAATCACTCGCCAAACTTTAAAGTTTAATGGCGAGTAGATAGCGATAGCGAATCATCAACACTCGTCACTGCGAAACCTTGTGATGAAAGTTTAGCTACTTCACTATCTTTCAAGCAGCCCGCGATATATCGCTGTGAGTGAGGTGCATCATACGGTATGTGAGAGCAAGTCTATTATGATTATAAGATTTATAATACAAGGAGAGCAATCAGCGTGAAATTTTAATCATTTGGTTCCCGCCGTGGGGTGGTTCCACTCATGATTACAAGCAACTTTTACTGTGGGGACAACTCTCTTCCTCCCAAAAAAAAACCAGCTGTTCCATACAAAAGTGCAGTACCTACACGACCTCAATGTATAGAACAGCTGAATTTTTTTTTGCGAGGAAGAGAGTAATTGGTCCCATAGCGTTAGTACTATTATTATACTGTGCCCATAGTAAAAGTTGCTTGTAATCATAAGTGGAACCACCCCACGACCGGCGGGAACCAAATGATAAAATTTTCAGTACATAGTATAAACGGACTATACTTCGTAAATATTGTGATTTATTTAAACCTATGTGATTAATTGAACAGGCAACCGCTACATTCCCTTCTTATTGCTTGTCAGTGTATCTTAGTTTCCCTTCTTATTGCTTGTCAGTGTATCGTAGTTTACTGTCTATCCCCTGTGTTATCACACGCTATCTTTAGACACTCTTCAGCTGTTTACACAAACGCGAAATGAGACTCGGTGACTCATCCTACGTGATTTCGGTTTGAAGTTTATGTTTTCTTTGTCTCAAGATTTCATTATTAAAGTCTTACGGCATGTATATTTTTTTAAAGTTTTATGTTGACTCGAATAAGCATGCTTATTGCCATGAGTTAATATTAATTCATTTTAATACTTATCTTCTGACTTTGCTCACGACTTCGGTCACGTGGAATATCTTTTCTTGTTGATATTTAACCTTAAAGTTCGGGAATAAATTTTCTAATAACCAGTATTCTTTAATTGCAAAAAAAATAATTTTCTAATAACACCAGTCTTCTTTAATTGCAAATTGCATTTTTTAACTTCCACAGAAAAGTATTACAAGTTTTTTGATTGTACGAAATTATAGTTGAATTATAAAATAGAGTAGGTACTCATTAGAATTTCTTTGAAAACATGTGTCAAATAAGTTAATCGAGACTTAACCGGAACTTATGAAAATAATGTTGTACTCGTATATACTCGAATCGACTTGGCAGGCGACTTGCTGGTCGATTTTAGTCAATCAGTGCTTTTATCGACAATCGCTTGTAAAATCTAATCACAAACCTAATTTCAATGAGTTGACGACAATTCGATTTTACAATGTCGATAAAAAGGTCTAATCGCCTAAAGTTGCCTAGCAAGTCGCCCGGAAAATTGCCCCATTTCTCCTTTTAACATTACTTACGTATCAAATTTTAATGAAAAATTTAAGGAAATCGTATCATGTCTTTAATATGCATCAAGCTAAAGCCACCCAACACCTGGTAGTTCGCGCAAGTTTTCGCAAAGTTGACGAAACTACTTTATCTCCCAACAATCGTGCCGGAGTTTCCACCAAATATTTATTATTCTGTAGACGAACAACAAAGGCCAACTATTCAAGAACTACAGTGAGATTCCGTTTCTCCAACAAGTTTTAACTTGCTGCATAATGCTGCTTAAAGCTGTTATAAAGAGGCTTTTACATTACCAATGGGAATAATAACATCAAATTAAGTTTGGGAAGTACTTTAGAAAGTACCTTACGCTTTTGGAGACTGCAAATCAGGGATTGAAATACCATTAAAAATTACGATTGAAACTTTAAGTTAAGTTTATAAACATAAAGGCTTATGTTTAAATTATCATCATACTAACCTAACCTGTAGTCCGTGCCAGATAAACTTGGAGATACTCTTGGGCGGCTTAGAATTTGGTAAGCATTTATTAATTTTGGAGAACAAAATGTTTTTTTTTGGTAGGTATGCTAAGTAGGTATGTTTGGGAATTAATAATTCCCAAACATTAATACGATTCGTGTAAGTAACGTGTTCATTATTTTGTTATTAAGTTTCCATTATACAGATTGCTGGCATATCTAGTTGGCCAGTTCAGTAGTTCCAGAGATTTCTTTTCACCTCTACATACAAAAAATTAAACAACCAAACTTTGGGGAAGAGGGGATTTGAGGGTCTACGAATCAAAAGGCACGTTAAGTTTTGGTTCCGGCTGCATTTTGCATACCGATCTGAATTGGTTCCATATGGAGGGTAGCCCACCTTTATGGATAATAGGGATGTTGACTAATGAATAAAATAACGAAATACTAATAAAAATCGTAAACATATTAAACTTTTAGAGTAGCTTGTATACCTCTTGGTTTTATATATTGCATATTATTTGTTTTATGACCCTTCAAAGTTGGGTGGACAAGTCCATTTAAAAAGTATACAATTTATTAAAATAAATGATACCTTTAATTAGTCCGTAAAATGTATAGCAAATTTGTCGAAGAAACCATTTTGATAAACACAATATTTAATATAGCTGCTGAACAAATTTCCTATGCGTTGCATACAAACTAGCACGGCGTGACGTCATAACGTGCAAGCCATTAGTATGGAGCGTTTTTGATCGAGTCCATTTGTGTGCATTTCACACTGTGATATCTCGGGCAGTTTTCATGCTAGCGAATTAATTCTTTTACCAATGTTTCTTTTTTTGAGAGGTAATTTATGTAACATAAAATAAAAAAAATAGTCAACATCCCTATTAAGGAGGATGCATCCGCCCTATAATGATTGCGCGTTCTATTTTGACGTCTGGCAAGTAAATAGATCTAATTTACTTTTTTAAATACCTACCTACTTTTGTTTTCGAAATTAACAAAATATATCGACGTTTGCTTCAACTAGATTAGTGAATTACTTAATTGGTAAACCTTAAAGTTTGGTAACATCAAATCTTTACTGAAACAGAAATACATTCAAACTTACAGATGCAAATTGGATTATCTACAAATAGAACAAAGGTGGTGAAAATGTGACACAACGTAATAGGTACTTGAAATTCTAAACAGACAGGTAGAGCAGTAGTATTCGTCTTTGCTTAATGTCTTTTCAGCGTTCTCAGGGGGCGATTTTACATAGTTGATCAAATGTTTTGAGCTGACCTTCAATCAAAACAATTTCAACAAAACTTTCCATCATTTTATTTTATTGATAAGACACGCCAACAGAGTACACATAAAACATTACATAACACGAAGTTGAACATATAAAATCCTGATGTGTAAACCTATAACAGGCATGTACAGCATTCACAATTACAAAATCACAGTCAACAAATAGTTAATAATTAAAATATAAATTTAGAAAATTTAAGTGAAAATTATATAGGTGCCTACTCAAAAACCAAAAAAATAAATAAGATTCTATTCTATAATAAGAATCAACTTCAGTTGATTCTACTTAGAGTGAATGAACTCGTGTGAACTCTTCGCGTTCAAATCATTCTATCATTGATTTTATTCACAAATTGGTACACTGCCTAATTTCTTTATTTTACGTTATTTTTACTGCCAATATTAGTGAAATCATGAGAACTAATACAAAAATAATCACTTTAAGATTCATTGAATTTGTTCGATGTGATGATGGTGCGATAATAAATTGATCCACTAAAATCGCCCCGTGTGAAAACAGGATATTTCAGAAGCGACACACTCTGCTTTCAGGATTTATTACACTACTAGAAATTTCGTTGTGACTGGAATAATTTAAAACGTATCTAAATTTTCCAGAGTGGTAGAGACGATACTAATTATAATTTCTTGTACGTATAATTTTAGTTCTCATTATCAAATTAGTTATAAGATGCCCACTGATAGATACCTATTTTTGTTGCATCAATTCCTTTTAGTGAAGTCGATAAAAGTGGTACCATAGTAGTTTATGATACAAGGTTGGTAAGGAAGTTTTTAAACGTCACGAGTTTTAAAAAACCTTAACAACCGTGTGCCATACTACGTTTTTCAATACATTTGCGAGAAAACATTATAGGTACTACTGAAATTGTAATCTATACATATAATAAAACTGTAAATTCGAAATATTTGTGCGCGAATTACGCAAAAACCGCTAAACGAATTTTGATGGATTTTCACAATTTAGTAGATTGAGGTCCAACTCAAAATCTAAGCTATGTTTCATCAAATTCAGGTGGGTGGTACCAGGGAAACAGCTTGAACTCTCCGTAGTACTAGCTTACATACACTAAAGGGGTCATTTTAAACTGGTTGCAATATTTTTCTGCTGTCCATGCGGATGAAGTCGCAATTAGTCGCGGAAGCTAGTAGAAATTACAAAAAACGTTCGTAAACAAAAACGCACGGCCCCGGCGTGCGGTAAAATCAACTTTCCGCACGCTCGGCTGTCATCGTAAACTTACATTTTCGAGCAACTGTATTGAAAAATTAAATTAAATAAAATCCTTCAGATTGGGTCCTTATGTTTCTTTGCAAAATTAATATGTAAGTAAAAGTAAATAAATATTTACTCTTTCTTTCTTAATAAGTAACTAGCGACCCGCCCTCGCTTCGCTTCGGTTCCTTCCTTGTTTTGCCAATTTCGACCTTCCAACAAAACCGAAAAAGAAAACAAATACCTTCCAGTCGTCACCTCCATCGCTCCGAAAGTTTTCCGTCCCATTCAAGTCCCGTATTGAGCACAAGGCACCGCGGTGCGCTGCGATGTATTGCGATGTCGCAACGCTAGATTTACATATGTATGATTGAGTAAGGAATAATAATAGGGATGATGAAAACTTTTTTTATTTTATGTTACATAAATTACCTCTCAAAAAAAGAAACATTGGTAAAAGAATTAATTCGCTAGCATAAAAACTGCCCGAGATATCACAGTGTGAAATGCACACAAATGGACTCGCCCAAAAACGCTCCATACTAATGGCTTCCTAGTTATGACGTCACGCCTGAAAAGTTTGTATGCCACGCGTAGGAAATTGGTTCGGAATTAATTTTTAGATTTTGACAGACGTGGCGTAAAATATTTCTTTCATCTTGTTAGTTTGAAAGAAGATAGAACAAAAATTTCGTTTTTAGATAATGATAATAATAATTTATTCAACCAAAACAAATACAATACATTTTTACATTACATTCTATACAAAGATTTTTTACAGATAAAAAAACAAAATAACTCACTCCTAAACTAGATCTATTCCTATCCAATACCAAAAACAAATAAAAAATAACGATCTAGGACGAATCCTGTATCTTAAGAGTTTGTGATTCCTCCCTATAGCATAAGTATAAATACTTTGTAAAGCGTAAGTAAAGCATTTAAAAAAAACGTAAATATTCTTAGATTGCAAGACTGTGTGTGTGTGTGTGTGTGGTGTGTGTGTGTGTGTCAGTGTGTGTGTGTGTGTTATTTGATTAAACTTTCATAGTATAATAACAGAATGAAGCCTTACTGTGCCAGTCTTTCTTTGCACTTTATACGTACTACAAATACGAAGAACAGTTTCCACAAAACTATTTTTCCAAAACTAGTATGAGATGTCTTAATACGAGTATTTATTCCATTTTTATGCGAATATCTTGCATTGCATTTCGCTTGGCTGCACTTCCTATCTTGTGTCGTATATCTAGCGACCAATGAACGTAAACATGTCTAGACGTACAATTTTCTAGCGGTGAACCGCAAAATACAATGGAATTCTAAAGGAAACCCTTGTTAGGTTGTTAGAGCTCAGGTATTTCCGGCTCAACGGTTTTATTACTCGGGTTCTACACCTCTATAAAGTAAGTGTTGAGGCAAACTAAACACGGCGGCGGTGAATTTAGACCACAATTTCTGAGTGCGTCTGAACTAGCGAGGAAAACCTTTTGTAGTGTTCGTTTATTATCAAAACAAAATCAAAACGATCTTCGAAGGTAAAATTTGAAACCAGAGCGTTGAAGTCAATTAATTCTTCTTATATCATCAGCTTTCGTCATTAAGAGAGTGCTACCTACTATAGATTAACACAATGGGTTGCAGACAACTATTGTTTATTCTGTGCCTTTATAGAGAAAAAATACACATTCTGCAGGCCTATTACATAAAAACTATCGCGGTAAAGGGACGAAGTTTGTCTCTATTAACTCGCGAATAAGGTTCAATATCAAGTAAATTGAATTCTTATCGCAATTCTTTTTATGTAATAGGTCTGCTCGTTTACATTTTCTGAAATGCAGTAGAAACTTGTAACTTGTAACTCTTACTATAATTTTTATCTACAAACCAGCACTTGTATAAATAGTCGTGCTTTTTCCCAAAAAATAATTCTCTCGTTTGAAGAGGTTCGTTATTATGCATAGACTCGCGCTATCGCTATCAGCAACTTACCGTCTCCAGTAAAACCTCGTTAACTACAAATCGACAGAACGCCTCTGAGGTGCCATAGTCTTGGAGCATGCAATATACTAAGGCGATTTTCAGATTTCGAGAATACAATTTATTTAAAGCTATACGAGATGATCTCAATTGCGGTCCCAACATAAAAAAAATATTAGGAAAGTATAGTCGCTGAGCACGTATCAAAAATTACACTTGTATATTTTATTTTTTTTAACTTTGTAAGATATAAAACTCAGCTTTTATAGAATGCTAATCTCAATGGTGCGTGTTTTGATATTCATTATATTATTTGAGTTTTTATTGCATTCTTTCCTTAAGTTTCATTCTCATTTTATTTGAGATTTTATATTTTTGACGCAAAGTGTATTAAAAGACTGGTTACATAACAGCAATGTTTGGGTATAATAGGATTGTCATAAAACTTTGATCATTTTAAACGATTAAGCTTTCTACAAAAATTCTATAATTAAAACACATCTAATTTAAAAAGACGTCATTATTTACCGTTTACAACAGGCCAATAAATTTCAAGAACCCACTTTCTACAAACTAAATGAGAAAAAAGAAAAAGAACATTTTTCAACAACAGCTTGTCATTGAAAGGCTGCCTTTCAATTACCCAATCATTTTACAAACACCGGCTGGATGTTTCCAAAATTTACTGGTCTGATTACTAAACAATTTCGCCCGAAAGCGTATTTTTTCTGCCCACTTCAGCGTTGTAGCATTGTATAATGAATCTCAATATTTTCTGCACCGTTCTTGTTATTTATGGGGCTTTTGTTACAGCTAAAGTTCAAAGCAGTGCAAGAAGAAACGCTTTGATTGATCACACGAAACTTACAGATAGCTTGGTCTTCCCATATGTTGTGGCAATTCTGAAGAAATTCTCGTATTTCAGTGCTGGTGCTTTATTAGATGATAGATGGGTACTGACTGCTGCTGATTCGTTTTATTTGTAAGTATTATTCTTTCTATGGTTAGGCACCATCTTATGTGTGTACAATTTTGATCATAAAATCTATCCCAATTACCAGACGGACTGTCTGAGCTGCTACGGGTGAGTCAATTTTTTCTAATATTTTTTCAGTTATATTAAGTAACTTAATATATAAAAATAGCATTGTGAATGCTAAAATCTAAAAATTTAATCTATCCCAAAAATCTGTTGACTTTTTTTGAATAAATTTTCGCTTATCATAAATTGTTTTTCAGCTTTATTGTTAATGTAATCATCATTGTTATTTATAAGTCTTAGGACGTCTACGGCGTCTTAGATCAGAATATTTTAAAAGAATAGAATACCTTTTATATGATTGCCATGCAAAGTTATTTTGTCAACATCCCAAACATTAAGGTCAAATGTCAGCCCATGATGAAACCTGTGTCAGTCCAGGAAACGGAACTTTCTCCGAGAAAATTCACCACAGCATTTTAGTCGTCCCTTATTGTGTAGATATTCAAAACATGTTTTTTTTTTATATTTGGCTCTATGTTTAGGTTTCCTTTTTACGTGGATAGTCAAAACATGTTTTAATATTGGCCCTATGTTTAATTTTTCAGTTTCATGGACTGAACACATCCTCAAAATTTCGATGGGGACTAAAATATAACCTTGTATAAACGTACGAACATAAACAAACACAGCTAAGCTTAAAAAACTTCTAGGTCTATGAACTCAATTAATTTTAAACTTGTGTCCCATTACTCTCACAGAATGCGAGAATCATCAAGAACACTAAGAGTTCGTCTTGGAAGCATCAACTACAAGAAAGGAGGCGTTATAACACCGATAAAAACTATCGAACTCCACCCATTCTTCGACGATAGTAAACCAGTGTATGACATCGCGTTGATAAGGCTAGCCTTTAGAGTACGGCTGATCCCGAGCTTGTATCCTATAAGGCTACAGACTAAAGTGAGAGATGTGACGTCAACGCATTTTATAGTGACCGCTTGGCAGCCAACGTTGGTAAGCTAGACAAAATAGACCATGGAAGTGGTGACGTCACATAATGGCAGAGTTTGATTTCGGGTAAAAACAAACATCTACTAAGCAAGCAAGTTTCTTTTCTTGAGACATGGAATTACATTTAGAAGAAAAACAATTCGGCATAATACTTAACACCTAAATAACTCAATAATTTGTTAACAAAGCAAAAGTGCCGTCTTTGTTTTTACCCAAATCTACGTCATAGTGGAAAATGTTTTTCTGATTTTTTTCAAACCAGTAGCTGCAATGTAATAATATTGTATATAATATTTGGAATCAGCTCAAGTAGCCCTTTTATTGGATATCCCACACGATGGGATTAGGAAAAAAATAAACCAAAATCCATACAAAAAAAGATTGTGTTATAACTCCCTCCCATACAAAAATCCAAGATGGCTCCCCTTCTTAAAATGATTTAAGGGTTCAGAAGGTTCACCCTGCCAAAGGATACCCCTCGATCGTATTTTTTATTGAGCAACCGCGACTTCCACGGCTTCCACGGCTTATTATTAAAATCAATCTAACCCCAATAAAAAAATAATTTAAAACATTATTTTTTTATTGGGCAGAATGGGCAGTCGCTATTCGACGGTAAACTAAACAATAACAATACTACGACGGTCGAGGTTCGTTCAGTCGATTTTCAATTTATCAGTCCTGAGTTCGATCCTCGGCTGGATTAATTTAGAAAATGAACTTTTCTATAAGGACCTACTGTCTCAGATCTGGGTCTCTGATTTATTCCGGTATTTGAATCGGAGCCATGTATGTGATATTCTGATGTTATTTAATATTTATTTATTCATTTATACTCTTTGCTTTGAGAATCAAAAGAGTTTGTTGTACTTTAAAATAATTAATATTTACTTAAAACCATATTTTAGCATTTTAACAAAAACCAGAAACAGCGGCCAGTTTCAATGGATGAATTAAAACAAAGAAGAATTCTATCCATATCCCAGCTCCACCCGATAAACACAGGAGAATGTAATAGGGAACTAATATCATTGGATGTTAACGACAAAGACACAATGATGTGCCTTGACCCTGATTCCAAGACCGATCCTTGCTGGGTAAGTTTTAAAACTTACATCAATAACGTTATTATATTAAGAGGATTGTCAAGCAAACGGTCTCCATACAAACGGCGATAACGTTTCCCACCGTCTAAACCTTAACCTAACCTAAACCTTAATTAATTTTTGGTATGTTTTTGAAATGCCTAAATACTAGAACTGTTCGTTTTGATTTTTTAAATATCTATAATAGATTTCGAAATATTTGCATTTTAGTGATTTCATACAAAACACAGAAGTGCCAATATTTTAAAATCTACAATAAATATTTTAAAAATCAAAACGTACAGCCCTAGTTTTTAGGCATTTCAAAAACATACCAAAAATTCATTGCTGTAGGTTAAGGTTTAGAGGGTAAGAAACGTTATCGCCGTTTGTATGGAGACCGTTTGCTTGACAATCCTCTTAAAGATGCTTTTTCTTTCTAGTACAGTGCTATTCAAACTAAATGGCGGTCGTGAAGTTAGCCACTATGCGCGACTTATAATTATATATGACTTATAATTTTCTCTACGGTATTATTTTAGTATACGATTGCAATTTATAAAGCAATAAAATCCCTTAGTTAGTGTGCCATATGATCATTGACGCGGGCGCCTGGCAACTGTACAGCGGTGGGGGGAGAGTGATATGAGGAGTTGAAGTTGTGCAATTTATAGATGTCTGGAATCTGGATTTGGTCTGCCAGGTCCCCGGATCAATTAATAATGATAGTATGGCACACTAACTAGAAGAAATTTGTTGCTCTACAAATTGCAACCGTATTTCTGTAGCTATAGCTCTTAGGTATTTAGACTATACAAAAGCCTTTAAATTGGCTCAAAATACTACAAAATACTAAAACATTTTAGAGAGACACGGGAGCGCCTGTTGTTCTAAATGGGATCTTATGGGGCATCGTCTCTTCTTGGCACGTTGATGACTGTAATCTAGAACCTGGACCGACATTCGTAAACCTAGTGGCTGCGAAGAACATCAGCTCCTGGATCCACTCCATCACCCACAGCCACAAGTGGAACCAGACAGCATATATTAATTTCGAATGGAGTCGAGAAGATTATAGTAATGAGGATTGAGCGATTTTCACTGATGATTTTCGATTCGTCCAGCTTTTGGCAGGACTTTTAATTTTGAATTTAGCTTGAACCCTGTGATTCATTAAGAAATAAGCTAATTAAATAATGTTATTTATTTATTTATATTAATAATATGTTAATTGTAACATAATATGACTGTAATGTCTGGAAACGATAAACTTACCTACTTATTTGTAAATATTGTTCCATAAGTCTTTTGCGCACATTTTTTGTCGGCTAAAAGACGTCATAATGGTGGTATTGACGATTTAATAATGTTTAGTATGTGAGATTATTTGAATAAACGATAATTTCATTTCATGCCATATTTGCATTATTACTGAATGTCAAGTTATACTTATGTTCAAGGAAAAAGCGGTGGTAACATCTTTTAGATTATTTTTTAACCGACTTTATCAAAAGGAGGAGGTTCTCAATTCGATTGTATGTTTTTTTTTATCGTTGTTCGCGCGTATTTTCGACATTTATGGACCGATTTAGATGATTCTTTTTTTGTTCGATTGAGTTTTCTTGCGAGATGGTCCCATTGATTTTTTTTTCAAATCGGTTCAGTAGTTTACAAGTTATCTTGAAAACTCTATGATGTTAAATCAACTAACTTGACAATTTTGTTATTTATGAACCCAATTAGATGATTTTTTTTGTTGGGGAAGGGATACCTTTGTGTAGTCTTTTTAACCGACTTCAAAAAAAGGAGGTACCTATTCAGTTTGTATGTATGTATTTTTCTCCGCGATTATCTCAATTTGGCTGAGCCGATTTTTCTACCTAAATAATATACCTACACTACCTAATACAGAAGGTACTTACACTAAAAATAAAAAAATTGTTTAAAAAACAAAAAAACCGACTTTAAAAAAACCTGCCTCTAAAAAGCAAGAAATAATATACAAATCAACACGTCAATTGAAGTCGGGTGGGGCTTTTAGAATAAAAAAGGAAGATGTACTCCAGCCCCACCCGACTTTAATAGACGTGTTTTATTATAACAATGATAATGGGTATCCAATGATTTGTATATTATTTCTTGCTTTTTAGAGGCAGGTTTTTTGAAGTCGGTTTTTTTGTTTTTTTAAACAAAATTTTAATTTGAGCGACTTTTTAAAGCGAGGTCTACAGCTCACGGAGCCTCTATAGTCTGTTAGCCCGCAACAATATTGTCTACGTCATATGACATCACGATGAAATGCATGGCACACAGTCAGAAATGTTGTGCAGATCGACGATCAGAAGATTATCGCAAATAAAATTGGCCGGAAGCTTGAGAAAATCGTTCACTTCCGGCTAAAAATCACTTTTGAAGGACTTCCGGCCAGATATGGCTTGGCAGACTTAATTATTCTTAAACACACTATTAGAGAAATTTACATAAGTCTGTCAGTTCTGAAATGGCCGAAAGGGGCAGTTGAAGACTGTGCCAGGGGCGCTCATGACCTTAGCTCCGACGCTACATATCACACTAACATTTGACCCACTTACCCAATTTGAATCCTATCAAACTCTAAATTTTTGACGGTCTACTTACTAGACTAGACTCTAGTACACGTTGACAGAATCGCCCACCAAGATTGCACCAAGATCGGCAGTTTCATCATGATTGTCTGATGTTTGAAATTCAATTTAGTTGTAAGTGTTATATATATCCGTGAAAAAGGAAACAATTTTTTACACTTCTTACAATTTGCCAACGAAATAATAGTAGATTGTACCATAAGGGAGCAAAATAATATTTTTACGGCGAGGGCGCTTTTTTGAATCCAGAGCGAAGTGAGGGATTCTAGAGTAGAATCACGAGCGTAGCGAGGGATTCTTTAGTAGAATCCTGAACGTAGCGAGGGATTCAAAGTACGTCGCCCGAGCCAAAAATATATTTTGCGGCCGAGTGATACACTCTACTTTTCATCCCCGTCTATGAGAAAAAGAAATAAGAGGCGCTTCTAGATACAACTAATGAATGTATTTATAAAAAAAATATTAAGTACCAATATAATGTTATAATGCTAAAAAAAATATAAAGTAACAGCTTAAAAAATAATATTAGTAGGTATTTGAAACATTTGTGCAATTTTGAAATGTTATAGTCATAGTTTTATTAGGGACAGAGATTGTAGTCTTGTTTATATAGTTTGCGTGTTTAAAATTGTCTCAGAATCTGGCTCAGGAGAAATATGTTCATTTCGAGGGGGTGTTGTCGGGTGCCTTATTCAAAAAAGTTTCCACATGTTGGCCGGAAAACACTTTGGACTTCTTTGTTTTGTGCCCTTCAGACAGTCTCTTCAGATAGGCTATCAACTTTGTGTATGTCTCAATTATAATATCGTTATTGGTACTGACTGTCGATTTTAGCATTAAGTACATAGGCTCCAAAGAGTAGAAGGTTGCTTAGATTTCGCTATTTCTTGAAAATAGGCCAAAAATACAGTTTTTTGCAGTTTTCCAAGCGACGAAATTGTTGTAGGCTTTCAAATATTTTTCCCGGGATTTAGTAGGTAATAGATTTTGTATCACATCCGCTGCATCTGTTTTAATATTTTCTGGTGTTATAATAATACTGTCGCTGCTTGTGGAACTCATTTTTCGCAATTATTGCACTGCAAATATCACAAAACACTTTACTTCAATATCAAGTTCAATACAAGGGCAATACGTAGTTCGCGCGTTTTTCTTTTTTTTTTCTTTTTTCTTTTGCGGCGCTGCACGCGCCGGTCACCTAATAATCGGCCAGTGACTTTTTCATACAATATTTTCGTGCGATCTCTTTGGTCACGGAGCACTAAAGGACGATGTGAATGTTCGAAATTCAAATCTCATTACTGCCCCGTGTAAAAGTCTCTTGGAGAAAAGACTTACTTCAATCACCGTTTTTCGAATAGATGGGATGAAAAATTCTTACCTTTTTATATAATTTGCTAAATGCTTTCAAAATAACAAATGGATTCCCAATTTTTATCGTAAAAAACAAATTTCCGGTAAGTACATACACAGGTATTCAATTTGTTCTTCGTTTGTGTGTATTCAATAGACCGTACAAGCGTAAATCTTTCATGTTTTCATGCAAGGGTTTTTCCTTTAATAAGTCCATTAAAGCTTGTTATATCAAAAACATTTTGTAAAACAGTCCTGTTACGTTACTTTTTGCTGAATCATTAACTTTCTTCACGTCTTTTAATAATTTGTGATCATTCTAATACAGGATGTCCCAAAACATTGCCACATAGAGGAAAAGTACCTTAGATAGATGTTGAAGATATTTTGTTTTAAAAAAATAACATTTACACGCTGAAATTTGAATCATTTGGTTTCCGCAGTGGGGTGGTTCCACTCATGATTACAAACAACTTTTACTATTGGACCAATTCTGATAACGCAAAAAAAATATCAGCTGTTCCACACAAAAGCGCAATATCTACTCGCCTTTAATTTAATTAATTACAAATTACAATACGTATTTAATAATTGATCGAAGGATAATTGAAATTTAAAAGTTAAATTTCATGGTCTTCCTTTTGTTTAAGATGCTGTGTTATAAAAGAAAAAAAAACCCTTTTCAATAGTAGAAAAATTTACTCTTCGTAAGTAAATTGTAATGCATACCCTACAGTTATTTTATTTATTGTTGTACATGAAAATATGATTATTATTGTACAAGATGATGAATGCAGACAGTGTACGGTCAAACCTAAATATAGGTTTACATATTTGGTGGGTTCGATTTCTATTTTTTCAAAAATGGCAGGCGATTTTTCAATAATCTTTGAATGCAGATCTAATTATTTTTTAAAATCAAAAAGAAGTCTTATTTTAGCGAAATTTCCTACCTTCAATATTTCATTATTTTTCATGAAGAGAAAGATAATATTTTCAATATTTACTTTCTTTTCATGTTGCATTTTTTGGGACAACCTGTATTATAATACGTCTTCTAACGCTTTGTTTCTGACATCATACAAATTACTTTTGATGAAAAACTTATTTACTGATGATTGTGTTTTGTTTTTGTTATTATTGCATTTATTTGAAATTTTTATAACAAGTCTATTAATTGTTTCAACTTTGTTAATAACTTTAATTGTTTCTACTATATACTAACTATAGGTACTATTGTAGTATACTAACGCCAACAAAATATAAAATCTCGCCTTGCCACGTTTCGGAAAACAATGAACTCATTTCTTCTAGGGTTCTGAAAATAACGTTAATCTGTAAGAACAACAGAGGCCACAAAAAAACTTATTATGCTGGACAAGCTTTATAGTATTGTACTCATACTAAGTATAATATAAGTAGGTATAAGATTATCCTTACATATTTAGGTGAGTCGTATTAATTCTCTCCTTCCAGCAAGGTATGTTCAATTATCGTTACACAAATACAATATGAGTAAACTAATTATGCGTTACATTGTTTATTCCCAGACAATAATAATACGTGCGAAGATTGTCATACCTACACTATAATATTAATCTTAGACTAATATTTAATGTAGCGAGAGACTATCACAACTCGTCGCTCCGTCGATCCTTAACTGTGACAATCTTATTGTCACAGTTAAGGATCGGCAGTATTGCAACTGCAACTCAATCTCAATCGCAGCTAATTTTGATTATTTAGTCCCAAACCAAGCAGGAGCATGCATAATCATCATAATTATGAGCCATTAGACGTCTAAATGTTAGGTATAGTTTTATGTACTCCATCGTCCGCTTAGGGCCCTATGGAGGAGGGACGCTCATGTGTTCCGAGCGCCCTTCATGGAGTGGATGTCCAACATCCAGAGAGCCGGAGTCCGAAAGACCGGTGCAGGCCGGGAAAGTGGCGATTGACACAACGGTCCCACTTCCCCGTCCAATGCGTGGTAGGAACACCCCGGGGTTTTTAGTGGCTACACCACATAACCACCCCTGTGTTCCCGTGGGGGGGTGGTATGCGAAGGCATAAAATAGGCATAGTTTTACGTCATATTCACGCCCATCGGACCGCTGCCCGTATACAATAGCTTCCGGCGACCTTCCCCCCTACAATGACTGTCAAAAGTAATATCGAAGCAATGTTGTAAATGAGATGGCGCTATACGCGATGTATAGCTCTGTCCCTAAAACAACATTACTTTGAGGTTGCTATAAGAGCTCATTATAAGGCCCCTTCACCCATTCATCGCTCCACCTTGTAGAAGTGGTGACCAATCGAACATTTTCTACCCCAACTGCTAGCGGTTCTTCTCACTATGTGGCGGGACACTGCCCGGGACACACACGAGTGATTTCATTTACTTTAGTTCTTATGGATCTCTCTTGGATATTGTTGTTGTTGTATAAACTATAGTTTTAATCAATTTGTGAATTGACTAATGCACAAACATTATTTGGCGTACCAAGTAATAAATAACTAAGTAGTCTCAAAATCATTATTATTCAAATTAGTATTTTTGCGAAAATATTAGTTTGTGAGGTGAAAACTTGTGAAAATTGCAAGTTGTCATACCTACTGATCCACTCTACTGTTTTCCCTTCATTTACAAGCTATACTATACACGCTCTCATTTTGTGCTGCCAGTGAGTGTTGTTGTGACAGATTAGCTGGCATTATTAGTGTGATGTTGCGAACTAGTGACAAATGCAGTATAATGTAGCTCAGTTCTTAGCTTTGTTTGGTTTCATAAAAAGCCAGTAAGTGGATGGATACTAAATGGTGGTTAAAAAAACCAAACCAAAGTATTTTCGGTAAGCGTGACCGAAACGGTGACAATTTAGAAGGTTTTATCGTTGACACTAGCGCGATTGATACTGTTTGTTCTGGACAGCTCTCCTGGGGGTCAAGTCTGCTAATGTTTTCGTCAAAATCGTAGTTCAATGGTGTTTGAATGGTAATGCTTTTTGACAGAGTTCTTGTTTCTTAAACCCAAAATCGAGACACAATTTGTTTCGGTTTTGGGTTTAAGAAACAAAAACTGTGTCAAAAAGCATTACCATTCAAACACCATTGAACTACGATTTTGACGAAAACATTAGCAGACTTGACCCCCTGGAGTTCTGGACACTGATGTATCGCGGGATAAGTGGAAATGCTGCAAATCAGGCAACTCCAAGTTTATTATACTCAGTCCCAGATTGGAGGTGGAAATGGTAGCAAAATGGAGACTGCAAAATCAAAGTCTCATACATTTTAGAGCTAGCGAAACAACAATGATAAAAAATATCCGTAAAAACTCGTGTGATGGTAAGCTAAATAAATGATGTTTGTCAGGATTATGAAAAAACTACTTGTTTGAGTTCTTTATTTTTTTATGGGACCACACTGAACAATGATATTTTAGATAAAAAAAATATTTAAATCGGTTAAAAGAAGTTATGGTAATAAAAAATTCGCGTGAGAAAGTCACACACAAACCGCATACCACCACAAAATGCGAAATAATTCATAAACTCGTAAAATAAACATAATTAAAAAAAACCCATTACATTATATTTTTAACTATGATAAATGTGTTAAAAAATCAACTATGTAATAATTATTGCAATCTATTGGAAATAAATCGATTTTATTCTAAAACTAGAAGCAATTTTGTGATTTTTTCGAAAAATATTATGTGACTATCGAATATGATATTTTTTGGGAAATTACATTTTACGTTAGTATCATAAAAATGAAATCTAAGATTATGGCGATTTGCTTCATACCCCGTCGGTAAATACGTCAAGTACAATACAGTATATACTATGTATTTATATATATTATTCTGTGCTTCGATCAAGAATATCCTAGATAACGCTTCACAAAATAAAACTGTACTCAAAAATGGCACCTCAAATGGTGTCCCACTTACAAACTTGGCGCTTATTTTGTACATAATAATCACCTCTTATTTTGTACAAAATTAGCTTATTTGGTACAAAAACACATCTTTTATTACTTAGGTACTTTGTGCAAAATAAGCGCTCAGTTTGTAAGTGGGACGCTATTTGAGGTGTCATATTTGAGACTCTGACCAGACATCTAGAGTAAGTATTCTTGATCGAAGATTCTGTGTCAATACGTCCAAATACCAACGTTTCGTTTCGATCACAGACCACATTATATACTTATGTTCTTAATAACTTTTTCACTCCTCTTGCTCAAAAACTCCGTCATTGTAACGTACAAGAGCCGAGATAAAATAGCATAATAACCCCTAGGGGATAAAGTTCTTTCTTTTTTAATGTTTGTCTATTACCATGAGCCTACTGAAACGAAAAAGTCTTTATTCATAATCACGAAAACTCGCTCGACTTAATACTGTTTCTCATTCTTACTTTTGAAAATGCAACTAAAAGCATCTCTTCGGTGAAATCATAGACTTATTTATACTCTGTGCACAGAGTGAATCGTAGAATGCGTGTTTGTGTTTATTAGCTGCTACAGCAGAAATTAAAAAAGGAACCATGGCGCGAAATCTTTAAAAAAAATCTTGAATTGTGTGACTGTAAGTAATAGGAAAGAAATAATTTTAAATTTTTTCCGTCAAGCACAAATCATTTATTTAAATATTGTACACAAAGTTTATGAAGTGGAGGCTAGAAAAACGAGTGGATTCGTTTACGGAAGTAGGTATAAACTATTTAATATTGTATTTTATTTTCTCGCAATCGTAGTGAAAAGTATAATGTAAGCACACGACGCTAAAACCCATTGTAACTCGGTTTCTATTTATTCCTTCGCTATTTAAATCCACCACTCTATTTAAAGCTCGGGAATAAAACTACCTCGTATGCAATGGGTCATTTTAGCGTCTTGTATAACAATCTACTATTTGATAGTCTCCTACATTAACACGTTATATCAGAATTAACAAATTTATTATTCGAATAACCAGACTTAATGAATCAGCTGGTTCCTTAGTAAAGGATACTTTTTAAATTTAATAGTATGTACCTACTTATTTGCTTTAAGACAAATCCTAAATACAAATTCAAGTTAAAAGTAGCTAAGTAGACAAAGTAACGTAGGTGGGTATCTACTAAAATACGGCATATAAAATAAGGTAACCTAACTTCCCTTTGTCCCTTGATAAGAGGTCCTTTCAATCCTTATGCTTTCGCTTAGGATTATTCCAAAACCTTTTCAAGATTACTTCTTTTGTGTTCCTTTCACAAGGAAGTAATCATAAAAATCCTGTTTTTGTGCATCTAGCTAGAGACTTATGAAATTGACGAAATTATTACACATCAAATTTCATTTTGTTCATCAATGTGTCAGAATAGGGATGTTGACTATTTATTTTATTTTATGTTACATAAATTACCTCTCAAAAAAAGAAACATTGGTAAAAGAATTAATTCGCTAGCATGAAAACTGCCCGAGATATCACAGTGTGAAATGCGCACAAATGGACTCGATCAAAAACGGTCCATACAAATGGCTTGCACGTTATGACGTCACGCCGTGCTAGTTTGTATGCAACGCATAGGAAATTTGTTCAGCAGCTATATTAAATATTGTGTTTATCAAAATGGTTTCTTCGACAAATTTGCTATACATTTTACGGACTAATTAAAGGTATCATTTATTTTAATAAATTTTATACTTTTTAAATGGACTTGTCCACCCAACTTTGAAGGGTCATAAAACAAATAATATGCAATATATAAAACCAAGAGGTATACAAGCTACTCTAAAAGTTTAATATGTTTACGATTTTTATTAGTATTTCGTTATTTTATTCATTAGTCAACATCCCTATTGTTACGTAATTAAAACCCCATTGTTGGTTTAAGCCTATAGGTATGTTTGTTTGTCAGTCGGTACGTATATTCGTAGTGCCTAAACGGATCAAGTGATTTCAATGCGGTTTTTTTAATTGAAAGCTAAATTAATCGAGATGGTTTTTAACCACGTTTGATGGAAATTCATCCAGCCATTTGAGAAGATGGTCAACTGCCTGCTAAAACGGTAAAAGATGGTCGTAATTTGACTAAAATAATGTACACCCTGGGCAAATTCAAGTGCAATAAAAAAACAAAATGGCGGCAAAAAATGCCCGCCAAAAATTTAGTTGCTTCGATTATCCTGAAATTAGCAATTTTAATGTAAACTACAAAGATTAAGAAGTGAATCTTTAATAATATAAGACCGAACCTTTAAAAAGCTTCAAGTAAAACTTACATGTAAAATTTAAAAAAACCCGACACAAAAAAGCTGAGTATTTTTTCATAAATCTTTAGATTTGATGATATTATTTTTAACTTTTTAAGAGTTAGCTTTATTAAGAAATCTTTTTTGTGTCGGTGGTGTATTAAATTTTAATTTTAGTTTAAAAAAAAGTATAATGCTTAATTATAGGCAGCAAACTAGTTCGCTGATTACAGGCAGCGTATGGTGATTACATTTAAAATAGCAGTTCTTAAGTTCAAAGTAGGTGCTTGAGCTTGATTTCTATGCTCTCTTTATTCTGTGGCTGAAAACGGACTACTTCATACTTTTTTACATTTAAATTTACTTATAGTTTATTACAATATTTGAAACTGCAACAATACAACTGCATAGGTAGTACAGAAACTGGCTAGTTTCAACGGTAGAGTCCCGTCCACGGTAAATATGGAAAATGGGTTTATTTTTGTGAAGTGGTGGCGGTTAACACGCAGCACATTTTTCAGTATCCGTTTTTGTTCAACTGAAAAAAAAAATACTCAATCTTATCAATAAACTTAGCAAGTACCTAAGTAGATAAATCACTATTGGAAATCGAACAACGATGCAACGCTGGTACCACAACTACGCAGTAAAATTTACTCTTCATCATACCAGCCGCAAGACACCTAGGCTGCTGGGCATAGCCCGCTCAAAAGATCGTCATCACAGCGGCAATGGGACCAGTCCTTTTGCCCACTGGCTGATGGTCAATAAAAAATTGAGGAACCACAGCTGTAATGGGCTCTACACATGTATAGATTTGGCCGGAAGGCCGCGCCTCTCCGTACGATTCTTCCGGCTGGGCCTGCATATGTGGAGGGCCCATAATGAGGCCCTCCACATATGCAGGATGTGGAGGGCCCATAATGAGGCTGTAATCTTGACAGAGAAGGTGTTACAAAATCTTAATACTTGACAGTTTTCTGAATGGCTATTAATGCGCCTCTTTCTCGCTTTAAAGCATATAAAAGAGACAGAGACACATTGATAGCCATTAAGAAAAAGAAAACTGAAAAGGGTGCAGATTTCTAGAAATAAGTAGTGTCAATTGCCCATCGGATACTTTCAGAACTGCTCTAAGCCTATGTTTAGACTTTATAGAGACCTATAGACACTTATTTCCAGACACTGTGACATTACACTAGTATAGTATTATATTATCTGTGGCACACATTACCCAATCAGACACTTACCTAAGGTCTTTTCAAAATGAAAAAAAACTCTAGGTTCGATAGACGGTGCTGATAAAAAGGTAAGTGTCAACTAGCCGTTTATTTTCAAAACCAATTTTGATACTTCACTTGATCATCAACGCCATCATGTCAGGCAAAAAGTTACTATATATTTTTAAACCACACTTTGAAAAGACCTTAGTTCACGGTATGAAAATTCACAGACTAATTAATGAGTCAACTTTACCTGATTCTGAAGGCTTTTTCAATGCCAGTAAGCATTCCACATTAACTGAGTTCACTGCCATACACAGCTTCTCGCACTCCATACTCAATATACAGGATAATATGTAATACTTGAGCGCGAAAGTAAAAACTGTATATTTAGAAACGGCTAATGTAAACTGAAATATAAAAATTTTGCTATTAAGAAAAAAGTACCATCTCATCCAACACAATTACGAATCATTTTCGATAATATTTGTCACATACCTACATATAATTTTCATAAAGTAATATTAAGGCACTCTAGGTCTATAAGTTAAATAATTAATAGTTTAAAGCATATTTATGTCGATGTACATAACTGTTTGAGGAGCTCGGTGGCGCAGTGGTTTAGAGCTTGACCCAGCGATTGCTGAAGTTAAGCAACGTTCGCAAGGGTCGGTCATGGGATGGGTGGCCAAAAATTTATTATCTCGAGCTCCTCCGTGCTTCGGAAGGCAGGTTAAGCCGTTGGTCCCGGCTGCATTTGCAGTCGTTAACACCCACCAATCCGCAATGGGCCCGCGTAGTGGGTTATGGCCCATCCTCCTTACCACCCATAAGGAAGGCCTGTGCCCCAGCAGTGGGGACATCAAAAATGGCTGATGGACATAACTGTTTGTGGTCATTAAATAAATGAAAAAAAAACAAACAGGCGTTTCACTACGTTTCGTTTTTCTCAGATCTAGTAAACGATTTTCCTAAGCAGTGAGAGAAAATAGAGGTTTTTTTAATATGGTCCCTATACCCACAAAACTCACTCGTGTGTGTATTTGTGTGTCAATGCCGTGTGTTAGTGTATCGCAAAGGTGGCCTAATAGATTTTCCAGTTGGGCAAATTTTTTTAGTCTGTGACGGCGCCAGTGGTCAGCCGGCCGACCGCTGGCAGGCAAATTTAAATGGGCCGCGCGCCTGGATTAGCCGGCCTTGGTGTATCGTGTGTATGTGTATGTATGCGTGTGTGTGAATGTATATATTAAGTGGTAGACATCACATCATTAAACAACCAAGTTAGCTACTTACATTAAAAGTTGGTTCGACTATTATTATTTTCTCAAACTCGACACCATTTTGTACGCAACCCATGATAATAAGAAAGCACGCCAAGGTAAATAATAAAATCTGGAATACAAAAATATGTAAGTTTATTATTATTGCCATGTACTTACTTCACCAAGATTATTTAATGTACTTGTCATGTACTTGTCATTTCAGTATTTATTTTTATAATTAATATTTTTTAGACCAGTTCCTTCTAGTTATGTTTAATCTGTGTTATTTAAGGTGGTACCCTGAGCGAAAGTGGTGCCGCGGTTTAATTATATATAATATTATAATTCTAATACACCATTTTAAAAATGTTTATCGTAGAGATTTTAGGGCCCACAGTCTAGTATTTTTAGACGGTATCGTTACATTCCCTCGTAGTCACTGCTAGAAGTAGATAGCAAAACTGCTAAAAGTGGCCGTTTTTGACACATTTGCTATCTACTTCTACGAATAACTACGAGTGCATGTAGTGATAATTTCTAAAAATACTAGACCATGGGCCCTAAAATCTCCGCGATAAACATTATTAAAATCTTTTTCTATTAATAACTTATTAAATAAAAACCTCTGAAGGCGCCACTTTCGGTCATACAACCGCCTTAAGGTGCGTTTACTTCACGTTATTTAGTTGGGTTAGGTTAGGTTAGGCCCACATGTCAAGGGATGCAGATTCTTCTTGAATACTTGAGTAACCTGCGCTACTTACTTTGCGTTACCTGGCCTTCCGGCCAAATCGCTACGTGTGTAGGGAGAGGCCGAGGCTCCGGAAGCCGCGCCTCTCCCTACACACGTAGAGATTTGGCCGGAAGGCCGCGCTTCTCCGTATGATCCTTCCGGCCGGGCCTGTGCATATGGAGGGCCCATTAGAGCGCGCTATTGGTCAACTAGTATTTGTATCTTGTTTCCTTACCGTAACAACGGATGCCTTTTTCAGAACATCAAATGATTCAAGTATGTCACAGTATGCTTTGAACAATATTTTCAACCGCCATTTGTCTCTACCAATAGCTTCTATTGGTATTCCAGATGTTTTGATACAGATCTTCATTTCTTCAATCCATTTCTTTATCAGTAGTGTCAATAATTGGATCAACCCAATGGCGTATACTTGTGTTGTAAAGACAATTAGCAAATTGTAATAGTTAAGATATACGTAAATGATCCATTTTATTCCAAGAACATAAACTAGTAATATTACGGCTAACGTGAAGTGAAGTGAAAAACAACCAAAACGTAACCAGTTTGTGCGAGTTAAGCGCAAGAAGCTTTTCTGCGTAAACCGTATCGCTCTTTTCGCACTTTGCAATTTCAAAATTATTTTCACATTGTTTTCTGTATTCATCACATTTGTCAAAATCAAGATTAGATTAAGAGCAAACACTGTGTAATTATAAGGATCTTTTATATGGCCAAATGCTTTATCGAATACGGTGTTGCTTCGATAAAAATAGATACTGGATAAAAATATTGACGTGTTAAAAATTGTGAAACTTATAGCTACTATGACGTGTGTCACCCAACAGTTCGGAGTGATGAAGCCATGGCGTACACGGTATTTAGGTTGGAAACTAGTATTTTGCAAACAGTCCAAAGGCAACAAAAAAGCTTTGGTGTCATCATCTAAACTATTGTCTAACAAAAATTTTTGGGGCACTTTACTACTCATCAGTAAACGAAAAAAGGAAAGACTCTCCTTTTATTACAAACCGAACTGGCTGAAATATTTTACGTTAATGAAGTAACTATGTGGTTACACAAAAATAACAAAGAACGAATGATTGACACCTCATAGGCTATGTAAGTACCCGGAACTTTTATGTAAATTAATTTATTTTTATGCCTGAGTATAAAAGGCATCACTCAAAGTTATGAACACTTAGCTTTTGAATTAAATTAAATTAATGAGATGGTTTTATGGTTATTACTTATTGTTTATGAGGTTTACACAATAAAAAAATATGTCAATAAGATAAGAACGTATTTTGGTTACGTAACGGAAAGAGATATTGCAATTCCGGAGCTAAAACCAATATACTATAACCCCAAAGCGACAACGTGTAAACTGACAACGGAAACACTTAAAATCCTGCAATAAGATGGAACGAAGTAAACCGCTAGTGCGAGTCTAACACCTGTGCACAATCTGTACCGTTGCGCTTCCGGTAAAAGAAGATATAATAAACGGTCAAGAAAAGCAGTGTGGTACAGGTCACAAACTTTTTACAGATTAAGTGTGAGTTGCACCAAAACGCTGTCAAAGTTAAAGTTATCGTCAAATGATTATGCTACCTATTTGTCACGTCAAACTTGTCAAAGGACATATCATGCTGGCCGGCAACCTCTTTTTTTGGCTAACTTGTGCTTAACCGGTACTTTAACAAGCTTGTTATTGTTAAAGTTAGATGGTGCAACTGAGCCTAAGAGCTCTTCCAGTCCAGAACAGCATAAAAGTATATTAACGCATCTATGTTAGGATATTCGAGTCAAAGTCTTGACTAGGCGATACAATATTTTTATAGTCCTACGTTATCGATTTTTTTTGGAAAATTCCCTCTATCTCTTCGATCAATTGATCGAAGCTCTATCTGGCAGAATCTTGATGGTCCGAAATATTTGGCATAACACACTTGGCCTAATCTTCTTTAAACGAATATTCTTAGGGCATAAAATTGTTTAATATAATTTATTATTGTTTGGCCGAATGCGTATATTATGCCCGAATTTACAATGGAATACTAATTTCATTTGGCATAAATACCTTTGGCATAATTTTGTTTGGCATAACGTTTATTTAGTCGACGATTATTTTGTATAATTTCACTTGGTATACCACGAATATGGCAGAATTTAATTTAGAATAATGTCATTAGGCATATTTTTATTACAAAATATACAGTAGATTATAAGCTTATAACTTGTACCACAAAACAAGAATTATTACCGCCACGCTGCTCGGCACGACGGACATTAATAAGATACTATCCTGCAGATATGTCGCCATTTATCTCCTGTACCGGCTGCAACAATGCTCTTTCCTACCGAAATATCAATAAAAACTGAAAAGAAAATACATTTAGCTTTATATTGTCAGAGAAATTAAATACATTTCAAATAGTTTTCACTAATGCATTTACAGTACTAAGAAGATAAAAATTTACAATGTCCTGCGCCTTCGCATTTAACAAAGTTTTTAGACTATAACTCCTTTTTGGACAGATGAGGTCAAATTCGTCGCCGCATCGCATAACATTTTTTTTAATACAGTTGTTAGAAAATGTGTGCTTTCTAAAAATACCTATTCTGTTGTGTCGATTTTTCTAATTAATACTAACTTAATCATTTACACATCACATAAACATACTGAATTAACTGATTTTATTTTTTAATTCCATCCTATTTCATATTTTCACCCAGTATTGTACCTACATACAAAACTTATTATATTTGCTATCCGGTAGAATAGTTTTATATAATTGTTATATTGATGGAATCTTCTTGTTAAGATCTACAAAAATTGTTTAAAAAACAAAAAAACTGACTTCAAAAAACCTGCCTCTAAAAAGAGTAAGAAATAATATACAAATCATTAGATACGCATTATCATTGTTATAATAAAACACGTCAATTGAAGTCGGGTGGGGCTTTTAGAATAAAAAAAGGAAGATGTACTCCAGCTTTTCCTCCAGTTTTTTAGAGGCAGGTTTTTTGAAGTCGTTTTTTTTGTTTTTTAAACAATTTTTTTATTTTTAGTGTAAGTACCTTCTGTATTAGGTAGTGTAGGTTTTTTAGAGGTATTAAATTTTAAAGCTTATTTAGCGACGATATTATCTAAGTTACAATAGTCTTATGTCAATAGCTCATCACCTTTTACAAAATACTGGTTTTCCCGACGCAGGGGCGTTAGTTCTTGAGGAGTTCTCCTGGTACTTCACTATCAGCTCCACTTCACCATATGCATTATGACGAACAACATAAATAGCCTAGCAACCGTATTAAAGTAATCGTATCGCACCAGTGAGATACTTAGTTTAGTACCTATTGAATAGTTAAGGTGATCATCTATGGTCTTCATCATCAGTTCCACTTCACCAAAATGGTACTTTTCGAAAGCAAATGCACGAGTTACTTAAGAAAATACCAAAATCGCTATAGGTGTGCCTATAATATTTGAAGAGTTCCCTTGATTTCTCCAGGATCCCATCATCAGATCGTGATCTTATGACAATGGGACCAATCTGTAACTATATGCTTTCAAACAAAAAAATAATTTTTAAAATCGGTTTGAGATTGACAAAGTTATGTTAAAACATACATAAAAAAAAATACCGTCGACTTGAGAACCTCCTCCTTTTTTTGAAGTCGGTTAAAAACCATACATAAATCATCAGTGTAACGGTCAGTCTTAAGGAACTTCGTGATCTCCTTTTTTTATCCACAGATGCGTCAGTGTTTGGCTTTTGTCCCACCCGAGTCTCGCTCGTCTAATGAATAAAAATAAATTTAAAAAAAAAACAAAAGCTTTCCTAAAAAAAATCTGATTGTTGTCAGTGTTGTCACAAGACTGTTGATAACAATCAAAATTAGTGCACTTGAACTTGACGTTAATAATCCTCTTCAATAAAATTCTGCACAAGGTAAACCAAACAAGATGGGAGGATCACCGACCACTATATCACTCGCAGGCCTCCTGTTTGACTTTGGAGTTGGGGAAACGCCCAACTTGTCAAAGTTTCGAAAGTTTGTGTTTGCCAACCGCTATTGATTTTAAGTGGCCAGGATTACAACCAACCTCAATAATCAATGAATTAAATCCCTTTAGGGCGGATTCGACCAAGAGAGAATAACTGTTATTCTTAGATAAAATGACCAGTTATTCAAGACTAATTCGAAATTACGTTTTACCACACACTATTTTCAGAGTATTTTGCCTATTCGGGAATAGTCGCTATACCACCATTTCGCGGGGAATAACAGAGTTAATCCGCGAGTATTTATTTATTATTTTTTTATTTTAATGGCGTCCGCGTGCCATATGTCAGTGACATTTGTTTGACATTTGACTTTGACCGCTACAGATACGTAAAAGGCGACAAATTAGAGTTGACAAGACTTTGCCTTTTAAATAGTTTGTTTATAGAACAATGACAATTGGCAGGATAATACGTTCATTCACATATTCACTCACTAATGAAGGTATAAGAATCCCAAGAGTAACTTATCTTTGGATTGCATGGAAAAATGACCATTTCTTTACTCGAGAAAAAAATCGTGGAATAGATGTATTCTTGGTATAGTTATTCCCGTTTATATTGAAGTTTGGACGAATCCACCCTTAGACGTAGAGAATAAAGACTTACTGCCGTACAAATAGACGAACGAAGAATAAGTTTATACCCCTCGATCAAGAATATCCTAGATAACGCTTAACGAACTAAAACAGTACGCAAAAATGGCACCTCAAATAGCGTCCCACTTAAAAACTTGGCGCTTATTTTGTACATAATCACCTCTTATTTTGTACAAACTCACATTTTATATCACTTATTTTGTACAAAATAAGCTTATTTTGTACAAAAACACATTATTTATCACTTACTTTGTGCAAAATAAGCGCCCTGTTTGTAAGTGGGACGCTATTTGAGGTGCCATTTTTGAGACTCTGACCGGACATCTAAGATACTCTTGATTGAAGTTTATACCTTGTTTAACCAAAAATACTGCTCTCTAAGCATCATATTCCTAAACAAACTTTTTGGTTATTCTACGTAAGTATTAACTTATTCTTCGTTTATATGTACGGCAGTTAGTGTTTACACACACTATGCCGAAATTACACGACCGAAGTTTGGCCTAGCTACGAATGCAATGCTTTGTGAATGGCTAGCAATAGTAACACATCTGCCGAAAACTACGCATCGTTTTTTTCTTATTAAAAGTGTTGCCGCCGATCTTCGGTTGCTTAACTTCGGCTTAGTGTGTCTAGACTCTTACAAGCACTGGACGATCTGTATACGGTGATGTAGGTATTTATTTTAAGCCTCAAGCTAATATTACCTGAAAAAAATTGCTGCAATATTTTGTTTGTGCAAATAAAATACGCTGATGTCTGTTACACAGATCTATCGGAGAAACTGCTCGATAAACTTGAGCGTCTGCAGAATATTTGTATCGGGTTTATTTTCAAACTTCGCAAATTTGACCATTTGTCACACTTCCGCGCCAAACTTAACGGCTTCCTATTC